>OY756237.1:13135384-13748923 GCA_963576875.1 Acrobasis repandana
CCCTATTGTATTTTTATAAAGATAGTTGATGTAAAATGAAACAAAGTGAGTACTTTTGCAACATGTAAATACTCAACGCTTGTGCAAAGCATGTACTGGTCTTAATTGATTGATATTTAATGCACAAGACTATTTAATTGTAGCGAAAAGTAACAGAAATGGTTGTTTTTTTTACTGGTGTGACTTTCGTGGTCAGATTTTTTCAGCATTTTATATCTTTATCAATGAGAATCAATAAATTAACAGAAAACAGATTTTGACTAGTGTTTCGCATGCATCATGATTTTTTTAGTACGGTACTTTTTGAATTTTTGAAATCCGTTCATAAATGCAGAAGATATTCAATATTTTATTGGACCCGATTTAAAAACACGCGTCTGCCAGCCAAGTAGTGATGACGTCACTCCGGACCATACGGCACGCCACCGCCGCGCGCCGTCCGCCCGCAAATATCGTGGTTAGTGGTCAACACTGTTGGTTTTTTGCATTGTTTCGGTAACTGTAATAATAAGTAACAAATTGAAAGATGGATTTAAAAAAGGACTATCCATAAATCAGTATTTTATATATTTATGGGTACGGAACCCTGAAAATTAGTTAATCGTAACATTTATTGCAGGTTAAAATACAGTTGTCTCCTGAACTATGCATGTACCTACGTAGGTAGATAGGCGTTCAGATAACCCAAACGTTTACTTTTAGATTTTAAGCAATGGCCGATGGGTTATTAAAAGGCTGTACCAGGTTGAATTAGATAAATCTAGCAATAATGAGAAAAAGAGATAGATAGGTACCTATAATATAACCTATTTCTAGTGATCGTTTAGGTAGGTAGGTACATACTTAATTAATACTAAATAAGTACTATAATATGTCAAAATGATCTTCGCAACAGTAAAAAGTACCTACTCTTGCTTGCTAGTGGATCTCTCTTCATAACAATGATCCACTTTTTTATAGTTTTTTGGTCCGTTGGAACACGAAAAAAAACGGCCAAGTAAAAGTCAGACTCGCCCATGAAGGTTCCGTAGCAGCAAGTAACATAATATAAAAGTTCATGTAGTTCGTTGTAACTTTGATCGATGTTTTAATGATAGTGTATTTTTTTTAAGTTATTTGCGGTTTACGATTTATGACGTATAAAAAAAAACTACTTACCAGATCTCGTTCAAACCAATTTTTGGTGGAAGTTTGCATGGTTATGTACATCATATATTTTTTTAGTTTTATCATTCTTTTATTTTAGAAGTTACAGGGGCGGGGGGGATACACACACATTTTACCACTTTGGAAGTGTCTCTCGCGCAAACTATTCAGTTTAGAAAAAAATGATATTAGAAACCTCAATATCAATTTTGAAGAGCTATCCATAGATACTCCACACGTAAGGGTTTGATAAAAAAAATTTTTGAGTTTCAGTTCTAAGTATGGGTTCCCCCCAAAATTTATTGTTTTTTTTTTTCTATTTTTGTGTAAAAATCTTAATGCGGTTTACAGAATACATCTACTTATCAAGTTTCAACAGTATAGATCTTATAGTTTTGGAAAAAAGTGGCTGTGACATACGGACGGACAGACAGACAGACATGACGAATCCATAAGGGTTCCGTTTTTTGCCATTTGGCTACGGATCCCTAAAAATTGTTTGTTTGGAGTAGGTACCTACTATTAGAATTAGAATTTCATTGTTCCGGATTTTTTTGTTTAAAGCAATATATTTCTGGCAACAAATAAGTTGTTTGAATTTAATAGCAAATAATGTTTTTACGTCAAAACATGGGTATATACATTTGTATTAAATTCTCGTAAAAATAGACTAAAATAGTCAATCTTATAATCTCTGTAAAATATTTTGGGCGAATCTATAACGTGAATAAGTCTGTGTGTAACAACTAACGACGCGCAAAAAACTTTTTGAAAAGTGATATCTGCTTGCCGTCCATTGTATGTAATTCCGGTTTTTTGATAGATGGCGCTGGCCATGTTTCTATGTGTGCACACTCAGTGTGCGTATTAGGTTGTGCATGTGTGAGTGAAAACAAGCGAGGTCATTTGCCTATCTTTTCGCCTTAAGACTATATTCGGTGTATAGAACAGTTAATTGATAGGGATTAAAAAATATTAAATACAGTTAAAAGTTAGACGTTCAGAGACGGAATGTTTCAGCCCGAAGCGTTCCGTCGCTCTCTCTCGCTCTAGCAAATGACGCTTCTGAGCGACAGAAAAGGATAACAGCATAGGAAAGTGCTGTTCCGTGCTGCCAGATGTCCCCAACCCCAGCGTCCTACCCGGCAGCAGCCCTGCCCCGCGCCCCTGCGCCCCGCAGGCGAGAACTCCTCACAGCGGCCGATCTATACTATTACTTACTGGAACTTTAGCCTCTGGCGTGGCATCTTTCTTGTCACTAACGGGTATTTTAGATTTTATTTCTTTCTTTTTATCTTTTGGAAGTTGTTTCGGTGGTATTATTGGAGAATGTGGTTCTTCCTTTGGCGATGGTTCTTTTTTCGGCGATATTTCTAGTTTTTCTTCTGGTTTCGGTTCCTCTGGTTTCGGTGGCTCTTGCTTTTCTCTGTAAATATTATATTTTTATGTAAAAAGTCCGTGGTCTGGAAAGAAAGATCTAATGCATCCTATTTATATTAGAAATGGGAAAGTTTGTATGGATGTCTGGATGTATGAAAGTTTGTTTCGCTTTCACGCCAAAACGGCTGAACGTATTGGAATGAAATTTGGCATGTTAATAGCTTATTTCCTGGATTAACACATAGGATACTTTTTATCCACACACTATTTTTAGGCACAGGCAACGCCGCGGGCATTTATAAAATGAAATGTATAACGATTTTGTATATCAACAAATATAGGTAGGTACTTACGCTGCTTTCTGCCCTCTTCTTGTTCTCTTTGGTCTTGGTTTCTCTGTTGAGAAGAGTTGAGAAGCTGTGTAAAAATAAAGACATTTTAATTATTTTAAACTTTTTTTTAAACAGAACGAAAGTTGTTTCAAGCACAAAATAAATAAATATATAAGGACAAATCACACTGATTAAGCTAGTCCCAAAGTAAGTTTTTAGGGTTCCGTACCCAAAGGGTGCAAACGGGACCCTATTACTGTGACCCCGCTGTCTGTCCGTCTGTCACAGGGCTCTAACTCTTGAAATTTTCACCGATTATGTATTACTGTGGCCGCTATAACAACAAATACTAAAAATAAAAAATATTTAAAAATTAAAGGGGGTCGTCATACAAGAAACGTGTTTTTTTCAGCGTTTTAAAACATTGTACGGTGGTACAGACCTTCATGTACGAGTCCGACTCGCACTTGCGCGTTTATTTATTAAACTTGTGTTATGGAATACTTTCAGCGATACTATATTTTATGATAAATACATATACTTATAAATAAACACCTAAGACCTAGGACAATTTGAAAAAGGGTCATTTTCCAACTTGCCCTGGCTGGGAATCGAACCTAGAACCTCCGGATTAGCGGTCTAGCGTGTTTACCATTACGCCACGCAGGTCGTCAAAATAAATATATGACGTTATTTTTAGGGTTCCGTACCCAAAGGGTGCAAACGGGACCCTATTACTGAGACTCCGCTGTCTGTCCGTCTGTCACAGGGCTCTATCTCTTGAACCGTAATAGCTAGACATTTGAAATTTTCACCGATTATGTATTATTGTGGCCGCTATAACAATAGTATATAACTATAACAACAAATACTGAAAATAAAAAAAAGTAAAGGGGGTCGTCGTACAAAAAACGTGTTATTTTTAGCGTTTTAAAACATTGTACGGTGGTACGGAACCCTTCATGTACGAGTCCGACTCGCCCTTGCCCGTTTATTTTTAATTAAGTACATACACCATGGAAGGGACATACCCGTAATAAATCGAACAACGGTTAATACTAGATCATTATAGTATATTGAAATTAAAATAAGTCAAAAAACAAAACAAAATAACCGATATTCGCATACAATTCGCCCGGGCGGCTGCACACTTTTGTATGGAAATGGCGAAATTTTAATTTTGTTTTTTGGCTGTTATTTTAATTTCATTATACCATAATGATCCAGTATAGACCGTGGTTAAATTTATTGCGGGTATGTCCCTTCCACATTGTATATTCAAAAGGGTGATTCACTCCCATCATTTTGAACAAATTTTCTCAAAAAGAAAAAAAAAACTACTTCTTATAGGCAGTAACTAGATCACGTGACTACTTCAATTTGTATGAGAAGTGGTGTTTTTTTCGTATTTCGATATATATTTCTAGGGAAAAGTTGAATGATGAGGTGAATAACCCCTTAAAATATTTGTATTTAATTAACAATTTATTTTATATTTATCATTTCATCATATTACAGTTACAGAAACATAAGAAAAACTATTTTTTTTCAGTTTCAAATTATTTCAAATTAATAAAATCCCAACTAATATTATAAATGCGAAAGTGAGTTTGTATATTGGTAACAATAATATTAACTTAAACCCTTGAACCCTTCATGTACGAGTCCGACTCGCACTTGCCCGTTTATTTTATTTCTTCTTACATACTATCTATTATATATAACTAGTAAACATACCCGTTGCAGTGATTTCCGTTTGTGTTGTGTCCTCTATGTCTGGTGCGGGCGTTACTGACGCTTTCTGTAGAACATTCAAATTTAAATTCTCTTTAGTATACGTAAAGAGTAGAAATGAAAAGCATAAGCTTTAATTTTTATTGTGTAGTTGTGTGCAACTAAAAAGCTCGTCACGGCCATTGATAAATTACACCACAGCGATCTTCTTCTCGAGTCGAAAGGCTATTTATTAATTTAATTAAAGCGATTTAAGAATGTCATGCCGAATGTTACATTTAAGGGGACACCTACATTAATTCTTCGGGGTCCAGTGCTGCCCCCATTTGAAATAAAGTATTTTTAAGGAAACTGAGATATCATTTTAAATTTTGTCTTTGTGAAGCCAGTGTTATCTAGATAACCCTTGATTCAAATGGGGGCAGCACTGGACCCCGAAAAATTGATGATCCCCCTTAACATGACTCCTCTCCTGCGTACATGGTAGAAGGGTATAAAAACATAAAATTCAGCGTGACGTAAACGTGGACGGCTCCTTATTTATTTTTGGTAGTTAAAGACCAACTTTCAAAAATAAGAAATTGCAAAGCATAAAATGTTTGTATATTTGTATGTTTGTATTAGTTAGACTAGTGTTAAGGAACAATGTTTATGAAAATTGAAAAATAAATTGTGCATATAAGGATTAAAAGTAAGTTAATGTGTCCTTTGAATGAGAGAATCAATGTTACCTTCTTGTTTCTAGTACGTTTGGGGCGCGGCTCTGCCGGCGGGGCGGGCTGCTCGTCCTCCTCGGGCTGTTTGCGGGAGCTGGCGCGGCGGCTGGCGCGGCTGCTGGCGCGCGTGGCGCGGGCGGCGGGCACTGCACGGGCACAGAATACAGTAAGAGTAAACAGAAGGGACTCTCCTAAGGTACGCGCAATATACGTCCCCGTTCCCCGCACCCGCACCTCTCCCCCGGTTCTTGACGGCCAACGTGAGAAATCGAGGCGAAAACGGGGGAGAGGTGCGGGGACGGGGAACGGGGACGCCTGGGTGACGCATATTGCGCGTACCTTAGGAGTTTCCGGCCTGTGGCACGGGCAACAATATTTAACATTATTTAGTAGCGAGGTGATATGCTCCACCGCTACGTTGGGAAGATCTTACCCAGGCGTGGGGTTGCGGGGAACCGCGGCTCCACGATGTATTGTCGGAGATTGTATTATACAGGGTGACTTTTTATTAAGGACTGTATGCACAAAGCCACGTGGTCGGATTTGGCTCTGAAATATGCAAAATTTTCCCGCTAGGGGGATAAAAATGTCAAGATGAAGTTACATAGAGTTAATAATGTGTAATCGCTTACTTGTTTCTTTTCGTCAAGACTTCCAGTCCGCGATACTTATTATAATTTTCAAATCAATCAAATCAAAGAATTATTTTGTTATAAATTATTATTTCTGAATTAAGGCCTTGGCAGACGTCATTATAATGTACTTAACACTTTAGTAGACAGGCTATCAGTAGAAAAAGGCTAAAGTCGAAAATAAAGTAGTGTGCGTGAATGCAAAACGATTATTTAAAAAGCGAGTTTAAATATATATGAAATTCATATAGCACTTTCTAAAAAATCCAAGTTATAGTTATTCGAATCTTGCGTAAAATTTATTACTTTTTCAATTTATTAGTCGACCTCCGTGGCGATTCCTGAACACGCTAGTCCGTCACTCGGAGGTTCTGGGTTCGATTCCCAGCAAGGGCAAGTTGGTAAATGGCCTTTTTTAATTTGTCCTGGTTCTTGGGTGTTTATTTTATCCCATCAAAAACATAAATGTAAAAATGCCAAGTTCAAATTCCGACAAAACAATTGAAATTTAAATAGCTGCCAAGTTATGTAGGTAGAGAAAACTGAAATTTATTCATAAGAATCTCAACATTTGACTTGGACAACATTAAGATTGAAAGCACGGTCACCCATCCTAACTGTGACCAAGCTAGAAGTTGCTTAACCTGTAAAAGCACGGTCATTCATCCATCAATTTTTGAATTTATCGTATGCGAAGTGGAGCGAAATATTTGCACAAGTGGTTTTGATTACTCGTATTTTGAAATTTGTTAAAGCGCAAATGACAAAGAACCCTTAGAATAGAGAATCTTTTTAGTTTCACGCAGCTTTTTAGGGTTTCGTAGTTAACAAGAAAACCTTATAGTTTCGTCATGTCTGTCTGTCTATCTGTCCCCAGTTTTACTCATAGACTATTAGTACTAGAAAGCTGTAATTGGGCATGGGCATGGATATGTGGTAATAAAAACTTGAAAAAAAAATGTGTGGTGTGAGACGTCGTTGAATAGGTCTTTCAAAAATATTGTAAGATTATGAACACCATTTTTCGTTTTAGCAATCCGTTTGTGAAATATTTGGTTTTTGATTGCAAATTTTTGTTAGAATCATGTGTCTTCCTTCTCTGTCAGTTAAACGGTTGTATATGGACACTTAAAAAATTCACGGCAGTAGTATATAACGTCTCCCTGTACTAAAACTAATTTAAGGTGGATTCAGTTCATGATACTGAACAACTTTTCCTAAGGAACACATAATTAAATATGAAAAGAAAATGTTTGCTTTCCATTCGACCTCCGTGGCGTAATTGTTAACACGCTAGACCGCTAATCCGGAGGTTCTGGGTTCTGGGTTCTGGGAGCCCTAGCCAGGGCAAGTTAGAAAATGGTCTTTTTTAAATTGTCCTGGGTCTTGGGTGTTTATCTATGTATGTATTTATCATAAAATATAGTATCATTGAGTTAGTATCCCATAATACAAGTTTAAAACTTAGTTTGGGGCTAGCTTAATTAGTGTGATTTGTCCTTACATTACCATACATATATTACATAAATATTACATTTTGCCAAATCTTGTGTGTAAGAGATCAAAAATAATTTTTGTTATTTAAGTTGTTCAGTATCATGGACTGAATTCAGACCTAAAGTTAGGCAGTTGTTAGTTACATAAAACAAGTAGGTACTGACTACGGAACCCTACACTGCACGTGGCCCGTCACGGCACGTGGCCGGTTTATTTTGGTTAAGTTGAAATTTTAGGGAACCATAGACAAATTTATGATATTTCTGTGTAAATCAATATTACTTATCGCTGACGTGCCGTTCTCAAAAATACAATCAAATAGTATTTTACGCGAGCGGTGACTTGGAAAACTACACGTTTTGTGTTCCACTGACAGAAAATGTATTTACATTTGAATTTTCTTTGTGAAACAATACGTTTAGCGACCATTTCTTTCACTTCTTTTCACCTTATTATGTAAGTACGGAGGGTAAATAAGGATTGCACGTTGAACAGATCAACAGTCTTGGCGTAGCAGCTGTACGTGCTCAATCAATGACTTGACTGTTTGATTTTGTACAATATTTTTAACGAATCAACAAAGAGCACTAAAAAGAAATCTTTTCCTGAAAACAGCTAAACAAATTGGTTGATTAATGAAGCAGTAATTAGCATTATTGCACCCTTTTATTTTTTATCTTCTAATAGGTTTTCCTGTAATCTATAGGTAAAGAACTATTAACTGTATATTTTTCAAAAGATTGGGTTCAGTGGTTTCGGAGATAAGTGTATTTTTATTATTTACTAGCTGTGCCCGCGACTTCGTTCGCGTGGTTGTCGGATCGTAATGTTATATAGCCTAAAGCCTTCCTCTATAAATGGACTACCCAACAAAAAAAGAATTTTTTAAATCGGACCATTAGTTCCTGAGATTAGCGCGTTTAAACAAACAAACAAACAAACAAAAGAACAAACAAACTCTTCCGCTTTATAATATTAGTATAGATGAAGTACTCTTAACCAACAACATATTTATTTGAATAAAGATTAATATTATTATGTTGATACAACTTAAACAAATTATTTCGACCAAATTAGGTACCATAAAAACGGTTTTTGTGAGTTAATCTTAAGAGATAGACATATACTATCGCGGACTGTTTTTTAGATCATTAAAAGAGCTATTATTCTTTAATACATATTTTTTGTGTATCTTGAACCGTTTTCACGGCGCACGCAACGGAAGGCTTCAAAGATGAAATAATTTCTCCCGTTTTTTACACATTTACCACGATATCTTTGCTCCTATTGGTGGTAGCGTGATGTTATATAGCCTATAGCCTTCCTCGATAACTGGACTATCCAACACAAAAAGAATTATTCAATTCGAACCAGTAGTTTCGGAGATTAGCGCGTTCAAACAAACAAACAAACAAACTCTTCAGCTTTATAATATTAGTATAGATTTTCAAAAATAACTTCAAAAACACCAACTTAAAAAATATAGAAAAATATATTTAATATTATCATAAAATGCTCTTTCATTTGATATTTTACGCGATATAGTTCACAAAACCCTTTTTTTTAATGTCTCATTTATCTCCCATAAAGTGGCCCCATTTTTTATTTATTTATTCATTTACCTACATTTTACTTCTGTCTTTGGGTCACAAATTTACATTATGAGCACCACATTTCATCTGAATCGGTCCAGTAGTTTAGTAGGGGGGGGGGGGGGGGGGGAAATTTTCGTACATTCTTTTAAATAACTTAAAAATACCGATCTAAGAAATAATAAAAAATAAATATATTTAAAATTGTCATAAAAAGTTCTTTCATTTGATATGTCACACGATTTTGTTATCAAAACTTTTTTTTAATGTCTAATTTACCCACAATAAGTGGCCCCCTTTTTTAAATTTCATTTATTTACATTATACGTCTATCTTTAGGTCACTAAGTTACATAAGTGTAGGTACTAAAGCTCAACTAAATCATTCTAATAGTTTCGTAGCAAATTGGCTGTGACTTACGGACAGACAGACAAGCGAAACCCTAAAAACAGTAAAAACACCGAAAAAATCGGTTCCTATACAAATTTCCCGGGCGGCTGCACACTTTTGTATAAAAATGCAGATTTTTTTTTGTTTTTTGACTGTTGTTTTAATATCATTATACTATACTAGCAGTCCACCCCGGCTTCGCCCTTGGTACACACAAAGCCTATGTCACTCGGGGATAGTGTACCTTTCCAACGATGAAAGTTTTTTTTAAATCGGTCCAGTAGTTTCGGAGCCATGTAATGCAAACAAACAAACAACCAAATCTTTTCTCTTTATAATATTAGTGTAGATAAATAGCCTACTATAGCCTGCCTGCCAAGCCAAGTATAGATCTAGTATAGCCTGTGGTTCGATATATTACGCATAATGTCAATTCGTATTTTGATATACATTCATGGGGAAAAGTTGTTCAAAATTTCAGACTGAATCACCCCTCAAAATAATTGTAAAACCCTAATTAAACAGCACCTTTTATTACAAAAACAGTTAATATGATTCCGCGACCCGAGAAAGTTCCAATCCGATTTTCACCCTAATCGCCAATTAAAAAATATAGGTAATAAATCAAACCAAATTATTTTTTTCATTGACTTAATTTTCAATAAAATTTAAAAAAAAATGCGATGCCGTATCTGCGATAGCATTACATCTTTACTTGAACGTCAACAAAATGTCAAAACTGTACCATAGTGTAGCAAAAGTATGACATAATTTGGCAGTTTGTACATAGTTTTTTATTGAAATATTTTAGACTGTAATGCACTTTTACGTATTTGAAAATGGATTTTTTTGAAAAATTCGACACGGCCTCCTTCCTGAACGCCCGGCGGGCAACTGAATTTGTATGAAAGAATCATGGCCGCCATTTCAGAGATTTCTGTCAAAAACGTTGCAAAACATCCAATTTTTAAAATTATTTTTTTTATTATTGCGTGATTGCATTGTAAGCAAATATTAAGAATAATGTTTCAAAACAGCCTTTATTTTTATAAAATATATGCAATCCCTTGTTAGAATATTTCTTTACGCAGAAAAACAAGCCAGTTTGTAGCAAGATTTTCTAAAATATTTCTTTCAGGTTTCTTTACAATTATCTTACTTTTTCTGAATGAAAATTAAAAAAATACGATTTTCGTCTACTGGCTAGTCTATTCACCTATAACTAGGTATGTAATTTTCTTAGTGGTCTTTTCTACTTAAGCCATAACTATTGCCCGCGCAAAGTGCGTTTTGCATGTTTTTGGGTAAATTCAATGCTTGTTTTTAGGAAAACTACAAAATATTTTAAAAAATCCTCTTTTTCGTCTACTGTCCCAACTCTTCCTCTATCTATGTGTATACATTATTTGACTTAAATCAAACGCTTTCTGTACAAACTTGTTGCCCGCGCAAACCCAGTTTACATGGTGCCGACCCTTAACGAGCATCATTTTTGGAGTAAGTTCAGTCCATGATACTGAACTACTTTCTATAAAACACTTGAATATTTTCTTGAACAGGTTTAGTTTTCGGTTATCTGGCATTTATTTTTGGATGTTAAGAGTAACTTTTAAGACGATACACGGTGTCTAGTGCTGCCCCCATTTGAAATAAATTATTACTAAGTAAAATTTTAAGCTACTAAAACCTAGATAACCCTTCAAACTACTCTATGAACCACAGCTAAAGTGATAACGTTAAGGTTTAGTTTGCATTTTTGCCAAAGGTGGCCGTTTTTCGCCAAAAGTGGCTGTTACGTGTTGATAGATGAGATCCAACCCTTAACAAACATTTGTATATTTTCATGAATAATGGGGTTAGTTAATAAATAAAAAAAACCATAGTTACCAGGCGCTGCGGGCGGCGGCATGGACTCCGTCTGTTTGCGTGTGCGCATGTTCCGTCTGCGCATTGACGTGTCTTCCTCACTGTCCAACTTCTCTTTAGCTAGGTCGGATTTTTCCCTGGCTGCTCGGCGGGGCCCTAAAATAGTAATTTTTCATGAAAATACGCAATTTTCCAACAAGTCAAATCAAACATTTTCTATGGGATTTGTATGAAATATCGATTTATGACGTCATAGTTCCTTGGAGTCAAATAACGCTTTTAACCCGTCAAACACCAGAAAACCAGACAATAGTTAAACAATGGATTCCGGTCGGATCCAACCGACCGGTGTTTGACGGGTATCCGTTTTTCTGCAGTAATAAATAAATCACGTTCAAAGTGGATTGATCAAAGACAAGTGGCATTATTTTGTGACGTTTTATTCTATTAACAGTACCAAATAAATTATTTTTGCCTCACTAAAATACCCAATTGGTATACTTATGCCAGTCAATTTTTATTACAGATACGTTTCAACCCGTGTGGTTAGAATAGAACCACTCCATCTTTTCTTGTGGATGTCGTAAGAAGTGACTAAAGGACTAAGCACAAACATCTCGTGCTACAATTGCAATCCCAAGGATGGTTAACGTCGGGCGGCGGCCGATTGAAAAATTTTTTGCACAAATACATACCCAAAGTGGGTTCCGGCTATTTCTTCTCCATTTCCCAAGGTCTTTGGCATCCTTGGGTGACTATTGACATGCATGTTATATTTGGAGAAGAAAGCGGGAAAGTGCGCCCCTGGCTCTAAAGCACCAAAGCTGAGGATGCAATCGGGAACTCTTTTTTAGTGTCCACTGCAGGAGCACAACCTTCTCTGTACTACCAGAGCCATATATCAGCCAGAGCAGTCAGAAGACTTGGCCTACACTCTCCACACTGGCCAGAAGGGTTGGAGAGGTCTCACTGATGTTTATAAGCTTTGTTTAGCTTGTGTTTCCTAATAGATATAGTGGTCCTATTCTAGGGCGGAAGCCAAACGGCCATATAAACTAATAATCTTTAAATAAACGGGCAAGTGCGAGTCGGACTCGTACATGAAGGGTTCCGTACCACCGTACAATGTTTTTAAACGCTGAAGAAACACGTTTCTTGTATGACGACCCACTTCAATTTTTAACTTTATCTTATTTTTAGTATTTGTTGTTAAGTTAGTTAATGCCATTATAAATATCTAGTTAAAAACGCTAAAAAAACACGTTTTTTGTATGACGAACCCCCTTTAATTTTTCATCATCATCATCATCATATCAGCCACAGGAAGTCCACTGCTGGACATAGGCCTCCCCCAAGGATTTCCAAAACGACCGATCGGAAGCGGCCTGCATCCAGCGTTTTCCTGCAACCTTGCTCAGGTCGTCTGACCACCTAGCAGGTGGGTGTCCTACGCTGCGCCTGCCGGTACGTGGTCGCCATTCGAGAACCTTTCTGCCCCATCGGCCATCGGTTCTTCGCGCTATGTGCCCCGCCCACTGCCACTTCAATGAGCTAATCCGCTGGGCTATGTCTGTGACCTTAGTTCTTCTACGAATCTCCTCATTTCTGATTCGATCACGTAAAGAAACACCTAGCATAGCCCTCTCCATAGCCCGCTGAGCGACCTTGAGCCTTCTTATAAGACCCATAGTAAGGGACCACGTTTCAGAGCCATAAGTCATCACTGGTAACACACATTGATTAAGCACTTTCGTCTTGAGGCACTGAGGTATTTTGGACGAGAAGACACTGCGTAACTTCCCGAACGCTGCCCAGCCGAGTCGGATTCGTCGAAAGACCTCTTCCTCGAAGCTGGAACTTCCTGCCTGGATCAATTGACCCAGGTAGATATACTGGTCTACAACTTCGAGGGTGGAGCTCCCAACAGAAACAGGTAAAGGCGTTACGTGCATATTCGACATGACCTTCGTCTTGTCAATGTTCATTTTCAGGCCGACCTGTTGGGAAACTCGATTTAGGTCTTCAAGCATCGTACTTAAGTCCTCCATCGATTCTGCCATGACAACGATATCGTCGGCAAATCGAAGGTGAGTGATATACTCGCCATTGATGTTAATGCCCAGTCTTTTCCATTCTAGAAGCTTGAAGGCATCTTCCAGAGCAGCGGTGAACAGTTTTGGAGATATGACATCTCCCTGTCTCACGCCTCTTTGCAATGGAATAGCCTTCGTTCTGAGCTCCTGTACTCGGACCGACATAGTGGCTTTATTGTATAAACACTTCAACACCTCGATATACCGATAGTCAATACGGCACCGCTGGAGAGACTGAAGCACGGCCCATGTTTCGATCGAATCGAAGGCTTTCTCATAGTCCACGAACCCCAAGCATAACGGCTGGTTATACTCCCTCGTCTTCTCTATAACCTGCCGCAGCGTATGGATGTGGTCCATGGTACTATAGCCTCTTCGGAACCCGGCTTGTTCGGGAGGTTGGAAGGCATCAAATCTGTTAGCGAGACGGTTCGTGATGACTCTCGAAAACAACTTATAGACATGACTCAGAAGTGTGATGGGCCTATAGTTCTTCAAGAGAGTGTTGTCACCCTTTTTGAAGAACAGAACCACCACACCCCCGTTCCACGCCTCTGGCGTCACTCCCTCGAGTAGAACGGAATTAAAGAGCCTTTGAAGGACTTTCAGTACCGGCGTTCCACCCGCTTTCAAAAGCTCTGCTGTGATTCCGTCCTCGCCCGGCGCCTTGTTGTTTTTAAGCTGTTTGAGAGCCATCCTAATCTCGTACAGACTGATGTCCGGGATATCTTCGGTATGGTGTCGGGTTAACTTGGCTCTTGGATCTTTTGCCGTATTTATGTTAGGTTTTGCAACGGATGTATATAACTGCCCATAGAACCTCTCGATCTCTCCCAGAACCCCCTCCCCCGTCGACACAACGTTTCCGCCCTCCGTCTTCAGCTTAGTCAATCGGCTCTGCCCAGTAGACATAGCCCTTGCAAACACTTTGGAACCTTTGTTTTGTTCTATCGTCTCCTTAATACATTTAGTATTAAAGGAGCGAATGTCGTGTCGCAAGGACTTTTGAATTTGTCGGTTAAGCTTTCGATATGACTTAGCGTCTTCGGAGGTTTGCAGCGGCATGGATCGTCGCTGTGTCATAAGGTCTAGGGTCCGAGCAGAGATTTTTTGAGGTTTACTTTTAGGGCGGGACTTAAAAAACTTAGATCCCACTGCTTGGACAGTTTCTATAAACCCGTTGCTTATCTCGTCCACTGAAACGCAATCCTGGAGAAGTTCAAAGCGATTGGAGAGTTCAACTTGAAAGCTTTCGGGGTTTTGGATCTGGCTCAGCGATGGTCGGAGCGTAGACTTCATAAGCCTTGACCTTTCAAGTCGGAGGTCGATATTCAAGATGCCTCTTACAATTCGGTGATCGCTGCCGGTTTTAATCATATTGATCACGGAGACATCATTGAATATCTGTCTCTTCGCTGTCAGGAAGAAGTCTATCTCGTTCTTGACTGGGGGCTGGTTATTCTTACTAGGACCCATCCAGGTCCACTTCCTCTGTGGCGGCTTCTTGAAGAAAGAGTTCATCGCAAAGAGTCCCTCTTCCTCCAGAAAATCAGCCAGCCTGTGCCCCCTGTCATTGCGCTTACCATATCCAAATTGCCCCACCCTGATCTCTCCATCGCGTCCCTTCCCCAGTTTTGCGTTAAAGTCCCCCATAATAGCCGTGAAATGGGTTTTGGAGGCGTGTATGGCTCTACTAATGTCCTCATACACTACCTCAACCTCCGCATCTGAGTGTGTTCCGGTCGGCATGTATACCTGTATGACCTTCAACGAGTATCTTTTGGATACTCTGAGTATCAGGTATATTACCCTGCTGGAAACACTGTCGATGGTCACTACGTTATTTATGAGGGACCTGTGAACGAGAAACCCGACACCATGCTGGGACTTCTTTTCGTCTCCCTCCCGGTGATAGAGTAGGTTACCGGACTTTAAGGTTGTCGTGCCCTCGCCCTCTCTTCGGACTTCAGACAACCCCACTATGTCCCACCGTAACCTACTCATCTCCTCTTCCACCTCAGTCAGTTTCTCGTCTGTCCTCAAAGTGCAGACGTTGTGTGTTACCAGGGCCAGTTTTCGCCGGTGGTGGTAGCCGGATCCCATCCGGGGATTCTTAGCACCCCCTGCCCTGCCGTTACCATGACCGCTACCGGAGTCAGGAATAGCAGGGCTGCCGGGTACTGGGGGCCTGGTCGCATTTTGTACCTTCATTGAGGGGTTTTGCCATACTCGCCACGCTTGGCAGGCGGGTTGGCGAGCGCAGTGGGGGGTCACTATCGCACTTCCGACGCTGCTGCCCATCGGAAGTCTGTTCATGTGCAGTGACGGAACTCTCCTTTAGTCGCCTCTTACGACATCCACAGGAAGACTTGGAGTGGTCCTATTCTACTCTGCCGGGAACCACATGGCATGTGCCGGGAACCACATGGCATGGCTTTAATTTTTATTGTTTTCTTATTTTTAGTATTTGTTGTTATAGCGGCCACAGTAATACATACATCAGTAAAAATTTCAAGTGTCTAGCTATTACGGTTCAAGAGATAGAGCCCTGTGGCAGACAGACAGACAGACAGAAGGACAGACAGCGGAGTCTCAGCAATAGGGTCCCGTTTGCACTCTTTGAATACGGAACCCTAAAAACGGACAAATTATTGAAAAACAAACACAAAAACAAAACAAAAATTTTGAAAACTAAATTCCATCTGCAAAAAATCAGTACAAACTCAAAGTAAAGGTAAATCGATCACAAGATAAATGCAACTTACTAGGCATAGGCGCGGCGGGTGGTGGCATAGCAATCTCGTCCTTATTCATTTCCTGTTTAACATCAATGTTGAGTGGCAGCGAATCTGTGTCCATAGGTTCTGGAGGTATGGATATCTTCTCTTGTTTAACTGAAAATAAAACAATTACTTATTTTTTTATCCATTTTTTTCCAACACTTCAGTTCACTTGGTGTTACTACATGAAACTATAGAGAATGAACAGAAAATTATTTACTAAGAGTTTTTATGGAGCTTGAACTTTACCAGCTTTGTCCTCTATAAAAATAAGCACAAAAAGAACAAGTAATTTTTATAAAACTTAAACCCGATTGCATGATACAAAAGCCTTGGATGCAATAAACTGGGAACATGCTCGAATGAACCATGTAATATGTTGATTTTTAGCATTTTTTATTCTAAATGAATATATATATATATATAATAGGGATGATGACTGGGCCAGAAAAGTATTATTCTTATTAGTCTGTAAGTTAGATTATCCAAAAGTAATGTACCATATTTTTCAGTTTATCCAAAAAGTAAAAATTCACAAAGATAGGTACAGAGTATCGAAGTTCCAGAGTCAGGGGCTTTTGACGTCACCGATGTGTAAAAATCGTACGAAAGTGTGACGTCATGCAAAATTTAAATGCGCTGTATCTTAGTTATTTATTGTTTCTCAGAGAAAAGAAAAATGTATGCAATATTTTTTAAATAATCTAACGGATGGGCCAAAAATATTTTTTCATTCATCATGCGTATTTGTATATATTTTTGTAATTGCAGATTGTAATGTGTGTAGACACGAACAGCAAATTGTAATACGTGTAGACGTGTTGTACAGCAGATTGTAATGTGTGTAGATGTATTGTACTGCAGATTGTATGTCAGGTTGTGTCGTGTATAGCCACTTTTACATATTATAAGATAAATATTGTCAAAATAGACTCACTCTGTATATTAGTAAGGTCCTGTTCATTCTCCTTGTCATCATCTTTGCGTCGTCGCCCGCGAGTCTTCTCCGTATCCTCACGCCGCAACTTCTGAGTCAAGTTCACATTCACCTGGAACAAATACGTTATTTAATATTTGCTTTGCTCTCTGAAGGACCCTCTGAAGAATTGTTAAACAAAGCCCATTTTTTTTCCGAGGCTTCAGTTCCCTTGGAGTGACTACGCCAGCCTCATGGGCTCAGCCTCATGCCTCATGGGGCATGGGGCATTTCGATTAAATGATTTCTAGCTTCTGTGAAATATCACACACAGCTCTAAGGAAATAGTAGTATGGCTTTTGCCATATGTGAGAAGCCCATTTGTGAAAGAGAGTTTGAACAACTTCACTCGGCATTCTACAAATCAAACTATGTATGAGATTGCTTTCCAGGTCTTTTGTCTCTACTTTAACAATATACATGCAATTTTGTTGCCTGTAGTGTAGTTTTTTTACACCCTGCTTGTCGTTGCAGGTGCTATCGACAAGAAGAATAACTGGCACAAACACCAATGAATAGATGAAATAATAAAATACCTGTTTACTAATAATGCTCTGCGCCTTGACAGATGCATTTCTCTTCTGACGTTTATCCTGTTCAGGACTAGACATGCCGTCCACCTCATTCTTGCCGCGTTTGTTTGACAACCTCCGTGGCTCGCTGCCACTCTCTGATGAACTGCAAGTTTCCGCGCCTTCGTCTTTGTCAGAGGAGAGTCTCTCTGTTGCCTTGGATTTGCCACTGGATGATCGTTTGGGTTTGTCCTGGGGTTTGCTTGGTTCACCTGTAAGAAACAAAATCAGTGTTTGAAAACATAGAGCTAGTAAAAAAAAGAATCAACTTTCTGCTATTTCAAAGCATTCCTGGTAACATCGTTAGCTGTTAATAGTGGAATTCCTTAAGAGATGAAAATCATAAAATGTCGGAATCCAGAACAAGTTGATGAATCATTGAAAAGATCTGTAGTTAACACAAAAAGGAGAAAAGAACTATTAATAAAGTACCTGTGAAGTGAAGCCAAAGAAACAGAAGCTGTTCAGTTATATGAATGAAGGATTTTTAGATACAGCTGTAAAGCTTGATACATATTGGGCAAACCAAACAACCATAGATACAATATTCATATAGTCTTCGTGAGCGAGTGAAAATTAGGGCTATCACAGATTGGCCCATTTTACCTGTATTATTGTCTGTTATTATTGTACAGATACGTTATCACGTCTTTTTCCCTAAGGCGGCGTCCAGGGACACGCTGCGCGGAGTGCGACGCGTTCCGCGGCGCGTAAAATTTCCAGTTTGTAGTCGCGGCGGCCGCTCAAAACAATCTATGCGATATCAATCGCGCGGCGGCCCGCGTGGCAGCCCGCGTCGCGCAACACGCCGCGTGTTAGTGGACGCGGCATTTGGGCACAGCAGCGACACTCCCTGTACGTGAGAGTTCGAACGCCGGTGACCTTGAGCCGGAGAACGTAACGCTAGGGTTGATACCGAACCAAAATGGAATATCGTGCGGTGTGTGAGAGAGACGCGAACTAGGTAACAGCCCTCAGCCAATGCAGTCAGCGTTGGGGCATTCCACGCCCAGCGCGCCTCTCAAGGCCCCCGCGCACATCCAGCCACCCACACATAGTTGCAAGCGATTTTACGTGCACACACGCTTAAGTGTCGTTTTTTTTCACGTAGTGTATATATTCTTTGCTTCGGGGCAAACAGAGCATTTTAGATTTTGCAGCTCTAAGCAGACAGAGCTGAGACGCAAGTTCCAAAGGCCACTTCTAGTGTTATGGTGGGTGAGAAGATGGAAAAGAAATCAAAATAGTGAAAGGTAGCTAGCCGCATCGCCTATTAACATGATTAGCATTTTCACACATTCCCTCGATCGGCTTTTACAATCTGTGCAGGAAGAGAAGCAGCTGGTACATTCAAATTTTTCTCTTTTCTTCCAGACCAGCATGGATGTTATTATTGTATAGAGCATACATACTTAATACCATCATGCCTGTAGGGGCTGATCGCCACGTCTACACTTGCTGATGATGAAGTGAGCTGATCACTCTTGTGGTGTGGAGAGAGGTTTTGAAATAATACCACCTTAGTTGAGTACTTGAATTAGACTGATTTATTGATATTGACTTTGATTACTTGCAATGTATGAATGACGTTAAACTACTGAGTCAGCATCTGCCTGACCTGCTTATAATTGTTGTTCAATAGATTGAACATCGCCTTTTTTTATTGTATGCAGTTGTTATGTCAGATTTTTAGCAACAAATATTATTTGACTTTGTCTAGTCTATTTTACCAGGAATGTCATCTCATGGAAGGGGTACGCTTCAGTTCTGTACATAAGTGTAATTGATTCTTAGGATTTATATAGGTAGGTACCTAATATTGTCAACTAATAAAGTACTTATCATATTGTTCTCTGGTTAGTTTACAAATCAAACCCAAGCTTATTTAAGTATAATATACGTATTTATGCTTAAATGACTTAGTTTAGGTAGGAATTAGAAGGTAAATAGGCTTTTAAATGATATTGACATAAATACAGGATAAGGAAGAAACCAAATTATAACCAGTGTCAAATACCCTATGAATTTGTGTTCGATGACTAGACAGCGCCAATGTCAAGTTACCTTTACCTAAAGGAACATAACATAGGTAACATTCTAGATCACTCCAAAACAACACTCTTGGGGCTATCGGATTGGATGAACCACAGAGCAGGTAATTTATTAAGTACTAATGGGAAAGGCTTACCATCATCCTCGTCAATGCTTTGGAGAGCCGTCACAAGGTTTTTATCCTTTTGTCCTTCCTCCCGCGCTTTGGTAAGACTATTCTGGAACGCCTCTTCGAATTTATCATAACATTTAAAAATTTCCTGAAAACACACACTAATTAACTTCCTTATACACAAACAAACACTGTTTAACACTAGTAAGCCACTGTTATTACATATTATTCACTAAAATCACTAAATTAGATCAATCACGAATAATTGATGACCAGAACCAAGCATGTTTTCGCGTAACGTATTGCGTACCTTCAGGTCGTCATTGATGTTTTTAGTGTAAACATTATGTATATCGCATATTTTAGGAAGTAATTCATTAAAAATGGACATAATTGATACAAAAACTCCACTTTTACAAAAGTTTTCTAAATTTGACAAACGCCATAAAACACTACACGATCGAAAACCGTTTGAAATTGAAAACCAAACCAGTGTTGCCAGGTCAAGTTTTGTCTTTACCCGAGGCTTAATCTAATTTTACCATAGATCCTGCATTATTCTGAAAAAATACCCTAATTAAAATTTTCTTCTAACTTCTAGTTTTAGTATTTTTAAACGACTTCAAAAAAAAGAGGTTATCAATTAGTCGGTATCTTTTATATTTTTTTTTATGTATGTTCCCCGATTACTCGAGGACACCCAGACCGATTTGAAAATTATTTTTTTGCTTGAATGAGTACTTTCCAAGGACCTTTATAGGACTATAGAAATTTTATTAAAATCGGTCGAGTGGTTTGTTTTTTAAACGAAAATAAATAGAAAATAATGTCATCTAAATTGTTTGAATATTTAGCTTTTCTGGTACTGAAATTGATTTTTGTTTTAAAAAATATTTATAATTATTACATATTTATTATTATTGTACCCAAAGGGTGCCAACGGGACCCTATTACTGAGACTGTCACAGGGCTCTATCTCCTAAACCGTAATAGCGAGCGAGACACTTGAAACTTTTATCACAAATACTATAAATAAGATAACGTTAAAAATAAAAGGGTTGGTCCATCATACAAGAAACGTGGTTTTTCAGCGTTTTAAAGAGAAAAGAAAGGGATCACACATACAAGCTGCAAGACCATCGGTGCGTATGAATCCTGATCTCGTTTAAAGAATTTCTGATATGAAAATTAAAAAAAAACTCCAAAGCTGATACCCTAAAAAATACCGTAAATTAATTACTCTGAGAAATACCCTAGGAAAATTCATACCCTAATAATTACCCGGCTGGATAAACTTTACTCTAAATCTAAGGTGAAATACCCTAAGTTGGCATCACTGACCAAACCAATGCTGCCATCATTGAAAACTTGCTGTCAAAATAAGTTAAGGCATAGACAAAAGGTAGTTTTTCCCAGAGGTTTTTCCACTAACTTGCAATATCCACTACCTAAACTCCGTTTTGAAATTCCGTACAACAGTGCTTGGACAATGAGAGTTTTTAAAAAGTTTTTGACAGTTAAAAAATTAAAAAAAACGAGTTGTCATATGTTGTTAGCAGAGGGCGCTGCATTGAACACATGTAAATGCCACTCAATGTTAAAAAAATCCATCGCTATCAAAATAGGAGTGCTATTTTTCAACGAGGAAATCAGTGAAATACAAAACTTGTAAACTTGTAATTTTCCAACTCATTTTCTCTTTAAAAAGGTACCTTTTTTGCTCTTTTAGTGGTCAAGTCAAGACCAATCGTTTAAATCCTTTGTGTACGGTACGACCGATTTAAAAATGCGCCTTTTTGGAAATGCTCGCGACAGTCATTCGTTATGTGACTCCCTATTTCAAAAATAGCACTCCTGACCAAAGAAAGACTGACAACTTTGCTTGACATATGCTTGGAATGTAGCGCCATCTATTGGCGTAATAAAAAACGTGTTTTTTTCTCTGAAAAGCCCTCTATGAGAGGTTTTCAATTTGACAGTTAACAAATAAAAAAAACAAGTTTTCATATGGTGTTAATAGAGGGCGCTGCACAGAACACATATGTCAATGTAACTGAATATTTAAAAAAATCACAAAACATCGCTATCAAAACAGGAGTGCTATTTTTCAACTTTCAACGGAATCAGCGAAATACAAACATTTAGCCTCGACAGCCTAATGGTTTGGCCACGAATATGCGCGACAGCGACGGCGACAGCGGCGGCGACGGCGACGGCGACACGCGACGCGACAGAAACAAATACAAGGAAATGTATGAAGCATGCCACGGTCATCGACAACAATGATTTTTCAGGCGTATTTTGGTGCGACAAGACGCGCGTATTCCAGTTGCCAGGTTAGGTTTTAAGTTTTTAACTGTATCCGAGGGTTGATCTCATTTTACCCTAGATAGCATCGAAATATAATTCTCTAGAAACCTAACGCTCCTACATTCACCGCTTCGATTCTGATTCCATTTACGTAAACAAACGAACAGTAATTACAACGAAACACTCGAACGCACACATTGACAAAGATGTGACACACGGCACATGACGGCATTTTTAATGAATCGATTATCGCAAAAACACAGCAATATTTTTAAAGGAAACTTCTTGCGACGCAACCGCACGACTCGAGTGTCACGGCGTACTGTCGCACCGCGCTGTTCATATTTTAAGCCCCGCCCGCCGCGGTACATATCGCGTGGAATGATTTTTCGGGATTACTTACGATTCTAGAGAATTATTATTCGTAGCTAGATAGAATATTTTTATCCGACTTCAAAAAAGAAGGTGGTTATCAATTCAACTGTACCTCGGTCTGTAGGGTTCCGTACTCTTTTCTTTGTTTGTTTGGCGTTTTTCACTTAGCGCGCCTTCAAAATTATACTTTGAAAGCGCGTTAAGAGGAAAAAAATCCTCTGTTCCTATTTCCTGTAACCTTTAAATTCTATGGAATATAAAAATAAGGGTAGGTAAGTTTTTCAAAATGATGAGCTGAATTAATCGTCCGCTAATATTTGTACAAGGACACTTTTTCACTTTTGGATTATTGGAATTGTGGCTAGTGATTTTATCAGTGGCTTGGCCTCGGCCACGCTGGGAAATCTATTTCCTGAAATTATGCGAGTTCCCTTGAGTAAGAAAGACTGATTCATTAATAAGTAATGAATGTGTGAAACACTTTAATCTCTTAAACACCTAATCTCCAGACAAGCCATGAATATTTAAAGACAATATAGCGCCATCATTTAGCAATCAGTTATGTAAGCACACCGCTTTTATAGTCAAGGAACGACGTTAGCAAGATTTTATTGCCAGTAAAAGTATATGAAAATTTTATTATAGAACATTAAAATTGCTGTACTCTCAAATAACGGCGTTTGAAGATAACTACGTGTCAATGTTTAAACGCCAAATCGAAATTTGAATTTCGAACACGCCATCTTGTGAAAAATTTATATAGCTCAAAATGGCTGATCGTAAATCGCTCGCATGGTAAACAAAACAATGACAATACAGAAGGAGATCGGTGGCCCAGGGCGGGAGTACGCATTGCTAGCGCTTTCCCATGTTAAGCAACTTGCTTACGTTGCTTAGGAATAAATGTACTGTCTATATTTTTTTTTTAATTTAAAAGCGGTTGCCAATTTATACCTTCATAAATATCAGGTTCGCTTATTCAAATACCGGGTAAAAACCGGATAAAACTAATCCGATCTTTAACCACACGGGGCAAGACCGGATCTGTGCTATAAGCCACCTTACGATTGCATTTATCATATAGAACTAAAAGCTACATGTTATAAAACAATTTTACACTTAAAATATGAAAGAAAACTAATTATATTACTCACCACAAAATTTTAAAATGTACCCTAGGGGAAGGTCGGATCTTCGATAGTGACTCGAAAATAAGTATATTGTTTCAATTTTGTGACTAAAAATATATAAATCCCATTTCAGCGACTACAGCAGACCGAATGGAGGGGCAGAAAAAAACGGTCTGGGGTCTTATATTGCCTTATGTTACCACAATTAAAATATATTGCCGCGTTTGGGAGTTAATTGAATTATCTGATCTTTCCCTGATCCGATCTTACCCCAACTTACCTTTACTACCTAATTTACTAAACTAGAATTATCTAGAATTATCCTGGGAAAAACCTGATTTGAATAACTAATTATCGAGAACAGAAGTTTTAAAATAAATTGGGAGAACAAGTAATCGTGATTAGCCAGCCAATTGAACTTTCTGATCATAAAAAGCCATTTCTTAGACTAACTAATCTGTCACATCTTTATTTTGTGTGATAAAAGCAATCGCTATATTCTTGATCGCGACATGGTTCCAACACACGTTGCAGTGGAAAAGGCGTGGAACTTTGTTTCATGCAAGATATTTGCGGGGTGAGCGTTCTGCAGAGTCGCGCCAAAATAAAATGCAATAAAAAGGCCGATATAAAGCAGAGATTCCATTCGGGGAAACGCGAGGTACAGTCGGCTACGTGTATGAGTATTTTATCAGGATTATACATATAGAATAGGTCGTCCCAAAAGTAGTCGTCTCCGTATTTCCTATTAACGCCCATGGACAACTGCAACACCTGGGGTGTAACAAAAGCATGCGCCTTTCAGGAAGATATAGACTTGTTTTTTTAAGTTTTCAATGTATCTAGTCTATATGGTGGGTGCTGAGAAAGGGGCGGCACATGGCCTGGGGCCGAGAGCGGCAAGGACTGCAAATCCGCCACTGTGTACGTATGTTCATTTGTCTCGTATCTTCAATGATATCCATGATACCTTGACCTACCTATCTACTACTTACGAATAAGTAAATGTTGGAAGCGTCTTTGCAGTAGCGGCGTTAGGGTAGGGCGCGGTTGGGCGACCGTCCAGGGCGCCAGATATAAAGGGGCGCCAAGGGGGCTAAAAAGAGGTAATTTTTTGTAGGGGCTGATTAATGGCGGCAACTCCTAGTCTCCTAGGACATTTAATTTTACATCAAATTGATATAGACATATTAATATGAAAATCATCCTATATATGAATGGTATTGAAGCCTAGGTGAGAGTCTGAATTGTAGTTAGGGGGGGGATCTCGCCCGGGGGCGCTGGTACGGCTAAAACCGACACTGCGTCTTGGACTAAGTAAATTCACTTGGTGCCCTCTAGGCTATAAAGTAATGAACTAAAAATAAGATAACCATACGTGGAGTGTATGTAAGAAAAAATATTTTCATGTTCAATAAAGTAAGTGATTTTACAGATAGAAATTTACGTAATAAGAATGACTTAGTTAGCCCGTATTACAGGCTGAATACAGTCAGTAAGTCTTTTATGGGGAAGTGTATTCTTTTTTATAATAAATTGTCAGAATCGGTCCTTGATATGCCAGACAGAAAATTCAAAGCTTATGTAAAGAAAGTACTTTGTGAGAAGGCTTATTATAGGACCGATGACTATCTTAAAGACAAAAAGGTCTGGCTTGAGCTTGGCGCGGGTCCCTCTTAAAGGTTTGTATACTTAGACATGTCATAATTTAGGTACATTGGTACATACTAAATTTACAAATTGACATTATTTTAAATTTCGTAATTCTTATAATTCAATTTAATTATAACATAATAAACAATGTAATCTCTGTCCATCTATATAACTAATTTTAAGTTTTTAGTTTGTTAGTTGACGTCTTTGGAGAAAACGTGCAGTGCAGTTTGTTGCCGCTTCTTCTGCACTTGCGCCTAGGAAGCGGCGTAAACTTAGCTTTAAGTAACGATTTGACGTCAACATTTGTGCAAAACAAAACAAAGTGACTATTATTAAGAGATATTATAAATATCCTATGATAATAAAGATATTTTGAATTGAATTGAATTGAATTGAATTGAGTGTATATTGTTTTCAGGTACAATTTTCCTGTAGTCTGTTTTTAGTTTTAGGCAGCCGAAGCGATCCTGTTTGTTGTTTAGTTTATTTTCATTATTTAGTTTATTGCTGTCTTTAACACAAGGCAGTATGTATACAATGATTACACTTTATATTCAACTTATGGATTATGATCCTTAAATTGGAGAGAAGAATAGAACAATTTATTAACCGAGCAAGCGAAGCGTCTTAGTTTTGAGACTGGCCAAAAAAAATGGTTGCCTGTAAAGTCGGTTTTACGGGCGAAGATTTTACGTGACAATAATACGCCAGATCATAGTTGAGTGGGAGAGAGACGCAAGGCATTCGGCGGGCCTCTCTCTCGTTCGGTGACTCATCGTAACGTTACCGAGCGTTACACTTTTTCATAAGTGACTCCCAGCCGCAACCTAATTTAAGACGTTGTCACGTCAAAATGCTTTTGTCCGTCAGTTTGTTCTCGCCTACAGGGCGCATTTCTCAACCGATTCTCGTGAAATTTTATGAGCTGGTTCGACAATTAAATAGATTTTTTTTGTCGATTACGCTATAGGAAAATTTTCAAAATCGAGATATTGGGGTTTAAAACTTTAAAATAATCATATTTCAGCCATTTCGAAAAAAATTGTTTGTCAAAAATCTTTTTTGTTAACCTTATTAAGACGCAACTTTTTTGTCTGAACACCTTTTTTATCGGATAAACTTCAAAGGATGGGGGGTGAGTCGCGAGGTTTACAGCCACTAGTTTATTAGTCAATTATTAGGAGTTTTTGGCATAGCTCGTTGTTTTCGTGGAGTTAAATCCTTACATGTGAAGGTGTTTCACCAATCAAAAACTAAAAAAAATACTTAGTTCAAGTTTTATTTCAAAATTAAATATACATAGGTATTTTCATACGTACTTTTTGTACTTAGTGTTCACTTGATTACATTTTTAAGTGTTGATTTATTTGTAGTTTGTATTTTATTATGTGCATATATTTTTTCTTACTAATGACTTAGAATTTCCTTCAACTTATTTAGATTTCCGCATATATATTTATTCAAATAAACCTTTTTATTTGCAAAACATCAAACTTTGCAACTTTAAGAAATTTGAATAACGACGGACATGAATACCAAACAAGAAAAAAAGTTAGGAAAAATTCTGAGCAGTGTACAGTTGCCTACAGATCAAGAGCAGCATCGCACCAGCAACATTTTTGGAGCAAGTTCAGTTCATGATACTGAACTATTTTCTATAAAAAAGTTATTGAAATCGATAAAAAATGTTCGACCTCCCATACAAAATCCGTTTGTCTAAGCGCTGATTTGTATGGGATGGGAGGACGAACTTGCTGCAAAAATTTGGCAGGTGGATGAAAAGTCAGTCTGTATTAATGTAGTATGGTAAGGTTAGGTAGCTAAAAAAAATGCAGCCGGCTATGAAAGTATGTAATGTAGGTACTATGTATCTAATTATTAAAATGATTTCGTGTCTATAATATATGCTATACGAGTAAATAATCTTCACACCGAATTTCAGCCCTATCAAAAATTATCTATTGCACGCCTCATATCATAAGCGAAGCGCATGAGGTAGTGCTCTACTCTCGCCTTACAAAAATCAAGTGATTTTTTAACTAAATGTGTCTCTATTTATTTTCTATCGCACTTGTACAATAATATTTACACATAAATGTCAAGGAAAAACACTAGTTTCAACACTTATGACATTTTTAAAAGACATTTTGCCTTTTAAATAAATAAAAACAATGTTTAATAAAATCTTTTTGTGGACGTCGCGTCCGTGTGTCGGTATGTATGGAAACTGGCGTGGTCACGATAACTCCCGAAAAACTTATCTGATCAAGTAAATTTTTTTTATACGCTTCAGTATTATCCAAAACTAAGTCCTTTCGAAGATCACGGTCTAATTCAATGTAGTTTAATCGTAATTATTATTATAAAAATACAGGTGACATATTAAAAATAATTTTGGATGTGAGGTTTGTTGAAAGAGTTAATACCTATGTATGATGAGTACGAATGTGTAACTGGCAAGAAAGAAAAGAAGTAAAAAGAAATCTGAATAACGAATGTTGTGATTTTGTTTGTTTTATTAAATATGAAAGACGAATAAATGTAAAAGAAACGATAAGATAGTTAATATTTTATTTAATTTGCATTAACTAATTGAGAATGAAAAGAACAATCAGTGGTAACACTTTTCTTGACATTCGTGACGTAGTCTTGTGTCTTTTTCTTGTTTTAGCTTAGTATTTTTGAGATTTCTCAAAATCTACCGGTCCGAATCGGTTTAAATTCACAGGAAATCTGAGTTGTATAGAACTCTTTGGAAAGCTACTTGTTTGGTTCCGATCGGTTTAGTTGTACAAGAGTTATAAGCGGGTCACATACACACCCACACACACATACGGATAGGGTGCATGACACTTGCTCGTGAGTGGTCAGGGAAGATTCCTGAGACCTCTAAACGTCGAGATCTGATGAAAACTCGACTTTTCAAAAACGTGGTGAAACTAATAACGCCCCGAATTTTGAAAATTTTCAATTTTCTCAGCGGGAAGTTAAAAATAATCTCCAGTCGTGCGTTAAAGCCGACACATACTTTTCTTCGTTTTAAGTTAGCAATAAAAAAATCAAAATCAATTTGATTGTGAAAAATGAGATTATGAGGCGTGCACTTTTGGATTTTCCAAACTATTTTGTTATATTTTTTTAAAAAACATCTTGTTATCGATTTTTGTATTTAAGGCCGTACCTGAATTTTCCGGGGTCCAGTGCTGCCCCCAATTTAAATAAATCATTTCAAAGAAAACGGAGACATTATTTAAAATTTTGCTACTACCAAGATCTAAATAACCCTTCAAAGTATTTTATGAACTACTATTTACAGTTTAAAGTGAGAACGTTAAGCTTTACTACGCACATTTGCGAAAAACGGCCACTTTTGGCAAATGTGCGTAGTAAAGCTTTACATTCTCATTATAAACTGTAAACAGTAGTTCACAAAATAGTTTGAAGGGTTATCTAGGACTTGGTAGTAGCAAAATTTTAAATTATGTCTCCGTTTTCTTTGAAATGATTTATTTTAAATGGGGGCAGCACTGGACCCCGGAAAATTCAGGTAAGACCTTAATAAGCCTATTTTTATATTTTTAAATGAATTATAATATCCCTGTGGGAAACAGGCGTGATAATATGTAAATATGTTATAATATGTCTTCGTTATCTTGTCTGAGTCTATTTTTAAAAGGATTGTGTAGCTGGAATTTTTCATACAAAAAGCGATAACGTTTCTCTCCCCTTAAATTTTTTGTTGATATATTGGATAAGTAGGGCCGTACGTTTTTATTTGAAAGAAATATTGCTTATAACAAAAGTTAAAGTTATTAGCATCTCAATATCCATATTTTTTACTAAAAAACTAGGTACCTCAAGCGTTTTAATTTATTTAAGTTAAACTTTACCGGATTACTAAAATAGAAAACCGTAAAGACCTAAATTAAGGTGTACTGAATTGAATTGAATGACACCAAAATTGCCTCATTTTGTAAAAGTTTAGGGGGGTGGAAACGTTACGCCCGAAACAATATTTCAGAAGGAAAAAGTAGACAATCGCCTCTAAGAATTGCAACTCTCTCTATCGCACGACACGGGTCGGAAGCAGAGCGGCGTGAAACAGATAGAATTTTTGCAAATACCTACTCACGATGCGTATCGGCACTACACAAGCGTTGTCGTCGATATCAAGCCGACTGTACCGCGGCGTCACGCTGTCGCATGTCTATCGAACAGTTCCCACCCCTCTGAAATATCTGCCAAACTTGCGATAGAGTGCCGGAGTTGTGGATAGAACGTTCCATATTTGTAATAATTTGGCTGAAAGGATCTTGATTTCTTTGCTTAATAAATGTTTAGGCATGTCAAACGCTTATGGCAAAAGGAAAAAGTGCGGGAAATATTATTTGCTTTGCGTTGTTTTACGGTCCTGGAAACGAGTCCTTTAGAGTCCTGTTATTCATATTCTATAGACACCTAAAGTATTGTACCTTCTTCTTCTCGAGTCGAACAGCTATTTATTAATTTAAATAAATCAAACTTAACCAGTATTTGGCTACATTGTACTTATCTTAAAATTTTAGCACACATACCAAATTCCGAGGCGGAAGGTATGATTCACGTACCGACCGTTTGTATGGAGACACACTACTGTTTAATAGTTATACTGTGGTGGTAGGATTTTCAATTTTAAAACTATGTATTTAATGATTTCTAGATAAAACACCATTGAGAAACTAATACAGCTAAGTAAATCAAAAAACAAAATACGTAACTTAATATAATTTAACACATTTTTTTAGGGTTCCGTAGTCCACAAGGAACCCTTATAGTTTCGTCATGTCCGTCCGTCTGTCTGTCCGTCCAGGCTCGTACTCCGCCGCTACTGCACAGATTGTCACAAAAATTGGTGGAGAGATAGACATTGAAGTTCTAAAAGTTGGTTTTTAAAATTAAGAAAAAATGTTTTTTTTCAGCCCCATATCCCATACAACGAAAACTGAATTTAAAAAATTAAATTGGACTAACCCCAATGTGTGGGGTATCGTTGAAAAGATCTTTTAAAATGCAACAAAAACTGCTTTGAAACTATGTAGATCAAACCCCCCAGCCTTGAGATAATCTGATACAAAGTTAAAATTTTAGGTGTCCCCCCACCGTAACTTTTGAAATATTACTAAAATAATTCTAAAAAAAATGTGGTATACCTCAAAGTATGTACTTTCAATTAAAACTATAGCGGTCTCGGTATCATAGATAGTTATTTTTTAATACCTCATAAATCGTAAACCGCAATTTACCTTTAGAACTTTTATATTATGTTACTCGTTGCTACGGAACCCTTCATGGGCGAGTCCGACTCGCACTTGGCCGTTTTATTTTTAATATACAATTAGTACGTAGGTACCTCTCAAACGCCATATTTTTCATCGAGACTCTCCCATGTTTCACCGATATTTTACTGACGACGAAATCGTCCCTAAGCGGAGTATAATGTGAAAGTGATACATACTTTTACCGTGATTTGCATTCATCGATTCCCTGGCTGCTGAATTGGAAATCTCGGAACAAGTGGAACAAACAAGCATTTGAATCAGACAGTTGAAAAAATGCATGTTTGGACAGATTTTGATGATCGAAAGATTTAAAAAAAAATTATTATACTGACAAGAACGTAGTTCTTAAATTATACTTAGATAGATAGATATTATACCTACTAGTAGTTCGCTGCGAACTTAGACCTCGCGATTGTTTATTAATATTTCAAAAACTACTGAACCTATTTTGATGCCCAACGAACTTGAAAATTCTATTGATATTTCCTACATGCCTACCAAATTTCATCAAAATCGGACCATCGGTTCGGCAGTTATCGCGGAACAAACATACATACATACAAACAATGTGTTTTCGCATCAACTTGATTTAATAATCTCGTCAAATTAGTTTGCCAAATGTTTGAACACATTTGTAAAATTTACCAATTTCTCAAGTTTATGATGGTTTGTACTTATCTCTAATTTTTTAATTTAGCCATTCATGTCCTACCTACTGCTGGGCAAAGGCCTCCTTTCTTCCGCACAATTCTCTATTCTTGGTCTTCACTTTTCATTCCATATCAAATGCTCGCAAATAGTTATATTTAAATTATGAAAAAAAGAAAATATAGGGACATGTGACATGCCAATATATGCATATTTGGGGTGTTTTTTGAGAAAAAAAAAATATATCTCATAGCTCTATACAGGCACTATCCGGCGAACAACAGGGGACTAAGTTTGTATGGAAATACGGCCATTGATTTTCTCTGTATTGACCGACCGAGCGAAGCGTCTCAGTTTCGAAATTGGGAAATGCTTTTGTCTGTCGGTTTGTTCTCGCCTCGCATTTCTTAACCGATTATCGTGTTTTATAAGCAAGTTTGATAATTATATAGAATTTTTGTCAATTTAGTTTTTAGAAAATTTTCAAAATGGCGGAGATATGGGCGTTTAAAACTAAGAAAATCATATTTCAGCCATATCGATTTTTTTTTAAAATATGTTATAGAACTTGTCTGACTGAACAACTTTTTATCCGATAAACTTCAACGGGTTGGGGGTGAGTCACGAGGTGTACAGCTGACAAAGCCACTATCATTATTTAGTTATCGAGAAAGTTCTTTCCAAACATAGTGCCTAACTGTGGTGGATTTACGAATTTACTACCAGTAGGCTATTCATATTTTGCCACCCTCATGGCGGATTTACACAATTTGCCGCCAGTATTCATATTTGGTGCGAAAAAAATCTCATTCGCCACACACGCGATGCCCTTATTAGGTTAGGTTATCCACTTCGTATCAGCCACTGGTGGCTACAATTATATTCATATGAAGTAAACCTTTTACAATCAACTCGTTGATTGCCCGATGCAGCTGTTGCACGAGATGTTGTCCTTAGTTCTTTAGTGACTCTTACGACATCCACAGGAAGAGATGGAGCGGCCATATTTCAGGAAAAAAATAACACTGCTGAAGAAATTTATAATCCTTGGAAATAAAACATCGAAACACATCTGCCATTTACTCAATATTTTCTCTACACGAACACGCCACATTGATATAATCTAGCAAAAGCACGCATAGGTGCGTTTTATTGCTTATCAAAATTGGGTAGGCGCCGTCAAAGTTCAAGTTCTTAGAAAATTATAGGCTACCTAAAAATATGAAATAATGTAAAAGCTGTATAGGGGTTATTAACCACCGGCCAAATTTTTGCCACCAGCCAAATGTGACAATACAAGTCTGTAATCACTGAATGCTCATAATCATGTTCAGGTATTTTTTAGTCTCCACTGCAGGAGCACGACCCACTCTGTACTGCTAGAGCCAATATTAGCCAGAGCAGTCAGAGGATTTGGCCTACACTCTCCACGCTGGCCAGACAGGTTGGAGAGGTCTCATTGATGTTCATAAGCTTTGTTTAGCTTGTGTTTCCTAAGTCGCCTTCTACGACATCTACGGGAAGACTTGGAGTGGTCCTGTTCTACTCTGCCGGAAACCACACGGCTTAATCACCGAATAAATCAACTTTTTCATACGTTACTAAATGTACTAAATCTAATAAACCAAATGTACGAAACAGTAATTTTTTTCGCCATGTAGGTATCTACCGGGCCACCTTTACCTTTAACTACACTGTAATCCACGGCGTAGGTCCTACAACTCCTGCAACTGGATCTGAATCATATTTTACTGCTTTTAAGGCCATTAAAAAGATAAAGGAGATGCTTAGGTATTAAATTCGGCTATGAAAGATATGAGATTATTTGAATGAAGCACCGATTTTCTCATCTAGATTTAACAAAGCATTTTTATTTTACATAATATCGATCGGTCTTATATGAAAGGATATATAGATAGGCATTACCAGATTGGCTCCATAGAAATTTTATCAAAATCAGTGTAGAGAATGCTTTTAGCATTAAGTACAAAAGGCGGACCCTTTTGTACAATTAGTTACTTGTTAGTGTCAGTTGTCATTGATCTTATTCATTTTAAACTAGATTTTAGATAAATCTGATATCTAGACATGTCATAATTTAGGTAATTGGTACACATTAAATTAACAAATTGACATTATTTTAAATTTCGTAATTATAATTCAATTTAATTATGACATAACATAACAAACAATGTAATCTCAGTCCATCCATTTAACTTATTTTAAGTTTTTAGTTTGTTAGGTGACGTCTTTGAAGAAAACGTGCAGTGCAGTTTGTTGCCGCTTCTTCAGCACTTGCGTTTAGGAAGCGGCATAAACTTAGCTGTAATTAACGATAATGATTTGAACGAGGAAGAGGGCGCCACCTCTGCCGATGTTATATCGGCTCTGTGTAAATAATCATTTATAAAATAGAAAATAACAGTTAATTGCAAAAATTTCGGAAATACAGGCTCAAAATAATACAATAATTAAGTGAAAGTGTTGTCTTCGAGAAATCACGAAAAAAAGGACGAAAATAAGTGCAACTAGAAGACGAATTGTTTTCTCCATTATGAAGTTGAAAGTGCAGGCGAAGCAAAAATAAAGGGATAATTGGATCGCTGAACTACCATTGTCTTTTACTAGAGCATACGGGGAACCAAGGAATAACCAAAATACAAGGTACCAAATATTGTTCTCTAATAATAAATCAAAATTGCAATATCATCATTGAAGATACAACACCATCTACTGAGATCTAATAAAACCACCCACCACTGCACAAGTATGCACAGCGCCATCTAACGTCGCCCGCAAACACCATTAAAAAATACTACAAGCAAGACTTATAAAGAAGCACATTAAAACAAAGCAACAGCACGATCAACTTGCACAACAAACAGCACTATAAACATTGAGTTAATCTAAAAGATTAATCAGGTCACCGCTAGAGGGTGCATTTACTACGATATAAACTAACGAAAACATAACGATGACAACAAAAAATAAAAAATGTGCAGGATGCCAACAAGAAATTACAAACAAAGAGTACTTGGACTGTATATTATGTAGTGAACGGTACGACCTAGAGTGTGCAAATGTATCCAGCAAGCGATTTTACAACACAATGTCAAAAGAGCATAAGCAAGGATGGCGTTGCCAAGCATGTATTTGTAAAATACCAAAAGGAGACAACTCTAACACCCCTGTACGCCATCGCGAACATCATGAAGAGCATGTCTCATGTACCACACCTGAAAGTAGTAACATAACAACACGGAAAAAAAAGACCTTAACAACAAATGACTCGATAAGTTCGGAGGACATAAGCATCCTAGGAGATACTCTTATTAACGAAAAATCTAGCAACAAATCAGAATTAACCCTAGAAAATATAAGCTACCTAATAACTACACAGTTAAAAGAAAATAATAAATCATTAATTAAGGACTTGCAGAGCACGATTGCATCAGAAGTAAACAAGGCTATCTTAAAATTAAGAGAAGAAATAAAACAAGATACTACATCATTATGCAAACAAAACGACCAAAGGAAAAAAGAAATAGAAGAAATTAACACCAACATAGAGACGCTCAGAAAAGAAAATGAAAAATTAATTAGAGAAATAAAAGAAATTGAAATTAAAGTTAGAAGCCCAAGAACGAACGAATTACCAGCTAAAATACCCGATAACAACAATAATAAAAAAATTGTTCTGTATGGTCTTCACGAATACAAAGAATCTGAATATGACCTACACGGCAGAGTAGCTAAGGCATTTCGAGAAATCCTAAACGTTGACATACTTGGCTATATTGAGGAAACCCACCGAATAGGAAAATTCAATAACAACAGACACCGCCCCCTAATAATTGAACTGATAAGCAAAAAGATGACAAACTATATTTTAAATAATAGCCACTGTTTCCGAGGAACTGGCCTCTCAATTTCTAAGCTTATGGAAGGAAAAGCATTAAAAGAAATAAAATTACTACGAGAGGAAATGTTTAAGGCACGAAATAGAGGACAGTATGCTGTTATAAAAAACAATAAGCTGTATGTTGAAGGAAGAAAAATAGAGCTGAGCGAAGTAGAGATTAACAGGGAACCAAGCACGATTAGCACGATTAGACCGACAATATCTGGCAAAAATAATTCCTTTCGTAGAAAAACAGCATCTTAATATCCTTTTCCAAAACTTCCAAAGTATTGGTAACAAAAAACACTTACTGGAAGCTTTCATAAACCAAAACCCTATTTATAAAGCCATCTGCATGTCGGAAACGTGGTTAACTGAAAAAAAAATTAACTTAATGAATTTTGGTGGTTACAAAATTGCAGCATCATACTGCCGGAAGAACAAAGAAGGTGGAGGAGTTTGCATCCTATTACAAGACCAAATAGAATCTAGAGAGAGGAGCGACATTACCAATATGTCTACTGAATACAATTTAGAATTATGTGCTACGGAATTACCAAAAGAAAATATCTTACTGATTTCTTTATATTGGAATGGAAAAAGGGCTGACATTTTTATAGAAAAATTAGAAAAAATATTAGATTATATAAATAAAAAATATCCCATACATAACATAATCATAGGCGGTGACTTTAATATGAATACTTTAAAAAACAAGCCAAAAACAAAGCAATTTTTAAACCTTATGACAGAATATAGATTTGCACAGCACATAAATGAACCTACACACTTTACCAAGACATCCGCAACATGTATAGATTTAATATTTACAAATTTCAATAATGTACAAACAAAAGTAGAGAAACTAGGGTTTTCAGCGCATGCCGCCACGACTATTAGCTTCAAAACAAAACAAAATATAAAAAAATCTACGTGGTATACTGAAAAAAGAATATTCAACAATTCGAATATAAATTCCTTTAAATTAAAACTAAAAGAAATAAAATGGTGCGAACTCCTATCTCAACACAAAAATATAAATAAAAACTACGAAATTTTCCATAACAAAATGATACATATTTTGGATCAATGCATACCAAAACAAAAATTTAAAATAAAAAACAAATCATCTAAAAAGCACTGGCTAACTGTAGGAATAAAAAAGTCGTGTAAAAATAAAAGATTATTAAAACTTCTTAACTTAAGAACAAATAATGAAATACTAAATAATTATTATAAAAAATATGAACATACGTTAAAGAAAACAGTATCTATCTCAAAAAAAATGTACTATAAAAAACGAATAAAGAATTCAACAAATAAAGTAAAAACTATGTGGAGTGTTGTCAATGAGTGTACAAATAATAAACCAATTAAGGAAAAAAATAATATGGAACTGCATTATAACAAAACAGTTATCAGGGACCCAGTAGAATTAGCTAATAAATTTAATGATTTCTTTGCCAATATCGGCGGAAAACAAACGGGAATAAATACGTCATGCCCTGTGAATTGCCCTTCGGAAAATAGCATATTCATTCGCCCTGTTGATACCAAAGAGATACATAACACTATCAGAAACTTAAAAAACAAAAGAAGCCACGGTATAGATGAACTGCCCCCAAATTTGTTCAGGGAATGTGCGGAAGAACTCTCTTTACCATTTACTATACTTATAAACCAGTCATTAAATGAAGGAACTTTCCCCGATCTGCTGAAAATTACTATCATAAAACCTATTCACAAAAAAAATGAAAAAACAGATATAAACAATTACCGCCCCATAGCACTGCTACCAACAGCTTCTAAAATTTTTGAAAAAGTTATGGCTGACCGCGTTTATAGCTTCTGTGAAAAATATAAACTTTTTGATGAATGCCAGAATGGATTCCGAAAAAACCGTTCAACAATATTGGCAGTCTTCAAATACGTCCAAGAAGCTTTAAAAACGTTAGATAGAGGTTTATATGGCATCGGATTGCTGCTAGATATGACGAAAGCATACGACAAGGTCCAATATGATATCTTACTAAAAAAACTGTATGGCATCGGAATTAGAGGAATCGCACATAAATGGTTTAGTTCATATCTCAAAGACAGGAAACAATTTGTGGAAATCGAGTATTTTAATCACGAAACTAACACAGTTCAAATAATTCGTTCAAACTGTAAGTCAGTCGTTTCTTCTATACCCCAAGGAAGTGTCCTTGGATGTCTATTATTCCTCATATACATCAATGACCTCCCGAAAATAATGAAAGAACATTGTGTCCTATTTGCCGATGACATCTCGATCTTAACGTCCGCTCACAATAATAAAAATTTGCATGAACAACTTACTGACATACTCATGAGAACATCTAACTGGCTAAAAGAACACAATTTAGAAATAAATTATTTAAAAACAAAATTAATGGTCTTCCACCCGTACCAAAAACCACCATTAGAGGTTAAAATGTGCTTCAATGGGATCAACTTAGAGACAGTTAATGAATTTACTCTGCTAGGCATTGACATAGATAGCCACATAAATTGGAAACCCCACATACAAAAACTATGCGCGAAATTATCTAAGTTTGCGTATGCGCTTAGAGAAGTAAAAAAATCCACAGACATTGAAACAGCTATTGTCACTTACTACGCCTACGCCTACTCATGGCTAAGTTATGGTACACTTTTGTGGGGCAACGGAACTGATTGCGATGGAGTACTCACCATACAAAAAAGATTATTGCGTATAATAGTAAATATAAAAAAAAGAGACAGCTGCAAACCTTATTTTAAAAAACTCAAAATTTTAACTTTGCCATGCATCTACATTCTTCAAGCATGCAAATTTGTCCGAAAATATCCTGAATTTTTCAAAAAACGAAAAGACTTACATACAAAATATACACTTAGACACCAAAATAGGCTACAACTACCCACTTCCCGTCTCGAGCTCCACTCATCTAGCCCTCTGGTTATGTCTATTAAGATATACGAAAAACTCCCAACCGCCATCAAAAATATAGAAAATAATAAAACGTTTCTGCACCAACTCAAAGAGCTATTGACTGATAAAAGCTATTACACAATCAAAGAATATTTGGAAGACAAAATTACACCGTAAAGCCAATATATCAAATTAAAAACAACTCCTGACATTTTTATAAATTTTTACATCTTTAACTTATTATTAAAAAACAAACTTGTAATGCGTCGTATGAAATATAATTTGCATGAATATTAATACCTAATAATTATACATAAATTTGACAAAAATGTGGCCCTTCTCCCATTGCAGCGCCCGCCAGGGTCCTTAATTGCGACTTACTTTATTAAATAAACACCTGTATGATACATTAAGGAAGCAATAAATGATTTGATTTGATTTGATTTGATTTGACGTCAACATTTGTGCAAAACAAAACAAAGTGACTATTATTAAGAGATATTATAAATTTCCTATGATAATAAAGATATTTTGAATTGAATTGAATTAAGAGCGCTATTTGACTCCATAAAACATTGATGTCACGGTTATGATTTTCATACAAATCCCATAATATTTTTTTGTTTTGACATTTAAAGTGAAGATATAGGCAATTGGCCTTGAAGTGTGAAATAAATTGTTAACTCGTAAATATGGTGATAATTTCCATATTGCTCTTCGTCATGCACTAGATAGCCCTTTAAATTATTTTATGAACTGCCGTTGAAACTATTATTGGTGATCCGTCTAGCTTTAAAACTTGCCGTGGCCATTTTTGGCGGAGGCAAGTTTTAAAGCTAGACGGACTAATGTAAATACTTTCAACGTTGGTTCCTAAAATAATTTAAAGGGCTATCTAGTGCATGACGAAGAGCAATATGGAAAGTATCTCCATATTTACAAGTTAACAATTTATTTCAAATGAGGGCGCCACTTCAAGGCCATTTGCCTATATCTTCACCTTAAAAATAAGTGTCTGATTTGACTTGTTATCATCTAGCTAGCGGATAGAAAGAAAATGCTGCTTATGTAGTCTGTGGTGTTTAGCTCTTCTGTGCTATTTTATATATTAAAGAAGTATGTAAGAAACAGTTTCCTCGCAGTTGTTTTCTCAGGCCACCCGTTCCTTTGGATAACAGCGATACATATTTAAATAACTCCGACCTAGGTGTCGTCTGTGAAATTAAAAAAAAACTTGAAGATAAAAGAGGTTATTTTTAAAGAGGATCGATAGCGTACAAATGGGTTTTACAGAATAGTCGGCTACTTTTTACCGTATCCGATGCCGTGGTTCACTTAGCAGCATTGTCTTATTGGGATTATATCGATATGTAGTGAAGGGACGATGTCGATGAAATCCTTTTTTTTTGTTTTTTGCATCCACTAAGTTATATTAAGCAAAATTTAAAAAAATCAAAATATCTTTATTATCATAGGATAATTATAATATTTTTTAATAATATTCACTTTGTTTTGTTTTGCACTAATGTTGACGTCTAATCGTTACTTATAGCTAAGTTTAATGCTGCTTCCTAGGCGCAAGAGCAGAAGAAGCGGCAACAAACTGCACTGCAGCATTTTCTCCAAAGACGTCAAGTAACAAACTTAAAAGCAGTGTAACAATAAACAAATTCGACAAACCCCTATATTTTTTTCGAATCCAATAAGTTATAGTCGAGCAGATAACAAATAACTCCCATATTCCTAATGAATGCGAAACCCGTTTTCTACTGACTTTACTATACGCGCGGCCATTGCCTTCTCCGCTTACAGACCGCCGCCCGCCACAAGCCCGGTAGTGGGTGATTTTCGGTATACATTTGTCGGCTGATAGCTTTGGTTTTTATTATGAAACAAAATACATAAGACAATTTTCCTTGAATATCGCTACAAGGTAAAAATCACCCTGTAGATGAACTAAGTACTTAAACATGATGTCACGACTCTATTAAAAAACAAAACGTTAAAAAAATATAGTTTATTACAACTCATATAAATGAAATTGAAATTTGATGGTTGAAATGAATAAAGCGCCTTGCAGTTCAAAAGGTTCAAAAACCTTTACAAATCAATATCCCTTACATAATTACTCTACCATTTAGCGGTAATTAAAATCAACAAGCGTACAGTTTACCAGTACCTACCTACATAAACTCAATCGTACAATTCGGTAGATTCCTCTACCAGCATTTTCCATTGGAGTATGAATTTTTTTTTGTTCTCTGAATATTAAATAAAATGTTAATTTTAGTTCATAATAGAGATTTTTATGTGGGATCCTCTGCCAATTCTAATCCCAATTCATCGGGAGTTCCCATCCCTATCTGTAAAGGTCTCATTAATAAATAAAATAGCACGACAGACGGCTTAGGCAGGTGAGAAGCACTTAGACGAATTTAGAGCCGAATTTTCGGACATAACATACTCGTATTCCAAAAATAAAATTGAACAATGTATTGGCACTTAAACTGGGTCAAAAATAAATAATTTGGCACTGTTAAAAGAATAAAACGTGACAAAATAGTGTCACTTGTCATTGATTATATCCATTTTCAACATGATTTTAGATTTGTTAATGCATAAAAACTGATACGGAAAATTATGACGTCACGTTTGTTATTTTCATACAAATCCCATAGTAAATGTTTGTTTTGACGTTTAGAAATAATAAACGGGCAAGTGCGAGTCGGACTTGTTCATGAAGGGTTCCGTACCACCGTACAATGTTTTAAAACGCTGAAGAAACACGTTTCTTGTATGACGACCCCCTTAAATTTTTAACTTCATTTTATTTTTAGTATTTGTTGTTATTGTGGTCATAGTAATACATAATTGGTGAAAATTTCAAGTATCTAGTTAATGCCATTATGAAGATCAAGTTAAAAACGCTGAAAAAACAGGTTTCTTGTATGACGACCCCCTTTAATTTTAACTATGTTTAATTTTAGTATTTGTTGTTATATCCGCCACAGTAATACATCATCGATGAAAATTTCAAGTGTCTAGCTATTACTAGTGTTCAAGAGATAGAGCCCTGTGACTGACGGACAGACAGACAGACAGACAGACAGACGGACAGACAGCGGAGTCTCAGTAATAGGGTCCCGTTTGCACCCTTCGGGTACGGAACCCTAAAAAGTGTCTATTTGAGTTTTAGTCATCTAGCGGATTAGTTCTGGTTTACTACGGAAAGTATCTAAAAGGTTTTTAATAATAATAATAATAATAATAAAATGCTTTATTCGTGAAACACACAAAAAACAAAAATATATATAACAGATATTACTATCGGAACCTATTAGAGGTGCTCTCAAAAAGGATCCAACTCAGCATATGCTGGCTGTGTAAGGACTGCCAGCGCTGGTCTTCCGTTGGAGCCTAGTTGACGTCACGGAAATATGCACTAACGCAATGCAAAAAAAAAAAAAAAAACACAAAGTAAATCGCAAAACACCTATCTATATGCCACGACAATACAATATCGTAATATACAATTTTACCGACATAATAGTACATACCTATTATAAATTACCTATAACAAAAAGAAAAAGAAAAAAAAAATGCCATTAACTGTCATTAAGAAAAACAACATTGACAGCTGACAGTAACATTAAACATTGAACATTGAAGGGCAACAAAAATATCTCACAATCTTTATAGAATAAGAGAGAAAAAAAAAAATATATATATATATTGACACAAATTTATACAATAATAATAGATTTCAAAAAAGCATCCAATGAAATGGAGCTAGCTTTTAACATGATAAGAAGCGACATCTACTGATCAGGTCAACAAAGTCGTACAACAATAATTTTGAGTACCAACCAACTAAAAAAGTAAAACACTACCGCGGGTACCCCCACTGTAGTGCTTCTTATTTTCCCATCTATTTCGCAGTAATTACCATTTAAATTGCACTCGTATCCTGCCTGAGCATTCCCTGCTTGCTTTGGTGTTCGAACAAGAAATTCTTAAGGTGTGTTTTGAAGCTGTGAATAGTTTTCCGATCCCGAATCGGCGGAGGGATGTTATTCCAGCACTTGGACGCAGCATAGCGGAAACTACCTCTAAAGCAGCAGTGCGGTGACGCTGCGTCGTCAGCTGTATGGAACATTTCCTGACACCACCCCGGCACTTGAATTTAGAAACCCAAGATAACTTATGGTAAAGATAAAAGGGTGCTTTGTGATTAACAACTCCGAACATAAGACATGCAAGATGAAGTTTAAATCGGTGTCTCATCTTTAACAAGGAATGCTTATTAAGGAAGGGTGTTACATGGGCTTTGAAAGGAATGTCAAAGCAGAAACGAGCACAAGAATTTTGTACGCGTTGAACAAGTCTTTTTGTTTTGCTGAGCAAGCGGGGACCCACGACTATATCCGCATAGTTCAATTTGGAAAGGATCAAGACCTCTACCAGCAGGATTCTCATGGACTCCTTAAGATAAGGTCTGGCTTTATAAAGGATTTTTAACTTAAAAAAACAATCACGGACAGAGTTCGCAACGTGTGTCTCAAAACGTAAATCAGAGTCCATGAGTATCCCGAGATTCTTTGCAACAAAAACTCTTTCTACTGTCTCCCCTAACAAAGTGACACTTTTAGTAGGCTGCAGCGAATCTAGTTTATGCTTGCTACCAAATATGATTAGTTTGGTTTTGCTGGGATTCAATAAAAGACTATTATTTGTTGACCACTCCGCAATACTCTGCAAGTCTTCATTAAGTTTGTTAATAGCATTGTCTATTTCAGACGGTTTAAATGAAATATATAGCTGTATGTCATCAGCATAAATGTGATAATTACAATGCTTTATGTGCATTTTTATGTCCGCTGTATATAGAATAAATAAAATAGGGCCCAAAATTGATCCCTGTGGTACGCCTCTACCCACTGCTGAAAGATCTGATAACATTGTGGACCCATCTGACCCATTAAGCTTAACTTGCTGTTGGCGGTTCTCCAAATAGCTGCTAAACCAATTTATAGTCTTACTGTCGAAACCGTAGTAGCGCATCTTAGACAACTGCAAATTTGAATTTATAGAATCAAATGCTCTAGTGTAGTCCAACATTACCACTATAGTCCACATTCCCTGATCCTGAGCACAAAGAATGTTATCAGTAACATCCAGTAGGGCCGTCACAGTGCCACGCTTTTTTCGAAACCCAGACTGGACTTCAGGTAAGATGTTATTTTCCTCAATAAATTCTGTCAACTGAATACTAACGGCTTTTTCCTGGATTTTTGATAAAAGTGGTAAAATGCTAATAGGTCGTAAGTCTTTTAGTTCAGTAGGATTAGAGAGCTTCGGCAAAGGACGGACCACTGCAATTTTCCAAAGATCGGGAAATGTCGAAGATTCTATCGATAAGTTGACAATGTCTTTAATAACATCAATTGTATCAGGAAAAGTCATAATCAGCATGTCTAAAGTAATGCCATCGTTGCCCTCCGCGTTGGATTTTAAACCTTTAATTATATTTATTAATGTTTCCAGGTCAATACTTTTTAAACGAAACCGAATATTTTCATCGTATCTATGAAACTCAAAGAATGTTAATAATGACATAGAGACAGTTGAGGAACCTGGTACAGCAAGAAAGTGGCCATTAATAATATTTGGATCAGCAAAAGTCGATGGTAGTTCAGTGTCTTTTTTAGGTAAAAGATTATTTTTTAAATTTTTCCACAGCAACTTTGAATCATGTTTTTTATTGTCAATATTGTGTTTAAAATAAGCTGATTTTTCGTTAAATAATGCTTGGTTTACAGTAGATTTAAGACTCTTGTAATAAAGTTTTTTGCTTTCCGAGCCACTCTTGCGAAATTCATTCAACGCTTCATCTCGTAAACTCATCATAAGTTTTATTGTATCCGTGATCCAAGGATATGAACGATGTTTTATAGTGACAGATCTGACAGGAGCATGAAGATCAAATAATGCTAGGACATTGTGGCTAAAGCCAGCAACCATCTCGTTAACATTTCTTATTGAGGATAACAGATCCCAACGTATAGTATGTAAGTCCCTGTTAAAGTCTTCTATACAAATATTTTTCAGTGGTCTATATTTCATAACATATGGTTTAAATTTCTCGCATTTTAAATGAAACTCAGAGACGATCATACAATGCCCATTTATACGCCCTACATTGTCTAATATTATGTCTTTCCTTAAAGATAAGTCGGTACAAATCACGTCTATAAGCTTTTGTGAATGACTCGTAAAATGTGTAGGGTATTTAACAAGTTGAGTGAGATTGCTACACCTCAAAAAAGTATGAAACTTAATGGTATTACCCTCAGTTTCAACCAGGAGGTTGATATTAAAATCTCCAAGGAGGATCATGTTGTCATAGCTGTGGAATGAGTTAATTGAGTCACTAAGCGCGTCTAAACAAGTATCCACACTCATCCACTCAGGCCGATATGCAGTACCAATAATCAGTTTTTTACTGTTTACCGTTACTCTAAGCCACATTTGTTCCACTAAAGCATGCGAGGGATCAGTTGGATGGGGACAAGATTGTACCACTACGTTACGTCTAATGTAAAACCCAACACCGCCTCCTCGGTTGTTACCTCGAGGCTTCGGACGCGGGGTATGACGCAGTCGATAGCCCGGCAACTGAGGAGCACGGGCGTCCTCGCCGGCAAACAACCATGTCTCATTAATTGCTAGTATGTCCATATTATATCGATTTACGGCTGCTACAAAATTATCATGGTTAGAACCAAGAGAGCCGGGATTAAACAAACCAATTTTTAAATACTTGTTATACATTTAGACAATTTTTTTGACAAGAAATTGTAAATAGAATCATAACAAAAAAATAAAAAACTAAATTCGGATCAATTAGCCAATTCTTTTTAATAATAATAAAAGCAATGACGAAACTATTTAATATATTAGTGCTTAAATTGCAAAAAACATGGTGGACAATATGCAATCGTCCAAGGTGAGAAAATTCTTCCACAGCAATGAAAAAACGATTCATATTAATATATAACCAGTATGTCGAACCTGCATCAGTAGATATCTCTCTATAATATGAACTATGAAACAGAATAAATTTCGCTAAATATTGGTCAAAACTATTAGTGGGGTAAAACAATTGAAACGGCTGTATATTAACATCAATATATCTATATACTATCTCTGAACCTGTTACTTTATTCAAGTTAGCATAATTATAAAGATAGACGTAGGTATTTTTTGTAAACAGATAAGTCGACGTTGAGTGACAAATAACAATATATATAAAAGTGTATAAAATTAAGTAATATATATAAAAGTAAGTGACATTAGACATTTTATTCATTAAATATGAGTCTATAAGGTGCATAACTAAAACACAGTTAAACATAAACATTACATCAAACAGGGGAGGCGGCAAAAACACGGGATAAATCAGTTTCCGTCCGAATCTGAAATGCTTGCTTCCCGTCGCTCTGCCGAGCAAAGATACGCCCTCTTCTAGTCCACGAGTACCGCCAGTGCTGCTTCCTGCATTCCTCACGCACCCGGTTAAATAACTGGCGGTTGAACCGAGTCAGCCGCTCGTTCACGTAGACTTTGCGTGGCGGGCCGCCGTGTCCGAGGTCGGCAGAGGTGATGTTACGGCGGACCCGCGCGGCCCGCAGCAGCTCATCGCGCGTCTGCCGGCGAGCCAGCCGCACGACGACGCGCCGCCCGCGCGCTCCCACTCCGCTGCCCGCGCCGGCCGAGGCAACGCCAGCCTGCTCCACCGATCCTACACGCTCGGCGTACACGACGTCCCGCTCGTCCAGAGTGACTCCCAGTTTAGCAGCCAGCACAATCACTGCATGCTGGACGTTTTCCCCTTTGACCTCTGGAAGATGTCCTATGTCCAGGTCAGAGAGCAGGGCTTCCTGATCTTTATCATTTAATTCCATTTCGAGCCGGGTTGCAGACTCCTCTAGCTCAGCTAGCTGTTTTTTAGAGGAAAAACAGCTATCCTTCCTGCTCTCAAGGGCCACAAGTCGCACGTCAAACCCATCCAACCGCTCGTTGATGCGCTGAAGGTTGAGGTCAAGGGTGTTCTGGACTCCTGAGACATCACTCCTGAGATCTTTCAGTTCTCCCAGCTCTCTGCGCACCTCCCGTATTTCCGAAATATACTCTGCAAGCTCCATTCGCATTTCGCGAGTCTCACTGTCTGCTACAGATGATGAGGATGGTGCAGTAATCGCAGAAGAGGCAGCAGTGAGTGGGTTTGCAACGTCCAGGGTGACCGGAGGTACCTGGGTTCCACATATGTCCTTAACGGGGGTATTGCTGTTATCACCTTTCCGCTGTTTCCTTTTACATTCCGGACATGCCCAATTTTTCGGTACTGGTAAGGTTTCCGGAATTACGACGCATCCTTTGTGGAAGATACCAGGACAGGTGGTGCATCCCACAGCAGCCGATGCTTGCAGGAATTTGCCGCAAGCTCCACACTTAGCCATGATACTAGACTTTAGTTCCACTTGGTCGTACTAGATGGCGTTACCACTGTGTGTTGATTTATATAATGTTTATTAATTTAATTCAGCCAATTTAAACTTATTGTTTATATTTATTGTTATTAAATAATATTAAGAACTGAAAACTTCTCAATACCAATATCCTTTACGACTTTTAACACACACACGAGCATATGCAGTTACCCACATAGAAAAATGTTAGTCCACAATATTGCGATCTAGATTACACTGTTTTAAGGTGGAGTCTATGTTTGCGCACACTCGCCTGGGCGCTCGCGACACAGAACTATTATATAGCAATGTTATTGTAATGAAGTAGTACGATTAAATAATATTACGAATTTTATTAAGTGCGAACGTGTACCGCCGTGCAAACGTCCGTGACGTCACTCACGTTTTTGCTGTCACGTTTTTGCAATTGCAACATAATGCTGTGCACTACTTCTGAATTATTCTAACAAAAAGCCTATTCGAACATATTCAATAAAAATAATGCTTAGAAAAAATAGCAAGTGATATGTAAATAAATTGAATAAGTTAGATGTCACTAAGTAATATGACATTTAAATGGATCTAAGTATTGCTACATAGGAATACTTTTAGCGTTTAAGTCTGTCAACTGTAGACAATTATTGTGGAACAGTACCTAAAGTTTTAATAAATAAATAAACCATTCAAGTGCGAGTCGGGTTTGTATGTGAAGGGTTCCGTACCTCCGTACAATGTTTTAAAACGCTGAAAAAAACATGTTTCTTGTATGCCGACCCCCTTTAATTTTTAACTTTATCTTATTTTTAGAGCAAGGCAAGTTAGAAAATGGCTTTGGGTGTTTATCTATGTATGTATTTATTATAAAATAATAGTATTGTTGAGTTCGTATCTCTAAACACAAGTTTAAACTTATTTTAGGGCTAGCTGAGTCAGTCTGGTTGGTCCCTTTATATTTATTTGTTTATTTATATCGCGAATGAAAACAATAGACAAGTGGTAACTTCTGAAATTACCTAGATAAACTGTGCATCGATAATCCCCAAACCTCGCATCCCTACCAGTAGGATCCTCATAAATATAATAAGGTCGCGACAGGTGACGTATTCCCAGCCCAGCAGGTGCGGGTGCGGAGTGCTCGCCCGAATTTAGTGCCGTATTTTTGGACAAATCAATAATTGTAAGAACTTTGCAGAAGTCGTGTGGTTCCCGGCAGAGTAGAAAAGGACCACTCTAAGTCCCCCTGTGGATGTCGTAGACTTAGGAAATACAAGCTAAACAAAGCTTATAAACATCAATGAGACCTCTCCAACCCGTCTGGCCAGCGTGGAGAGTGTAGGCCAAAACCTCTGACTGCTTTGGCTAATATATGAGTCTGGCAGTACAGAGAGGGTCGTGCTCCTACAGTGGAGACTAAAATAAACCTAATCATGATACAAAACATGAAACAATACCTATCAAGAAATACATTTTGAAAGTCGTAATTACAGATTAACTGTGTATCGATAATCGCTATCGGCAACCGTTCGCGTCCCTTTACTAGGATCCTCATAAATAAAATATAGGTCGCGTCAGGTGACGGTTCCCAGCAGGTGCGGGTGCGGAGTGCTCGCCCGAATTTAGTGCCGTATTTTTGGACGGTCCGCTCGATAATAGTAGGACAGGACATTGATCATGGGGCAATGTAATGTGCGAATAAGGTATGTTGAAATTGGGATATATTGTGAGTATAATAGCCCTCTAAATTGGATAAATATGGTCTATTTGGATTTTTTTTGTCAGCCAATAGATCCCATTGTTGGGCAAAAGCCTCTCTTTCTTTCCATACATCCCGGTCCCTTGATATCAAGTGATCTCCAGTTCTTCTCAAAATCAGTTAAATCATCATATTTGGAATAAAAATTAAAATGTAGGTACCAACTTCTTCGAAAGCTCACGCAGATCGTAATAAACGGGCAAGTGCGTACCACCGTACAATGTTTTAAATCGCTGAAGAAACACGTTTCTTGTATGCCGACCCCTTTTAATTATTTTATTTTTAGTCTTTGTTGTTATTGTGGTCATAGTAATACATAATCGGTGAAAATTACAGGTGTCTAGCTATTACGGTTCAAGAGATAGAGCCTTGTGACAGACGGACAGACGGACTTTATTTATTTATTTTTTTCCGGTTATATAATAACTTATAGAATCGATTAGAAAAAAGAAAGACATGAATATACCCTATTATGCTGAAAGTGCGTATGTCTGTACGATAAAAGAAAAGAGATGAATACGACCTATTTACAGGGTCTAACAAAATATACTGAAACTATTTTATTTAAGTGTGAATTCAGTCTATGATACTGAACAACTTTCCCCAAGAAACATAAATATTGAAATATGAAAAACAATTTCCGTTTGACCTCCCATAAGTAGACCGATCAGCCGATCTAAGTATTGAAAGCCAAAAAAAATTATTCATATTTCGATATAAGTATGTTTCTTGGGGAAAGTTATTCAGTATCATGGACTGAATCCACCCTTAAAATAGTTTCAGAACATTTTGTTGGACGTAATTATAGGTACAGCGATACGATATTTATTTATGATAATTTAAAAGTACTTACTTATTATATCTGGATATTGTAAGTATCTATCTTTTATTTGTCATATAGACGCCAACTTTTATATCTGTTTTTCTTTTCCTAAAGGCTGACAGGGAGAGATGCCTATTGTAGCTTTTGGCTCAATAAAAGTTTAAATAAATAAAATACAGCATAACTTTAATTTATATATTACTAGCTTTTGCCCGCGGCTTCGCTCGCGTATCTTAAATCCCGAGGGAACATTACCTTTTTCAGGGATGAAAAGTAAGGATTCCCTATGTCCTTCTCAGTACTCCTAACTATTTGTATGCAAATTTACAAGTAGATTGGTTCAGTAGATAAAGCGTGAAGAGGTAACAAACAAACAAACAAATATACAAACTCACTTTCGCATTTATAATATTAGTTGGGATTGGGAAACAGAAATTTTTCCCCTCGCCTGCTCAATTATATCGTGTCGCAGCCAAAATAAGGTTTCTATACAAATTCATATACAAAACGTACTCCCAAGGTAAAGACTCCATAACAGAGTCCACACCAATAAATCTTTTGTTTATCTACCCTTAAAAAGGCGAGTTACCAAGTTTTTTTGAATACGTAGAGCAAAATATACTTGTAGATAAAACAGGTATGAGATAATATTTGTATGTGAGGAAAAAAGTCTACAGTTTTATAATAAACTAGCTTTTGCCCGTTGCTTCGCCCGCGTAGACTACACAAATTAGATTGTTTTTTTTAAACTGGGGTTGCAATTTATTAAAATCCAATTAATGGATTATTAAGTATTTTTAACTATTCAAATATGTCATGTGTCTCGTTTCAAAAATGACGAAGATTCATACAAACTTGCAACCCCTATTTTACCCCTATAGGGATGTTATTTTCAAAATCTAATAAATGCATTATAATTTTCTACTAACTACCTACTAAATTACATTAAAAATTTCATGTGTCTCACTTTACGAAGTTTCATACAAACGGCCAACCCCTATTTCACCTCCTTATTGATGGAATTTCCAAAAATCCTTTCTTAGCGGGCGTCTCCTAGTCACAATCTATATTCCTGCCAAATTTCATCTTCATTGGCTAAGTAGTTTTCGAGATTTCGTGATGAATGAGTGATTTTCGCTTTTATATAAGTATATACTGGGTGGCGCAAAAGTAAAGACCCTATTTAGTAACACTTCCTGCGATATGTTCGTTATTTCTTGACGAATGTTTTCTTTTAGAGCTGCGAGAGTCTGTGGCTTGTTCACATACACCCGAGATTTCAAAAAACCCCAAAGAAAGAAGTCTGGACTGGTCAGATCGGGTGATCTTGCAGGCCAAGGCAAATCGCCAAAACGAGAGATAACTCGGCCTGGAAAAGCGTCCCTCACTAAGTCCATAGTGTCGCGCGCTGTGTGTGCCGTAGCGCCGTCTTGTTGAAACCAGATGTGCTCCAGCCCCAATTCGTCCAAACTGGGTATCAAAAACTCTCGTAACATGGTTCTGTAGCGTTCTCCAGTGACAGTTATCGCATTGCCTCCAGCGTCTTCGAAAAAATAGGGTCCGATCACTCTGTCAACACAGATGCCACACCATACAGTAACTTTTAGTGGGTGTAGAGGTGTTTCTTGAATAATGCGCGGATTATCAGTGCCCCAGAACCGAGTATTCTGCTTATTGACATGCCCTGAGAGATGGAAATGCGCTTCGTCACTCATAACCAATTTTGAAGGAAAATCATCCTCTTCAAGGTTGAGGTTTATGACGCGCTGGCAGTAATCTAGACGAGCTCGGTGGTCAGCAGGCAGCAGCTGATGAGTCATTTGAGTTTTATACGGGAACATCTTTAAGTCTTTCACCAAAATACGCTGCAGGGTCCGTCTGGAAATGCCCAATTGCGTGGCACGTCGCCTCGTTGATGTTTCTGGACACTCTTCCACATCTTCGCGCACAGCATCGATATTTTCAGCTGAACGGCCTGTTCTTGGTCTCCCAGACTTAGGTCTATCCAATGTTGAGCCAGTTGCTTCAAGGCGTGTGGCAAAGCGTCGAATTGTGCGACCAATCGGTGCCGGACGGTGGTGAAATCGTCGACGAAATTCACGTTGTGTTCTTATCACTGATGAATTATTCCGTAAGAACATTGACACAATTATTCCACGTTCTTGGGGAGTAAAACGGTCCATGTTTATTTTCAGTGTATTTTACATTTGTTCACTACACAATTTTCAACAACAGAATGACAGAAAATGTCATATAAAAAAAATAAAAGTATTTTCTTTAGTGCCAGTACTTTTGCGCCACCCAGTATAAGCTTTGAATTTACTGTCAGGCGTATCAAGGACCGATTCTGGCAATCTATCTATATACTTGGCTCCGTGAGATGTAAACCTCGCGACTCACCCCCAACCCGTTGAAGTTTATCGGATAAAAAAGTTGCGACTTAAAAAGGGTAACAAAAAAAGCTTATGACATATTTGTAAGTTTTTCGAAATGGCTGAAATATGATTTTCTTAAAGTTTTAAACCCCCATATCTCTGACTTTATGAAACATTTTCAAAAAATAAATCGACTAAATACTCAGATTAAGGCGAAGATATAGGCAAATGGCCTTGAAGTTTGAAATAAATTGTTAACTCGTAAATATGGTGATAATTTCTATATTGCTCTACGTCATGCACTAGATGGCCCTTTAAATTATTTGATGAACTGCCGTTGAAATTATTATTGGTGATCCGTCTAGCTTTAAAACTTGCCGTGGCCACTTTTGGCGGAGGCAAGTATTAAAGCTAGACGGACTTATGTAAATACTTTCAACGGTGGTTCATAAAATAATTTAAAGGGCTATCTAGTGCATGACGAAGAGCAATATGGAAATTATCTCCATATTTACGAGTTAACAATTTATTTCAAATGAGGGCGCCACTTCAAGGTCATTTGCCTATACCTTCACCTTAAATTCTATATAATCATTGAACCTGCTTATAACATTTCACAAGAATCGGTTGATAAATGCGATCTGTAGACGAGAACAAACCGAAAGACAGACAGACAGATGACGGACAAAAGCATTTTTCGCTCACTTGGTCAATAAAGAAAGTACTTTGTGACAAGGTTTATTACACTCGAAGTTACGAGACAAAAAGCCTGGCGCGGTTCCCTCTTAAAAATTTGTACACTGACAAATGTCATAATTGAGTGATAAATTTGGTAGATACTAAATTTACAAATTAACATTATTTTCAGTTTCACTATGTACTCGTAATGCCATCATTCTAATATTCTCGTGTCACAATGTTCGTTCCCGTACTCCTCCGAAACGGCTTGACCGATTTTTATGAAATTTTGTGAGCATATTGAGTATAGGTCTGAGAATCGGCCAACTTCTATTTTTCATACCCCGAATCTACGTGGGCAAAGCCGCGGGCAAAAGCTAGTAATTTATAATTATGACATAACAATGCCTAGTCTAAGTACATTTAATTGTAAGTTGACGTATTTGGAGAAAATGCTGCAGTGCAGTTTGTTGCCGCTTCTTCTGCACTTGCGGTTAGGAAGTGGCACTAAACTTAGCTGTAAGTACTTAGTTTAACTTAAACTTAGTTTTATGAAATCGAAAGAAAACATTACAATCATAACAAGTGACCAAACATCAAGAAATAGATAAATAACACGCTTTTGGGTATATTGTTTTTTTTAATGATTACTTGTTTGGTCATTGATTTGTACGACATTTTTACTATTAGTAAACTGTATTTTTCTTATACTAAGTTATCAAATATCAAGACACGCGGCAGCGTATCCAGCCAAGTTCAAAGGAAGAAACTGGCGATGCAGCAGCCTTGTATATTTACACGAACCATTTCGAGCTACTTTTGACCCCTTCATAAAACATACTCGGCGTATCTTTCCACTTTTCATCTACATTCAAAGGTCGGATGTCGTAAATTCTTTAGGGATTTGTTAAGGGCATATTATGCAACGCTGGTTTGAGATTTACTTGTGACGTAAAAGCCCCGAGGATCAGGGGATAAACTTATGATATTGGACGGGATGACCCCGCCCTCTGCTGATCAGGGCGACTGGGATTTCTTGGATGCAACCTTTCGGAACTTCAATAAGAACTTTAACCTTTATTCAAAGTATTTTTTTGCTTTTAATATATAGAGCTAGCCCTAAAGTGAGTTAAAGATGGCATACTAACTCAACAATACTAAAGATAAAAAAAAAATTGCTTCTTATACAAATCGAAGTAGTCACGATGATCTAGTTACTATGGGAAGTGGATTTTGTTTTGCGTATTTCGATATACATTTATTGGGAAAAGTTGTTTAAAATTATGGACTGAATCACCCCTTAAAATATTTGAACTTAACTAAAAATAACCTTGTATATATAAACACTATATAATGACAAAATTGCTGGTACATTAGGCGTAATAAAAATTACGTTAAGCTTTTGTACTCAAATATTTTTCGTCTGTATTTAAAATAAATCATTTCAAAGAAAACGGAGACACCATTAAAAATATTGTAACTACCAATTCCTAGATAACCCTTCAAAGTATTTTATGAACTACTGTTTACAGTTTATAATGAGGAGGTTTAGCTTTACTACGCACATTTGCCAAAAGTGGCCGTTTTTGCAAATTTGCGTAGTAAAGCTTAACTTTCTCACTTTAAACTGTAAACAGTGTTGTTCATAAAATACTTTGAAGGGTTATTTAGGACTTAGTAGTAGCAAAATTTAAAATGATGTCTCCGTTTTCTTTGAAATGATTTATTTAAAATGGGGGCAGCACTGGACTCCTGAAAATTTAGGTACGGCCTTAAGCACTTCGTTGATTTGAAATTTAAATTATAAATTATTAAAATGTTATATTATGTTCATTTTACTTATAAACTTATTAAACTAAAATATAGTGTTCATAACAAACTAATAAACTGGCATCAAGTTTAATTATGAACCTCATTCAAATGCACATGAAAAAAAAAATACTACAAGCCATCATCAGTTTTCTTTGGGCTCGTAGCAATGAAAATACTTACTTAAGCCCAATCAAACCAAAATAAAAATAAAATCACTCCATCCTGCCAGTCTCAATAACAGATTATAAAACCCAAACAGCTTAAATGTTAACGCCAAGACAACGACAACAGATTAAAAATATTCACACATCAGCCCAGGATTACGTAGGCAGTTGAGCAACAATGCTTACGGTTATTTTTTAATTAAAAAAATCTAAATATTGTAGCTTTTAAATTTTAAATAACGCGGGATAGAATATCTGCTTTTTTGTTAATCCCCGCCTCGGTTCCAAACAATTAAAGCTATCCGCTTAATTCCCTGACTACTTGAGGTAGCGTCAGAAAAAATATACAGGAGCAAACAAAATATAATGAAACTATTTTAATATTTTAGAATAGGACCACTCCAAGTCATCCCGTGGATGTCGTAGAAGGCGACTTAGGAAACACAAGCTAAACAAAGCTTATAAACATCAATGAGACTTCTCCAACCCGTCTGGCCAGCGTGGAGTGTGTAGGCCAAATCCTCTGACTGCTCTGGCTAATATGTATACGGCTCTGGTAGTACAGAGAGGGTCGTGCTCCTGCAGTGGAGACTAAATAATTAAATTTATTTACAGAAAAAAACAACCGACTTAATTTTTTTAGGAGTTTCTTCCATATCTCCAAAGTTCTTCATCATATCTTCACCAAATTGAAATGGGACTAATTTGGTAGTAAAGGCTTTCTAATAAAAAAAGAATCATCAAAATCGGTCTACAATTGACGAAGATATCGCGTAACAAACATACATTAAATAATAATAATAAAAAAAACGTAAAGTCGAATTGATAACCTCCTCCTTTTTGAAGTCGGTTAAAATTAGTATACTGAAGCTATTTATTTTAAGAGATAGTTTCAGAGAGAGATTCACATAATAATAATACGCAATTTTCCCCGTGGAACACAGCGAAATACGTTATGACAAGATGACTGATTAAATGTATGATGAGTATCAATAGTCTCTTTCAAGGATACCCGACCAAATACACATATAATTTAGGAACATAGGTATAATATTTAGGTTGTATTAAGGCCGTACCTAAATTTTCCGGGGTCCAGTGCTGCCCCCATTTAAAATAAATCATTTCAAAGAAAACGGAGCCATCATTTAAAATTTTGCTACTACCAAGTCCTAGATAACCCTTTAAAGTATTTTATGAACTACTGTTTACAATTTATAATAAGAACGTTAGGCTTTACTACGCACATTTGCCAAAACTGGCCGTTTTTCGCAGTAACAGTAGTTCATAAAATACTTTGAAAGGTTATCTAGGGCTTGGTACTAGCAAAATTTTAAAATGATGTCTCCGTTTTCTTTGAAATTATTTATTTTAAATGGCGGCAGCACTGGACCCCGGAAAATTTAGGTAGGGCCTTAAGCCAAAAGCTTCAATTTGACCATTTTCTCCCTGTCAACCTTTAGGAAAAGAAAAACAGATAAGATAGTTGGCGTCTAAATGACAGATAAAAGATACAATATCCAGATATAATAAAAACTTTTGAATTACCATACAAAAATATCGTTTTAAATAAATACGTATATACTAGTAGTATCTGTTAAAATCCTTTTTTCCTTACGCTACAAACGCCGTGGGAATTAATTTCGTATGTAAAAAGTGAAATGAGAGTGGATTACGCTCGCGCATTAAGCTCTGCTCCAAATTATCGAGAGTTCCAGAAGAGACGGCGACTTAACGGGTGCAGTTTATTGGATTTTTAAGCTATTGCATAGCTTTTATCGCGGGCTTTGAGCGCGGCAACCGAATCAAGATATTCAGTAACGAAAATAAAACCTAACACTCGGCAACCGGCGACCGGCACAGCGGCGCGGCGTTGAAAGCCGTGCATCGTCTAACGTCGTTTCAGTACGGCAGAATGTTATGCAATAGCTTTACCGCGGCAGTCCCCGAGTGCCACACGTTTTTTTTTAATAATAAATAAAATGCCTTGCTCCGTTGCTAACGGGAAACTAGGTTAGGTTTTTTTGGTTGTTAGGTGTAATTCTTGCTGGGTACTAGTGTGTAGGTGCTTACGTGATACTTGAACGTTTATAAGACAACAAAAAAAAAACAGTGGCATTCCGGAAGTCGATGTTTTTTGAGTCTGCGTGTTACACCTTAGACCTCATCTTAGCTTCCCATCAGGCTAGATAGAGGTCAAACGCACTCAAACCTCTAATAAAAAAAAAGTGCCGACAGAAGTGAAAACTTGAACAAGGTGGTGTCGGTGACAGTGTCGCAAATTCAATGGTTTTTCCCATCTCATAAAATGCCCAACGCGACTAAAGAAGTTTTCACTTCAAAAAAATTTATCCGAGCATGAGCCAAATCAGTAGCAGTTTCTGAAATATAATTATCATTGAATGAATGAGGACGACCAGTCGCGCGAGTTCACAGTTAGGGGCAAAGTACCAGTACTAAGTATCATCATCATCCAGGCCCTTCTTCCGCCCACTGCTGAGCATAGCCTCTCTTCGTCGACGCCACCCATCTCGGTTCTGTGCTTCCTGTGCTGCTGTCAACCAGGAGCGATCCGCGACTTTGATTATGTCGTCAACCCATCGCATAGGCCGACGCCCGACGCTTCTCTCTCCCGTTCTGGGCCACCATTCAATCAGTGCCTTGCTTATATTAGGTATAAATAAAATAAATATGTTTATTTTCTGAACTGGGTTCCCATCGGCGTATCTTCCCAAAATCTTGAGAGAGGCCTATTCCCAGCAGTGGGAGGTTTAAGGCTGTGAATAATGATGATATTCCCAGAAGTGGTCGTTCCGAATTGCTAGTAGTTTTTAGCTTAGATATATTTCTTTTTCTTCTTCTACCAGTGCCATCTTCAACGAAGGTCGTCGGCAATCATCATGAGATCCGCACTTTTGAGACGGCTGTTCGAGATAGGGATCGCGTACTCTTGTTGTACAATTGGCGTAAATTTTTCAGCCACGATGTTTTCCTTCGTCCAGGCCTCCCTCTGCCTGGATCTTCCCTTAAATCAAGTTGAAGGAGTTCATATTTGTTGTTACGCATTATGTGGCCCAGGTATTGGAGTTTCCTAATTTTGATGATTTTGAGGATCTCAAGTTCTTTGCCCATTTTCTGCAACACGGTGGTATTACTTACTTTTTGCCACTGAATTTCTTTTTTTTTATATAAGGACAAATCACGCTAGCCAAAGTAAGTTTTAAACTTGTGTTATGGGATACTAACTCAACGATACTATATTTTATGATAAATACATATATGGATAAACACTCAATACCCAGGACAATTTTTTGAAGTGATATATTTATCCTACATTAAATAATTTTTTTTGAATTTGACTTTGAAATTAAAATATACGAGTTATTCTTCTGGAATTCGTCATTTTATAACTCTGTCAAAAAGCAGCTCGCCAAGACTTTAATGTAGGGATGGTAAGCACTTACAAAGGGTTTAGAGAGGGGAAAATTATGCATTTAAATCAGTGATATACAAAAACTATTTATCAACTGAAATGAAATTAATAGTTTCAATTTAAGCATTATTTCACTGATATCTTCTATAATATTCTGGGAGAAAAGAAAAACTTAGAATGTACAATCTGTTTTCTTCCCGTGCAGATAGTAAAAGCAGATCCAGGGAATGTAGGGAGGGATTGTTAAGCCGTTGGTCCCGGTCCTCATTATATGGCAGTCGTCAAGCCTTGTCAGATGCCTTTAGGCAGCTTGAATCAAAAAGAAGAAATGTGACACCAGCTTGGGCACTTAAACGTTAAAAACTATAATTAATTATTGATTTATACAGCACTAGCAGTCCAGCCCGGCTTCGCCCGTGGTACACACATAGCCTATGTCACTCGGGGATAGTGTAGCTTTCCAATAGTGAAAGAATTTTTTAATCGGTCCAGTAGTTTCGGAGCCTATTTAATGCCAACAAACAAACAAACAATGATGAAAAATTTCGCCACAAGTCAGATTCGAACTCACGCCCCTCAAATCTGTACTGGAGTGCACTTCCAATTGCGCTACCTGATACTACAATAATCGTAATACATAATCGGTGAAAATTTCAAGTGTCTAGCTATAACGGTTCAAGAGATAGAACCCTGTGACTGACGGACAGGCAGACAGACGGACAGACAGACAGACAGACAGACGGACAGACGGACAGACGGACAGACGGACAGACGGACAGACGGACAGACGGACAGACGGACAGACGGACAGACGGACAGACGGACAGACGGACAGACGGACAGACGGACAGACGGAGAGACGGACAGACGGACAGACGGACAGACGGGCAGACGGACAGACGGACAGACGGACAGACAGCGGAGTCTCAGTAATAGGGTCCCGTTTGCACCCTTCGGGTACGGAACCCTAAAAAGGGCTATCTAGTGCCTGACGATTAGCAATATGGACATTATCACCATATTTACGAGTTAACAATTTATTTCAAATGAGGGCACCACTTTAATGCCATTTGCTTCTACATTCACCTTAAGTTGTTACAGCGTGTAGTTATGTTCAACTTTTATTGTAAAATTATACATTGTCCAATTGTGAGGACCTTAATTGGCTTCCTAATATCCAATACTGTTTTTTACCTATTGATAAATTGATAGCTGTTGGTCTTCCTTCTAAAATAAAATTAAATAAATATTGTTCCGAGCATGTAATGCTGTATTTATCAATAATTATAGTTTTTTCGTTCAAGTAGAAATGTGCTAGAAATTATTTCTTTGACATCCTTTAGGTACGGAACCCTAAAAAACGATAAAGTCCAGCCAATTTACCTACAGCCCAGGTTTATTGAAACGGTCTTTAATGCTTAAAATGAGACCTCCACGGTCCAAAATTGGTGTCTTAATGAATTTGATAACCCAAGGTAACCTAATAATGGTTACTAACACATGGTTAACGAAAAATTCAATTGGCCGCATCGACCCATACTGATTGGAAGGCGATTTTATAATTCTCAGACAAGGCCTTTTTATTTGGTACCTACACTACATACAAGTATTTTTATTGCTAATCTGGGAGAAAAAAATGTAAAAGCTACTTCTCTATCCGACTCTGTGCAGGCCATAAAATCTGATCTAGGGGATGGGGAAAATCTTAGAATCATGTCAATGGATGCTGATACTTCTCATCTTTTGTCGCCTTCGGTGTACGATTATAATTTAATCAATGTTGGCCGTGTGGCTTCCGGGCTAGGATAGAACCACTCCATCTCTTCCTGTGGATGTCTTAAGTAAGCAAATCATAACCGGCTATTTCTTCTCGATTTCGCTTGGTTTTTGGCATCCTTAGATGACCATTTGAACTGCATATTACATTTTAAAAAAAATGCGGGTAAGCATACTCCGGGCTTCAAAGCAGCACAGCCGGGGATGCAACCCGCAACAATGAAGAAGGTCTATCTAGTATTTACTTCTTTCGTTTCCACGCACAAAGTAAAAAAATATTTTTTTATTCAATGTTCGATAAATACTCGTATATCACTTATTGAAGGTCATTATTTTTAGTGCAAAAGCTACAAACTAAGTAAACGACCACTGCTGAGAAGATTTAAGCCGAAAGAAACCCAGTTCAGTGTAATTTACAAATAGTTTGGAAAATCCAAAAGTGCACGCCTCATAATCTCATTTTTCACAATTAAATTGAAATTACGATTAAACTACATTGAATTAGACCGTGATCTTCGAAAGGACTTAGTTTTGGATAATACTGAAGCGTATAAAAAAAAATGAACTTGATCAGATAAGATATCGTGATATCGTGACCACGCCAGTTTCCATACATACAGACACACGGACGTCCACAAAATGATTTTATTAAACATTGTTTTTATTAATAAAAAGGCAAAATGTCTTTTAAAAATGTCATAAGTGTTGAAACTAGTGTTTTTCCTTGACATTTATGTGTAAATATTATTGTACAAGTGCGATAGAAAATAAATAGAGACACATTTAGTTAAAAAAATCACTTGATTTTTGTAAGGCGAGAGTAGAGCACTACCTCATGCGCTTCGCTTATGAGGCGTGCTATAAACATTTATACTACATTTTCTATTAAGAAAATAAAATACAAACTCCGAGTATTAAAAACTGATCCCGGACAAACCCCACATCTCCTGTTGATGGAGAAATAATCCCCTCACAGTGTTTACTTTGAAAAGCAATATTTTTATTTCACCCCTCGAGGTTGTTTTCATAGGTGGAATGGGTAATTAAACTCACGGGAAAATTAAAAGGTTTTAGATTAGTAAAATGGATTTAAAATTTAAATTAAACAGTGGTATTATTAGTACTTAAGGTGAAAGTATAGGCAAATGACCTTGAAGTGGCCCCTCATTTGAAATAAATTGTTAACTCGTAATATGGAGATAATTTCCATATTGCTCTTCGTCATGCACTAGATAGCCCTTTAAATTATTTTATGAACCACCGTTGAAAGTATTTACATGAGTAGCCACGGCAAGTTTTAAAGCTAGACGGATCACCAATAATAGTTTCAACGGCAGTTCATAAAATAATTTAAAGGGCTATCTAGTGCATGACGAAAAGCAATATGGAAATTATCACCATATTTACGAGTTAACAATTTATTTCACACTTCAAGGCCATTTGCCTATATCTTCACCTTAAGTATATAGATCTCGCTGTATTATTAGGTAATAATACCACTGTTTAATTTAAATTTTCATTGATAATATTTATATTTATACATTATATCAATATAATTACTATAATATTATCATTGTACTTTCTAACATTAGTTGTGAGTTTGTATGTACTAACAAAATGACTGCAGTTGCCTGAATAAATGAATAACGTGGCAATGCTGCCAGCCTTTTGGCCACGCTGCCGAGAGGTAATATTTTAGTGGGATTACATAAATTGTATTTTTTTTTAGTTTTGGTTCTTAGAGGTACTTATAAGTTTTAATTAAAAAAAAAATATATATTATTTAGCTTTAATTTAATTTAAACTTTATTATAATAAATGAATATATTATTATCACGTCTTTATCCCTAACCGGGTTGGCAGAACCGCCTATTAAGGTGACTTGGGTTCACAATTTGCAATACCGTGCGTGTTTTTGAAAAATCACAGTTATTAAATTACTAAAGTTTATGCCTCAAAAAATTTACATAAAAATCTTAAGGATTTTCTACAGACAACCCACAATAGCCAAAACACGATTGAGCATTCTTGGCTCGATAGAAAAACATCACAAACATACCTCTAAATTTGCCTAAATTTATACCAAAAAATGTATATCTAAATATCTATCCGTTTTGGCTACAAAAAAAATTATAAATATTAATACAAAAAGAATAATAAATAAAACACTGTGAAATATCGTCGAGCCCGGCTCCGGCCCTTCCTTCGCTCTCGACGAATATTTCACTATGTTTTATTTATTATTATTTTTTTGTATTATATTTATAATTTTTTTAATAAGAGTGATTTTTCAAAAACACGCACAGTATTGCAAATTGTGAACCCACGTCGCCTTAAGATGATGCATGTAGTCTAGTGCTGCCCCCATTAAAATAAATTATTTGAAAGGAAACGGAGATATCATTTAAAATTTTGTCTTTGTGAAGCCCTAGATAACTCTTCAAACTATTTTATGAACTACTACGCGCCTGCTCTCGCCCCTCGACAAGGCGAGAACGGGGGAGAGGTGCGGTGACGGGGAACGGGGACGCATATTGCGCGGGACCTTAGGAGATTCCGTTCTGTATACTCTTACTGTCTTCTGTGGTACTGTGAGCCGCATCGCCCGTTGATATAGATCCTGTATCCTCAGGTTTTCACCCGTTTCCTCGATCATCATTCACCATTTGGTTAGTTAAATAACTAACTGGAATATTCTACATGTTTTTTCCCCGAACCATTATAGAAGTGTTCCTAAATCTGCAACTTCAGAGTCAGTGTTTTAATTACGCTCCCAAGTTTAACTAAGCGGTCACAAATTTAAACTAAAGTTCAGAATGTCGTCCAATTAACTGGCGGACTTGCGACTGCAACTTTAAAAATAACCTTACGTATCTTTTGGATTATTACGTTTTTAGGGTTCCGTACCCAAAGGGTGCAAACGGGACCCTATTACTGAGACTCCGCTGTCTGTCCGTCTGTCTGTCTGTCCATCAGTCACAGGGCTCTATCTCTTGAACCGTAATAGCTAGACACTTGAAATTTTCACCGATTATGTATTACTGTGGCGGATATAACAACAAATACTAAAAATAAAAAATAGTTAAAAATTAAAGGGGGTCGTCATACAAGAAATGTGCTTTTTCAGAGTTTTTAACTTGATCTTCATAATGGCATTAACTAGATACTTGAAATTTTCACCATTTATGTATTACTATGACCACAATAACAACAAATACTAAAAATAAAATAAAGTTAAAAATAAAAGGGGGTCGTCATACAAAAAACGTGTTTTTTAGCGTTTTAAAACATTATACGGTGGTACGGAACCCTTCATTACGAGTCCGACTCGCACTTGCCCGTTTATTATGTCTAAATTAGTTTCAATTCAATATATTGGAAAACGAGTCATCATATCATCCTCCCGTATTTCCGGTTGCATCTTCAGCGGTGATGTTTCAGAGCCCCGGGTCCGCTACCTAACATGATTTGACGAGGTTACTGGTTTTTACACAGAGCGACTGCCGTCTGACCTCCGCAACCCAAATGGTAGACCAGAACCAATCCTAGGATAGGTTAAATAAACGCTAGATGGCGTTCGGGACCACAGCTTTAAGTGCCTTCTGAAGAACGGAATCATCTTTCTTTTCGAATAATCTGGTGATTCAAGCCTGAAATATCCTAACCAGACTGGAAACAACTTTTCACAAAGTATGATTCCCAGTGGGATTTGAACCCAGGACCTCCGGATCACAAGGCGGACGCTATGCCCACTGGACCACGGAGTTAGTCAATGTTGGAAAACGAGTGACAGATCTCAAATGGAGTTGAGCAGGAAATCTAGCAAGACGTGGTGGTGACAAGTGAAAAATTTGTTGGCTTAGTCGGGACTAAGGGCGTAACGTGCCTTCTTTCATTTGATCATCAGTTTACTGGGAGAGAAAAGGTAAATATTACATATAGATAATTAAATTTTATACAAAAAAAAACAACTGACTTCAATTTTTTTAAGGAGTTTCTTCCATATCTCCAAAGTTCTTCATCATATCTTCACCAAATTAAAATGGGACAACTTGTTAAGCCTTTCAAGTAAAAAAAGAATCATCATAATATTTGAGCTGCAGTTGTCTGGTGAGGAATTTCGGTCTCCAGCTCCAAGATCTTTTCTCCGATCTTAAAAACAAATAACATGGGACCAACCTTGCAATGCATTCTTAAAAACGAAACATATATTTTTTAAATCGGTTGATATTTGACGGAGTTATGAGGTAACGTACACAAAAAAAAAAATACATACACGTCGAATTGATAACCTCCTCCTTTTTTTGAAGTCGGTTGAAAATAGAGGTAGAGGAGGGAAAATGTTCAGTCATGTACTACGACACGATGCTTAAGGCCGTACCTGAATTTTCCGGGGTCCATTGCTGCCCCCCATGAGAACGTTAAGCTTTGCTACGCACATTTGCCAAAAGTGGCCGTTTTTCGCAAATGTGCGTGGTAAAGCTTAACGTTCTCACTTTAAACTGTAAACAGTGGTTCATAAAATCCTTTGAAGGGTTATCTAGGACTTGGTAGTAGCAAAATTTAAAATGATGTCTCCGTTTTCTTTGAAATGATTTATTTTAAATGGGGGCAGCACTGGACCGCGGAAAATTTAGGTACGGCCTTAAAAAAACAATCAAAGGAAAGAAAGACGGAAAAAGAGGAGTAGGAAAACCCAGAAGAAGATTTTTTGATCAAATAAAACAAAAATTAAATGTGACAACACAAGAAATAAGGTTAAGAACTTAGCGGTGGAAAGTAGAGTCATGGAAAACACTCCAATAACAAAAGCACGACTTTAAAGAGAAGAAAGAAAAAGAATAAATTCAAGTGGGAACCACGCCCGGTTTAATCAAAGAACTTCTTTAAATCATACAGAGAGCTTCGGCCAAAATAAGCATATGATTTAATCGTAGCCTTAAAACTTGCGAGCTCAGAATACGTACAAGTTTAACTAAGCGGTCACAAGTTCAAACAGAATTTCAGGATGTCGTCGACTAATTAACTTAAATAAGCTTACTTTGCGACTGCTATATGAAATAACCTTACATTACAACTATTAATGTTTATCATATTATAGCCATAGCGTTCAAAATGGGTGCCCCTTGTTTCACAGACTGAAATTTCAAAGAATTTCGATTCACAGAAAATTTTTCATAGAATATTTAATTCTTATATTTTTATTTCAAATATTATTGTTTCAAAGACTATTTACTTGAATGAAACACAATTTATAGAAACACAGTTCAATGAATTTTAGAATCTCATATTTTCATTTAACAAACTAATCAAACGGTAGAATATTTCTTTAAAGAATATTGTTTGTTCGGTATAATCTTTCATGGAACTTTATTTTACAGAAAATTATTATTTAACGAAGTATTAAGTGAAAACATTGTTCGATCAAATTAAATACCATATAATAAGTTAGAATACATTATAAATGGCTACCACAATATAGGTTAGGGCAAACTTATAGGTTAGGTTAGGTTAGAACTGCGACTTGCTGCGCAAGTTTTATCCATTTTACTAGAATAGGGCAAACTTATAGGTTAGAACTGTGACCAACACACGCACGAGCCGAGCGAGCGAAGCGAGCGTGCCGTGGCAGCGGCCGGCGAGTGCTGGGCAAGTTTTATCCATTTTACTAGAATAGGGCAAACTTATAGGTTATAAATATTATATTAACTAAACTTATTAAAAATAATAATATTTAATTTGATATTCTGATATTAGAAACATCGCAAAAGTAAATGTTATAAAATTCTATGATTTCAAATTATTCATAACAAACATTCTAATTTTTGATTTTCTGTGCAACGAAAATCTATTATTAAAAATTCTTTATACTGAGTAACCTACATATTGATTATTCTATGACATGATAATCTTCTAAATAACGAAAATCTGTTAAACTTTTGTCTGTATAAGAAAGTACACCCGTTCAAAATTTGCTTTTATCAGCACTACCTGTAGGTTGCCTGGTAGAAAAGGCCCTGGGCCTTAAGTCTGCCTGTTACATGTTTTGTAATAAAGTTAAATACATAAAAATAAAATAAATATCATCATATTCAAACTCTTCAATGGAGACAAACAAATTAGGTCGTGAATAATAAATAAATAAAATACCTAAATATATAAGGATAAATCACACCAATTGAGCTAGACCCAAAGATAGTCAAAACTTGTATTATAGCAATGATACAATATTTTATAATAAATACATATACAACGTAGAACGGACATACCCGTTATAAATCGAACCACGGTCTATATTTAGATCACTATAGTATAATGAAATTTAAATAACAGCCGAAAAACAAAACAAATTTCGGCATTTCCATACAAAAGTGCACCGGGTGTGTAACGGGCGATTTGTATGGGAATGTCATTTTTTTTTTGGTTTTTTGACTGTTCATACTTTAGTGGTCTAGTATAGCTTATGGACCGATTTATTACGGGTACCTTTGTCCCTTCCACGTTGTATAGATAAACACCCAAGACTCAGGACAGTATGAAAAAGACCATTTTCACCTTGCCCTGGCTGGGGATCGAACCCAAAACCTTCGGTGTGGGGAACTAGCGTGTCAACCATTACGCCACTGAGATCGTCATTGTGTGTATGTATGTCTTAACACACTATCTTTCCTCTTTGGTAATACGTATATTGTATAAATAAACATACTTGTGCAAAGCCGGGGCAGGCCTAAAGAACCTAAAGGACGTCCCCGTTTTGTATGAATTTCAACTATCATCATCATCTAAAGCATCATCATCAACATTGGCAGCCTTCCGTATTCCACTGTTGTGAATAGGCTCTCTAAGTGCATCCAACCAACTCGAAAGTTCAGGATGCCGGAAAAATATCCCACTGTTGTGAATAGGAGTTGGGCAGGATATCTGGTAAGACGAGGTGATGATAAGGTAGAGTAGAGTGTCAGAGTGGTAGCCCCTAGATGGCAAACGTAGTGTGGGTCGTCCGAGAGCTAGATGGGTCGATAATACAGGGTGATTTAGATCCTCGTACCTATATTCAAGGAAAGTACTCTTTAAGCGAAATGAAAGAAAAATACTTATTCTGATTTTTGTCATATGTATCTTGTTTTATAATAAAAACCGAAGATATCAGCCGACAAATGTATACCAAAAATCTCCTATTTTAATGTCACCACTCGCTAGCGGGCTCGCGGCGGGCGGCGCGCGGGGGGGGGGGGGAGGGGGGGCAACAGCGGCGTATAGTGAAGTTAGTAGGTTAACCATGTATTATTTATAACAAACAAGTTAACAAATTGGGGGATTTTTAGGGTTCCGTACCTCAAAAGGAAAAAACGGAACCCTTATAGGATCACTTTGTTGTCCGTCTGTCCGTCCGTCCGTCCGTCTGTCAAGACCCTTTTTCTCAGGAACGCGTGGAGGTATGAAGCTGAAATTTATATCAATTACTCAGGTCTACTGTCCCTTGAAGCTGTGAAAAAATCAAACTTCTAAGCCAACGCAATCAAAAGATACAGCCGTTTATGCCGCAAATTTTCGACACTTGCAAGGGAATCAAAACCTACAGGGTGCTTCCCGTGAACTCAGAATCTTGAAATTTGGTACGAAGCAACGTCTTATAGCATAGATAAAGGAAAAATTACGAAAACCATAAATTTTTAGTTACATCACATAATATATTTTTTTTTAATAATTTTAAACTTACTACCCATTTCCTCATAAACGCGTAGAGGTATTAAATTGAAATTCATACCAAATACTAAACCTTGCAGGTTTGTACGGAACCCTCGGTGCGCGAGTCCGACTCGCACTTGGCCGGTTTTTTTATGCAAAAAATACTTTATATATTTATTTATTTATTTATTTATTTATTATTGAACACACTAGCAGCTTATTATGCTGATGCGTGTTCGTCTTAATGTTTGGAGATTTTGTTTTTGTCCAGTTTGTTCTTGAAGTTGTTCACTGAAGGTGCAGTAACAATATTCTCGGGTAGCATGTTCCATCTGTAACTACTCGATTGAAGAGAAAATTTTGAAATGGTTTTATTGCTCTCATACAACACAATTTCAGCTGATGTCCTCACAATCGTTTATTGTCTGATGATTGGAACATGTCTTGTACATTGGGTACATCATAATATCCTGTTAGAATTTCGTAGGTCTCGATTCATCATCATCATCATCATTTCAGCCGCATAACGTCCACTGCTGGACATAGGCCTCTCCAAGGATTTCCAAAATGAACGATCTAGAGCTGCCTGCGTTTAGCGCCTTCCAGCGACCTTGGTCAGATCGTCTGACCACCTTGTGGGTGGGTGTCCGTCCAACGCTCCGCTTGCCAGTACGAGGTCGTCATTCGAGAACCTTTCTGCACCATCGGCCATCGGTTCGTCGTGCTATGTGACCCGCCAACTGCCACTTCAACAAGCTAATCCGCTGGGCTATATCAGCGACTTTTGTTCTCTTACGAATTTCCTTATTTCTGATTCGATCACGTAGAGAAACACCAAGCATAGCCCTCTCCATAGCGCGTTGGGCGACCTTGAGCCTTCTTATGAGACCCATAGTAAGGTCTCGATTAGGTTACCTCTTTGTCTTCGACATTCTAGTGACGTGAGATTCAGTTCTTTCATACTATAGTTGTCTTTTTTTCTTCCGGTTTTTTGTTTTAATGATTATGATTCCAAGATTTGAATAAAGCTAGGTTTGTCAGTGACAGTGTGGTTCGGGCGGGACGTCGTCGTGTGACGTCGCACATCACATTCGCCCTGTGAGGATCTCCGGATGAGGTCGAAACATGTCAGCCAGTAACTGATTTTAACGTGAGTGACACGCTTATCCACTTTCACTGCTGAAAAATGCAACGTGTGTATTTTTCCAAAGAGGAAAACACGTACGGTGCGTTTTCAGCAGTGGAAGTGTTAATTAATAAAGCTAGGTTGTGCAAAATCAAACTGTATAAGAAAATCGCGGGTTGAAAGTGGTGTCGTAAGGCGCGGGACCGAGGTGAATTCTAACTAATTTCCATAAGATATCGCCGCCCTAAATTGTCGACCAATCCATCATAGTTACCCGCGACACTAACTTCTGTTTAATTGCTCACTTACTGCTTCAACTAACTTGCTAGTTTTGTAGCTGGGCTGTTTCGCCGTGGACTCTAATTGCCCTTTCATTTTGGTGTAAGCCTGTGATTTCTCCATGCAAGTCTGGCAGAAAAATTCAAAAGTAATTATTAAATAAACAGGCAAGTGCGAGTCAGACTCAAGGGTTCCTTCCGTACAATGTTTTAAAACGATGAAGAAACACATTTCTTAAAGAAGATCCCCTTTAATTTTTTACTTATTCTTAATTTTAGTATTTGTTGTTATAGCGGCCACAGTAAAACATAATCGGTATAAATTTCAAGTGTCTAGCTATTAGGGTTCACGAGATAGAGCCCTGTGACAGACGGACAGACAGACCGACAGATAGACAGACGGACAGACAGCGGAGTCTCAGTAATAGGGTCCAGTTTGCACCATTTGGGTACGGAACCCTAAAAATTAAAAAAACCTGACTGCCTGACTACAGAGCGAGATTTTAAGTTGTTTTTAGCATTGCTTATTCCAAATTACATTTAAACATATAATTCTTAAATAAAATGTAATTCTTATATAAAATCCTGTCTTTGAATACCCCACTCGATAGGTTTTGAATAAAAAAAATTGAAGAATATAAGAAAATATTATTTATTTAATGTTTGATATACCCAGTGTGACAAAAAAAAAAATTAAATGGCTTTGGCCAGGCCAGGCAAGATACAAAGACGATCGATGGACCAAGCTCAGCACGAGCTGGAAAGGCTCCATCGGCAAAAGAAAATAAGGAAGACCAAAAACTCAATGGGTAGATGATATCGTGGCTACAGCCGGCAAGAAATGGCAAAGAAAGGCAGAGGACGGTGGAGCAGTTTTGAGGAGGCCTATACAAGAGGGGTCCATACCTAGTGAAAATTAACAAACTAACACACCCTAAAACTATAAGCTTAAACAAGTATAAAATTATAAATACTTACCTAAACGACTTTAGGGGAAGTGTTAAATAAACCACCTAGATAATGTTAAGAAAAATAAATAAAAAATAAAACAAACAAGTGAAAAAAAAATACATTAACAAACTAGACTAACACTATTATATAAGATTAAAATCTAAAATGGGATATGGAACTAATAAAGGCTTTTATTTTATTTTATTTATTTTTTATACCCAGTGTATTAAGACCTACCGGCAAAACTCAGTTTTGCTAGTATAGCATGTAGTAGCATGAATTGGCCGGCTCATTCGAGGAAGTACCATACTCTCACAGAAAATGGACGTCTGAGTAGTAGCTTCACCGCTTCTATGCTTCGTTCGGTGAGTGAGAGAGCCGGAGCCCCGTCTCCCCTCCTCCCCCCTCCTCTTGTTACACCCCTGGTGTTGCAGTTGTCCATGGGCAACGGTGATACTACCATCAAGTGACTCGCTTGTTCCTTTGCCGTCCTATACCATAAAAAACATCTTTAGAACGCATATGATCTAAAATATTTATCAATTTGAACGAAATACTCACTTTGAAATAAAACACAGCAAAGTTCAGAACTACTCTATACATTATATGTTTTAAAAACACGATTGCTTAAAATTTTCTCAATAGCAAAAAAAAATTGCGAAGTTGCCTCCAAATCACCTCAGAACTAAAACGAAAAGTATTCAAGAAATACAATAAATTAGCCCTTGTAACTTTGGATTATAATTGTATTAACATAAGGCAGCCATCATATGTCTTATTTTGTAAATATTTTAACAACTCTTAAATATTCCTTGTAAAATTAAAAAAACCTCAAAAACCAGAAACGCGTAAACCAGCCTCATTGACCCACCGCGATCTTCCTACCACGCATGGCTCGCTGTCCCGCTTCGGCAAGAGTAAATTTGTGTGCGTGGAAGTGGGAGCTAAATTTAGAATATCCGTATCAGGTGCAGCCTAAGATAAAAGCCTAGCCTAGCACAATCATCCTAATATGTTTAATTATTTTGTATTTATTGTATATGTACTCGTATATATATACATAAGTTTATGTGTTGAGGTATATATTTGTTTTGTTTATTTATTTTTATCTATACTATATATTATAAGTAGGTCATATTTAATATCAGATTATTATTTTTTAATTATGTAATTTTATACATATTGTAACCACGCCAGCCACACATATTTTCTGCTTGGTCTTATGGTTGACCGGTATAGAATGCCATATGGTATTAGGTCCACCACTTGTACAATAGTTTTGTGCAATAAAGTTTTTAAATAAAAATAAATAAATAAATAAAATCCATCAAGCCGTTTAGGCTGCAGAGCACTGCAAAACCCAAAATGCTCCGTCTGCCCGATTGTTAAGACGAGATAGAGTGCACAATTGCCCGATTGTTAAGACGAGATAGAGTGCACAGTTGCCCGATTGTTAAGACGAGATAGAGTGCACAATTGCCCGATTGTTAAGACGAGATAGAGTGCACAATTGCCCGATTGTTAAGACGAGATAGAGTGCACAATTGCCCGATTGTTAAGACGAGATAGAGTGCACAATTGCCCGATTGTTAAGACGAGATAGAGTGCACAATTGCCCGATTGTTAAGACGAGATAGAGTGCACAATTGCCCGATTGTTAAGACGAGATAGAGTGCACAAATGCCCGATTGTCTAAGTAGAGTCAGAGTAATTCTCTAGTTACTTCAATAAAACAAACATTTAACCACTTCCTCCTACTTTTACTTAATGTTTTTTAGGGTTCCGTACCCATAGCGTGCCAACGGGACCTTATTACTGAGACTGCACTGTCTGTCCGTCTATCACTGTCAGTCTATCACTTGAACCGTAATAGCTAGACACTTGACATTTTCAGCTTTCACCAATAGCTATACAATTTATGTATAATTGTGACCGTTATAACAACAAATACTAAAAATACGATAAAGTTAAAAATTAAAGGCGTCGTCATACAAGAAATATGTTTTTTCAGCGTTTTTAACTCGATCTTTATAATGGCATTAACTAGATACTTGTATTTTTTACCGATTATGTATTACTGTAGCTGCTATAACGGTAATAGAGTAAGTTAAAAATTAAAGGGGGTCGTCATACAAGAAACGTGTTTTTTCAGAGTTTTAAAACATTGTACGGAGGTACGCTTCATGTACGAGTCCGACTCGCACTAGACCGGTTTTATTTTTGAATAAATTTAATTAAAAAAACCTTTTTGTAGCCTACCTTCTCTATTAACTCGGGGTATAGAAAACGCTGTACAAATTATAACATTACTTCCCCAGTTCACACGCACCGAAGTCGCATTCGCTCGTAAAACGCATATAAATGTAAATATTTATGTTGAATTCAGTTAGATTTAACCGGACCGATGCCGTTTTGTCACTTTGTCCACCTTGGGGGTCATGTCATAGGCGGGAGCGGATACTAGTATTGAGACCCTAACTTGTGACCAAAATAAAAATTAAGTATATACGATTTTATCTCTTACTGACGCTAGTTTTCTTTCACAACTTATTTTTAATCACCATGATGTTGTTTTATTAGCATACTATTAAAATTAAAAATAGATGACAAAAGAAAACGCAATATTTGGCATTATATACTAACCTATATCTAAAACTTAAAACTAATCTTAAAATTGAAATACTTATAAATAGAAAATTTCATCAAAGTATATAAAAATAGAATCAAGAATTCAAATAAATTATTCACTTTATTGCTGTGAGGTCATATAGCCTATAACCAGCGAATAGCCAAGACGCTTCCAACGATATCAAATTTTTAGGGTACAAGTATCATTAATATCATTGAAGATATGAGGGAACATACATAACTCACCTTCTTGCTTCGCCGTAGTCGGGTAAAAAGTGTATGTATAGGCAAAAAAGGCTTGTACTATTTGTAAAGGTGGTGTTTCTGAGACGGAATATACTCGTGGGTGGCCTCATTCAAAAACGCGTATCACTTTCAACTTGGACCACACTATGTCGGACTTGAGGACGATCGTTAGGATAAAAAACGACGATCCAATTTCATTACCGGCTATTTTACGGCGTCCTACCTACAGGGTGGTGGTGCTTTTTAATTGGTCTGCTATATTTTTATTTATGCTAGGTTGTACCTCGATACTATGTTTTTTTTATGATGACAGCTTAACTACGTCAAGCGGACGCTCGCGACGGGTTTAGTCTATCTCTGTCACAATCATGAACCCTAAGTGCGATAGAGAAAGCTGAAACCGTCGCGGGTCACGTGTCTCTGTTGTACGTAGAGTTTGTGACGGAGACGGACTAAACCCGTCGCGGGTCTCTGCTTAGGTCATATTTTTGACCAAGCGAGCAAGGGCTATAATTCAAGTTGGGGCGAAAACACATTGTTTGTATGTATGTATGTATTAATCGAGTTGGGGGCGGAAACACATTATTTGTATGTATGTTTGTACCACGATAACTGCCGAACCGATGGTCCGATTTTAATGAAATTTGGTAGGCATGTAGGAAATATCAATAGAATTTTTATGTTCGTTGAGCATCAAAATCGGTTCAGTAATTTTTGAAATATTAATAAAACATCGCGAGGTCTAAGTTCGCGGCGAAGTACTAGTTTAGACTTAAATTTAACTAGTAGTTCGCCGCAAACTTAGACCTCGCAATTATAGTTCCCTAAGTAACACCTAGATGGCGCTATCCAAAGTTAGAACGCGCTATGGTTTTGTTTACTACATAATTGCGGACATTTTTTTTTTAATATTTCAAAAGCTACTAAACCGATTTTGATGCCCAACGAACTTGAAAATTCTATTGATATTTCCTACATGCCTACCAAATTTCATCAAAATCGGACCATCGGTTTGGCAGTTATCGCGGTACAAACATACATACAAATAATGTGTTTCCGCCCCCAACTCGATTTAAAGACCTCACTCGCTTCGTTCGCTCGGTCAGTTAATCTTAAATGCTGGTCTGGAAGTAAAAAAAAAACTTAGAATGTACCAGCTGCTTCTTAATGTTAACATTTTTTGTCAACTTTTTTTCTCCTACATTTATAATAAATGGTTAACTTCACAAGGCGAGGGTGACATTCAATAATGTAGTAGTATGAATTTTTCGGCTGATATCTTTGGTTTTATTATGAAACAAAGTGACATAATATGTATTTTTTATTTTAATTAAAGAATACTTCCTTGAATATAGTTATGAGGTTCAAAATCAACTAGACCGAAATTTAACTTACAAGATTTGACACAAAAACCAAACAAACATAAACAGTGACAAACTAAATAATGACTAGCTATACAAATTGCTGAAATAATTATGGACTGTATGACCAAAAAAATATGGTTTAAAATCGCTTGTACTGTTATATTAAAATTGAAAAACAAAGTTTGTTAATACAAAAATTGCCCGTTCTAATTATAACAAATCTATGCTACGAACAAACCAAAATCTTTCGCGACATCACTCCTAATTTCTCGTATAATTAATATCTTCGTGTGGATGCATGAAAATGTATTGTTTTTGTTGTTCATTGTATTGGAGATAAGAAATATCTGCTGGAGACGAAACTAATATGTTTGTTATTGGATTATTTCGCTGTATTCTTTTGATGAAGAAATCTGTAGATGTAGTACCAAAAAAACATACATACATTTATTATCACGCATGTTTCCCATAGTGGTAGGCAGAGGCTATGGTTATACTTGCTACGATCCTGACAGACTTCTCTCGCTTCATCTACACGCATCACTCTCTTCATGCATACTTCTGACCTCTCCTCTTTTAAGAATGTCTGCAATCTGGTCACAGGACGTTAGTCAAGGGCGACCCTGACCTACTCTTCCACTTACATTTACTTCAAACACCTTCTTAGTAAATCTCCTTTCATCCATCCTTCCTACATGCCCGAACTATCTCAACATTCCTTTCTCAATTTTTGACACTACATCTTCTTTCATTCTACACCGCTCCCTTATGACATTATTTCTATAATCCGATCTTTCAAAGTGACCACATACAAAAAAAAAACGTCTCGACAAATACTCGTAAATGCAGTTTTCTGTAGGCAAACAGTGAACTAACAGTGTAAAATACATTTTGGTACGTTGTTCAAAACTATGACGTCACGGTTTGGTATTTCATACAAATTCCATAGTAAATGTTTGTTTTGACGTTAAAAAAATTACTAATCTGATTTGATTTGTTGGAGTTGGAATAAATTATCATCATCATCAGCTTTTTTTAGTCTCCACTGCAGGAGCACGACCCTCTCTGTAGTGCCAGATCTATATATTAGCTAGAACAGCCAGAGGATTTGGCCTACACTCTCCACGCTGCCCAGACGGGTTGGAGAGGTCTCATTGATGTTTGTAAGCTTTGTTCAGCTTGTATTTCCTAAGTCGCCTTCTACGATATTCACGGGAAGACTTAAAGTGGTCCTATTCTACTCCGGGAACCACACAGCAAGTTCTACGCTGCCGGGAACCACATAGCAAGTTCTACTCTGCCGGGAACCACACAGCAAGTTCTACTCTGCCGGGAACCACACAGCAAGTTTTACTCTGCCGGGAACCACACAGCAAGTTCTCCTCTGCCGGGAACCACACAGAAAGTTCTACTTTGCCGTAAATCCGGAAATATGTGTAAATCCAAATAATAAATAAGCTCTACCTACATGCTATCTAGTTGAAGTAAGTATGAATATTTTTTCTTTAATTTTGAAACAGTTTGGTTAGTTGAGTGCTTATATTATCACGTCTCTATTCCTGACTAGGTAGACAGAGCCTAGATCCGTATGACCCATAGGCCATGTTTAGCGTGATGGTGAATTATAAAATCAAAATAGTGATGGGTTGCTATTGCTACTAGCCGCATTTCCTATATTAACATGACTCAGATTCTCGTTGATTGCCTCCATTGGCTTTTACGATCAGCGTGGGAAGGGGAGCAGCTGATACATTCTAAGTTTTCTCCCAAACTGGTACTCAGTGAAAAAAAAAACTTTTGCATCAACATCTTGGGAAAATATAACATTATTTCACTGTATTCGATTATTGGTAGACGATTTGTTGAGATAAATGGTAGACGCCGACGATCAATCTGTTGAAAGTATATAAACAAATAAATCAAATTACTTTGGGGAAAATAAAGAAGATGAAACCTCGTTTCTATAAGATATTATAAATTTACCAAAAAAAAAAGCGTAGGCGGTAATGAAAGAGTTACATACCCCAAAAAAGATTTTTTGTCAGTCTGTCTGCTATATGCGTAAGCGACGACCTCCGTGGCGTAGTGGTTAACACGCTAGTCCGGAGGTTCTGGGTTCGATCCCCAGCCATATATTTATTATAAAATATAGTATCGTTGAGTTAGTATCCCATAACACAAGTTTAGACTTACTTTGGGGCTGAGGCAATCAGTGTGATTTGTCCCTTTATATTTATTTATTAGACCACTATTATAAAAATAAATAAAGTTAAAAAAAACGTAATTTTCAAACAAAATAATGCATCGCTTAATTTTCATTACGTTCGCAGCTCAAATTTCAAAATGGATTTTCTTGAAAACTACTGGGTGGATACCTGATTTATTAGTACAAGTGTGTGCTTTAATTAAGGTACTACGCTTATATAGTTTCCACGTTGTAGGTATATATTATACTTATATTCAGTACCATGAAACGTTATTATAGGTCATATTATTTTTTTATTATGAAATTTTAATTTAACACCCCAGCCGCACATATTTTCTACTTGGTCTAATGGCTGACCAGTAGAGAATGCCATAAGGCATTATATCCACCACTATTTATTCTAATTATTCCGTTAGTTAGATTATCTAAAAATAATGTACCCATATTTTTCAGTTTATCAAAAAAGTAAAAATTCACAAAGATACAGAGTATCTAAGTTCCAGAGTGGGGGTTTGTGACGTCACCGATGTGTAAAAATCATACGAAAGCGTGACGTCATGCGAAATTTAAATGCGCTGTATCTTCGTGATTTATTGTTTCTCAGACAAAAGAAAAAAAAACGTGTATAATATTTTTTAATAATCTAACCGATGATGGGCCTAAAATAATGTTTCAGTCATCATGCTTATTGTTTTGTGCAATAAAGTTTTGAATAAATATACGATCTTATTCTGTAGCATATATATAACTAAAACTAAACTTAAATTTTAAAACTAAATTAATAACTAAATTAAAACCAAAATTAAAAAATAAAACTGTATTTAAAAATCTAAATGATATGTACAGGATTATTTTAATTAACTTGCAACCTTTTTGGAGCATGTTTAGTCCGTGATACTGAACCACTTTCCATAACAATAATTATTAAAAAACGAAAAAAAAATTTTGACTTCATACAAATCGGCGCTCAACCAAATAGATTTTGTATGGAAGGACAAAATTTTGATAATTGTTTTTATGGAAAGTGGTTCAGTATCACGGACTGAACTTGCTCCAAAAAGGTTGCAAGTTAATTAAAAATAACCCTGCATATACAGGCTGATTTTTTATCCAGTAGCAATATTTTTGGAGCAAGTTCAGTCCATGATATTGAACTACTTTCTATAAAAAAGTTTTCATCGATTTTTAATAACTTTTTTTTAATACATAAAACGTTTCTTTGTAAATACATACTTAAAATGTTTTAGACGTAAAATCAGTCCATGATACTAAACAACTTTCCTCAAGGAACCAATATCAAAATATGAAAAAAAAAATGGTTTCAGAAACATAGTATATTGTTAGTCGTTATACATATATTGTACAATGTACATAAGAGATACCACAGATACAAAAACAGAAAAGTAAACATACAACGGCTGACTTATCCTGTACAACCAGCACATAATATAATCACATATAATAACGAAAGCAGAGCACCCTGTACGTCCAATAGCACTTTACGGTCAGTTATAAAAGTTACGGCTTCGCCCGCATAGCATTAAGATGTCCCTATACATTGTTACAAGATTTGTGTGTACTTCACTTTATTTCATTATAAGTGCATCCATTTTGATATTTATTTAATTACTATTTAAGATTAGATTACTTTTTCAAATTGTCCTGGGTCTTGGGTGTTTATCTGTATATTATGTATTTATCATAAAATATAGTATTGTCGAGTTACTACTCGTATACCATAACACAAGTTTTACTTATATTGAGGCTAGCCCAATCAGTGTGATTTGTCTATATATATTTATTATTCATTAGTTTTAAATTTATTTAATTATATTGTCGCGTGATGACATTCTGCTTTCCCGCCATTTTGAAAATAGTCCAACATCTGAATCGACGAATAATGATAATGAAGTCGTCTTCTACAACATCCATGGGATGACTTGGAGTGATTCTAAATAAATATTGATATCTAAATAATAAAGTCTTTTATTTATGGTGAATAATTAATTGCCACTTGTTCACAAGAAGTGGCGCTCTCATTTGAAAAAAATGTTAACTCTAAATATGGTAAAATTTCGATATTGCTAAATGCTACGCACCCTTTAAATTATTTTATGAACTGCCGTTGAAACTATTATTGGTTATCCATGGAAATTTTCACCATATTTACGAGTTAACAATTTATTTCAAATAAGGGCGCCACTTTTGCTTGGTATTCACCTTAAAATGTTCTTTATACTTACTTTTAGAATAAAATGCAACATAAAAACCTGGTAATTATATCAAATAATGCTTTTTGATTAAAATGGGAGTACTTTGAGAACATTTTAATATTATCACGGAGTAGAATGCATCTTAATTCTTTTTTATTAGTAATTTTTTTTAAGAAACAAGATACATGACAGAATATAATTAAAACTAAATTAATCTAACAGCAATAAATTAAATCTAAAACTAATACTAAAAACAACAAATAATAACCTTACCCAATTAAAAATAATGGAATAACCCCAAAACAAAAATAACTTGACACAGCCGGACATCGGTCACACCCGGCGCGGACCTTTTGACCGCATCATCACCTTAACAAAGCGTATAAAAATAGATCGAATATAAAAAAAAAAACACTGATCGGATCAATCTTAACTATGTAGGGATTGGCCTTCAAACCCCTAATTAATTCTATTTGAACTCGATTGAATAAAATAAACGGGCAAGTGCGAGTCGGACTCGTACATGAAGGGTTCCGTACCACCACCGTACAATGTTTTAAAACGCTGAAGAAACAGGTTTCTTGTATGACGAATGACCCCTTTAATTTTTACTTTATTTTATTTTTAGTATTTGTTGTTATTGTGGTCATAGAAATACATAATTGGTGAAAATAATGCCATTATAAATATCAAGTTAAAAACGCTGAAAAAAACACGTTTCTTGCATGAGTTAAAAATTAAAGGGGGTCCCTTTAATTTTTAACTATTTTTTATTTTTAGTATTTGTCGTTATAGCCGCCACAGTAATACATAATCGGTAAAAATTTCAAGTGTCTAGCTATTACGGTTCAAGAGATAGAGACCTGTGACTGATGGACAGACAGACAGACGTACAGACAGACGGGCAGACGGACAGACAGCGGAGTCACAGTAATAGGGCCCCGTTTGCACCCCTTGGGTACGGAACCCTAAAAACGAAAAAAGAACAAGTCCTTTATTCTAATAAAGGACTTGTTCTTTTTTGATTCCAAGTAATTTCAACTGGAGTGTTTTTATTTTAATTAGCTCTATTCAAGTCAGGCACTAAGTTTAAGTGGCAGCTTTATTTACGTGAAGTGTCTGTATTTGTTAAGTGTGTATTTGTTAATAGATTGAGAGCTGGCACGAATTTTTGGGTAGGTATTTGAGGCAAGTTGAAAACTTGTCAGATACATCTCCTATTATACCCCAACACGGAACTGCAGACCTGGCTGGTGAGTAGCGGGGCTAAAGCAACCTATGAATTTTTAAGTGTTTTTTTTTTTCAAAAAAGGTATTTGAGGCAATATGCATTTTTTATATGTTGTAGTTTAGTGTTTAAAGAATAAAAAAATCAATAAGCCAGACGATTTGGTCGGGGCTATGATATTGAGAGGCGCGTGCAAAAGTATTTTTCAAAAAAATATAAAAAGGGTATTTGAGGCAATTTGAAATTTTAATATGGTATTACTTATAACTAAAAATAAGATTCTCAAAAAGACAGGTCATTTTGATGGGAATTTATACCTGCCAGGTCAATCTAAATAAATCAAAATTGTGCAACTAGGCCTTATGTCCTTAGGGCATAAAGACTAGAGTTGTCTGCTTTGATCGTTGTAGTCATACTCACATATACTACGAGTATATTTTATAACTAATACAATCCCGTGTGGTTCCGACCACTCTATCTCTTCATGTGGATGTCGTAAGAGGCGACTAAAGGACTAAGTACAAACATCTCGTGCTCGTACAATTGCATTCCCAAGGAGGGTTGACGTCAGGCAGGCACCGGTCGTAAAACTATAGCCATATCATTTAAACTGTTCCGGCTATTTCTTCTCCATTTTGCAAGGTCTTTGGCATCCTTGAGTGACCATTGACATGCATGCTAATATTTCGGGAAGAAAAAGCGGGAAAGCGGATCCCAGGCTCCAAAGCAGCACAGCTGAGGATGAGGAGCTGCTTGCAAGAACGCAGTCAGCTGCCGATAAACGCTCTCTCTCACACTACAGCTTGCCTATAGCTATATATATAGATCACCTAGTATTTCGACAAAAGGAATCGTCGAGGTGCTCGGTATGTGTGTCTTCTTTGTCTAAGTGCGTTCCCGGTTGCATCCTTAGCTGTGCTGCTTTGGAGCCAGGGGTGTGCTTTCCCGCTTTTTCTTCTTCAAATATAATACGCATGTCAATGGTCATCCAAGGATGCCAAAGACCTTGAGATGTGGAGAAGAAATAACTGGAATAATATAAACGATTTGGCTATAGTTTCAAGACCGGCCGCCTGCCTGACGTCAACCCTCCTTGGGAATGCAAACACAAGATGTTTGTGCTTAGTCCTTTAGTCGCCTCTTACGACATCCACATGAAGATAGATAGATAGATAGATAGATACTTTATTTGTGTTACTGAGGCACACACATAATATAAATAAATTAACACTAAATATAAACAATATACGTCGACATTCGGTGTAGGTACCGCAGTGACACAAAAAGGCAGTGACTCAGCTATACACTTGCTCAGGGAGCAAACGCTGATTTTCAGTCATCACCATCAAGTAACACGTGAGCCTGTCGAACGAGTGATTAATTAATAAAAATTAATAAAAAGAGAAGAAGAAATACAAGAATAAAGTGCAGACGTGTTGGAATTAAGAGCGTGAAAAAGAAACATTGAACATAAATAACATGAAAAGTAAGAAGTAGAGAAAGAGAAAGTGATGATTACGATTTGCGTAGTTCGTCACCTAAGCGACCAATCTCTGTTTTTTTAACAATAATTCCTTAATTTGTTTTTTAAAAATTGGCTTTTACCTGAGAACTCTAATAGGAGGTGGAATATCATTCCAGCACTTGGTCGCCTGGTGACGGAAACTACCAGTAAATGCTACCGTTCTATGCCTATAAATAGCTAACGGGGGTCTAAGAGCGCGAGGGACATTCCGAGCATTTAGGAATTTTACTTTTTCAAATAAATAGTCTGGATTTTTTATGTTTATAACATCAAACATAAGGGTTGCCAGATGTAACTGCCTGCGCGACTCCATAATCAGCATGGAGGCCCGGTTCAGGTACGGTGTAATATGTGACCGCGGGGGTATATCATAAATGAACCTGCAGCAGGCATTCTGCACAAGTTGTAACAGACGCCGAGTTCTTTACAATAATCGTGGACCAAAAACGACATCTCCGTAATTTAATTTCGATAAGATGAGTGACTCGCAAAGGGTTATACGCGCTTTTACACAAATATACTTCCTAATCTTATATAAAATCTTAAGACGGTAAAAACAATTTGTGACCAGGTCCAAAACGTGTTTTTCAAAACGCAACTCATTGTCAAAGACGACACCAAGATTTTTTGCTTCATTTACGCGTTCAATATTAGTACCCGCGATTTTCACGACAGGATTATCGGCTAAAATGGTTTCGACCTGGTTTCTAGATCCCAATACCATAAATTTTGATTTCGAAGGATTCAAGACCAGAGCATTGCTTTTAGACCAAGTAGCGATGTTATCAAGATCCTCATTAAGCTTCCGTAAAGATTCCGTTATATTCCCCGGCTCACATAAAGCTGAATGTCATCTGCGTAACAATGATATCGACAGTGCTTAATAATGTCAGGAAGGTCTGAAGAGATGGAATGGTCGGAACCACAATCAAATACCGTTTTTGAAAAAAAAATCTTTTAAAAATTCATAGGTTGCTTTAGCCCCGCTACTCACCAGCCAGGTCTGCAGTTCCGTGTTGGGGTATAATAGGAGATGTATGTGACAAGTTTTCAACTTGCCTCAAACACCTCCCCAAAAATTCGTGCCAGCTCTCGGTAACTCGGTAACATAAAGACAGTTGTTTTGACTTTTAAAAACTAAAGCAGACTGTAATTGGCCATCTTTATTTTGCAATAAATACCTACTTAGACTAATTACTTAATTCCATGCTGGTCTGGGAGAAAATAAAAAAAACTTTGAATGTACCAGCTGCTTCTCTTTCCGCGTTGATCGTAAAAGCCGATCGAAGGATTAGGCGAAAATGTGATTCATTTTGCGATGCGGCTAGCCCTTAAAAGGAATCAAAATAGTAATGGTTCTATTTTGATTCCTTTTTAGGGTTCCGTACCCAAAGAGTGCAAACAGGACCCTATTACTGAGACTCCGCTGTCTGTCTGTCTGTCCGTCTGTCACAGGGCTCTATCTCTTAAACCGTAATAGCTAGACTCTCGAAATTTTCACCGATTATGTTTTACTGTATTCTATATAGCCGCTAGAACAACAAATACTAAAAAATAAGAAAAAGTTAAAAATTTAAGGGGGTCTTCATACGTGTTTTTTCAGCGTTTTTTACTAGATCTTTATAATGGCATTAACTAGATATTTGAAATTTTCACTGATTATGCAATACTATGGCCACTATAACAACAAATACTAAAAATAAGATAAAGTTAAAAATTAAAGAGGGTCGTGATACAAGAAACGTATTTCTTCAGCGTCTTAAAACATTGTACGGAGGTACTTCCGTACCCTTCGTGTACGAGTCCGACTCGCACTTGCCTGTTTATTCCTAATTCATTTATCATTATCATTTCAGCTGCATAATGTCCACTGCTGGACATAGGCCTCTCCCAGGGATTTTCAAAATGACCGGTCTAGAGCGGCCTGCGTCCAGTGCTTTCCAGTGACCTTAATCAGATCGTCTGACCACCTTGTGTGTGGGTGTCCAACGCTTCGCTTGCCAGTTTTTCCATATCTCGCCCACCAACACACTAAAAGCGGCTTGGGTCTTGCAGCCCTGGGCTCTATCTGCTTAGAGCCGCAAGACCCACGGGATTTAGTTACGTTTGCACCATCAATGGTCCTGGCCAATGGTGCAAAATGAGACTAGAGGAATAAAAAAAACTTTGGCACTCCGGGAGAGCCAACAGAAGTGAAAACAGCCAATCTGAAAATATTGAGCACCACTGGTGGTGTCGATAACGAGTTTAAGGTGAAGATATAGGCAAATGACCATGAAGTGGCGCCCTCATTTGAAATAAATTGTTAACTCGTAAATATGGATATAATTTCCATATTGCTCTTCGTCATGCACTAGATAGCCCTTTCAATTATTTTATGAACCACCGTTGAAAGTATTTACATTAGTCCGTCTAGCTTTAAAACTTGCCTCCGCCAAAAGTGGCCACGGCAAGTTTTAAAGCTGGATGGATCACCAATAATAGTTTCAACGGCAGTTCATAAAATAATTTAAAAGGCTATTTATTGCATGACGTAGAGCAATATAGAAATTATCACCATATTTACGAGTTAACAATTTATTTCACACTTCAAGGCCATTGGCCTATATGTTCACCTTAATGGTTTTTTACCATCTCCAAAAGTGCCCAACGCGCCTATAGAAAAATTAAATTAAAAAATCAAAAATTAAACGTTTTTCTCTGTCTGCCCCATTAGAGATAGTGTATATGTATGTACAGATCTTCATTTGTTAAAGACTCCAGTATTTTTTTGACAGAATAAACTAACGAGATTTTGTCTTTTCGCACTAATTTCAGTCTCTTCCTATATTTCTTTCTATAACTAAAGATGCTGAAACTTTTTTAGGGGTGAATTCAGGCCATGAAAACAACTTTCCACAACGAACATATTGTAAGTATGTGTAACCAAATATGCGAAAACACTTTTGGCCTTGAATTAAACAAGTTGATAGATCAGCTGATTAGAGTTTTATGGAAAGCTAAATTACTTATTTTTCTAACTTTGATGTACCATATAACAAAATTGGAAAATTAAATGATTTTAGGGACAGTTGTTCAGAATCTAAGCGTTGTATCTACTCTGAAAATAGTAATTTCAGTCTATTTTGTTAGACCTTGTCCAGCCGGACGCCTAGGCCGATAGTAAATTGAACTAGAATCACTAAACGTGTAAAAACTTGGCGTATTAAAAATTATCCCTTTGAAGATGACTGACGCTTTCGCAAGTTAAGTAATACAAGGCATGGTCCGCACTTGGATGTGTGACCACAAGAGGCTACGTTAAGCCGTTGATCCCAGCTTTTGTCAAGCAGCCTCTTGTATAGCAGTTGTCAAGCTATGTCAGATGCCTTTAGGCAGCTTGAGGAACCTGTATTGGCCACATACTCACACGAAAAACAAACTATTCTCTCAAATATCCTGTAGATAGGTGAAATTTCACCCTGGAGTTCACTCGTAGCGGAGTTTACACGAAAACTGTAACAATTTCGCCCTCTCAAAAACTATTTAAACTGCAGCGGATATGCGCTTTAACTTTTGTGGCCAGCGCTTATGCCGAGCTCTGTCAAAATTATTATATAACTAGTTAAACTAAACTAACCAGAATATTTAGGTCCTTATTAAGGACCGACGACCTCCGTGGCGTAATGAAAATAAACGGGCAAGTATGAGTCGGACTCGTACATGAAGGGTTCCATACCTTTGTACAATCTTTAAAACACGTTTCTTGTATGACGACCCCCTTTAATTTTTAATTTATCTTATTTTTAGTATTTGTTGTTATAGCGGCCACAGTAATACATAATAGGTGAACATTTCAAGTGTCTAGCTTACGGTTCAATAGACAGAGCCATGTGACAGACGGACAGACAGCGGAGTCTCAGTAATAGGGTCCCATTTGCACCCTTTGGGTACGGAACCCAAAAAAACACGCTAGTCCGCTAATGTTAACCTTCTTTGCTGGTCTGGGAGAGAATAAAAAAACATAGAATGTACCAGCTGCTTCTCTTCCCGCGCAGATCGTAAAATCCCATCGAGGGAATGGGCGAGAACGTGAATCATATCAATAACTTCATTATACTATAATGATCTCGTATAGACCGTGGTTCGATTTATTACGGGCATGTCTCTTCAACGTTGTATATTATCATTTACAAAAATCAAAAGATAAAAAGCAAACATGACGGCATCTTGACAGTCATTTAATTTAAAATCAAAACAAAATCAAATATTTTTTCCTTGACTTAGCGAAATTGCCTTCAAAAATCACACTGGGCACTGGGAAATGAGTAGCTCTTTCTGTAATTGCTTGTTTCTTTCCCGGCAACATTTCAACTTAATTTTTGGCCTTTTGTTTGATTTCGACATTATTTTACTCGTCTGAAAGTAGACGAGTAAGTTAAAGATACGCCGCCTCTGAAAGCTATATTACAGAATATTCTATTCTTTATATTTATAACGATTTGCAACCTTCCTCTGTTCCTGAAGCGCAAACTCTTCGACATGTGTATCCTGCCTATTCTTACCTATAGCGCACAGACCTGGTCTCTGACTGAGAGTCAAAAGTCCAGACTCAAGTCTGCCAGCGGGCGATGGAACGCCACATAATAGGAGTACGTAGAGTGGATAGGGTACCGAATAGTGATCTACGCAGTAAGACTGGGGTTGTTGATGTTGGCGTCGACACGGCCAGACTTAAATTGTTTTATTACGGAATTAGGCATGGCATGTGGGCATGTGTGCCCTATGCAGCCAGAGAGATAAGCCCGAATGACTACCTTGCGGCACCTTAGTGGATTAGTGGTTAGACCACGAAGAGATGGCGAGACGACATCGATAACTTCAAAAAGGAATGGCAACAAGCTGCTTTAGATAGAGATTAGTAGAAGAAGGAAGGGGAGGCCTTTGCCCAGCAGGCCGGACTATTCCAATTGTGTGTTAGACAGTGACTTATTTTCTTATGTACCCTGTGTGGGGCAGAGGACCGCTAGAGTGCTTCTCCATGTCGTTCTGTCTTGAGCAACGCGCTTTACTTCTGGCCAAGTCAGCCCGATTGTCTTCATCTCCGCCGCTACCGCCGCCAGGTTTGCTTTGGGCGACTACGCTTCCTCTTTCTCTGAGGAGTCCATTCCAATGCCTTCCTCGGAATGTGAGTAGGCTCCTGATCATGTGGCCAATCCATGTCCATTTACGATGCCCTATCTGGTGGTCTATTTTTTTATCTTCGCATCTAATTTCTGGCCTGCGTCCTCAATTCTAACAGCATTTTGCAACTCAAGTCGGGTTGGTATAATACTTTTTTCTACGTCAAAGTGGCGGGCACTCCTAGTTTTAGTATATTTTCAATCGCACTGGACGCCAAGCTTATCCCAAGCCGGGTATTAAAACAATTTGAACAGAGGCAAGCCAAACTTGATGGCCGACAAAAAATCTCATTTCGCTACTACTGAGAATGAAGTGCGTTTGATTCAGATTTTATTAAAATCCCGGCCGATTCCAACTTTTCCAATCTGTAAATGTTGGTGACACGCTAGGGTGCTGGATTGAATAGGGGTGGAACGGGGTTTCAATTTAAAAGTGGGGTTAGAAAAAAAGTGAGTATACTCGCGCCCAATGGGGCATTTCTGTGTTTGGTTTCGTAAAGTTTCGTAATAGTTTTTTGTTTTAGCAGAGAACTCGTACTATTGAAGATTTAAAGGAATACTCTTAAGGCATCAGTCTTATCTCTAATGGGTAGACTGAGTCTGGGGCCGTTAGACCCAAACGCCTTGGCGAAGCTATTGACACGATTGAAATCCTCGATCGGCTTCTACGATTTGTTTTTTTTATTTATTTATTGATACACATGATTAATTCAATACAAAATAAAGTTACTTAATTAGTCAAACATCATATGCACATTGTCAGGCATTGCAATGAGACGAAAAGGAGACAGACATATAGACATACAATACAATACAATACAATACAAATTATCTTTATTGCACCGTAATAATTCATAAAATAAAAATAACAAACACAAAGAAAATATTGGTACAAAGGCGGACTTATCGCTAGATGCGATCTCTTTCAGTCAACCTTTGGGTAGAGGAAATATTAATAGTACGGAACAAGGTACATGACATACCTACTCGTATTTCATTTTTGAAGTGAAAACTTCTTTAGCGGCGTTGTGCACTTTTTTTGTAATGGGTAAAAAATGTTCAACTCGCGTCAGGACACGTGTCCTGATCGAAAATTCGTAAGACGGATGGAGAGTAGACAGCCGGCGCGGCGTAGGAGAGGAAGTATCCCCCTCTCTTTCTACGGCGCGGCGAAAATGTATGCCTGCGCCTGCTGTTTCGTTTAGCTGAGAGATAAACTTTTTATTGTAATATAAATTGTCATGTTTGTGTACGATAGCGCAATAAATAAATATTGTATTCTACCACATAAATGATAGTACTTTTATACTGATAATTAAAGCAAATTGTGCAAAATTATTCCCTGACCATTCCAAAATATCAAAAATGCACAACGTTAATATTCAAGTTTTCACTTCTGCCGGCACTCCCGGAGTGCAACCCGTCGTTTTTATTTATAGCTTTGTCGCCAGAAGCTACTTTGAAGAATAATAGTAACTTTAACGAATCTTGTTAGGACTAAAGAAACTAAAAATAGGCTCTAAAGGACTCGTATCCAGAGCCGTAAAATCATTCTTAAAAAAAAAGAATGTGTGTCAGCGATTTTGATACACTGCGTTTGACATTGACAGGCGTGGGAGCAGTGAAAACATTGATTTGCACGAGGAGTCCAACCTTTTTCAACATGTCAGAGCCTTGTCTGAAGGCAGTCAAACACGAAATTAAATACGATTGAAAAAGTTGCAACAATTTTTTTCATATTCATATTATGCGGTTGAAATGTGCACCCCTACTATTGTTTTTTTTAAATTAGGCACTTCACGAGTTAGACGGCCAACGTTCCGGCCTGTGGTCGGAGAGACCACGTTTCCTGTTTGAACGAAGATTTACGCTGTATGAGCCTTCCATAAATGACACGAATGAGCAACAGAGCATCTTCATTTATAGGCTGGATATACTATCATCATCAGGCAGGTCTTTTTAAGTCTCCACTGCAGGAGGACGACCCTCTCTGTACTATCATAGGTACTACCAGAGCCACACTTGGCCAGAGCAGTCAAAGGATTTAGCCTACACTCTCCACGCTGGCCAGAAGGGTTGGAGAGGTCTCATTGATGTAAATAAGCGTTGTTAAGCTTGTGTCCTTCTACGACATCCACGGGAAGACATGGGGTGGCCCTATTGTACTCTACCGGGAACCACACGGCAAACATCCATTAACTATACCTATCTATAATAGACAATAGATTTCCTCTCTATAAAATCATAAATCGGATGTGTTTTTATCAGTCTGATCTCGACTCGATTTTAAAAATGATTACCCGCAAACCAATGGTAGGCCCCAGTATTCATACGGGTGGCGAACGCGAAGGATATCCGAAACACATTTTTTAATTTACTTTATAAAATCCATTGTAAATTTTTCGCCGAAAATGGACTGCCTCCGAAATGAAAAGTTATTTGTTTACCAAACTGTATCCATGATTAACACGTAATGGAACGTTGTGTTTTGAACAACAAAAATGTGAACAGAATTTATTTTTTTCTTAAATTTGGTGTTTTTCTTTTTTTCTCTACAGCAGCCAATCCATCTTCTGCAAAGATGTTAACTTTATGTTTTGTTTTGTTTTTAAATCTTACAAAAAAATAATTGCCTGGTATTACAGTATTAATATATACAGAAATGTATACGTATAATAGAAGGCACGTTAACGCCATGCTGGTCTAGCAGAAAAGAATGGACCAGCTGCTTCCCATCCTGCATTGATCATAAAAGCCAATCGAGGGAATGGGCGAAAATGCGAATCATGTTAATAAGTTAGCGACGCGGCTAAAAACCCTCGCCCAACACTACGCTAAAAGTGGCCTTTGGGTGCTTTGGGTCTATCTGCTTAGAGCCGCAAGACCCAAAAGGCTCTGTCTGCCCCTTAAGGAAGGGCTCCACTCGTTCGCAAGTTTTACATGTTATATTGTGATAACATTGTATGAGGCATAATATCTTCGTAAACTGACAAAGCCCTTCCGGCGCGTAGGCGAAAAATACTGTGTACTTGAATAAGATTCTTTCGGCGTTTGTTCTCAGCAGTAGTCGTTGCGAAATCAATCAATCAATCAGTTTATTTGCAGAAAAGTGGTAGAAAATTAATTATCATAATAAACGGACACAAGCACTTTACACCAGAGTCTGGCATGCAAAAATTTGTCATCAGTATATAAAATAGGGAATACGAGTACTAAATTAACTAAACATGTCAATATTTCAATAATAAAAATCAATCAATTACTTAATTCGTGTCGATACGTGGTACGGAACCCTTCATGTACGAGTCCGACTCGCACCTGCCCGTTTATTTTATCTAGCCTGTTATAAATGTTGACTCCCATGCAATAAGCATTTCTACTGTATAATGTAGTGGTATGTCTAGTTGTCACAAGGTTTTCGACGGAAAGGCCAGAAGTATCGGTAGCTGTTTTTTTTAAAATAATTACTCGTAGTTATATAAATAAACATTACACGTAATGTACACAAAAATTATTGAAGCGTAAAAGTGCCTGCAAGAAATAATTACTGTATAAATATTTCATTCTTGATTCTTCTTCTTGATTCTTTGATGCGTCTGTAAGAGCACTTACACGAATAATTACATTTTTAACAAAAAAATAACCGACTTCAATTTCTTTTAGGAATTTCTTCCATATTTCCAAAGTTCTTCATCATATCTTCACCAAATTAAAATGGGACCAACTTGGTAGTGAAGGCTTTCAAATAAAAAAAGAATCATCAAAATCGGTTCACAATTGGCGAAGATATCGCGTAACAAACATACATAAAAAACTACAGTCGAATTGATAACCTCCTCCTTTTTTCAAATCGGTTAAAAACAAAACAGACATTTCAAAAATGCTACCCTGAGGGGCTACACTTAGATCCGTCAATTTCTTCAAGGCCATAAAAAAGATTGCACTCCGTATATTAGAAAACGGCGGGACACAACAGGCAAGAGCATCGTATCTGATAGATTAGCCAATTCGTAGGCAGCTATTATGTTATGGCTATAGTTATGACGGTCAATGCGACCCAAGGGATCTTGGATGACATCGTATTTGAATGTTTTTCGAAAAATAAAATACATGATTTTAGTTACAAGCTTTTATTACAAGCTTTTTATTAAACTTGCCCTGTTTGTTATTGTGTTTAGGGTTCCGTACAACAAATTAAAAAACGGAACCTGTTAATGATCAGAACAAAATATTGTCAAATTTTTTGGCATGAGTTGTTAAGTTTTTCACTAGATGGCGTTATGCATAGTTAAAACGTGATATGGTTTCTTTTGTTATAATAGTCTAGTCATTTTCATACATCAGTGCATTGGTAATAAATTTGATTTGGAACCACTCGTCAATTTTTGTTTTGTATGAACCTGAAATATATACAGTCTACTCAGATTAGAACCTGTGCTGTGGTTTCATTTTCGAACCCTTGTTCACACCAGTACAACGGAAGGTCAATTAGGATAGCGCTCTCAACTGGGGTGCTGTCCAGAACCCTTATCATCACTCGTGCGTCTGTCTGTCCGTCCGTCTGTCACAGCCAATTTTCTTCGAATCTACTGGACCAAATCAGGTGGAATTTAGTGGGATGGTGTAATCCTATGACCCAAATACATATATGCAAAGTAAATAAATATTATTTTAAAATAAGGGTCATTTTTGGGGGCAAAATTAGGAAATAAAAAAAAAAGTTTTGCAAAACTTACTATGTTATATATCAAATGAAAGGGCTTGTTATAAGGATCTCAAATAAATTTTTGTTGTTATTGTAAAATAAATAGTTTTGATTTTATTCAAGAAAGAAGACAAAAATTGACCATTCCCTCCCCCTGATCTCCGAAAGTACTGAGCCTAAAATTTTGAAAAAAAGACAACTTATAGTTCATTGCTTGTAGATTACAGGAAAACCTTTAAGAATTCAATTAATTGTACGGAACCCTCTCCACGCGAGTTTAACTCGCACTTGGCCGGTTTTTTGGATCAAATCTTACAAGTTAAATTTGAGCCACTTCCCGTTTTCCGACCTGGATGAAAGGAGAGAGATCAAATTGGGCCCAAAGTTAAAGTGCGACTTTAAGACGGCAGCGATTTCAGTTTTTAGCACTACTAATGGTGAGCATTTGTAAGTATGACATTAAACTTATGGAGTTATTAGTCCCCAACTTTTTATTGACATTTGAAGATTTGTTTTTCATACTTTTGCTGTAAGTGGCGGCCAGATTCCGGTTACGCAACAGATAGCACTAGTAACGGTAAGCAATTGTTAGTACCTATGGCATGAAACCTGTAGCGTTATTTCAGGACTTAGGAAACACACGCTAAACAAAGCATATAAACATCAATGAGACCTCTACAACCCGTCAGGCCAGCGTGTAGCCAGCGGTCAGTGTAGGCCAAATCCTCTGACTGCTTGGCTAATACATCGTGTTAATGAAAGAACGCAAAACCTCTCAGACAGATGGTATCTCAGCCCATGTAACTGAACAACTTTTGTTTAACAACTTTCACGAAATCAAAAAAAAAAATTGAATTTTCATACAGACTGATCAGCTGATCGAGTCAATTTGTATGAAAATCCGATTTTTTTTTTGGTTTCGTGAAAGTTGTTAAACGAAAGTAGTTCAGTTACATGGACTGAGATACCATCTAAGAGGTTTTACGTTCTTTCATTAACACGATGTATAGATAGCTAGAATATCTCCGGTAGTACAGAGAGGGTCGTGCTCCTGCAGTGGAGACTAAAAATGACCTGATGATGATGACGATGATTGTATACGTATATTTTCTTTTCTCTGATAGGCAAATAATTATAAAGATACAGCGCATTTAAATTCCGCATGACGACACGATCAAGTAAGATTTTCACTTGACTGTGACGTCAATCACCCCCACTCCGAAACTTCCACGCGTTGTGTCTTTCTGAATGTTCACATTTTGATAAACTGAAAAATATGGGTCCATTATATTTGGATAATCTAACTGACGGACTAAATAAAATACAACTTTTCGGACCCAGTCCACAGCCCTTTAGTGAGGTTGTTCTAACAAAGATCCTGAATAACTGCCGTAACAGATGTTTTCGCAAGAAATAGGGCAAGTGGAGCAAAACCACCCATCACTGGCAGACGCTTAGCGATTCATTACTATGGCCAGGGCGCGCTTTTTGCCCTCAACTACACTGTGGGGCAAGATTTTATACAATCACATTAAAACATATTTTTAGGGTTCCGTACCCGAAGGGTGCAAACGGGACGCTATTACTGAGACTCCGCTGTCTGTCCGTCTGTCTGTCTGTTCGTCTGTTCGTCTGTCCGTCTGTCCGTCTGTCACAGGGCTCTATCTCTTGAACCGTAATAGCTAGACACCTGAAATTTTTACCGAATTTGTATTACTGTGGCCGCTATAACCACAAATACTAAAAATAAAAAAAGGTTGAAAATTAAAGGGGGTCGTCATACAAAAAATGTGTTTCTTCGGCGTTTTAAAACATTGTACGGTGCTACGGAACCCTTCATTCACGAGTCCGACTCGCACTTACCCGTTTATTTATAATATAGACTTTCTTTTTATTTAAAAAAAAAATGTTTTAATGTGACTGTATTTTATTGAAATTAAGATTAGGTTTTATTTGTAGTTAATTTAATTTAAAAAGGTACGCATGTGGAGTAAATTTTTTTTTGGCTCATTTACATATAAAAAATATATTGTATCTGTACCTATTTTTTCATTTCTCTGATTAGCGAATAATAAGGAAGATACAGCCTAGCGCTTTTAAATTTCGCATGACGTCACGATCAAGTACGATTTTAGTATATCGCCCCCACTCCGAAACTTCCACGCGCTGTATCTTTGTGAATTTTTACTACTTTGCTAAACGAAAAAATAACTCTTAAGGTGAAGTGGTAGCATAAGTGGCGCACTCATTTGAAATAAATTGTTTAAAACTAAATATGGTGATATTTAAAAATTTGATTTGTATCAATGTCTAAAAAGACCTTTAAACTATTTTATGAATAACCTTTGAAAGTAATATTGTCCGTGTAGTTTTAAAACGGGTTTTCGCCAAAAGTGGCCACTTTTGGCAAAAACCCCTTCTGCTACCATTTCACCTTAACATAAATTTGCAAACTTCAAAACCAAATTTAATGATAGTGAACATTCATTTTATGAAAAAATATTGATAACACGTTTTGATAATGAAATCTGAAAACTACAATTTGCTTCTGTTTTGCTAGTAGCATAATTGGGCCCGCTCGTCCGGGGAAGTACCACACTCTCACATAAAATCGACGTATGAGTAGTAGCTCCAACGGTACTATGCCTCGTTCGGTGAGTGAGACAGCCGGAGCCCTGTCTCCCCCCCTCGGGGAGGGTCCTGAAAGGCCGGTAAAGCTCTCTTTACACCCCTGGTGTTGCAATTGTCCATGGGCAGCGGTGATCACTTACCATCAGGTGACCCGCTTGCTCGTTTTCCGTCTTATAACATAAAAAAAACAATTCGTTTTCCTCAATCTCAGTACTACCTATTTCATAGGAGGCTCAGAATTTCAGAATTAATTAGAATACTAATAAACTGTTAAACGCTGAATACTTTAACAACTACATATATGTTTAATATGCGACGTATGTGAATTTTAATGTTTTTATTATGAACGTTTTATTTTAGTTTTTTTTAACTTTATAGTCCGTTTTTAGGGTTCCGTAGTCCACAAGGAACCCTTATGGTTTCGTCATGTCCGTCCGTCCGTCCATCCGTCCGGGCTCGTACTCCACCGCTACTGCACTGATTGTCACGAAAATTGGTGGAGTGATAGATATTGAAGTTCCAAAAGTTGGTTTTTAAAATTATGAAAAAATGTTCTTTTCAGCCCCCTTCCCATACAGGAAAAGTAAATTTAAAAAATTAAATTGGACTAACCCCAACGTGTGGGGTATCGTTGAAAAGGTCTTTTAAAATGCAACAAAACTGCTTTGAAACTATGTAGATCAAACCCCCCCCAGTCTTGAGATAATCTAATACAAAGTTCTAATACAAAAAATTTAAGGTGTCCCCCCACCGTAACTTTTGAAATATAACTAAAATAATTCTGAAAAAAATGTATGGTATGAAATTATAACAATTTTTCATAGAATTATATAAGTACATTACTAAAGTATAATTGTTAATTAAAAATATACAAAACAAAGAAATACATAGAAAGGGAAAAATACGAGTATACTCCTTCGAGTCCTAGGAGAAACCTTAAAAAAATTTTTTTTTGCTCGGATTTGTTAAATTAACTCAAAAAAGTATTTATTTATGCAATGAGTTTTGAGGGTTAAATTGACCAATCAGCTGATCCGAGTCTGTATGCATATTTTTTATATTTCTATATACGAGTATGTTCACTGGGGAAAGTTGTTCAGTATAATGGACTGAATTCACCCTTAAAATAGTTTCAGTATAGTTGTTAGACACTGTAGATGTTTTCTTCAAGGTGGATCTTTAATTATGCCCTGCAGTGTACCCGATAAGTTAAGGCTGACGGACGGGACAGACAGCTCTCCCTTCGTTATGTAATTAGTTGTCAGTTAACGGAGTTATTGCTAAGTTTGTTTTTGGACAGTGCTCAACCTATCCCAAAAGGTGCACAATAAAATAAGTTATTTATAACCGACTTCATAAAAGGAAGATTGTTGCGAACTCTTTCAGAGTCATATGCGTATTATAAGGTTTTTTATTTTCTCTTTCACGAACCTACCGCAACATCGATTGGTAATAGAAGATATTAATTATTCTGTTTTTTATAACAATATTTTATTTCCCTTGGTCCACTTTCTGGTTTCCGACTGAGATGAAATTTTGTATGCTTATGAAAATCAGATGACAATGCAATATTATTACAACAAGAAGGAGCCGGAAGGTAGCTATAGGAACCTTGTAATAAAATGACGCAACCCCATCGAGTTTGGGCTTATTACATTTGCCTTGATTAGAAAAATCTTTTATTTGTTACTAGGCGTAACAATAAAAGATTGTTCTAGAAACTTATTTTCCAAGTTTGTTATCTTATAATTTTTAGTTCTATAGAATTTTTATCAAAATCGTATGTGTATTTTGGCTTTTAAATCAAAGTAACTGGAAAAATATGTCATCCAAATACACTAGTGATTCTGTAAGAACGTAGACCTCGCGAGCTCTTGTAACCATGCAATAACCGACACCTTCCCCTTTCCCCTGGCTTAGCAAATCCATTTCTACAGCTAACTTCTCCCCCTTTTAGGTTTAAGACGATACACGGTGTCCAGTGCTGCCCCCATTTGAAATAAATTACCGGTTAAGTCGCCGTTTTTCGCAAAAATGCAAACTAAAGCTTAACGTTCTCACTTTAAACTGTAAACAGTGGTTCATAGAATAGTTTGAAGGGTTATCTAGGTTTTAGTAGCTTAAAATTTCAAATGATATCTCCGTTTCCTTACAAATAATTTATTTCGAATGGGGGCAGCACTGGACACCGTGTATCGTCTTAACGCTTGAAAGTCACGGCTTTCTCTAGCTAATAATAAATGGCGCTACGGATATTAGCGCCATCTATTATTTGCTAGAGAAAGCGGATTAGGAGTCGTATCGGTAGTTCCGCTACTCATCACTAGATGGCGTTCTTGACTTGGTTTTTTTAATTTGCCTCCCAAATAAACTTGTTGGCCTATCTCGAAACTGAGACGCATTGTTCGCTCGGTCGCGGTCAACAAGTATAGCCTAGGTACCTACAGATTAGCATTTTTGTATTTTTTTATTTATTTTTTATTTTTGGACAAATTCTCACATAGAAATTCCAGATAGTTATGTGGGCAGTGGGAGGTCTTACACTCTCTAGTATTAAGTATTCCTTCTCAGTGACACGGTAGTGGTCCGTAATACAAGCAAAGCAGCCACATTACATTTGCATATTAATGCAGTGTCCTATGCTAACTTGCTTGCTTTAGGATTTTTAATGACCTAATAGTATAAGAGCAGTCTTAGTTTTAGACGCAAGCATTAATCCCCATTTTTTAACCCCTGAGAAAAAAGTTTAACGCTTATGTCTGTCGGTCTGTCGGTCTGTCTGTCTGTCTGTGGCATCGTAGCGCTCGAACAGATGGACCGATTTCGATGCAGTTTTTTAAAGTGAAAGCAAGTTCCCTTGCGGCGGTTCTTAGCTATGTTTGATGAAAATCGGTTCAGACGTTTAAAAGTTATTGGGAGTTTACGCTTGTAAGTGAGGGCTTTTTCTAGCAAATAATAGATGGCGCTACGGATATCAAGTCGTATCAGTAGTTCGGCTACTCATCACTAGACAGCTAGGTTAAGTTGGAAAATGACCTTTTTCAAATTGTCCCGGGTCTTAGTGTTATATTTATATTTACAAATAATTTTAAATATATTTATATACAACGTGGAAGGGACATACCCGTAATAAATTGAACCATGGTCTATTCTAGATAATTATTAGTATAATGAAATTAAAATAACAGCCAAACAACAAAAAAAGTGTGCAGCCGCCCGGGCAATTTGTATGGGAATGTCGATGTTTTTTTTGTTTCTTGACTGTTATTTTAAGTTCATTATACTTTAGTGATCTAGTATAGCCCGTACATTGTATATTATATAAAATATAATATCGTTTATTTTATTTTATTTAATTAAGTACGCTTGGAAATTTACAAACATACACTTAAAAAAATAAGGAAAACATAGTACTTAGGTGCTACTTATTTCTAAAGAAATTTCTTCCAGTAGACCCGCGAGAGGAAATGGGAAAAAAGAGGTAATTGGCGTGTACCTACAATACAAAACTAAATAAATAAATAGACAAGATATATACCTACATAAACATACATAAATATACTTACATAAATAAATATATATTCATAAAGCATATATACAATAAATACATTATGTTAATATTTCTAAATATATTAGGATGATAAATACAGATACCTAGTGATCTTTTACTCGTTTCTTGAACGTCGTTATGGTTTTAGACTCTCGAATGCTCGGTGGTAGCTGAGTTGATCGTTGAGTTAGTATCATAAACACAAGTTTAAAAACTGGCTTTGGGGCTAGCTCAATGTAATTTGTCCATATATATTTTACATGTAAGTTCCGTGAGCCTAGCTCCTAGTCTAAATGATGTACATCTTCAAGACTTATCCTCACTTCAATACCCAATATTTATATTAAACAAACATGCAGCCGGGACAGCGAGGACGAGAATGTTTCAATTTACATATCTATGTTTAAAATTAGCCGCGACTTCATCCGCGTGCATTGCTCAGGAACGAGTGTAAGTAAAGAACAATGTTTTAAAAACAAACTTTTATCTAAAACAATGAACTAAAAAAATTGGTTGCCTGTAAAGTCGGTATACGGGCGAAAGTTTTACGTGACAACGACTTCACTCCACTTCACTCCAAACTTGACTTCCACTCGGGCATGGTTAGCCCGCTTAAGAGCGAGAGAGACAGACATAAAAAGTGAAAGGCACGCGTGCCTCTCACTCGCTCTCATTGTGAGCGCATAACGTGAGCGGAGCGTAACGCAGTTTCTTGAAGTGTCACCCGGCTAACCAATTTATAAGACGTTGTCACGTCAAAAGTTTAAAGTGCCTCAAACCGAATCAACTGAGCCTAAACTGGGTGGGGTGGGGTTATGATGTTTTATCAGAGAGATGCCGTGGCCACCTTCCGGCTTCATCATGAGATCAGGTCATTGGTATCATAATATTGCATTGTCTCTCAACTTACCTACATAAGTATGTGAAGTTTCAACTTGATCGAATAATAGGAAGTGGGTCTAATTTAGCTTTCAAGTTTTGGTTACGGACACACAGACAACGGGAGTAAAGACAGGTGAAACTAAATGAAAACTTGCAATAAATTGCTTGTGATTAGGCATTGTTGGTTACAAAATCTTTAATCCATATTTTCTATGATTGATTTCTTCCATGCTGCCTGGTTTGGGAGAAAAGCAAAATTTAGGATGTACCAGCTTCTTTCCCGCGCAGATCGTCAAAAACGATCGAGGGAATGGACGAAAATCTGAACCATCACAATTTTGATTCCCTTTTTACCTACTTTTTATATATATAGCCTTTTACGCCTCATCATCATCATCATCATCATTTCAGCCGCATAACGTCCACTGCTGGACATAGGCCTCTCCCAGGGATTTCCAAAATGACCGATCTAGAGCGGCCTGCGTCCAGCGCTTGCCAGCAACCTTAGTCAGATCGTCTGACCACCTTGTGGGTGGGTGTCCAACGCTTCGCTTGCCAGTACGTGGTGTCGCCATTAGAGATCCTTTCTGCCCCATCGGCCATCGGTTCGTCGCGCTATATGTCCCTCCCACTGCCACTTCAACGAGCTAATCCGCTGGGCTATATCAGTGGCTTTTGTTCTCCTACGAATTTCCTCATTTCTGATTCGATCACGTAGAGAAACACCGAGCATAGCCCTCTCCATAGTGCGTTGAGCGACCTTGAGCCTTCTTATGAGACCCATAGTACTCGTAAAGGACCAAGTTTCAAAACCATAAGTCATCACTGGTAACACACATTGATTATACACTTTAGTCTTGAGGCACTGAGGTATTTTGGACGAGAAGACACTGCGTAACTTCCCGAACGCTGCCCAGCCGAGTCAGATTCGTCGAAAGACCTCTTCCTCGAAGCTGGAACTTCCTGCCTGGATCAATCGACCCAGGTAGATATACTGGTCTACAACTTCGAGGGTGGAGCTCGCAACACATTTACGCTTACCATCACGCTAAATATGGCCTTTGGATCTTGCAGCCTTGAGCTCAGTCTGCAAAGAACCGCAAGACCCAAAAAACTCTGCCTGCCCCATATAAGTGATAAAGCCGGTATAGCGTATAATATTGTACCTATAATTTTGGCTGGCATCTTAATTTTTACACTTAAAACAACCTGTAATTTGATAACAGAAAGCGATTCATCAACCAAATCAGTTCTGATTGGCACCTTAATTAACCAAGCGGGAAGACGGAAATTTTCCGTGTAAATTGACGTTTTAAAAACATAACTTCCTTTCATAACGTCGCAATCGCAACTCGATAATATTTTACACGGCTTACTTAGGTTTTGGAAGAGTTCTATAGTCCACTTTGTATAGTAGGTAATTCGTCATTTTATCATCATCATTTTCAGCCCACATCATCCTACTGTTGGGCATAGGCCTCCTTTTTTTGCGCCATTCTCTACGGTTCTGTGCCAGTCTCATCCAGTGCTTCCCTCGGTTCTCACAACATCGTCAGACCAAAACGGGCCGTTGGTTTCCCTAGTAGTTGTAGTAGGTAATAAGGAGCATAAAATATTTTGAGCCATTACGTAGATACTTGTAGTACAACTTCGGAAGGTAAAATAAATTGTCGATTCCGGCTGTCATCTGCCTTTAGGCAGCTTGCAAAAACGGAAAAAGAAACCACGCTGAAGTGACTATACAAGTGACTTTATAACCACCAGCCAGTTTTGGAGCTAGTTGTGTCCATGGTACTTAACTACTTTCCAATAAGGCCAGTAGTAACAGGTAATTACTTATTCTCAAATACTCAAAAACAATCGAAGGTAAAGATGTTTGCCACCACGTCATAATTTCATTTTCTACAACAAACACAGCCTGCCACACCAAGCATGAAAATGGTTGAAATGCTAATAAATCTACTCTTTTCTACGTAGAAACCAAATAAAATTGCGTACCAAAAGCTGCCAGTTTTTTCACCCAGGCTTAGCTATCCAGCGGGGGAATACTGTAAAAATTTTGGGCACGTTGCGTCTATATGGCACTTTTTAATTTTATATTTAGTTTGAAGTTTTAGATTTAGGGTCAAGTGGTAGTATAAGTTGCGCCCTCATTTGAAATAAATTGTTTAAAACTAAATATGGTGATATTTAAAAATTTCATTTGGATCAATGTCTAAAAAGACCTTCAAACTATTTTATGAAAAACCTTTGAAATTATTACTAATAGTCCCTCTTGTTTTAAAATGGTGTTTCGCCAAAAGTGGCCACGTTTGGCAAATCAAATTTTTAAATATCACCATATTTAGTTTTAAACAATTTATTTCAAATGAGGGCGCCACTTATGCTACCATTTCACCTTAATTTAGTTTTAGTTAGTACCAAATTATTTTAATTTTTACCTAAACAGGTGACCCGCTTGTTCGTTTGCCGTCGTATGACATAAAAAAAACAAGTAATTTTATTTTAAAAATGTATTTTTCAAAACAGGTTTTATCTAAAACAATGAACTAAAAAGTATAAAGTCCTTCTCAAGAGGAATCAAATTAGCCCAAACTCGGAGGGGTTATATTGTTTTATCACAGAGATGCCGTGGCCACCTTCCGGCTTCATCATGAGATCAGGTCATTGATTAGTACTTTGATATTGCATTATCACCCAACTTACATAATCATGTGAAATTTCAACTCGATCGAGTAATGGGAAGTGGGTTGAATTTAGCTTGTAAGATTCGATTACTGTTGCGAACTCTTTTATATTTATGAAACTCTTTTGTATTTTTAAATTATATTTTTTTTTGTTTTCGATATTCAAAATTTGTCATTGTATTGTTCGCTAGAAAAGCAAAAGTAAAAATCTTGGTGCCACATAAATCATATTATTTTCTCTGCCGCGCATAATTAAGACACAGCAAACGGGACAGGTGAAAATAAAAAAAAGCTTGTTAAAATACAGATATACTAAAGTATAGATTTTATTAAAATGTCTGATTCATCATCTGGCCTGTTCACTTCTCACAGATAGAAATAGGCTTTTTTCAATGAATGCCACTTATAAGTACCACAAATGCCTGCCTGCCTTTAGTCAAAATAAAGGGTGACCACAACATAGCAAAACCTCAAACTTCAAAATACACCCTTGCTCACTTCAACACAAAGCTGCCTTATAAAACAACAGCGTCTATTACGCGGAATGGTTCAACAAATTCGCCAATTAATTTCAAAATCTCCGAAGAATCCATCTTTCCGCCGAAAAGAGATGTAGTAAGGACATTTTTTGAACGCAATAACGCAATGCGACGTACGACGTTTCGTTATACAGCTTGAACCATGCGCAAAAGGCATTCGTGCGGCCACTGCTAAGCAGGTAGGCTGCGTCGCGCGCGTATCGGAACGGTGTTCGTTTTTCGAATTTTTAAAGTTACTCGCCTTTGCCGTGAGCTGCAGAATTTATTTTTAATTTCGCGTTCGGATTTCAAAGTGACAGTGATTGTTTAAAGTGGTTTTAGATCGGAAGTGTTATTTGAGTGATTCTGACAGGATCTGGGTTTTCGTGACAGTGTTGGTTTGGATACAGCTGAGTGATTTAAGGTAATGTTTTGATTGATTGTGTTATTTTTGGGACATTTTTGCAGGGATTTCAGAAATTAAGTGTTGGTTGATTTAGATTAAATTAAATAATTCCAGAAATGTTAGAGAATATTAAGATAAAACGGTAAATTAAAAAAATAATAAGGACAAACGCAAACCTAACTAAGTACCCACATCTAAATTTGCTCAAATAAAATTTTAACCAAAAATATAGATAACTAGATAAAGTACTTAAATGCCATATGAACGGATTACTACGTAATTTATCCGAAAGGAGCTTTCCGCCCTAGAAATCCCTGCCTAACTTTATGCCTAGATTAATTTGGAGATTTAGAGATTTTTCTTTCTAGGTCTTAGGTAGGTATCTACTTAAAGAGTTAAAATATTTTAGAAACACCTAACTCATGTAAATATCGGTACCTTCTGTACATTATAAATACAACAAGTAGGTACCTACATCGTTATTTTAAAAGTCGGAGTTCAGTATGATATGACACTCCACTTAGATACCTAAGCTTAGTAAGCTTTCAATTTTCACGTCGCTTTATATTTCTTAAAAGCTTTTCGAGAAATCTAGTACTTACTTAGAGTTATCTAAGTAGATTAGGAATATTAAGCGGAATTTCAAGTAGGTAGTTGAATACATTTAAAATTTACCAAAGTTTCATATCTTAAAAATTAGTAAGGCTTAAAATAATTATTGATTTATACAGCATTATTGTAACGGAAAAATAGATCATTTATAATGAAATTAAAATAACAGCAAACAAACAATAAAAAAATTCGGCATTTACAAAAGTGTGCAGCCGCCCGGGCGATTTGTATGGGAATTTCGAAATTTTTTTTGGACTTCTGACTGTTATTTTAATTTCATCATACTATAGTGATCTCGTATAGACCGTGGTTTGATTTATTACGGGTGTCCCTTCCGCTTTGTATAACATTGTAGATCGGTCATTTTTGGAATCCTTGGGAGAGCCTTGACCTATGCCTAGCAGTGTACCTACATTATGCGATTGAAATGATGATGACGACGATTTGTTACAAAAACCATGTAAAATTAAAACACTCTTTTTCATAGCGCTTATTTTTTTCTACTTACATAAGCGTTTAATGGGTAAAAATGACTGTTGTCAAGTTAACAGATATCTACGTCAGATGCCTTCAGGCAGCTCGAAAAATCTGACACCAATGTTGGCCACTTACACTCATGAAAACCAACTATTCTCTAAAATATCCTGTAGATAGAATTTTCATTCTACAGCTTACTCGTAGCGGAGTTCACGCGAAAACTAACAATTTCGCCCTCTCAAAAACTATTTAAACTGCAGCGGATAAGCGCTTTAACTTTTGTGGCCAGCGCTTTATGCCGAGCTCTGTCAAAATTATTATACAACGTGGAAGGGGCATACCCGTAATAAGTCGAACTAGAGTCTATACTAGATCATTATAGTATGATGAAATTAAAATAACAGCCAAACAACAAAAAAATAATTCGGATTTTCTATACAAAAGTGTGTAGCCGCCTAGGCGATTTGCATGGGAATGTCAATTTTTTTTGGGCTTTTTACTGTTATTTTAATTTCATTATACGTTAGTGACTAGTATAGCCCGTGGTTTGATTTATTACGGGTATTTCCCTTCCACGTTGTATAACTTTTATCAAAACACACGTGATACGAAGAAGAAGCGCGTTCCTGGTTTAGTCGCCTTTTACGACATCTACAGGAACATAAATTACGGCACACGGTAATAATTTATAAAACTAAAACCGACTTCAACACCAATCTTCTCAACTAATTTTGATAAAATGTCTATGACTTTTATTTTATTTCTTAGCATACGACCACAAACAGGTTTACAATACAATTCTTACTGCAACGTGTTAATGAACTTACGCAAAACCTCTCAGATGGTACCTCAGCCCATGAAACTGAACAACTTTTGTTTTACAACATTCCAGTTTGTATAAAACTTCAATTTTTTTTGAGAGTTTCATGGGCTGAGGTACCATCTGATAGAGGTTTTGGTTTAGTTCATTATAACGTTTTATAAACACATAGATTAAACGTATTTCTAATTGTAGACCCAACGATGTTGGCCACATACTAATATCACGTAGGTATATCTTAAGTGTACAAAGCTTATTTAAATACAAACTTATACTTAATTGCATTACATACAAAAGCCAACTAATATAATCAAAATCTGCATCAAATGAATTCACAATACATTTTTATATGATAGACTAATTGAGAAGTCCCTTTCAAACAAAAAAAGGCTTTTTCAAATTGGTCCAGGCGTCTTCGAATAATCGGGAAACATACATTACTGACTGCTCTGGCTTATATATGGCTCTGGTAGTACAGAGAGGGTCGTGCTCCTTCAGTGGAGATTAATAAACGGGCAAGTGCGAGTCGGACTCGTACAAAAAGGGTTCCGTACCACCGTACAATGTTTTAAAACGCTGAAAAAAACACGTTTCTTGTATGACGACCCCCTTTAATTTTTAACTATTTTTTATTTTTAGTATTTGTTGTTATATCCGCCACAGTAATACATAATCGGTAAAAATTTCAAGTGTCTAGCTATTACGGTTCAAGAGATAGAGCCCTGTGACTGACGGACAGACAGACAGACAGGCGGACAGACAGCGGAGTCTCAGTAATAGGGTCCCGTTTGCACCCTTCGGGTACGGAACCCTAAAAAAGACCTGGTGATGATGATGATGATACATTAAAAAAAGGATTCCGATGAATTAAGAACCTCCTCCTTGAAGTCGGTTAAAAATAAAACACGCTAACATAATTTTATTTAAAGAAAGAATATCAAACCGTCTATTAATTTAAGTAAAGCTCAACATATTTGTATCTTTTACTCATGAGGCTTCATGGGAAAGCCATATAATAATAATATGTTACTGAGGAAATATCTTCCGTGAAAATAATACGGGATCCAGGAAAACCCACCGATATTAAAATAAAACCGGCCCAGTGCTAGTCAGACTTGCGCACGAAGGGTTCCGTACCATAATCTATACAACATTAGACACTTAATTTAATATCGAGCAAACAACGGCAAAAAAATCGCCTTTGTTGTATGGGAGCCCCCCTTAATTCTGTTTTTAGTATTTGTTGTTATAGCGGCATCAGAAATACATCATCTGTGAAAATTTCAACTGTCTAGCTATCACAGTTCATAAGATACAGCCTGGTGACAGACAGACTAATAGACGGACAGTGGAGTCTTAGTAATAGGGACCCGTTTTTACCCTTTGGGTGCGGAGCCCTAAAATAACGAAATGTATTCCATGTAGGCAAATATAGGAAGAAATAACGAATTAAGAGGAATATGTATGTAGGGAGATGATATTCTTAGGCCAGTAATTACTAGTTGGTTATTATTAAATTTTTATATATTTTTATATACAATTATTAAATTTTTATTAAAGAAGTTTTATCCTTTTTAAGGACCTGGACGACCGAACTTCGATAGGCTGTTATTAGGTACTCCGTCAAACCTAATACCAGCCTAGGGTGGCTGAAATAATTTTATTCCCCTCCATTTGATGTGCACCTAAAAAAAAACTGAAAAGTATAATAACTCAAATTACGAACAGTAGAGCTGAAGAAATGATAGACCTTGGATTAGCAGCTTCCGAACTTATAGGTTTTAAAAAAAAATGGCCGACGTCCGCTAATTAACGCATTATTTCAATTGACGACTGACATCAAAGTATTCAGCTTTCTACCATATTTAACATGTATTTTTTACCAAATGGTAAATATTTTTTAATATTTATTCTTGCCATGTTATATTTACAGAAATTTTAATAACTAATAAAACGGTGAATAGGCTGGTATTCGTGGCATTCACCCTACAAATTTTTGTTGAAATCGCTGTAGCCGTTTCTGAGATCCTAATTATATATATATATATATATAATATATATTTATTACCTAGATATACAAAAAAGGAGATAAAGTTTATGTGAAAAAGGTTGACTGGTAGGGAATGCATTACCGTTTGTTTTAGGAAAATAAAGTTAAAATACAATATAATCCTTTCGATCGAAAGCGTTCATTAAACAGATAAATGTACATAAAATTAGCATTTCCGCGATTCCGTCCAATCTCATAGCTGGCTGAGTGACAAATAGCCAGCGCGGCATCGAACCCGCGACACCGCGCGAATCAATACTGCACCGAGATTTTAGGTCGTTCTTCCAAATAACATTTTATTGAAGTGAAAACCTCTGTTGGCGCGTTGGGCATTTTTTACAAACAAAAGTGACTATTATTAAGATATATTACAAATATCCTATGATAATAAAGATATTTTGAATTTTTTGAGATGGGAAAAAACCATTGAACTCACGACACTGTTACCATAACCGACACCAACTTGTTCAAGATTTTACTTGTGAGTTCCACTGTTTTTATTGATTTATTTACTAGCTGATGTGTGGTAAAATTTTTGACCATCCCATGGGAACCTCACATTTTTCCGGGATAGTACCCTATGTGTCAAGCCAGGTAACATGCCAAATTTCATTCCAATCCGTTCAGCCGTTTTGGCGTGAAAGCCAAACAAACATCCAGACATCATACAAACGTTCGCATTTGTAATAGTTTACACTTTCTTACTATACTCATGGGTCTTGCGTGCTAAAGAAATATACATCCATATAAATATCTACGTACCTATATACACTCGAAAAACATAACTTTCATTCTAGCGCAGTCGGGTAATAACTGTCTAGTATACAGGCAAATAAATAAATCTCTTTAAATAAGCATTTCCGTCCAATCTCACAGCTGACTGAGTGATAAATATCCAGCGCGGAATCGAACCCGCGACCCCGCGTATCTAAATCAATACTCGCTGCTCCGAGATTCTGGTTCCAGCTTCCAAATAAATATCACGGAAAGATCTTTGGAGCTCCCCGATAGCAATTTTACACTTATCCACTTGATCGAAGCTGGTATATTCAATGTTTTTTAGAAAACGTGTTTTTTCACCGTTTTTAACTCGATCTTTATAATGGCATTAACTAGATACTTGAAATTTTCACCAATTATGTATTACTATGACCACTATAACAACAAATACTTAAAATAAGATAAAGTTAAAAATTAAAGGGGGTCGTCATACAAGAAACGTGTTTCTTCAGCGTTTTAAAACATTGTACGGAACCCTTCATGTACGAGTCCGACTCGCACTTGACTGAGAAACTCCAAAACTTAGAATGTAGCTCGTCCCGCACAGATCGTAAAAGCCGATAAAGCCGAGCCGTAAAAGCTGAGAATGGGCGAAAATGCGAATCATGTTATAGGCGCGATACGCCAAGCAACCAACTATATTTTTAACCGACTTCAAAAAAGGAGGAGGCTATCCATACGACTGTATGTTTTTTAAATCTTTTTTATATTTTTTTATATATGTTTGTTACGCGTTATCTTCGCCAATTGTGAACCGATTTTGATGATTCTTTTTTTACTTGCAAGCCTTTTCTACCAAGTTGGTTCCATTTTAATTTCGTGCATATAAAAAAAACGAAGTTTTTTTTTTTGTAAAAAAAATTTTTTGATTCCTTTTTACACCTTCTCGCCCACTATCACGCTAAAAGCGGTTAAGAGCCGCAAGACCCAAAATGCTCTATCTGCCCCATTAGGGATAAAGACGTGATAGTATGATACAGATAAATTATCACGTCTTTATCTCTAACTAAGCAGACAGAGTCCAAAGACGCAAGATCCAAAGGCCACTTTTAGCGCGATGGTGGGCGAGAAGATGGAAAAGGGATCAAAATAGTGATGGGTTGCTAACCGCATAGCCTCTTCTTCGTTTAAGCGCGTTCCCGGTTGCAACCTCAGCTGTGCCGCTTGGAAGCCCGGGGTGCGCTTTCCCGATTCTTCCTCTCAAAATATAATATGCATGTCAATGGTCAAGGATGCCAAAGAGCCTGCAAAATGGAGAAGAAATAGCCGGAACAGTTTAAATGATTTGGCTATAGTTTTACGACCGGCCGCCTGCCTGACGTCAACCTTCTTTGGGAATGCATTTGTGCGATAAGTTTAACATAGCTAGCCGCATAGCCTATTAACATGTCAAGCATAGTATGTATTGCAGAGATACGATATCGATCGATAGATGTACGATAATTATTTATTGATAGTCAAATTAATAATATTTTATTTACTCCAAAAATATCAAAACAAATCTGTATCCCGATCTTTCAAGAATGACATCTCTTTTTTTTCCAGCAAATTCGAAACTCAAACTTCAAAATTCAAATTTTACAAAAAAAATGGTTGCCTGTAAAGTCGGTTTTACGGGCGAAGATTTTACGTGACAACGGCGGCAGACCGATCATAGTTGAGTGGGAGAGAGACGCAAGGCATTCGGCGGGCCTCTCTCTCGTTCGGTGACTCATCGTAACGTTACCGAGCGTTACACTTTTTCATAAGTGACTCCCAGCCGCAACCTAATTTAAGACGTTGTCACGTCAAAAGAAAGAAAGACATAAAAAGGAGGTTGAATTATTAACAAAAATGTAGCGGTCATGCTACAGTATGTATAAATTGAGTTATCTCTTGTTTCATTCGGTGATATACCGATTTATAATATGGTATGATTTTTATTTGTTAAAAGTTAATGCGGACTGTAACAAAAAGGTGGGTTTATATAAATAGTTAACAAACCAAAACCTGTTATTGTTACCGCACGTTTCCGGTTAACTTTGCCGTTTTGTCCAATTGCGGTTAGTTTCAATTGATTTGAGTAATATACGAGTATTATGTTTTATCTAGAAAGGAGAGTTAATTCAGAAATAAGATACTAACAAATTAATTTAAAAATACTGGTCGAGTGCGAGTTAAACTCGCGTGAAGAGGGATTCGTACTTCTCATAGGTTTTCCTGTAATCTACAAGCAACGAACTATATTTTGTATTTTCGTCAAAATTATAGGCTCAGTAGTTTCGGAGATAAGGGGGGGGGGGGAGGGGGGAATAGTCAATTTCGTCTTCTTTCATGAATTAAATCAAAACTTTTTATTTTACAATAGTAACAAAATATTTTTGAGGTCCTCATAACGAGCCCTTTCATTTTTCATATGACACGGTAAGGTTTGAAAAACATTTTTTTTTAATTTCCTTATTTTTCCCCGCAAATGAACCATATTTAAAAAATATATTTATTTACTTTGGACATCTGTGTTAGGGTCATAGGATTACACCATCATACCTAATTTCACCTGATTTGGTCCAGTAGATTCGGAGAAAATTGGCTGTGACAGACGGACGTGATCCTATAAGGGTTCGGTTTTTTCATTTTTTGTACGGAAAAGTATATAGTATATAAAGTAACTTAAACTACTTAATTAAAACTACGTACAATACCCGGCACATAAGTTGAACCAAAATGGCGGTCACTGCGCATACTTTTGCCTCTAATTATACCTGCGCAGCGCCGCCATTTTGGTTCAACTGTATTGTACAAATAAAAAAAACGCCCAAGTGTGAGTCGGACTCGCCCATGAAGGGTTCCGTAGCAGCAAGTAACATAATATAAAAGTTCTAAAGGTAAATTGCGGTTTACGATTTATGACGTATTAAAAGAAACTACTTACTAGATCTCGTTTAAACAAATTTTCGGTTGAAGTTTGCATGGTAATGTACATCATATATTTTTTTTAGTTTTATCAATATCTTATTTTAGAAGTTACAGAGGGAGGGGGAGGGGGGGGGGCACATTTTACCACTTGGAAGAGTCTCTCGCGTAAACTATTCAGTTTAGAAAAAAATATATTAGAAACCTCAATATCATTTGAAGACCTATCCATAGATACCCCACAGGTATGGGATGGATGAAAAAAAAAAATTTTGAATTTCTTTTCTAAGTATGGGGAACGCCAAAATTTATTGTTATTTTTCTATTTTTGTGTATAAATCTTAATGGAGCTCGCTCCAAAAACGTTGCCAGTGTTTTAAAAGTACTCCTCATAGGTAATGTAATGCTAAACTTTATAAAGAAATAGGAGGAAATTCTTCTGAAATCATCTCTGTGCAACTCTTTTTCAAGACATAGAGAATAATTTTCTATAGATTATTTGGAAAACCCCTCCTTAATTCGTTTAAATGCGTGTCAGCTATTCATAATTGTGGTAGGTCAGGTTATCTCTCTTAATGAAGATTACATAAAGTCATCGCTACTGATAACAGTGCATTATGACGCCAATTAACTAGAGTACAAAATAATACCTCGTCCTGTGAAGTATTAATTTCTTTATTTATAACTAGCTGTGCCCGCGACATCGTTCGCGTGGTTGTCGGAACGTAATGTTATATAGCCTAAAGCCTTCCTCTATAAATGGACTACCCAACAAAAAAAGAATTTTTCAAATCGGACCATTAGTTCCTGAGATTAGCGCGTTTAAACAAACAAACAAACCAACAAACTCTTCCGCTTTATAATATTAGTGTAGATTAAAAACTATTTTGTTCCACAATAAAAAAATTATACAATTGGCGGACCTAACGCTAAAAGCGTTCTCTCCCAGTCAACCATAGGGATATACTTAGTTGACTGGGATAGATACGAGTACAGATACGAATCATGTTGCGGCGCAGAAAACTAGATACAAAATAAAATATTCAAATTAATTAAAATGGATAGAACATTCCGTTCACTTGCCGGCCGCTGCCGCGGCACGCACGCTTCGCTCGCTCGCCATTGCCACTTTGTAGGCATTCTACATTGTATATAATTTCTTTAGATAGAATTTTTCAACAACTTCTCTAGCCGCATGGATGAATACAAGTCGATCATTCCATCCCGCGTATTAGTGTTCGCTGTTTTACAAAACCGAGCTGTAATGCCAAACAGCTAGAGGTTTAGTGAATTAGCGGATTATACCATTCAACTGCGACATATACAAACCTACAATATATATAAATAATGAATAATGGTGGTGAAAAATAAAGAAAGATACTAACATCGATCAACAAGATAAGAGTGAACTTACTCTAAGAGTTTCTCTTAAAAGAAAATTTTGTAGAAATATCTTTGATGTCAATGGGTAAAACATTCCAGAGCCGTATATCTAGCTTGTAAGGTATAAGAGCTTGCCATAAAATTTGTGCGATGAGGAGGAACAGAAAGGAGAAGATTAAGTATCTAAAATGGGAACAAAATAAAGAATGTAATAGAAATTATCACCGTTCCTTTTGCTGGACTACGTAATGGGAAATGTTACTCGTACGAAGTCCTAAAAATGGTAGAACTAACATATTTAACATATAACGGGGCTTAGCACGAAGCTCTTATATTGTTTTGTCTGCGACCACGAAATATGTAATTCTTATTCGAAACGTTAAAAACAAAGATAAAAAAATCCTCTAAATCAGGCAGGATATGCTGATCCGAAGAGATCCATGCGGTAACCAGAATTTTCAGGATCTAAAATTTTCTTTTTCTCGGCATCACCAGTGGGTTGACTGGTAGATAAAGCCTATGGCTTTAAGTCCGTCTATTACGTTTGTAATAAAGTTAAATAAATAAAAAAAAAACCAGCCATTGAGTCACAGCTATGCACAATGTGTCACATTTTCTTAAGTCTCCTTTACCTCGCGCATAAAAAAATAATTTTATTTTTGACTTATGAACCTGGAAAAACTGTAATCGTCGATATCTCTAATATCTTATTGGGTTTAAAGTACTAAATTGTATTTGATCAAAACTGGAGTGAAACATTTTAACTATTTATGTTTTGTGTTCAGAACTTGTGATAGTGCTATCAACGTGGTATATTTGAGGAGATTTATGGTTTCAGGTGTTAAGATAAGCTAAGTCGTGTATTTGTTCCATCCGTGTGTTTATGCATTTATTTTTAGAATGCAATCACAGTTTTCCGATTAACCGATTTTTCGAAAACCAGCATGGTTTTCGAAAAATCGGTTCAAGTGCGAGTCGGACTCGTACATTAAGTGCTCCGTACCTCTTCGTACAATGTTTTAAAACGCTGAAAAAAAAAATCCGCTTCTTGTATGACAACCCCCTTTAATTTTAATTTTAGGATTTGTTGTTATAGCGGCCGCAGTAATACATGATAGGTGAAAATTTCAAGTGTGTAGCAATTGGGTAGATGACTGGGCCAAAAATAAATTATTTGGTACTGTTATGAGAATAAAACGTCACAAAATAATGTCACTTGTATTGATCATATACATTTTCAACATGATTTTAGATTTTTTAATGCAGAAAAACTGATAGCACTATTTGACTTCAAATATCTATGACGTCACGGTTTTGTATTTCATACAAATCCCATAGAAAATGTTTATTTTGACAAAAATAACTTTAGTTAAATTTGTTAATTACACTGTTGGGCTGCTTAGCTCCTGGGGGGGAGAGGCTGGTGTACTGAGATACAGACTCTGCTTAGTTCAGACACACCAGTCTCTCACAATCTGAGACTAATTTGTGCCATCTTTGTCTTTATAGTTTCACTAGCTGTGCCCGCGACTTCGTTCGCGTGGTTGTCGGAATGTTATATAGCCTAAAGCCTTCCTCTATAAATGGACTACCCAAAAAAAAAAGGATTTTTCAAATCGGACCATTAGTTCCTGAGATTAGCGCGTTTAAACAAACAAACAAACAAACTCTTCCGCTTTATAATATTAGTATAGATAAGTATGTAGATTGTGGAGAAAAATATTTTTTTTTTTTTTAGAAAAAAGTATTTGATTTGACTTATTGTCATCTAGCGGATTACGGTACAAGAGATAGAGTCCTGTGACAGACGGACGGACAGACAGACAGACAGACAGACAGACGGACAGACAGCGAAGTCGCGGTAATAGGGTTCCGTTGGCACCCTTTGGGTACGGAACCCTAAAACGTAGAATGTATACCAGCTGAACGGTCGAACCAAATGGTCGTATATATCAAAACCATCCTGTACAGTCGGTATGTCTGTTTTCTTCCTTTGTGGACATAAAGAGTGAGAAAGTCTATGCCCACAGGAAAGAGGTCGTATAAGCATATCTATTAGGAAAAGTTGTTCAAAATGATGGACTGAATCACCTCTTAAAATATTTGTACTTAAAAAGCTTCTTGCATATATTTTATTCTAAGGCTATCTAGTCCAATCAAACTTTATTTAAATCCTAACAAACCAATCCTCTTTCACTTAAAGATAACAGTCTAAAAGAATTCTAATAGATTTTCGTTTTTATTATCCTCAACTTGTTTTTTTTTTCCAGATTTGAGCCTTTATTAAAATATTTTCTTATCTATTTTATTAACAAGTAAGATTTAAATTTATTCATCCTTTAATATGCAAAATTTTAAGATGGATGCCTTGGCGCCGCTCGGGCTTAAGACAGGTCTTGGGAAATAACTATATACGAAATAGCTACGTTTATTTTTTTCTATATAATGCATATTTCCTAGTTTTGAAGATAATTATGTCCTGTATTCAGCTGCTCCTCTTCTCGCGCAGATCGTAAAAGCGGATCGAGGGAATGGACAAGAATCTGTATCATATCAATAGGGAAAATTGACAAAATCGGTTGAAAAATGCGACCTCTGGCGAAAACCCAGGGACAATAGCATTTTTGGACAATACAAGAGAAAAAACCGGTCAAGTGCGAGTCGGACTCGTACATGAAGAGTTCCGTACCACCGTATAATGTTTAAAACGCTGAAAAAAAAACACGTTTCTTGCATGATGGATGGATGACTCCCATAACTTTTTTAGTATTTGTTGTTATAGCGGCCACAATAATACATAATTGGTGAAAATTTCAAGTATTACGCTTTACGAGACATACAGCCTGGTGACAGACAGACACGGAAAGATAGCGAAATCTTAGTAACTAGGTCCCGTTGGCACCCTTTGGGTACGGAACCCTAAAAACAAGTAATTATATAAATGACACCACCACGCGCCGTTAAAATTATGTCAATGGCGTATTAAAATTCACGTTCTTGTATAATGGATATTTTAGTATAATTGAAGGATAATATTTAAATGAGATCTTGATTTATAGATCTATATCTTACGTTGTTAAGTAAATTTTTAGATGTTGAATTAAATTATAGTTAAATTATCATGATAGTCCTAATAATAAGACTTAACCCTTGTAGTAAATCCAAATTGAAAACGAATACCTATACTATGTCTTCACTTTACTATTCATCATCATAATCAACAGGTTTTTTTATGTTCAATTTCACTATTAGATAATTTATTTAATTTTATTGAGCCAAAAGCTACAATAGGTAGACTTAATACTAAAGCATTCTCTCCCTGTCAACCTTTAGGAGAAGAGAAACAGATAGAATATAAGAAGATTCCTGTACTTTAAACTACATGGTGTTATCCATTTTACCCACTGATGTATCCAACACTCTTCGTTCTCGGCATGGTGGGGTACAATACGCTAGAAGTTAGACAAAGTCTGAGCTTAGCGACATATTTATTCAGCGTATTCAGGGGTCGGATCTCCAACCAAGCTGTGTTGCAGTGGTTAGCACTAAGCGTGCCAAACCGGTACGTGTAGCAAAGGATAAAATCTCCTCTATTCGCGATACCACGGAGCAGAAAGAATATCCTGAAAATGGCGCTGCTTACCCACATCCTGCAAACAAGGTAGCAGAAGACATTGACCTTCAGCTGTTCGTCAATGAACAGCTGAAGGTCAATGGAATTCACAAAGGTAGTTTTATTTTATTTGTGTTATGTAAGTAATAATATATAACCTATTAAGATAGTGTAGGTAATAATAATAAATAAACAAATAATAATAAACAAATATAAAATTAAACTAGATAAAAGCCTAAATCTAGGTTAGTTTTAGGAATCCTTTTGCGATTCTACTCCAATGAGGTATAAATTCGTTAGTTACATCTCAATGTTCGTTCGTCCATTGCCTTCATTTAGCGGTTGTGTAATCATTAAAAGTCATAGTTTTTCACATGGTAGATACCACAGATCTGTATATACTACTAGATAAAGAAAGTCCTTCAATTTGTATGAAAACCTGGCGTGCCAATTTTCATACAAATATTTAATAAGAAATTCACTTACAAACGGAAGGAAACTTTTTTATTACTTTCTCCAACATTTTTCGACGAGTTTCTATGGCTCAAAACGGTATATTTAAGTATTTTAAAGTACAGAATGAATATCTGATCTAATGAATTGACATACACGGACTTAAAGTGACGATCCTAAATGAAGTCAATTTGACTTCAAATTAACACGCAAATTCATACAGAGGCTGTACCTATCTTGATTCATGGTCTGTGGTAGATACCATGTAAGAGGTTAAGATGTACTGAAATAGAAATACCAATCATAAATACTTAAATCATAAACTCATATCTAGAAAAATACTCTAAAGGAAAAATACTTTCTGGATCTCTTTGCGGTTTCACCCACAGCAATAAAAAATAGTTCTCACAACTTTTCCTTAGTTGTTGATTTAAGTGAACAGTTCCTCAGAGCGTTACTGTAATATATTGCGCGTTTTATTCTAACTGAAAAAAGTAGTATGACTAAGTTATACTGCGAGCTACGCTATGTTGAGCTATTGGCAATAGATTTTTTGAGTTCCACAAAATATCTTTAGTTTTAATAAAACTAAATAATAACGATGACATCCAAGAAATTTCAACTAAATTTTTCTTCGAGAAATGAATACACTCTCATCTCCTTAAGTAATTGTTCTTTTTCTCTAATTGGTTCTTTCTCTATCATCATCTTTGTATATGTGTATGTATGTATATTATATTATGTATGTATATGTTAGTATGTATGTTTAGGGTTACGGGTATATTAGGTATATTGTTTCTTAAGTATATATATATATTTTAGATATGTAGTTATTGTAGGTATATTATTTATGTTATATAATATTAGTATATTCATAAGTTAATTGTAATTGTAATACTTTATAATATTTATTTTTGCGCCGCAACTGATTTTATCTGTTTATCCCTATGGTTGACTGGGAGACAACGCTATTAGCGTTAAGGCTGCCATTTGTAAACAATTGTTATTATTGTGGATCAATATAATATAATAATAAATAAATAAATAGGCAAACAGGTGTGGTTCCCGGCAGAGTAGAATAGCACCACTCCAATTTAAGCCTTCCCGTGGATGTCGTAGAAGGCGACTTAGGAAATACATGCTAAACAAAATTTATAAACATCAATGAGACCTCTCCAATCCGTCTGGCCAGCGTGGAGGGTGTAGGCCAAATCCTCTGACTGCTCTGGCTAATATATGTCTCTGGTAGTACAGAGAGGGTTGTGCTCCTACTCCTCCTCCTCCTACTATGAGTATATACGAGTAATATACGTGAATTATTATTGTATTCCTTATAAGTCAATAAAAGATCTTGAAACCTAACATAGAATTATAAAACTTACTTAGTTTGGGGCTAGCCCAATCAGTGTGATTTGTCCCTCTATATTTATATTATTTATTTATATTTAATAATTAAAAAAAAAATCAAAATACGAAATATAAATTAGAATTTTTCATGGCTGGCCAGTGTCAGTGACAGCGAGGAAGATCATTTAAAAAAAGTGAGATATCGCTCATAGTGTGGCACAATCTTTATGCAAGTAGGTATATATTTCACCATGAGTTTCCTCACGTGAGGGAATTTAGAAAAATATTGCATTCGTACATTGGCAGACAAGAGGCTGGGTACGCTCTACTTCAAGGTTCCGTACCCAAATGATGCTGACTGGAATCTTATATAAATGCTAGTAATTTTTAGGCTTCCGTAGCCAAATGGCAAAAAACGGAACCCTTATAGATTCGTCTTGTCTGTCTGCCGTATGTCACAGCCACTTTTTTCCGAAACTATAAGAACTATACTGTTGAAACTTGGTAAGTAGATGTATTCTGTGAACCGCATTAAGATTTTCACACAAAAACAGAAAAAAACAATTGGGGGTTCCTCATACTTAGAACTGAAACTCAAAAATTTTTTTTCATCAAGGGATATATAGATATCCCACTCGTATGGTGTTTTGAATAAAAGTGCTTTGTTAGGAGACTAGCGCCATCTGCGTGTGATCTCCACAAACACGGGCAAGATTATCATCGATTTCCCGTGCGCGGATTGTCTTTGCCCGACCAGAAAAATAATCATTGTCTTTATGTCAAGTTGCGGGCGAGTCCATTATAATTGACTTGCCTTTTGGAAAACCGGGTGTGGCATCCGCGTGCTTTGGAAGCATTAAGTTTGTAATTTTGATATATAAAATCGAAAGTTTCGTGGAGAATCGTCGGTAATTGTTTGGTGGCCAATTCATTTGAACGGCGGGGAGCCGAAATTGTTTGTATTACGTAAAGAAAATTGATTTGTGTGTCAAATGTGAAACGCGTGCCATGCGCTTTGAAAATTGTTAGTTTGTGATACTGTAAGTGAATAATAGTGAAGTGTCGAAAGAAGAACAAGAAAATTATTGAGTTATAGCAGTGGTGTAATAAATACTAAAATACTACGTATTCATCTTGGGGCAAGTACATAAGCTCATGGGGTTAGGTTATTGTAGGGACCCAATTCTTCTGCACCACTGACCTTGGGACCCTTGATGGGACCTAAGGCCGTCGCCAGCCCTGAGGAGGACCTCAGACACGACGCGAAGGCCAGGCGAGGCTGCCTGAAGACTGCGTGGACGCGGTAAGTTTTATAATTAGTGTAACTACATTTAATTAGAATTAAGTTCAACTCATAATTAGGTCAAATTAGATTAAAATAGGCCCCTGTACCTATATACAGGGTGGTAGCAGACTGCGTAGGTTGTTTGTGTGTTTGTTTGTTGCCGGTGAGATTGCCGGACTCGTACCAAGAGCGTAGTCACAAAATCTCTTGGTACAAAAAACGTAATCTTAGCTATCTGCGCCCACATATGGGATTGATGAAAAAATTTTTTAACGCTAATAGCGTTCTCTCCCAGTCAACCATAGGGATAAACCGATAAAATCAGTTGCGGCGCAAAAATAAATATTATAAAGTATTACAATTAACTTATGAATATACTAATATGATATAACATAAATAATATACCTACAATCACTACATATCTAATATATATATACTTAAGAAACAATATACCTAATATACCCGTAACCCTAAACATACATACTAACATATACATAGGGATAGGTGTTCAAAAATGATATTGGGGTTTTTAATATAATTTTTTTCTAAACAGAATAGTTTGCGCGAGAGACACTTCCAAAGTGGTAAAATGTTGGTCCCCCCTGTAACTTCTAAAATAAGAGAATGATTAACTAAAAAAAAATATATGATGTACATTGCCATGCAAACTTCCACCGAAAATTGGTTTGAACGAGATCTAGTCAGTAGTATTTTTTAATACGTCATAAATCGTAAAATGTTACTTGATGCTACGGAACCTTTCATAAGCGAGTCCGACTCGCACTTGACCGCTTTTTTTATTAGTACATACATTTCTTCTTTGCTGGTCTGGGAGAAAAGAAAAAACATAGAATGTACCAGCTGCTTCTCTTCCCGTGCAGATCGTAAAAGCCGATCGAGGGAATGGGCGAGAATCTGAATCATATGAATAGGCGATGCGGTTAGCAACCCATCACTATTATGATTTCCCTTTTCCACCTTCATGCCCACCATTACGCTAAAAGTGGCCTGGGCTTTACCGCCCTTGGCTCTGTCTACCCCGTTAGGGATAAAGACGTGATAGTGTATCTGTATACATTAATAGCTATCTCGTTTTTATCCCTATTGGGGCACACAGAGTATTATGGGTCTTGCTTCTCTAGCAAAAAAGCTACCTTAGGAGATTCCGGCCTGTGCCCAAAGGCTACTTAGCGTGATGGTGGGGGAGAAGATGTAAAAAATAATCAAAGTGAGGGGTAGCTTTGCTAGTCGCATCGTTATTATTCGCATTTTCGCCCATACTCGATCGAATCAGGGTTGAGACACAGCACGGAACAGCACTTTCCTATGCTGCTATCCTTTTCTGTCACTCAGAACAGTCATTTGCTAGAGCGAGAGAGAGCGACGGAACGCTTTAATTTTGCATATTTATTATATTATTATTAGGCATAGTATATTTATTTTATAATTTTTTTATTTTTAATTGTATTTGTACTGATCTAATTTAATACTGACAAAGACCGCTACATGGTAGATAACTATTCGTTCAAATTTTATTTCTAACTCTTTTACTGTTCAAGTTACAAGAATTTGGAATGCCTTACCCGTAGACATCAAAAGGTGCATGTAGACTTTTATCTTAAAAGATACCTATTTGAGATAAATAGGTATCTTTTAAGATAAAAGTCTACATGCACCTTTTTGTTAATTTGTTGCAGCAGAACTTATCATTATCTTGAATTGTTTGTAAGTATTTTAGTTATTTATGTATGTATCTTCTATTTCTATCGTGTCAATGGCAATGGATCTAGAGTGTTTTGGCCCAGAAATTTGCCACATCTATAGCCCTTTGGTTCGCCTCCATTAGATCGTCTCTAGAACAAGATGCGTTGGACGTGGGGCATGACAGCAGATATTCCATGGACTAGATGCATCCACAGGCATTTATGTATGTATGTGTATGATGTAGGTATATATGTTTGTGTATGTATGTAGTCATGTATACGGTGTGTGTGGTTAATTAAATACTTATTTTTTTAGTGCATATCGCTAACTATTAATTTCTGTTTTTCCTAAATGCTGACTCGTAGAGAATGCATTAGCATTAAGTCCACCTTTTGTACCATTGTGGTCAATGAACATTTAATAAATAATTAAAGACGATAGTGTCAGGTAGGAAGAAAGAAGAAGCAATAGAGTTGAGCATAAACAAAGTAGAGTTTATAAATCCAGCGGCTACAAACTACAGCGATAATGAACGATCGATGTTCCTTTGCACGCAACCTCAACGCTGAATGTGTAAATTAGCGACTGAAACCGTGTAAAGGAACGACTTTCATTGCCTACAAAATACTTGCGAATAGACTGTTTGTTAATGTAATATCTTCAAGAAAACACCCTAAAGGGTATTTATTTATTTTTCATACACTATCATGTCTTTATTACTAACGGGGCAGACTAAAGAGCAAAAAAGGTACCTTCTTATAGAGATAATCTGGTTAAACCCATTCTTTGTCTTTTTCCCTCTTATCGGTATTTACTGTTGTTAGAATGAGAATTCTCTAAACGTAAACAGTAAAAATGTAGTCTGTTTTCTGCTTAATACGACAAAATTTAAATGACATCGTCTAATGACATTGACTTCTGTTTAGGTGACTTTTCTTTTTAGTAGCATCATACACGTTCTTCCGTACCGCGTTAAAAAATACACCACTACATTTCAAAGCAGGTTACACTTTTGACACTTCATCGCGGAATCTATATACTCTCAATATTTTAAGAGTAGACAGAGCCTATAAATAAATCCAGCGGCTACAAACTCATGGGTAATGAACAATAAGATGTTTCTTTGCACGCAACCTCACACTAAACGTGACACATCTTTGTAAGACAAGTCACTGCCTATGACGTAGACAAAGTCCAGGGTTGTGACACCCAAAAACCTGGAGGACTGAAAGAGAAATCAAGATGGAGGTTCTAAGATATAAGTAAGTAGGGAGAGAAAACTAGTGGAACTGATAGTATAATAAAACGAAGTAGTTATTCTCTTCTTGCGATAACCCAAGACTACATCAGGAATATCACGAAAAGTGTTACCACTTACTGATCGCTTTTAGTAAATTTAAGGGCTTTCTCAATTAAAACCTATTTCCTATATCATCTGTTTAATTTTTAATAAATTTATGTAGGTATTTGCGAAAAATGGCCTCTTTTGGCAAAAATGCAAATTAAAGCTTAACGTTCTCACTTTCAACTGTAAACAGTGGTTCTTAAAATAGTTTGAAGGGTAATCTAGGTTTTACTAGCTCAAATTTTTAAATGATATCTCCGTTTCCTTACAAATAATTTATTTCAAATGGGGGCAGCACTGGACATCGTGTATCGTCTTAAGTTACAATATACATTTTGCTCGGGTAATTTAATCATACACAGTGATGACGTTTTCTTCGGCTAATCACGTGACCAGCTGTCACGGGAAGAGAACACCTTGTTTTATTATACTTAGGTACCATGAATATTCTGTCTCTGTATAGTCTGTGGTGTAAGAGGGTGTAAGTTCAACACGATGAAATGGGTACACTGAATGCAACCGCTTTATTATGGCGTGATAGTGAGATCCTACAGCCGATTACTACACGCCTTTTCATTTGTTTATTTGTAATTAGCTTTGCTTGCGACTTCGTTAGCGTGTCGCAAATAATTTAGCCGTGTGGTTCCCGGCTGAGTAGAATAGGACCACTTCCTTGCCGTGGATGTCGAGAAGGCGATTTGGAAACACAAGCTTAACTAAGATTATAAACATCAATGCGACATTTCCAACTCGTCTGGTCAGCGTGGAGAGTGTAGGCCAATTTCTCTGGCTGCTGAGGCATATATATGCATATGGCTCTGGTAGTACAAAAAGGGGCGATGCCCCTGCAGTGGACTAAAAAAGATCTGATGGTGATAACGATGAAATAATCTGGGATAAAATGTAGCCTTTATCATTATCTTGTGGCTGAAGTTCAAATTAATAATTAATGATATTATTTAAATATTGATATTATTATAATCATTGTTATTTCAAAACAAAAATACCGACTTTAATACCAGAAAAGCTAAATATTCAAACAATTGTATACTGACGACATATTTTTTCTAGTTAATTTCGTTTAAAAAACGAATGAATGAAAAGTATACCCTTTCAAACAAAAAAATAATTTTCCGGATCGGTTTTCGGGTCAGACGTGTTCAAGTAATCGGGGAACATACATAAAAATAAAACCGGCCAAGTGCGAGTTAAACTCGCGTGGAGAGGGTTCCGTAAAATTGATTGAATTATTATAGGTTTTCCTGTAATCTACACACAATGAACAATATTTTGTATTTTTTTCAAATTTTAGGTTAAGTAGTTTCGGAGATCACGGGGAGGGGGGAGGGGAATAGTAAATTTTCGTCTTCTTTCATAAATAAAATAAAAAAATTTTATTTAAGAATTATAAAAAATATATATTTGAGATCCTCATAACGAGCCCTTTCATTTGATATGTAACACAGTAAGGTTTGCAAAACTTTTTTTTTCAATTTTCCACTTTGTCCCCCAATAATGACCCTTATTTTAAAAAAATATTTATTTACTTTGCACATGTGTGTTTGGGTCATAGGATTACACCATCCTGCCAAATTTCACCTGATTCGGTGTAGTAGATTCGGAGAAAATTGGCTGTGACAGACGGACGGACAGACAGACGCACGAGTAATCGTATAAGGGTTCCAGTTTTACATTTTTTGTACGGAACCCTAAAAAGATTCCGATGAATTGATAACCTCTTCCTTTTTTGAAGTCTGTTAAAAACAAACACACACACGCACACTTAGCAATACACACATAAAAGAATAACCCCCACAAAAGGAGAGACATAATGAAGATCGTCCCTGTCTTTTGGTAAAGGTTAAAATAATAATAAATAAGAAATACATTAAAAATAATTATGCCAGTTTTTAGGGTTTCGTACCCAAGGGTGCAAATGGGACCTCTTAATGAGACTCCGCTGTCTGTCCGTCTGTCTGTCTGTCACAGGGCTCTATCTCTTGAACCGTAATAGCTAGACACTTGAAATTTTCACCGATTATGTATTACTGTAGCCGCTATAACAACAAATACTGAAAATAAAATAAAAACCCAGCCAAGTGCGTGTCGGCCCACGCGCAGTGTAGGGTTCTGTAGTTGCGAATTTATGAAAATATTTATTAAAGAGTTCACGCCTCCCGGTTAAACGACTAGAACGTCTAAAAAGTATATATTTTTATTTTATTTATAATTTCAAAAGTATTCATCACAGGATACCCGAAACAATTTTAAATAAGACTTTCCGCGCCTGTTTCTTTACGTGAGTGATTTGAAGTTTATAGGTCCAAGACTTTAGAAATTACAGGGGGGGGGGGGACACACACACCGTGTAAACGACTTTGGCGGGCTATATCTCGCAAATGGTAAAGCTGATAAAAAAGTGTTGTATGGAAACCCCACCTTATTTTCATAGTCCTTTTCAACGATACCCCACACAAGAGGGTGCACTCAAAAAAATAATTAACCCCCCCCCCTTTACATGTATGGGGAGGTACCCTTAAAAAGGGGTAACTTTAATTTTTTGTATTTTTAAAAATGAGATCTATATGTGAAGTATCCTCGAACCAAGTTACATGCAAATCAGTCCATGAACGAAGAAGATATTCTGCTGTGACAGACTAGGACGGACGGACGGACTGAACGATCTTATAAGGGTTCCTTGTCGGACTACGGAACTCTAAAAAAGTTAAAAATTAAAGGGGGTCGTCATAAAAGTAACGTGATTTTTTCGGCGTTTTTAACTAGATCTTTATAATGGCATTAACTAGATACTTGAAATTTTCACAGATTATGTATTACTATGGCTGCTACAACAACAAATACTAAAAATAAAAAAAGTTAAAAATTAAAGGGGGTCGTCATACAAAAAACGTGTTTTTTCAGCGTTTTAAAACATTGTACGGTGGTACGGTACGGTGGTGGTGGTCCGACTCGCACTTGCCCGTTTATCCTTGATTGAACAAGCGAGCAAAGAGAGCGATCGGATTATTTCATACCAAATTTTAATAAAGCTGCGATAAAAAATACCTCAGTTATCACCCAACATTCTTACATACAAACATATATGTACCTATCTAGTTAGATAAGTAGATATGGAAACTAGGTATTATAGTTATAATACCTAGTTTCCATATCTACTTATCAACAATTTTCCAGACTACATATGTCTGTAATACCTTATACCTTAACTGTAAATAATTATCTTAAGGCCGTACCTGAATTTTCGAAAAATTTAACGTTCGTTTGCGAAAAACGGCCACTTTTGGCAAATGTGCGTAGTAAAACTTAACGTTCTCACTTAAAACTGTAAACAGTAGTTCATAAAATACATTGAAGGGTTATCTAGGACTTGGTAGTAGCAAAATTTTAAATGATGTCTCCGTTTTCTTTGAAATTATTTATTTTAAATGGGGGCAGCACTGGACCCCGGAAAATTCAGGTACGGCCTTAATTGGCGATGCGGCTAGCCATTATTATTTTGATTCCTTTTCCACGTTTTGCACACACCATCACGCTTAAAGTGGCCTTTGGGTCTTGCGGCCCTGGGCTCTGTCTGTTTAGAGCCGCAAGATCAAAAATGCTCTGTCTACCCCATAAGGGATAAAGACGTGATAGTGTGTAGTTATGTAGATCTAAGAATGTGTCATAGTTCGTAACACTGCCGTCAAACCAGTAAATATTCTACAACTATTTAAAATGCTAATGCATTCCGATATTTAATTAACATGCGCATTTAACCATTCGATACGTTATCAATATCGATATTCATAGAAATCGCATAATTTTCCGTCACCCGATAATTTACAAAATCAAACTATCCATAATCACCTTTAATTGCTTCATAAATTTATCAACCAAAAAAATGCTATAAAATGGTAAAATTTAAATTTATTGAAATGGTAACACCAACATTATTTTTCTCATAATGAAAAAAATAACGTTCGAAATTTGACTTTACCGTAATTATATAAGAGCTATTAGAATTTTTATAGTTTGAATTTGGTTTGCGACTGTTATCTTAAGTAGGAATCTTAAGTTTTCTTTTATCTGTGCGCCGTTTTATACAAGGTTAATTGCCATTATATTGGTTTTCTACTATTTAAGTCGTTGCGATAAAATGTCGGAATTTATTCCGTACAATCTTTACATCTTTTGAGAAATTGTTGGAATAATTTACAGCAGTATACAAGTTAAGGTTGTATATAAGATATTTTTATTTAATTTTATCTATGTGTAAAATACTTGACATATACAGGGTGGTTTTAAACCTCGTAGCCATATTCAAGGAAAATATGTAGGTACTCTTTAAGCGAAATAAAAAATAAATATTTTGTCATAAGTACCTGGTTTAATTATAAAAACCAAAGATATCTGACGAAAAATGCACACCAAAAATCTCCCATTTGAATGTCACCGCTCGCTACACGACGCGATGGCCGCGCGTGCACTAAAGTCGGTAGGTTAGTCATTTATAAATTTCTAATAAATGGAGAAAATATATTTATTTTATTTATTACAACTTTATCGTACAAAATACAAATAAGATTATTTCTTACGGTTTTAGGTTCTCTCAGTGACCCTGATTGTATTATTTCACATAGCAAGATCAATATACAAAATCAACCTGCAAAATTAACTCACTGGTCAAAATATCCTAAGTTCATATTGAAATTTGAACACAATACGTAGAATTGTAGTGTTAAATAAGCGACAAAAAAGAAATGAAGCAAATCATTAATCAGTCACAATTGCCGTTAGAAAACTATTAAAAGGCCAGAAAAAGTTTTACGCCATCTTGTACTTAGTAATCGCTTCGTTTAATTGTTTCGTGGCACGCAATGCCGACTCAATGTCGCTTAGAATGGACTGCAGTGAAAAAAAAATTGGATCACCACAACAAATTAGTTAAGAGAACAAAGAGAGGTTGAAAGAAATATAATAAAAAAATTTAATAGACGGATTTCAGGAGTTAACAAAGTATGTAAAAAAATATAAAATTATGGGCCGAAAAGTAAACCAAAAGAAATTACCGAAGTGTACGGTGTTTCTGAATTTTGAAAAATTATAAAAGGGCAGATAGATTCGTTTTCCACGAACACACAAAAAGATAAAAAAAAAGTATGAAGATATTTCTAAGTTTCTAATACTTTTTTGTCTTGCACGGGATAGACATAGCAATACTTCTTTCTCTTTCACGGGATAGACTGAGGTTTGTGTAGTAATCGCTTTGTTAAATTGTTTCGTGCCACGCAATGCCGACTCAATGTCGCTTAGAATGGACATATTATTGCTACCATCTTTATTTCTGACGGGATGGACAGAGCAATACTTTTTGTCTTTCACGGGATAGAAATAGCAATACTTCTTTCTCTGTCACGAGATAGACTGAGCTTTGTTTAGTAATCGCTTTGTTTAATTGTTTCGTGCCACGCAATGCCGATTCAATGTCGCTTAGAAAGGACATTTCGCCATTTTTATTTCTGACATTTCTACCATCTTTGTTTCTAACGAGATACAGATACGTTATCACGTCTTTATCTCTCACGGGGTAGACAGAGCCCAGGGCTGTAAGACCTAAAGGCCACTTTGAGCGCGATGGTGATGGGTTGCTAGCCGCATCGCCTATTAACATGATTCAGATACTCGCCGATTCCCTCGATCGGCGTTTATGATCTGCGCGGGAAGAGAAGCAGATGGTACATTCTAAGTTTTTTCTTTTCTTCCAGACCAGCATAAAAGACGTGATGGTCAGAGCAATACTTCTTTGTTTTTCACAGGGACAGACAGAGTTTTGTTTAGTAATCGCTTTGTTTAATTGTTTCGTGGCACGCAATACCGACTCTATGTCGCTTGGAAAGGACATATTATTGCTACCATCTTTATTTTTGACGGGATGGACAGAACAATACTTTTTTGTCTTGCACGGGATAGACATAGCAATACTTCTTTCTCTTTTACGGGATAGACTGAGGTTTGTTTAGTAATCGCTTTGTTTAATTGTTTCGTGGCATGCAATGCCGACTCAATGTCGCTTAGAAAGGACATATTATTGCTACCATCTTTATTTTTGACGGGATGGACAGAGCAATACTTCTTTTTCTTTTACGGGATAGACTGAGGTTTGTTTAGAAAACGCTTTGTTTAATTGTTTCGTGGCACGTAATGCCGACTCAATTTTGCGTGAAAAGGACATTTCTACCATCTTTTTTACGGAATCGACAGAGGAATACTTCTTTGTCTTTCACGGGGTAGACAGCCTAATTTCCCATCATTTTTAGGGTTCCGTACCCAACGGGTGCAAACGGAACCCTATTACTGAGACTCCGCTGTCTGTCTGTCAGTCTGTCTGTCTGTCCGTCTGTCACAGGGCTCTATCATTTGAACCGTAATAGCTAGACACTTGAAATTTTTACCGATTATGTATTACTGTGACCGCTAGAACAACAAATAAAAGGGGGTCGTCATACAAGAAACGTGCTTTTTTTAGCGTTTTAAAACATTGTACGGTGGTACGGAACCCTTCATGTTCGAGTCCGACTCGCACTTGCAAGTTTATTTTCTGTTTAAACGAGGTTGCCTGAAAGAAATTGCTTAGCGATAAGGCCGCCTTTTGCGCATTTCCTAGTTTTTAAGATAATTATGTCCTGTTTTTTACTTTTGTGCAATAAAGGGTATTGTATTGTAGACAGAGCTTGTTTGCTGGAAAAAAATATGCTGCTTGTGGCCACCAATCCAAGTGCGGACCATACCCGGGGTTGCTTAACCTGCGCAAACGCTAGTAATGCGTCCTCTCGGGCTACTCGATGACTACATAAACCGTGCTATAAAGTCACATCTAGAGGTTCTATTTCCGGATCCGTGGGCGTGATAGAACGTTTACGTTACAACGCAATTTCTTCACACTTTTATTTAGTCTTAAGTCATATTTATGTAATAATTTTACATAATATAATAAATAGTGTTTATTGACCGTGAAACGCACCATGGACTGAATTCTTCATTAATATACTTTCCATACAAACTGGGATCACCTGATCCATCAACTTTGTGAGGTCAATAATTATTTTTCATATTTCGATTTACGAGTATGTTCCTTGGGGAAAGTTGTTCAGTTTCATGGACTGAATCAACCCTTAATTGATTTGGTTTTTGAAGTAAAAACTTCGCGACACTGTTACCGCAAACGAAACCACCATGGTTAAGGTTTAATTTCTGTCGGCACTCCCGGGGTGCCATTATTTTTTAGGGTTCCGTACCCAAAGGGTGCAAACGGGACCCTATTACTGAGACTCCGCTGTCTGTCCGTCTGTCACAGGGCTCTATCTCTTAAACCGTAATAGCTAGACACTTGAAATTTTCACCGATTATGTATTACTATGGCCGCTATAACAACAAATACTGAAAATAAAAAAAAAGTTTAAAAATTAAAGGGGTCGCCATACAAAAAACATGTTTTTTTAGGGTTTTTAATTTTTTAAATTCGTCAAACAATGTGCGCAATAAAACCGAATTTTACGCGGATGAAGTCGTGGGCACCAGCTAGTAAACTATAAACGTGTAATATAAGTCTTACAAAAAGTCGGTCCTTCACTCCTTCACGCGGACAGAAGCTACAAGCTTCATAGAGTAAAATAGCGTAATTTATCCGTGTTATAGTTATTAAAGCACTTCAAGACTTGTTACTCAGCCCGGGTCCGAATAAAAGCCTTAGCTTTGAACATGACACCCGGGTTTTTGGGTGCCCGGCAGTTTGGAAGTCAAGTTCGGAAGGGAAGTTTTAAGTGAATATCTGCTTGCAGACTGAATACAGTGACTATGCTTGTATTGAACAACTATTTTGTAATGTTTTCTGGAAAATAAAGACTTTTAATTTTTGATATCATTTTGAACCTAAGTAAAATATGTGGTTGTAGTTGTCGTAAAAGTGACACTTCTACGACTAAACAATCATAATACTTACTTTATGTGTGTGTACAAGGGTTCTTGATAAAAAATGTGAGTTCATGCAAATCAGGCTTTTTATGTGTTTTACAAATATATTTTGTTGTTTACATATCAGTTATGGTCTAATAAATATGAAAAAACAAATTCCCCATTCCTTTATATCTAGTAAAAGACAGAAGTTTACAAATAAAATAAACATACACATAGTTCAAAAAAATACCTAAAATAATATAATTTAATAAAACTACCTAACATAAATCCAATTTTATAACTATCCCGACGACCCCGACCATCGTTTAAACCTTGACTTGGCTTCCCTGTTAATTTTACCTAGACGGACATTTACTTAAGGGGATGAAATTTAAGTGCTACATAAAATATTAACCCCGTAAAGCTACCTGCAGTCTTAGAGACCACTAATGACTGAGTGCGGTTTTGCTTGGAGGAATAGTCGTAAATATCGCAAGGTTCCTGAATAAATGCCTGCTTTTCCTTAATTATACGCACTGCTGTTTACGTCCAAGTACATAGGTAGTTAGGTATGTCTTTCGAGGAAAAGGTGGGTGTTTTTAATTTGACGTCTATGTGTCTGTGTTTTTTTGTATTTGTGTGTCTGTGGCATTGTACCTCCTCAACAAATAGACCAATTTCGATCGAATCTCCCATTTGAATGGCATCGCTTGCTAGTGCTCGTGACGGGCGGTAAGCGGGGAGGGAAACGGCCACATGAATTTGGGAGTTTTTTTTTACCAAAAATAAAAATTATTCTTACGGTTTTGTGTTCTATAAATGATTCTGATTATGTACAAGATTTCGATATAGCTAAAGGGTAGAAAATTAACCTATATAGAGATACATTACGACATAACAGACACCAATAAGGTAACTCACCCTGTATTTACCGACGAACATTGACTAATAGCTAGCATTTCCTCATTATCTAATATTCATGTCCCCAGAGACTATTGTAGATCTATGCTCGTTAATGTTTAATAAGTTTCAGTTCCAAGGAGGTATGAGTCAAAGCGGAACGTCCTAAGTTTGCCAGAAAATCAATAAAAAAAAAACAGTCAAGTGCGAGTCGGATTCGTACGTGAAAGGTTCGTACATGAAGGGAGAAAACGTTGAAAAAAATCACATGTGACGACACACTTTAATTTATAACTTTATCTTAGTTTTAGTATTTGTTGTTATAGCGACCACAGTAATACATAATCGGTGAAAATTTCAAGTGTAGCTATTACAGTTCAAAAGATACAGCCGGTAACAGACAGACAGACGGACAGATGGACAGACAACGGAATGTCAGTAATAGGGCTCCGTTGATACCCTTTGGGTAAGGTACCCTAAAAAATGAAAGGGTTTGAAGTATTTATTAAGACAAATGTAATAAGCCCAAACTCGATGGGGTTGCGTCGTTTTATAAAAGGGTTCCAATAGCCACCTTCCAGCTCCATCATCAGATCAGCTTCAAAATATTATTGCATTGTCATCTGATTTACATTAGCATACTTGATATTATTATATTCGAAAACTAGAAAGTGGCTCAAATTCGACTTGCAAGATTTGATCTAAACAAATAGACAACAAACAGAGCAAGCTAAATGAAAAGCTTTGAAAAATCAACAAATTTTGTTAAAGTTTCAGATCTTTTAGATCATCAAACAATATACGACTCTTAACAAGTTCTGTCATATGTACAGAACACCAATTTTTTTTCTAAACTGTCCCAGTCATAATGAGTTTATTATGTCAAAACTGCGTTAACTTCCATTCGTTGACGACGAGATAATGTTGGCAGAAGACATAACCGTTCAAGTTTATTGTAGGGAATATCTATAAAATATAATTTTACAGTTAAAGCTTTGGGTCCATTGTGTTTTTAGGCCTATTTCTATAAGTATATTTAACAGCAAGGGCGGGTTTAGACGACACGCGCGCACGCGCGCCTTTAGCGTAGAGCCAGCTTTCAATAAGAGTCCGCGTCGCGAACGCGTAGAAAAGTAACATTGGAATTAAATGCTTATCTATTGTAATATAAAGTTTAAAATATCTCGATATAAAATAGGCGACGCGGGCTCTGCTCGTGCGCTGTGCGATCGCGACGCGTGCGCGACTTGTTACTACGCGACCGCTGAGCGAGCGTGCGTATTTTATATACAGATATTTTAAACTTTATATTTTTTTTATTACAATAGATAAGCATTTAATTCCAATGTCTCTAAAGAGGGAGCGATGCTTACGCGACGTGCGCGCTGTGTCGCGCCAAAAACTTCGCGCTTTTGTGAACACAGCCTAAGTCAAAACTTGTTTTTTGTTGAAAAGTCGAAATCACTGTTTGTACTATGCTATTTATTAATAAGCTATTATATAAAATAAGAGGAGACACCACATATCATTGTTTTGTCCCGTTAAATTGTAGTTATCTTTATAAACTTCATATTAGTATCTTGGTAGCACTTATGCGATTAGTACTTTCGACAGTTTATAAGCGAAAACCATACGAAAACCATACAAAAACAATACAAAAACCATACGAAAACCATACGAAAACCATACAAAAACCATACGAAAACCATACGAATACCATACGAAAACCATACAAAAACCATACGAAAACCATACATAAACCATACGAAAACCATACAAAAACCATACGAAAACATAGGAAACATTATAAAAAATGCCTTGGTGTGTGTTACAATACAGTAACAATAGTTCAAGGAACACGTAAAGTGTAAAGAAATAACTATTTATCGGTAACTAAGCAGATTTCATTGTTTGAAAATTAAATACGCATGAATAATAAACACAGCTTTATGAAGCAAATCAAGGAAACTTTGACAGCAGTGTCGTATCAAGATGTCAAGAGGTTGGCGGAAGATAGAAAAGAATGGAAGAAGCTCCACCGGCAAGAGCGCTGCTCTTTTATAAAATCATGATGATAAAATTCACGCCGCCATATATGGAGCTCGGTGGCCCGGTGGGAGTACGCAGTGCTAGCGTTTTCACAAGTTAAGCAGCCCCGGGCGTGGTCCGTACTTGGATGGGTGACCACAAGTGGTACAAATATTTCTCTCTTCCGTGCTTCGGAAGGCATGTAAAAGCCGTTGGTCCCGGCTGTCATTGTATGGCAGTCGTCAAGCTATGTCAGATGCCTTCAGGCAGGTTGAAAAATCTGACACCAGTGTAGGCCACTTACATACACAAAAAACAAACAAACAACGCCGCCATATATTCAGAAATAGATCAGGGGCATTGGCAAACATTGGTTTGAGTCAGTGTGTTTGAAGCAGTGGTGGCTTAGTGGTTAAAGGCAATGGCTGTGCGTCTGTGAGTTACGAGATCGATCCTCACTATGTATGATTATGCTAATAATTACAGATACCTATTTGTTCAAAACAAAAACCCGACTCACTACCAGAAAAGTTAAAGGCACTGATTTAAAGAGGCAGTTTTGGTAAGTTAAAAATTATAAATGGCATGTTTAATAACTAGTTCAGCAGTTAAAACAAAGCAGTAAAGTAAACAAAAATGAGTAATAAAAAATATTTAACTGGATCAGTGAATTGAATATAAAATTGAGCAGGAAAATAATTAAATGGGCGGTAAAAAAAATTGTACGAGCGGTTCTATAGGTTTTCCCTAACCTAGTAAAATGGATAAAACCGACGTAGCACTCGCCGGCCGCTACCGCGGCACGCTCGCTACGCTCGCTCGGCTCCTGCGTGTATTGGTCGCAGTTCTAACCTAACCTAACCTATAGGTTTTCCCTAACCTAGTAAAATGAATAGAGCTAGTAATATGACAAAGTAACCGACTAATTGATTTTTTATTCCTGTTATGTTTTACTGTCGCAATAATTAATCAACCGCCATTAAATTAAATAACTGCTCAATATCTTTTCAAACTGATCATATCACATCTCGAATATTTAAATAACAGCTCAAAAAATTTGTTCCCAAGGTTAAATATTCGAACAATTTTATAGACGACATATTTTTCTATTTTTGTATGAAAAACAAACCACACAACCGGTTTTAATAACATTTCTACGGGACCACCTGAAGTGTATACCCTCAATAAAAAAGAATTTTTCAAATCAGTCCAGGCGTCTTCGAGTAATCGGGGAACATACCTACATAAAAAAAATAGGTAAGAGATTCCGACGAACTGATAACCTCCTCCTTTTTAAAGTTGGTTAAAATAAAATGGAAAATCGTCATGTGGGTGTAAAGTTTTTCTTTTAACACACAAGTTTTAAACTTTGAGTTTGTATTCTAGGTTGAAGTCGAAACGAAAGTATACAAGAAAAACACGCCCGCAATCTGCAATGTATCGATATTTCAATCAAAAACCCATTTTATTATCAAAAGTCAGTATTTTAACGTTATGGACACTTTCGGTCGACGTCGGCGGTCCCTAAACATCTTTCTTTCTCAGCAGGCTGAATACAGTCAGTAAGTCTTTTATGGGGAAGTGTATACTTTTTTATAATAAATTGTCAGAATCGGTCCTTGATATGCCAGACAGAAAATTCAAAGCTTATATAAAGAAAGTACTTTGTGAGAAGGCTTATTATAGGACCGATGACTATCTTAAAGACAAAAAGGTCTGGCTTGAGCTTGGCGCGGATCCCTCTTAAAGGTTTGTATACTTAGTAATGTCATAATTTAGGTACATTGGTACATACTAAATTTACAAATTGACATTATTTTAAATTTCGTAATTCTTATAATTCAATTTAATTATGACATAATAAACAATGTAATCTCTGTCCATCTATATAACTAATTTTAAGTTTTTAGTTTGTTAGTTGACGTCTTTGGAGAAAACGTGCAGTGCAGTTTGTTGCCGCTTCTTCTGCACTTGCGCCTAGGAAGCGGCGTAAACTTAGGTTTAAGTAACGATTTGAAGTCAACATTTGTGCAAAACAAAACAAAGTGACTATTATTAAGAGATATTATAAATATCCTATGATAATAAAGATATTTTGAATTGAATTTGAATTGAAGTGGTCATTCCGAAACACTAGTATCGGTAAAATAACGAGAAATTAAGAATGTAAAAAAAATATAAACATTATATGTCGTAGTGTATAGTAAACTTATTGACGTGTACTGTACAAGTGCCTGCAAAGGCCTATCACTAAATAAACATTTGATGCATTTCATTAAGGTGAAGTTAGAAGCAAATGACCTTGAAGTGTTGCCCTCATTCAAAAATTGTTAACTCGTAAATGTTGTGAAAATTCCCATACTTCTCAATGTTAGGCACTAGATAGCCCTTTAAATTATTTTATGAACCACCGTTGAAAGTATTTACATTAGTCTGTCTAGCTTCAAAACTTGCCTAAGTAATACTAGTAGTACTTTACTTTATTAAGTAATGTTAATAAGCGAGTTTAATTGTATTAATTTAGTATCCCAATTTATATTATACAGTGGACACCTACCTTTAGAGCAAAGTCCTATCCGCTACATTGACTATGCAAATTAGTTTAATATACCTTGTGTAGGTCTTTATTAAGAGCAAAAGCCATTTTTTCCGGGGCATTAGCGTTGCTTGTGGCAAAGATAATATAATTACTAACGTAGGTAACAGATACCCAACGTCGTACTAACTATTGAAAGGCACGTAAATAGCAAACTTGTAGACTAAACACATATTAGTACCAACTGCTTACATAGATGGCAGCACACAAATGACTAGTTAACCTGCGAAAGGTAGGTAATATAGAATCAAATACTAGGCAAATAAGTATTAAAATTTTATTTTTACACTAACTTTGGTCCGTGCACCACCTTTCGGTTGATCGTTTTTATTCAACTTTATTACAAAAATTGTAAACGGTCAACTGAAAGGTGGTCCAGAAACCAGTCAACAATTCATAACCTCCTTTTTTGAAGTCGGTTAAAAATCTGGTAAGTCAAAAACATTTCTATTTTGTTTTTTCAAGTCTCTTCAATAAGCGAAACTAGTGTAGTACCACAGGTATGCCGCTTCATACAAGCGGAGTTACATATATTTATGCCTACTACTACAAACGAAACGCACACGTCAATGTGTGAGTTTCAGTGTTCAAAGCCATCAAACGCGCCCGAGACAGGGGAGAGGTGCGGGGATGCCATATTGCGGGACGCTGGGATTTTTGTTATATTAATTCTGTGGTGGTAAAGTTCTACAAATGGCTACTGTTCATTGCTACACACTGTCGTAGCGTCTCTACAGTGAGGCTACGAAAATCAGCTACGCGGCTACGAGTCATTGGAGGCAGCTTGCTGAAGGCCGTACCTGAATTTTCCGATGTCCAGTGCTGCCCCCATTTAAAATAAATAATTTCAAAGAAAACGGAGACATCATTTAAAATTTTTCAACTATTAAATCCTAGATGATCCTTCAAAGTATTTTATGAACTACTGTTTACAGTTTATAATGAGAACGTTAAGCTTTACTACGCACATTAGCCAAAAGTCGCCGTTTTTCGCAAGGTTTCTACAGGGTGATTTTAAACCTCGTACCTATATTCAAGAAATGTACTTTGATTTAACTTTAAATTTTTGAATTGAATTGTGACTTTGACTTAAGGTGAATATAGAAGCAAATGGCCTTGAAGTGGCGCCCTCATTTAAAATAAATTGTTAACTCGTAAATATGGTGATAATTTCCATATTGCTTTTCGTCATGCGCTAGATAGCCCTTTGAATTATTTTATGAACCACCGTTGTCTGGAAGAAATCGCTTTTAGCGATAAGACCGCCCATTGTACATTTTAATGTATTTTTTTATTCTTATTGTATATTTTTTCTATTCTTGGTGTACAATAAAGTATTACTTACTTACCGTTGAAAGTATTTACATTAGTTTTTTAGTTTGTTAGTTAACGTCTTTGGAGAAAACGTGCAGTGCAGTTTGTTGCCGCTTCTTCTGCACTTGCGCCTAGGAAGCGGCGTAAACTTAGCTTTAAGGTGAAGATATAGGCAAATGACCTTGAAGTGGCGCCCTCATTTGAAATAAATTGTTAACTCGTAAATATGGAGATAATTTCCATATTGCTCTTCGTCATGCACTAGATAGCCCTTTAAATTATTTTATAAACCACCGTTGAAAGTATTTACATTAGTCCGTCTAGCTTTAAAACTTGCCTCCGCCAAAAGTGGCCACGGCAAGTTTTAAAGCTAGACGGATCACCAATAATAGTTTTAACGGCAGTTCATAAAATAATTTAAAGGGCTATCTAGTGCATGACGAAGAGCAATATGGAAATTATCACCATATTTACGAGTTAACAATTTATTTCACATTTGCTTGTATATTCACCCTAAGTCTTTGATTCTTTTTTCACCTTTTCGCCTAACATCACGCTGAAATTGGCTTTTGGGTCTTGCGGCCCTGGGCTCTAAATGATTAAATCCGCAAGTCCCAAAATGCTCTGTCTGCCCCATTAGGGACAAAGACGTGATAGGTGTAGTATAGTGTACAAATAATTATGAGGAAAATTCTTCTGAAACCATACTCTATACAACACTTTTATTTCCAATTCCTTGCAAAAAAATTCCTTGCTGACCCCCATTACGGATGAAGACATGATAGTATATATCTGTAAAGAAAGATGATTCCGTGCTTCTTAAGGCACGCAAAGCTGTGGGTCCCGAACGCCATCTAGCGTTTGTTTAAACCTATCATAGGATTGGTTCAGGTCTACCCTTTAAGTTGCAGAGGTCAGACGGCAGTCGCTCTGTGTCAAAACCAGTAACCTCGTCACACCTAGGTCATCTAGGGTAGGTAGCGGACCCCGGGCCCTAAAGCATTACCGCTGAGGATTCAACCAAGAATTCGGACGATGATGATAAATGCCGTGATAGAGTATACAGGATGTAACAAAATATACTGAAATAATTTTAAAGGTGAATTCAGTCCATGATACTGAACAACTTTCCCCAAGGAACATATATCGAAAAGTTGAATGTTCCTTGAGGAAAGTTGTTCAGTATCATGGACTGAATTTACCCTTAAAATAGTTTCGGTATATATTGTTACACCCTGTATGTAAAAGACTTATTCAGCTCTAATAAATAAACGGGCAAGTGCGAGTCGGACCCGTACATAAAGGGTTCCGTACCACCGCACAATGTTTAAAAACGCTGAAGAAACACGTTTTTTGTATGATGACCCCCTTTAATTTTTAACTTTTTTTTTATTTTCAGTAATTAATGTTATAGCGGCCACAGTAATACATAATCGGTGAAAATTTCAAGTGTCTAGCTATTACGGTTCAAGAGATAGAGCCCTGTGACAGACGGACAGACAGACAGATGGACAGACGGACAGACAGCGGAGTCTCAGTAATAGGGTCACGTTTGCACCCCTTGGGTTCGGAACCCTAAAAAAATATGTAGCTTAACTAAGGTGCCAACCTTAGTTTGACCGACATAATCTGACATCTGTTAACAAATCAATACAAGCCGACTTTATTATTTATATCAGAAACTAGGTTTCGACGAGATTCAAATGGATCAGGGCCACTTCAAATAGGCTTCGAGAACTGAGTTTACTTTACGAGGGTAAATATAAAATCAAAGTTTTATTCAGAATCTTGTTTGTATTCGTGAGCACTTTGCATTTTTATCAACTACTCGTAATACAGTCTAAAAAGATTTTAAATAAAAAGCTGGTCGAGTGTCGGGTAACTAAAGGACTGGTAATTACTTCGCCACTTGTTTTTCATCATCATCATCAGGTCTTTTTGGTCTCCACTGCAGGAGCACGACCCTATGTGTACTACTAGAGCCATATATTGGCCAGAGCAGTCAAAGGATTTGGCCTGCACTCTCCACGCTGGCCAGACGAGATCTCACTGATGTTTATAAGCTTTGTTTAGCTTGCGTTTCCTAAGTCGCCTTCTACGACATCTACGTGAAGACTTGGAGTGGTCCTATTCTACTCTGCCGGGAACCACACGGCACTAGTTTTGCACTCCTCATAAGCGAAGCGCATGAGGTAGTGCTCTACTCTCGCCTTACAAAAATCAAGTGATTTTTTTAACTAAATGTGTCTCTATTTATTTTCTATCGCACTTGTACAATAATATTTACACATAAATGTCAAGGAAAACCACTAGTTTCAACACTTATGACATTTTTAAAAGCCATTTTGCCTTTTAAATAAATAATAACAATGTTTAATAAAATCATTTTGTGGACGTCCGTGTGTCGGTATGTATGGAAACTGGCGTGGTAACGATAACTCCCGAAAAACTTATCTGATCAAGTCCATTTTTCTTTATACGCTTCAGTATTATCCAAAACTAAGTCCTTTCGAAGATCACGGTCTAATTCAATGTAGTTTAATCGTAATTATTATTATAAAAATACAGGTGACATTTTTTTGTTCAATGTTATTGGTATGATGAGTACGAATGTGTAACTGGCAAGTAAGAAAAGAAGTAAAAAGAAATTTGAATAAAGAATGTTGTGATTTTGTTTGTTTTATTAAATACTAGCTGTACCTGCGACTTCGTCCGCGTGGAATACTGAGTTTTGTTTATTATTTATTTATTCGTTTTAGTTTTGGCCACTTATCCTAATTTGAACCATAGTTAGACTTGCTTAACCTACGTTATCGAAATCAAAAGTAGCCCACGTCCTTTCTTAGGCTATAGCCTATCTGTGTGCCAAATTTCGTTTTAATCTGTTCAGCCGTTTTATTTTTGGCCACCCATTTGAACCATGGTTAGAGTTGCTTAACCTACGTTATCGAAATCAAAAGTAGCTTATGTCCTTTCTCGGGCTATAGCCTATCTGTGTGCCAAATTTCGTTTTAATCGGTTCAGCCGTTTTAGCGTGAAAGCGAGACAGACAGACAGAGTTACTTTCGCATTTATAATATTAGTATGGAAGTATGGATGAAAGACGAATAAATGTAAATGAAACGATAAGTTAGTTAATATTTTATTTTATTTGCATTAACTAATTGAGAATGAAAAGAACAATCAGTGGTTACACTTTTCTTGACATTCGTGACGTAGTCTTGTGTCTTGTGCTACCGCGGGGAAAGAATTCCTTGTTTTATTATACTATGGTATTGCACGCCTCATAAGCGGAGCGTTGAGTTAGTGCTCTACTCTCGCCTTACAAAAATCAAGTGATTTTTTTAACTAAAAATGTCGGTATTTATTTTTTATCGTATTTGTAGAATAATATTTACACACAAATGTCAAGAAAAAACACTAGTTTCAACAGTCATGATATTTTTAAAGGACATTTTGTTCTTTAAAATAATAAAACAAGTGTTTAAGAAAATTATTTCGTGGACGTCCGTGTGTCTGTATGTATGGAAATTGGCGTGGTCACGATAACGCCCGAAAAACTTAACAAATCGAACCCTTCTTTTTCATACGCTTAAGTATTATCTAAAACTAAGTCCTTTCGAAAATCACGGTCTAATTAAAAGTAGATTAATTATAATTAGCAATAAACTGAAATCTACCTATCGTTGGTATATCTAAATCTATGTAAATAAGGTTCGTTGACAAAAGGTTCGTTGACAATACATGCGCAGTACCTTTCTTTTCTGTGTGGGCAATGGCGCGAAGATTTAAATGTAAATTTTTTATTTTGTTCATAATGCACCGATAAATATGCAATATTCAAGTTCTGTTTTTTTTTATAGTGAAAATTGAGTGACCGCTATGAGGCGTGACTTTTGGATTTTCCAAACTTATTAATTTTAATACGAAAACAATAAACAATGTATTGAATTGCCTGGTGACGTACGTAACATTTATACAATAAAAGTCTTAGGCCGCGTTTCCACAGACAAGTGCGAGGTAGCTGAGCATGCGATGCTGCGAGCTTACGTAACGAAGCTGTAAACCATGTGAGCGTTTCCAGTAGAGATGTGATAAGCGTCTGCACGGTGCGAGGATGTGTAGAGACGCTGCAAAACTGTGCGCAGATGAGCGGTGCGAGGATGTTTAGTAGGTTCTTTTTGCTCTTTTATCTTTTCCCTAGCACGTATCCCTCTTACACATTTCTCGCTTGGTTTGTACGTACGAAAATCTCGATCCGCTAAGTCGTTTCCACAGGAGCTGCGCTGAGCAAGGCTAGGTGAATATTTAAGCAGTTTCATGCCTGTTTCCTAGAGGTTTAGGCATAGACTATGGACTTCCACTTGCTACGATCCTGACAGACCTCTTTCGCTTACTTAGTATACTCATTATCCCTTCAAACATACTCTTCGATTACTAACTTATTACCTCTCGAAGGTTCTGGGTTCGATTCCCAGCCAGGGCAAGTTGGAAAATAGCCTTTTTCAAATTGTTTTAGGTCTTGGGTTATATAAGTGTGTATTGTAAAATATAGTATCGTTGAGTTAGTATCCCATAACACTCAATCAGAATGATTTGTCCCTTTTTATTTATTATTATTCTTTTTTTAAAACGTCTGCAATCTGGTCGCAGAACGTTCGCAGAGGCCAACCCTGTCCTCCATTCACATTTGTCTTGTAAACATTTTTTTAAATCGCTTTTCATCCATCCTTTCTACATGCCCAAACCATCTTTATATCCCTTTCTCTATTTTTGTCACTACGTCCTCTTTAATTCCTAGGTAAATGGAGAGATTTTATTAGTTCTTAACAAATACACTCCTAGCTACGCATTCTCGCACATCTCTTGTGGAAACGCAGCCTTAGAGTGATGTATCAACATTACCCATAAAAACAAGAGTGTAATTACGTCCAAGGGAATACCTACACCACATTTTAATTAAAATCCCTATAAAATTACACTGGAATACGATTTTTATGTAAATTAGACCATTTCTAAGGTGATAAAATGGTAGCAGCTCAAGATTATACATACACTTACTTCTATATCTCTTACGGGGTAGCCAGTACCAAAGGTGAAAATCAAAGGCAAAAATAAAATTAAATATTCCTTGCATTAAATAGCTGCGCTCTTGTCGATGGAGTCATAGTGAGTGTCTCTCTTCCCTTCACTAAGTTTTTAACCGCCTTAAATGTTTTAAACGTGGACGATGACCTAAAAGAATACGCCTTTGTACAAGTTATTTATTTTTCTCTATGTATTAAATAATGTACATAAATGTAACTTTTGTGCAATAAAGAAATTAAACAAACAAAAAATTGAGATTATTTAGAAGCGTTTGAAATGTGGTTCTGGATGTGAATGAAAAAAAAAGTTGGACAGAAAAAGTAACAAACGAAAAGGTATTAGAGAACGACGTGGGAGATAAAAGCAAATACTCGTATTACAAATAGAAAATAGGAGAGAGAGAATTTTCGGTCATCTACTACGACACGATGCGTTCTTTAAAACAATAATTAAAGGAAATATATAATAATAATTTATATATTTTTGTGTAGTTTTATATATGCGATATATATGTATGTCTATACTTATATTTTAAAACATAATTATATATTTTTTTCTTTGTACTTACCTCAAAAGATTGTTTTCTCAGCTTCATCTGTTGGTTGACTGGTAGAAAAGGACCCTGGCCTTAAGTCCGCCATTTACATGTATTGTAATAAAGTTAAATAAATAAATAAAATAAAAATAATATAAAACTAAATAAGTAATACTTTATTGTATCTACACCAATAATAAAATATACAAACAGCAAAAAAAGACATTATAATGTACAATGGGCGGTCTTATCGCTAAAAGCGATTTCTTCCAGACAACCATAGTAGAAGTAAAAGAAGAGTAGGAAAACCCAGAAGAATATTTTTTGATGAAATAAAAGAAAATTAAATTTGAAAACATATAAGGAGGTTAAGGTGTAGAGTAAGTACTATGGTAGAGTAATTTCAAACATTCTTCATCATCATCTTCACGATGCTGCAGTGCAGTTTGTTGCCGCTTCTTCTGCACTAGCGCCTAGGAAGCGACATAAACTCGGCTGTAAGTAACGATTTGACGTCAACATTTCGGTAAAACAAAACAAAGTGACTAATAAATTAAGAGATATCATAAATACAGATACTTTATCACGTCTCTATCCCTAATGAGGCAGACAGAGCCTAGGGCGGTAAGGCCCAGGCCACTTTTCGCGTAATGGTGGGCATAAAGATGGAAAAGGGAAATCATAATAGTGATTGGTTGCTAACCGCGTTGCCTATTCATATGATTCAGATTCTCGCCCATTCCCTTGTTCGGCTTTTACGACCTGCACGGGAAGAGAAGCAGCTGGTACATTCTATGTTTTTTCTTTTCTCCCAGACCAGCGAAGAAGAATATATATCATAAATATCCTATGATAATAAAGCTATTTTTAATTAAATTGAATTTCCGGTTACATCCTTAGCAGTAACGCTTCAGAGCCCGGGGTCCGCTACCTACCCTAGGTGATTTGACAAGGTTACTTGTTTTTGCACAGAGGGACTGCCTTTTGACGCAAGCCAAGGAGTAGACCAAAACCAATCCTAGGATAGGTTTAAACAAACGCTAGGTGACGTTCGAATCCTACAGCTTTACGTGCCATCCGAAGCACGGAATCATCTTTCGTTTCGGACAATCAGGTGATTCAAGCCTACAATATCCTCACCAAACAGGAAACAATTTTTCACAAAGTATGCTTTCCAGTGGGAGTTGAACTCATGACCTCCGGATCACAAGGCAAACGCCTTGACCACTGGACCACGGAGGCAGTCAGTAACTTCAAAAATCAGCGCGCAAAACGGTTCGAATTTGAATTCTGTACTTTTTTGTTTGTTCTAAGACACTTCCACGTACCACACTTCAACGTGTGTGTTTTTCCAAAGAGGAAAACACATACGGTGCGTTTCCAGCAGTGGAAGTGTTAACAAGCAAAATAAAGCCGAATTGAGAACCTCTTCTCCTTATAAATCGGTTAAAAATGCGTGTGACTATTAACTGTATTAATAAAGTTAACTTAATTGGCAGCTACAAACTAAATTAATCGTCGGCTACTATTTAGTGACTGTATGTCCCAACGGAAATTAGTGAGTTAGTTTAATGTCTTTAGCGAACTAGTTACTGCTTGCGTGTCGTGTTAGAACATTCAAATAAATTGGAATAGAGTTACGAGTACATACACGTACGCTTGGTCACAAGGTAATTACACGACTGGCCTAAAAAGACGTATAATCTTTTTAAGGTGAATACCAAGCAGAAGTGGCGCCCTCATTTGAAATAAATTGTTAACTCGTAAACATGGTGCAAATTTCCATATTTCTCAACGTTAGGCACTAGATACCCCTTTAAATTATTTTATGAACTGCCGTTGAAACTATTATTGGTGATCCGTCTAGCTTTAAAACTTGCCTCCGCCAATGCAAGTTTTAAAGCTAGCTGGACTAATGTAAATACTTTCAACGGTGGTTCATAAAATAATTTAAAGGGCTATCTAGTGCCTAACATTGAGAAATATGGAAATTTTGTACACATTTACGAGTTAACAATTTATTTTGAATGAGAGCGCCACTTCAAGGTCATTTGCTTTTAACTTCATATTAATAAGTGACTTCAATAAAAAGAGCTTCTCAATTCAAAAGTATTTTAAGCGGGAAGCGTACTTTGTGAAAAGTTGTTTCCAGTCTGGTTAGGATATTACAGGCTTGAATCACCTGATTAACCGAAAATAAAAATGATTCCATGCTTCGAAAGGCACGTAAAGCTGTGGGTTCCGAACGCCAACTAGCGTTTGTTTAAACCTATCCTTGGGTTGGTTCTAGTCTACCCTTTGGGTTGCGGAGGTCAGACGGCAGTCGCCCTGTGTAAAAACCAGTAACCTCGTCAAATCACCTAGGTTAGGTAGCGGACCCCGGGCTCTGAAGCGTTACCGCTGATTATTCAACCAGGAATACGCTCGGATGATGATGATGACGGTAGATATGACGAGCCCTATCCCACTTTAACCTGTTTTCTTGCCACCACTTTCGTTATTGAACGCAGGGTGGTATTTCTGACTCGATCCGTCCGTTTGATACCTATCACGCTACACACCTTAGCTTGTTGGTAAAGCTGCAGGAATAGTAGATTGTCTGCAAGAAAAGTGGGTGAAACATAACATTTTTTTTTAAAATTTTCATTTCATTTATTTATTACAACAAACTTTTACATTGTCATAACAGTTTTCCACCAATGCGACAATATAAGATAAAAACTATTTACTTACAACTAATACATTTCTGTGCAATGTTTGCGAATTTTGCCAGCGAACATGTAAATAAATCTAAGTCTGGATACTCTTCGTTCATCTCATTTAACAAACGAAGAGCCCTGGTCAACGGCGCTTGATTAAGAACATTTGTTCTTCCTCGCGGCACTCGTGCCTGCGTGCGCGGAGATAGTTGTCAGGTACGTAAGCAACTGCACGCTCATATTTTTATAGACCGATTTTGATGCGGTTTTTCACCTGAAAGCAAGGTCCCCTGCGGTGGTTCTAAGCTATGTTTGATAAAAATCGGTTTAGCAGTTTAAAAGTTATTGGGGTAAACGCTTAAAAGTCAGAGCTTTCTCTAGCAAATAATAGATGGCGCTACAGATATCAAGTCGTATCGGTAGATCAGCTACTCATCACTAGATGGTGTTCTTGACTGTCGGGCGTTTTTTTATTTGCCAAGCAAATAAACTTGTATCTGATATGTTCCGCTTTGTAATAATAGAATAAGTGCAGTTAGGATAGAATTGCAGCGTAGTTGGAAGAATAAACAATTTATTACTTAAAATTTCACAGCAGCATAGTTCATAGTTGTATGAAATAATATGAACCACTGGATATAATAGGAATTCAGATTGAGCGGATTAAGTTCAAGTGGCTCGGACCGCGGAAAAGTTTTCTCATTTTGACGCCGCCGAATGCACTCGGCGGAGTATGCGATTTTGTGACAGCTACCCTCCAAATATTACACAATTATTTTCAAAACTGTGTTTTTTGATCATCATTTCAGCCACACATTGGACTACACTTATATAATAATTTCAGCCATTCCGACTCGCTAAGAAGTAGAAGAACGTCCATTGCTGGACATAGGTCTCTCCCAAATATTTCCAAAATGACCGATGTAGAGCGGTCTGCATCCAGCGCTTTCCAGCGACCGTGGTCAGGTCTTTTAAAGATTATTTAGACTGATTTTGTTAATTAAGTCTAATTTCAGAAACCACGCCAGAACCGATCGCAAAACGTGGATCTGAAATCGAAATAAGGACTCAGTGTAAAGTGGTGAATACATTATACATTTAATATTTTCATATTTAATGAACAAATATTTGCCACAAGTGGGATTCAAGCCCAAATCCCTTAAGTCTGTACCATAACTGCACAACCAACTGTGCTGTAGTAACTTCAACCCTGATTAATTTCCTCAGTTACCTGTTTGATAATTGAAAATATTAATTTTTACGAGTATACAACGTGGAAGGGACATACCCGTAATAAATCAAACCACGGGTTACTAGATCACTAAAGTATAATGAAATTAAAATGACAGTAAAAAAAACAATTCCTGTACAAATCGCCCGGGCGGCTGCACACTTTTGTATCGAAATGCCAAATTAAGTTTTTTTGTTTTTTGGCTGTTATTTTAATTTCATTATACTGTAATACTGTTTGATATCACCATATAATTAGGTTATTACTACTCGTAGTTTCACAATCGCACCACCTATATATTATTTTTCAGCCAATCCTGTCACCCAAAGGTAGCCTGTAAGAGATTGCCTTGGCGATAAGGCCGCCTATTGTACACCGTGCATTTCTTTTTTGTAAAGAAGTTTTTTTCAAGTGTTTTGGTGCAATAAAGTGTTATTATTATTATTATTATTAATGATCTAGTATAGACCGTGGTTCGATTTATTACAAGTATGTCCCTTCCACTTTGTACAATAAACCAACAAAACAAACTAATAAATTCAACAATAGCTCAATAACGAGTCAATGAGATTCTCGATGAGTTATATTACGACACAAGTTCGAATCGATATCTTATCGGAATCCACGAATGGTTTCCATTTCGATGTTACATATTAATCACTTGGGCTTCCTTGGGCAATAGTCTCTCAGTCTCTGACCCTTACATCTTGATAATCATTACTATTGGTTCCCGAATATTCCGTGAGCTTAGTAGGTTAGTTTTAAGAGCACGTATGACCCTGATAGTACTTAGAGCAATCTTAAATATTATCAGTATTAACGAAATACTCAAAGTGCAGGACTAACTCTAGTCATTATATGTTTCGAAAACACGATTGCTTAAAATTTTCTCGTTAGAAAAATATTGCGAAGTTGCCTCCAAATCACCTCCGAACGGCTAGTGTTCAAGAAATACAATAAATTTGCCCTTGTAACTTTGGATTTTAATTGTAACTCAAAAACTAGAAAGGCGTAAACCAGCCTTATTGACACGCCGCGATTCTTCCGTCTTCGCATGACTCGCTGTCTCGCTTCGGCTAGAGTAAATTTGTGTGCGTGAAAGCGGGAGCAAAATTTAGATTATTAGCATCAGGCGCCCGAGCCAGTTCAAAGATTGTTTGTCCTTTCTGAAAAAACTTTAAATACCAATACAGATCTAGTTAAAAACGCTGAAAATAACACGTTTCTTGTATAACGACCCCCTTTAATTTTTAACTTTTTTTATTTTCAGTATTTTTTGGTATAGCGGCCACAGTAATACATAATCGGTGAAAATTTCAAGTGTCTAGCTATTACGGTTCAAGAGATAGAGCCCTGTGACAGACGAACAGACGGACAGACAGCGGAGTCTCAGTAATAGGGTCCCGTTTGCACCCTTTGGGTACGGAACCCTAAAAAAATGTCCTCGAGGCAATCTGTAATTTTTACATGTTATAATAGAATATTTTACTACTAAATGATCTGGCTTATATATTTTTTTACTTCTTAAATATTATCGTTTGACAAGTAATCATTAAAAAAACAAAAATCCCGACTGCCTGATACAATTAACATGAGCGGGATTTTATGTTGTTTTTTAGCATTTTTAAATCCAAATTACATTTAAACTTATAAGTAATATACAAGTATATCAGTAATCTGTACATAGAATCCATTCTTTTATACACCATTCAATAAGTTGTGAATAAATAAAAATTTGAAGACACCATTTTGCGCCAAAAATACGCCATTTTGTTTTTTTTTATATTTATTATACCAAATGTCATACATATCCAACGACACCTCTCAAGCTAAAATCTATCAAGCCAAGCCATTTAGGCTGCAGAGCGGGCCAAAAAAATTTACATACATACCTTCATAAGAGTACATACACTCCAAAAACATAACCCTGGCGTAGTCGGGTAAAAAACGTGAAGTGCACAGGGCTACTAGGAAAAGGCAGTCCGTGTGTAGATTGGATATTGATGAATAAATCTATGAGATTTAATTACAAAACAGTAGTAGGCGCCGCACCACAACCTTTGACGAAATTATGCAAAAGTGGGACAGATTCGGTGTTTTATTATAATTTGATCTCATAAAATTTGCGTTATAATTTTTGACTTATCGAGAATTTATTTAGTTTTATTTATTGTATTTGAATAACTTGATTAAAGGCCATTGATTTAACGAAGTCATCATCATCCAAACGTATCGTTGTAGGTTGCATCGTCAGCGTTTACGCTTCAGAGCCCGGGGTCCGCATATGACATATGGCCCAATTTAGCTTGCACCATTCTATCTTATAGTTCGTAGTGCGCGAATATTGTTCGGGAAGATTCTATCTCGTTCGCGACAGTACTTTCCTTAAATATAGCTTCGAGGTTCAAAATCACCCTGTAGGTATAGTGTGAAATGATGTTATAGTATTATGCTTGGAGTATTTAGCCCACTAAATGGGTAGTGGGCTACTATAGGTATAGTCCTCGTGACATAAATCTTTCAAATACTTCACAAGTTCATGGCAAAAGCAATGGTATAGTCAACAGAAGATCAGCTATACCATTTATTGCAATTTCGCCCTTGTTACCGCTGCATAAGTGTATGAATGGTAACTTACCCTGTCGACGGTACCTTCATTGTGGTGGGCAACAAAAGGAATTCCAGTGTTCCCGCACCTGGTTTTGCTGCAGTATAAAATGTCATCAATGCCTATAAAGCTGCAGTGGAATGTGGCTTTGTATGTACTGGTATAGTTAGTGATAGTAATTTATTAAAAACACGTGTTGTTTACTAGTGTTGTTTACTAAGCATCCGAGGGCGCGGGGAGGGCAACACTACTAGCGAAGCGCGATCTGAAAAAGTCGGCTTCTCAATAACTAGCCGATCAATTGTTTAAATTCAAGCGCCATACAACAGATCTCCGTGCCCTGCACCTTTTGACACCTCTTCCATATAGTTCCTATTTTGACCGATCTACGGCCATGTCGCACGTTTGGCTGAACATCGAGCACAACACTGGTGATACATAAACATTTTCAATGCTAAAAAACTTGATGTATTAACTGTAAGGCCACGTCTACGGACACGCGGCGCTGCGTGCGACGCGCTGCGTATCCGTGGACAAGCCCTTAGATCTTTGGGCGACAAATCTCGAAAACAAAGCACTGTGTACAAGCGTTTGCGAGTTACCGCAACGATAAAGTTTGTATGGATAGGGTGTGGTGCGGCTTACAGCGATATTAGATATTATGAATACGGTTGGTGAAGTAGCGGTAGGCCTAGAAAGCGTTGGGGCGACAAACGCAATTTTCTAACAATTCTCTCGAAAACCAAGCGATGTGTATAAAGCGTTCGCGAGTTACCGCAATGATAAAGTTTGTATGGATAGGGTCGGGTGCGACTTAGAGCGATATTAGCTATTAGTGCTTAATCATTGATGTTTAAGTTGAGTGTGCGGCTGTGAGCGTTAGAATTAAAAATCAACGAGAACGCATCACATTGATTCACGGGTATTTTTACGCCTTTCCTTTGGAAGGCTTGCATGGAGATACAGATCCAATACGTAGAGGTCTTTAGTAAGTAAGTAAGTCACACTTTATTGCACCAAAAAACATATAAATAATATTCAAAAATAGGTATACAATAGGTGGCCTTATCGCCAAGGCAATCTCTTACAGGCTACCTTTGGGTAAAAGAAGAGAAGAGAGAATGTGAACAATAATTTAGTTATAATCTTATGGTTATCACAAAATTTTAAATAAGTGCTTCTGCCAAAACCCATTGTTTCGGTAAGAGATGGATCTATTAAATTAAAAGGAAAGGTTTATTATGGTGTTGAGACGGATTTATCAGCATAATTGCACTAGCTGATCATATACCAGAATAAGCTATTGACAGTAAAGATTGAACAGAAAAACTGTAGTCGTACGAATAAAGGGCCCCGAGTATTGTTATATAAAATATAAATAAGTTTAAACATTACCAATTTAGGTTTATGTTTTAACCCCGAAAACCTAACTTATATCGAAATTATAAGAAGTTACGATTTTCGAGTAGATACTTACCTTTCCTCTCAGCTTCAAGTAGGACCCTACAATCCTAAACGAGTTCCCAACTTGCCTCATATAAAAGGCTTTCTTCAGAAAATTTTCATATTACTTTAGTAGCAATAAGTGTAGCCAAAGCGGCTTGGATGTGGAAGCAATCTCCAACATTTATTACACCGCGCTTTTATTAATATGCCTATCTTCGGAGGTTTGTTATGTTATTTGTAGATCATTTAAACAACTATTTGGAACAATCAATTAATAAAAAAAACCGGCCAAGTGCGAGTCGGACTCGCGCACCGAGGGTTCCGTACAAACCTGCAAGGTTTAGTATTTGGTATGAATTTCAATTTAATACCTCTACGCGTTTATGAGGAAATGGGTAGTAAGTTTAAAATTATTAAAAAAAAATATATTATGTGATGTAACTAAAAATTTATGGTTTTCGTAATTTTTCCTTTATCTATGCTATAAGACGTTGCTTCGTACCAAATTTCAAGATTCTGAGTTCACGGGAAGCACCCTGTAGGTTTTGATTCCCTTGCAAGTGTCGAAAATTTGCGGCATAAACGGCTGTATCTTTTGGCTTAGAAGTTTGATTTTTTCACAGCTTCAAGGGACAGTAGACTTGAGTAATTGATATAAATTTCAGCTTCATACCTCCACGCGTTCCTGAGAAAAAGGGTCTTGACAGACGGACGGACGGACGGACAGACGGACAACAAAGTGATCCTATAAGGGTTCCGTTTTTTCCTTTTGAGGTACGGAACCCTAAAAACCGGCCAAGTGCGAGTCGGACTCGCGCACCGAGGGTTCCGTACAAACCTGTAGGTATTTATTTTTGTTTTATGATGTAACAAAAAATGTATGCATTTCGCAATTTTTTCTTTATCTGTGCTATAAGACGTTGCATTGTACCAAATTTCAAGATTCCGAGTTCACGGGAAGTACCCTGTAGGTTTTGATTCCCTTGCAAGTGTCGAAAATTTGCGGCATAAACGGTTGTATCTTTGATTGCGATGGCTTAGAAGTTCGTTTTTTTTTACAGATCGAAGGGACAGTAGACTTGAGTATTTAATATGAATTTCAGCTTGATACCTCCACGCGTTCATGAGAAAAGGGATCTTGACAGACAGACAGACGGACAGCAAAGGGATTCTACATGGGTTCCGTTTTTCCTTTTGAGGTCCGGAACTCTAAAAAACAAAAAAAAACAGGTTGATTTTAATCCCCCTAGCTTTATTTAAATCTCTTAATCAGAATCATTAATAGAACACAAAACCGTATAAAAAAGAATTATTTTTAATTTTTATTCTCCTAAATTTATACTAAAAGCACTATAAGTGCGACCACAGTATAATTATCTAAGAGCGCCTACACGTTTGTTGTTGTTAAAATAGTCATGGCTAATTATACATTATATATAATACATGGCTAACGTATTATTATTAGTATCAATGATCTCGCTGCTGCTCGATTCCTCTGTAAGACTGCCCCCGCACCCTTCCCGTCGGCAGCGCGTGGGACGAGCCATATAGCAGTCGGTATCACTACGATTGTGAATTCGCCGTACAACTTTGAGGGCTTTTATCTTTAGTTTTTATTATGAAACAAGGTTATAGGTAAAAGGTTTATTTAGCGGATAAAGTATTTTCCTTGAATATAGCTCAGAAGGATCAAAATCATCCTGTATTAATTCTGTGTGCGTGGTGTCGCAGCGGCGAAACCGTATTGTGTTAACGCTCTTAGGATATGTTGTGTTTCTTAAACAACTGTCAGATAGTTCTTAGTGTATGTAGAATATGTGAGTAGTATATCTTAGTATAATAATAGTGTGTATTGTTTGTATGTAGTTTATGGTATATTATTACATATTTAAGTATACTTGGTTAATTTTTCACCACATTTCTTTTTGAGTTTTTGCACTACCCTTGTCTTTCTCAACATCACCCGGTTGGTTGACTGATAGATAAGGCCTTAGTCCGCCATTACACTTGTATTTGTGTATGAAGTTGAATAAATAAATAAAAATATGTTCATACGACAATTTCAAAAATAATATTCTTATATCTCATCTTTATTTTGTTACAGGTAAAACAGAGAGTACTTCTAATTTTGTTCGTCTTCTCAAGCATTGTCTATCGCGTACCGTTTAAAAGGTAACTTTGACGTGAATAATATAATAGTATTGGGTGGCTCTAGGTGGCTAATAGTATTCGTATGGTACGAACTCGGATCAGCTGATCAGTCAACTTGTATGGGAGGCCAAAATTCATTCTTCATATTTCGATAGTGTCATTCATATTTAGTTGACCCTTTATATTTATACAGGGTGAATTTTTAAACACTAGCCAAATTTTGGAGCAAGTTCAGTCCACCAGTCACGACTGCTTTCTATAAAAAAAGTTAGTAAAAATCGATAAAATTTTTTCGTCCTTCCATACAAAATCCGTTTGGCTGAGCGCTGATTTGTATGGGAAGGTGAATTTTTATTTTAGTTTTTCGTTAATTGTTTTTATGGAAAGTAGTTCTGTATCATGGACTGAACTTGCTCCATAAATTTGGCTGGTGGATAAAAGCGTCATTCATTCAATTTAGCCGCATGATCTATTTAGATATAATGTAACTAAATAATGAACGAGTGACGACATCCAACCAACTTGATTCCCGCCAGAGGAATGATAATTATAACGAAACTGCCCGAACGGAAACTTGTTTGTGTAACTGTCTGACACCGTTTGATATCAACAGCAAGTGTCACGAGTGTCGGCTAAATTGGACGAAAGTTGGGAATTTTATGGTTACACGGTTTATTGAACGAGGTAGAAAGCGAGCGAAGTTCTCCGAGACTACTTCAACAATCCAGCGTTTGTAAGTATGTGAGTATGTATGTTTGCCGTGAGGTCTCCGGCAGAGTAGAATAGGACCACTCCAAGTCTTCCCGTGGATGTCGTAGAAGACGACTTAGGAATCAGAATCTAAACAAAGCTTATAAACATCAATGAGACCTCTCCAACCCGCCAGCCAGCCATCGTGTAGAGTGTAGGCCAAATCATCTGACTGCTCTGGCTAATATTTGGCTCTGGAAGTACAGAGAGGGTCGTGCTCCTGCAGTGGAGACTAAAAAAGACCTGATGATTATGGTGATGAATATGTATGTATGTAGGTAAGCATAATATCACTCCAGTTCCCCATGGGGGTATAGGCAAAGACTATTGATCTTTTAGATGATGACTATCTCCACTTGCTACAATCATTGCAAACCCCTTTTTGCTTCGTTAACACTCATTATTCTTTGGTTAATTCTAACGTGAAAACCAGACATTATTAAAATACGATAAACGACTGCAGCTCGGGACGTCTCCGTGTATGCGTGTAACTTTCGCCCTGAGAAAGGCCTCTGGATGAGGTCGAAACATGTCGGCCAGTAGCTAACTTTCTACGTACTCCTAAGTTACCCGTTTATCACATATTAAAACTCATTATTCTTTTCATGCACGCTCTTCTATTTTTGGCATACTTCACCTTTTATTATGATCATCATCATCATCAGACCGTATTCCTGGTTACATCCTCAGCGGTGTTGCTTCAGAGCCCGGGGTCCGCTACCTAACCTTGGTGATTTGACGATGATACCGGTTTTTACACAGAACGACTGCCGTCTGACCTCCGCAACCCAAAGGGTAGACCAGAACCAATCCTAGGGTAACTTCACCTTTTATTATGATCTCTTGTGCTTAAGTTTATGCCTTGTCCAGTCTATTGCAGTGTCAAAAATTTGCAAGTGGTTGATGACTACAAGTCGAATAACAGTTCGCATGATTGGCCACTGGCCTTCAAGTTACACTAGTGAATAAAATCCAAATAGGCGGATCAAAGGGATCCCTAAATTCAATGCGGTCTTCAGAACTCAAGTTAGACTAAATTAATGTTCATTTTGAGTCCAACCGAGTATAGACGTACATAGAAATAGATTATACAAATATGCTTCCTGGCAGCCGAGAGTTGGTTCATTTCTGAATGTTCTTGATTTTAATTCAGAACTTGATGAGTGTTTATTTGGAGAGATCGCTGGCAACGAGAAATCCGGAAAAGCCACCTCAGTACAAAATACGGTAAATTACTGCCATCTAATGAAGGCAAATAAGGCCGTGTGGTTTCTGGCAGAGAATATGACCATTCCAAGTCTTTCCGTGGATGTCGTAGAACGACTTAGGAAACACAAGCTAAACAAAGCTTATATACATAGATGAAACCTCTCCAACGCGTCTGGCCAGCGTAGAGTGGAGGCTAAATTTGACTGCTGACATTAGCCAGAGCAGTCAGAGGATACCACTAGCAGATACTACCAGAGCCATGTATTAATATGGCACTGGTAGTACAGAGAGGGTCGTACTCTTGCAGTGGAAACTAAAACAAAAACAACTAAAGTTATATATTAGCCAGATCAGTCGGAGGATTTGGCCTACACTCTCCACTCCACGCTGGCCAGACGGGTTGAAGACGTCTCATTGATGTTCATAAGCTTTGTTTAGCTTGTGTTTCCTAAGTCGCCTTCCACAACATCCACGGAAAGAGTTGGAATGGTCCTATTCTACTCTGCCGGAGACCTCACGGCAAACATACATACTCACATACTTACAAACGCTGGATTGTTCAAGTAGTCTTGGAGAACTTCGCTCGCTTTGCTACCTCGTTCAAGAAGGCCTAAAAATACCATTTTCCAACTTCTTCTATCGAACCCAGAACCTCCGGATTGGCGGACTAGCAAGTTGACCACGTATTACATTCCACCACGGAGGTCGTCAAATATAATTGGCTTTACGACTCGCGGGCCTAAGCTCTGTCTGTCTATCCCGTTAGAGATAAAGAATCCAGAGGCTTCGATATCTTCTTTTATGAAGCACAAAGTAAGTTTATTATTCTTGCTGTCTATTTGTAATGTTAGTCAGAGGGGGAAGGCCAGTCAAAGTTTGAAGTTCGGACAGCAACCGCTTAGAAATTTGCATCAACAATGGCTCCGCGGTTCAGTTCGTGCATGGATTTTAAGGTTCAAATTACAATGAACAATTTTCAAATTTTCATTACTAACTTCTTTGTTAAAGTCAAAGAAGTCATCAAGATTGTTTTTGATTTCTTCTGTTTATTGACCAAGCGAGCGAAGCGTCTCAGTTTCGAAATTGGCCAAAAATGCTTTTATGCCGTCTGTCTGTTCTCGCCTACAGGTCGCATTTTTCAACCGATTCTGACGAAAATTGGCACACAAGTTCGATATATATTTAGATAATACATTTTTTGGTATAATTTCCATATAAAAAGGTGATTTTATAAAATAGTAATACGTATTATAAAGGCAATTTTAGTCAAATTTAGAGGTATGTTTGTGATTTTTTTCTATCTAGCCAAAATTGCTCAATCGTGTTTTGGCTATTGTTCTGTAGAAAATCCTAAAGATTTTTGTGTAATTTTTTGAGGAATAATCTGTAGTAGTTTCATAACAGTGATTTTTCAAAAACACGCACAGTATTGCATATTGTGAACCCACGTCGACTTAATCTTGTTTTATGAGTTAGTAAACTCAACGATACTATATTTTATAATAAATACATATATAGATCAGCACCTAAGATCTATGACAATTTGAAAATGGCCATTTCCAACTTGCTCTAGCTGGGGATCGAACCTATACCCTTCGGATTGACAGACTATAGCTTGTTGACCATTACACCACAGAGGTCGTCAAAATTAATAATAAATATTCTTTTAGGAATAAATATAATTTTGAAATGAATACAATCGGAATTTATTTTAGAATTTATGTCACATTCTATAAAAACAGTACCTTTTAACAGTCTGAAGGTTTGTAAATATTTAAACAGGAGACCCATTCTAGCGGGAATTCTCGAAAATGACTGAATTAGTTATTCTACGGAATCGCAAGTACTATAGAGGACTGGCAAACGGCTAAAAAGCCTTGAAACACGGATTACTGCGGCATTTGGAAAAAATTAGATGACGTGATTTTTTGGGAATTATTGTTAACTAGCTTTTGCCCGCGGCTTCGCCCGCGTAAAGTACACAAATTAGATTGTTTTTTTTTTTAAACTGGGGTAGCAATTAATTAAAATCCAATGAAATGTGTCTTGCTTCAAAAATTACAAAGTTTTATACAAACTGCCAACCCCTATTTCGCCCACTTAGGGATGGAATTTCCAAAAATCCTTTCTTAGCGGACGTCGCCTCGTCACAATCTACCTTCCTGCCAAATTTCATCTTCATTGACTAAGTAGTTTTCGAGATTTCGTGATGAGTGAGTGATTTTCGCTTTTATATATACGAGTATGTTAGGTTAAATGGGACTGGGCGGGGCACGTCTGCCCACGAGGCAGGACAGGTGGGCCAAACTGACCACATCGTGGGTACCAGCTGGTCGTCGAAAGCGAGGCAGACCTACGCGGAGATGGCGGGATGACTTAGATACATACATGTTAGACTGGCGGGCTGTAGTTCTGAATAGGGATGAGTGGAAGGAAAACGGGGACGGCCTGTGCCCAGCAGTGGGACACCAATATAGGCTTAGTAAAAATAAAATTAAAAATATAAGCATCAGTCTATCCCAACCTCATTCCATAACCCGTAAACCTTTCCTTTTCTTGTAATAGATCCTTCTTCTGCCGAGACCTGTTCAAGGGTAGGTACACCTTTCATTGGTATATCCAAGAATGGGTTTTGGCGTGAGCGCCACATTACATCAACTTCTCCAAAGGGCAGAGGCCCTTTGAAGAAGTTGATGTAATGTGGGAGGCTTGCGTAGGGATACAGATTTAACACATAGAGATGTGTTGGATCTGTATCCCTAAGCAAGCCTCCCAAAGGACTGGGGTGAAAAGACCCGTGATTCCAAAACGAGATACAAAATAAAATAGCCATAAGCCGATTGTACCTACACTGCCTACTTTATTTCTAAATCACCTTTAGGTCATTTCTACAAAACAAATATTCAGGCAAAGGTCATGAAAATTAATTAAGCGGCCATGTTGGCAATTAAAACAGGCTTAAGAGTACTTTATGTAACAAAAAGCGCAAGTCAATTGGACAGGCACTTACAATAATTTGCTACGATCCCCTAAGCCTGGGGCGACCCCTACCACATTAATAACAACTAAATTAATTGGGTAATTTATTAATTCCGAGTATTAAATACACACATAATTATAAATAAATTGTTTGTGTATTTAAAATACAAATTATAAATCTATATTTTTTTCGTACAAGCTTTTATTGTAAAGCCTAAGAGTGTAAAACAAATGCAATAAGCCCAAACTCGATAGGGTTGCGACGTTTTATTACAGGGTTCCTATAGCCACCTTCTAGCTCCATCATCAGATCAGCTTCTTGTTATAATAATTAAAACTAATTTGGATGCTGTTTTCAAAAAAATATTTGTTTTAAGTGGTTCCCGGCAGAGTAGAATAGGACCACTCTAAGTCTTGCCGTGAACGTCGTAGAAGGCGGCTTAGGAAACACAAGCTAAACAAAGCTTATCAACATCAATGAGACCTCTCCAACCCGTCTGGCCAGCGTGGAGAGTGTAGGCTAAGTCCTCTGACTACTCTGGCCAAGTATGGCCACAGAATAAATAATACTAACGTACAGAAGTCTCACTCAGCGAAGAATCACTCAATGTGGCTAGCGATATGGTTTAATTTAGCTCACGTCAGAACTCAGCACCTTTTTGTATAAATACCTAGACATCCATTGCAATCTTCTTATTGTTCTAATTGCATCATTCTTATTACTCTGAACAAACGATTCGTATAACTGAATTTACCACCCAGAGGGGCCGCCTGCGCGCATACTAATAATGTAGGTACATTTTCGATACCTAAACGGGGAATGACACAGGCCTGGTATGGGTCTGTAGTACAGAGGGTGGTGCTCCTGCGGTGGAGACTAAAAAAGATTTGGATGATTATGTCGATTGTCAAGAAAATGCTACAATTTAGGGTCGCAGCAGTTTGTAACAAACTTTTCTACGACTTTAGATTGCTTGTGAAAATTGAAAACAGAATGAAATTTTCATTCATTACTGTAGTTGCTATATGATTTACTAGCTTTTACCCGCGGCTTCGCTCGCGTATCCCAAATCCTACGGGAACAGTACATTTCTCCGGGATGAAAGGTACCTTATGTCCTTCTCAGGACTCCTAACTATGCGTATGCGAAATTTCAGGAAGATTGGTTCTGTAGATAAAGTGTGAAGAGTTAACAAACAAACAAACAAACCAACAAACAAATATACAAACTCACTTTCGCATTTATAATATTAGTTAGGATTAGCGTTAGAGGCTTCGCGTGAAATATAGCCTTTTTTACTCAGGGATAGTGCTTGTTATTTATTAACAATGGAATGTTGGATCTATTTCAGTACTTAGTATTTTTAATTATGAAAGCTTTTTCCAACCTCTGGTGTTTCTCCGGGAGTAAAGAATAAATATTAAGGAGTTAAGAATTTATAATAAAATTTTCTTTTATCAGCCCCACCTGAAGGTTGGTGAAGAGGCCCTAGGCCTTAAGTCCGCCTATCACGTATTTTGTAATACAGAGTAAATAAATAAATAAAAATAAATAGTTCCGGGAGTTAAGAATAGATATAAGGTACCGGATAGGCCGTAGAAGATCAACGGAATATGCCTTTTCATTATCATATCAGCCACAGGAAGTCCACTGCTGAAAATAGGCCTGGAAGTTGCTGGAATCCAGCGTTTTCCTGCAACCTTTCCCAGGTCGTCCAACCACCTTAGTAGCAGGGAGTTCTACGCTGTGCTACGCTAGATGTGTAATGTACATAAACCGAATCTAATCTTTTTTACAAATCTCAGAACTTAAAATACTGTACAAATATACACTGTATAAATATAGTTAAACAATTGATTTTATTTATTTATTTTATTTTATTTGGAAGACCAACAATTATTATAATTTACATAGAAAACTTAATATACACAGAAAGGCCATTACAGGTCCTCGCTGATAGAAAACATTGTATTAAAAAAATAAACGGGCAAGTGCGAGTCGGACTCGTACATGAAGGGTTCCTTACCACCGTACAATGTTTTAAAACGCTGAAGAAACACGTTTCGTGTATGACGACCCCCTTTAATTTTTAACTTTATGTTATTTTTATTATTTTTTGTTACTGTAGTCATAGTAATACATAATTGCTGAAAATTTCAAGTATCTAGTTAATGCCATTATGAAGATCAAGTTAAAAACGCTGAAAAAAACACGTTTCTTGTATGACGACCCCCTTTAATATTTAACTATTTTTTATTTTTAGTATTTGTTGTTATATCCGCCACAGTAATACATAATCGGTGAAAATTTCAAGTGTCTAGCTATTACGGTTCGAGAGATAGAGCCCTTTGACTGACGGACAGACAGACGGACAGACAGACAGACAGACGGACAGACGGAAAGACAGCGGAGTCTCAGTAATAGGGTCCCGTTTGCACCCTTCGGGTACGGAACCCTAAACAGATTATGATCTCTAAACAAAGACATTAACATCCGCATATTCAGTAGGTACTTGAAATGTAACTAATATCTAATAGTTAATGATAAAACTTGTAAGTAAATAATAAATTAACATATTGCTGGACACTAATCCAGACACAATAGATATAACAATTGATTAACGTCTATAGACGTAGTTTGTCCTACAATGTGTTAAACTGAATCGCATTCAATATTGTCAATCTTATATATTCAATATTGTAAAAAATATTGTGATAGTCATTAGATCTGTATAATTTTTTAAGCGACTTCAAAAAAGAAGGTTGAGTTTTCCATTCGAATCTATACAACGTGGAAGGGACATACCCGTAATAAATCGAACCACTGGCTATAATAGAGCACTAAAGGATAATAAAATAACAGTCAAGAAAGTAAAAAAAAAATTTGACGTTCCCATACAAATCGCCCGGGCGGCCGCACACTTTTGTTTGGAAATGCCGAAATTTTTTTTTGGTTTTCAGCTGTTATTTTAATTTAATTATAATAATAATGATCTAGTATAGACCGTAGTTCGATTTATTATGTGTATGTCTCTTCCACGTTGTATATGTTTTTTTCCTTATACAGGTTGACTTTTTATCCACCTGCAAAATTTTTGGAGCAAGTTCAGTCCTTTATACTGAACCATAATTACTGAATAATTTTTCGTCCTCCCATACAAATCAGCGCTCAGCCAAACGGATTTTGTATGGAAGGACGAAAAATTTTTATAGATTTTTAAGCTATTGCATAGCTTTTATCGCGGGCTTTGAGCGCGGCGATCGAATCAAGAAATTCCGTAACGAAAATAAACCTAACAATCGGCAACCGGCGACCGGCACAGCGGCGCGGCGTTGAAAGCCGTGCATCGTCTAACGTCGTTTCAGTTCGGTGGAATGCTATGCAATAGTTTTACCGCGGCAGTCACCGACTGCCACACGTTTTTAATAACTTTTTTGTAGAAAGTAGTTCAGTATCATGGACTGAACTTGCTCCAAAAATTTGGACACTGTTTAGAAAGTCACACAGTGTATAGCTAACCTCGTACAATCGCAATCAAATGTCTATTTTTCGCCAGTGTATCATCACCCTAACTAAGCTTAACATTCATAATGTTTGTACAAAAATATCGCATTTTTTGCGATGTTTTCCTCCACTCCATATATTTCGCGTAACAAGAATATAAAATGCTTTCTTAGGTGTCCTTTCATCGTTTCAATGGAAGCTTTGAACAAAAGCGCCAGTACTTTGGAGGTTATGAAATATATAAAGGTCTGAACAAATTGAAGAGAGGCGCGGGCGCGAGCGTAAAAGGTGGCTATTCAGTGTAAATGACATCAGAGTCAGGATTTTCATGTACTACAATATGTTAAAATAAGATACTTGTACCAATCATCATCAGGTCCTTTTTTAGTCTCCACTGCAGGAGCACGACCCTCTCTGTACCACCAGAGCCATATCTTAGCCAGAGCAGAGGATTTGGCCTACACTCTCCACGCTGGCCAGACGGATTGGAGAGATGTCATTGTTGTTTATAAGCTTTGTTAAACTTGTGTTTCCTAAGTCGCCTTCTACGACATCCACGGGAAGACTTGGAGTGGTCCTATTCTACTCTGCCGGGAACCACACGGCTAGCAAGCATTATATCAATATAACGTGTTTATTTTTAACGAGGCAGGCAGAGCCTAAGGCCACAAGATTTAAAGGCCTCGCTTAGTGTGATAGTAGCCGGAGTCAATGCGGAAAAAATTAATAAAATTAGTAATTGGTTCAGGATTCAGATTATCGTCTGTCTGTCGTCGATCGGTTTTTACGATCTTTGAGTTTTGTCTTTTTTCCCAGTCCAGCGTGGTGAACAATACATATTCTGCCAAATAAAGTCGTTCTTTGCGTTGACACAGATTTAATACATGTACTGACGTACAGAACGGGAATTCGCATCGTCCTGCGCAATATGGCGTTCCCGTTCTCGGGTGCGGTTGGTGTCTTAGGGTTGGATCTCATCTATCAGCACGGAACAGCACTTTCCTATTTTGCTACACTTTCCTGTCGCTCAGAAAAGTAATTTGCTAGAGCGAGAGAGAGCGACGGAACGCTGCAGCACGGACGGTGCTAAAGCGTTCCGTCGGTCTCTCTCGCTCTAGCAAATTTAATGAATTCAGTTCATTACTCTATAGCCTACAGTGGACACAGTTCTTGGTTTGTTTCACGCTGTCGCGATAAAAATTCTCTCTGACGTAGCAATTTGAAAGTTTTATTGTGCTTTATTACAGGCTTGCCGTAAAGTCCTACACGCTAGTGTTATTAGTGCTAATGTCACTTTGAGAATTTTTGAAGTGAAAACTCCTTTAGCGGCGTTGTGCACTTTTTTTGTAATGGGTAAAAATGTTAAACTCGCGTCAGGACGCGTGTCCTGATCAAAAATTCGTAAGACGGATGGAGAGTAGACAGCCGGCGCGGCGTAGGAGAGGAAGTATCCCCCTCTCCTTCTACGGCGCGGCGAAAATGTATGCCTGCGGCTGCTGTTTCGTTTAGCTGAGAGATAAACTTTTTAATGTAATATAAATTGTCATGTTTGTGTACGATAGCGCAATAAATAAATATTGTATTCTACCACATAAATGATAGTAATTTTATACTGATAATTAAAGCAATTCGTGCAAAATTATTCCCTGACCATTCCAAAATATCAAAAATGCACAACGTTAATATTCATGTTTTCACTTCTGCCGGCAATCTCGGAGTGCAACCCGTCGTTTTTTTAATGTGATTCGTATTGTACTAGCTATTTTATGCGACATTGCTACTCGCCGATAGTGTAGCAAAGATAAATAGCCTACGCTACTCGCCGATAGTGTAGCAAAGATAAATAGCCTACGCTACTCGCCGATAGTGTAGCAAAGATAAATAGCCTACGCTACTCGCCGATAGTGTAGCAAAGATAAATAGCCTACGCTACTTGCCGATAGTGTAGCAAAGATAAATAGCCTACGCTACTCGCCGATAGTGTAGCAAAGATAAATAGCCTACGCTACTCGCCGATAATATAGCTGCCTTCCTCTTCTTAATCTCAGCGCATTCCCGGTTGCATCCTCAGCTGTGCTGCTTCGGATCCTGGGGTGCACTTTCCCGTTTTTTCTTCTCCAAATATAATATGCATGTCAATGGTCACCCAAGGATGGTAAGACCTTGCGAAGTGGAGAAAAATAGTTAGAACAGTTTAAAGTTTTAAACGTTTGGATAATGTAGCGTATAGCAAGAATTTTTAAAATTGGATCAGAAGTTTTTAAATGTTTATCCCTTACAAACAAACACACAAACAATCAAATCTTTTCTCTTTATAATATTAGTATAGATTGTAGGATTTCAATTCTTAACAGCAAGAAAAATATGTTTTCTAGGCTTTTGTAATAAGTTATTCCTAGCTGTTAAAGTCACGATACGATAAACAAATTTATATAGATATATTTTTTTATGTAGGTACATTATAGATATCATTTTTAGGGTTCCGTACCTCAAAAGGAAAAAACGGAACCCTTATAGGATCACTTTGTTGTCCGTCTGTCCGTCCGTCCGTCCGTCTGTCAAGACCCTTTTTCTCAGGAACGCGTGGACGTATGAAGCTGAAATTTATATCAATTACTCAGGTCTACTGTCCCTTGAAGCTGTGAAAAAATCAAACTTCTAAGCCAACGCAATCAAAAGATACAGCCGTTTATGCCGCAAATTTTCGACACTTGCAAGGGAATCAAAACCTACAGGGTGCTTCCCGTGAACTCAGAATCTTGAAATTTGGTACGAAGCAACGTCTTATAGCATAGATAAAGGAAAAATTACGAAAACCATAAATTTTTAGTTACATCACATAATATATTTTTTTTTAATAATTTTAAACTTACTTGTCGTAATGAACGAACTTTGTAAACCTTGCAGGTTTGTACGGAACCCTCGGTGCGCGAGTCCGACTCGCACTTGGCCGGTTTTTTTTATCGTAAGCAATGCCCATATTTCATCTTTATTGTACACATAACAGAAAACAACAATAATAAAAAGAAACACAATCCAAAATGTTTTAAGGCAACTGTCAAAACATTTTACAGAACAACAGAGGGTTGATTTATATCTTGAAGTATTACTTTGGTAAAATTATTTGGCAAATGCAGGTTTATTTAGACCATAATTTTTATTTTATTTATTTTTGGACTGGGACCAAAAAGACAGAAGAACTACTATTACGCGTTTCGCGGGAGGAGCAGTGATTTTGTTGATTTTTTGTGCTACCAAACCGGCGTAGAAGGCAATTTTTTTATCATCGTCATCCAATCTTTTTTTAGTCTCCACTGCAGGAGCAAGACCCTCTCTGTACTACCAGAGCCATAGTTGACCAGAGCAGCCAGAGGATTTGGCCTACACTCTCCACGCTGGCCAGATAAGTTGGAGAGGATTTATTAATGTTCATAAGCATTGTTTAGCTTATTTACCTTAGTCGCCTTCTACAACATCCACAAGAAGAGAGGTCCTATACTATTCTGCCGGAAACTACACAGCTAACGGCCGGTACGGCATATTATTTAAAAAAAAGGACTTATGCTTTGAATAAATATTTTTCTTAAATAAAAACCGGATGACATGATGGACAGAGGGGTTAGTACAGATATAATAAATGATAAAAAGCGATGGAGAGAGTTGACATACAGAGCCGATCCTAAATAGGGAGAAGGTGAGGAAGGTGATGATGATGAAAAACCGGCCAAGTGCGTGACGGGCCCCGCGCAGTGTAGGGTGCGTAGTTGCGAATACCGACTTAGAGTTCAAGCCTCACGTTTTTACGACTAAAAACGTCTATGTTGGTCGACTATATCTCTTTTATTTGTAAACCCTACTTAGGGTTTATAAATTATATAAAACTTATTGTCAACCAAATTTAATACAAATTCAATTGAAAATTAGTAAGACAGTTGCTGGTTATGTAAAACAAGTACTAGAACCTTTTTTTTTTCCACGTGTCCATCCATATACTAGTACAACCGTTTAGCTGACAGAGGCGGTACACTTGACTCTAACAAAAATGCACTTTACTTAGCTCTGATAGATTTCCTTTCAACTTCGTTATATATACTTCTATAATGAAGTTAAGAGCAAATCTATCAGAGCTAAGTAGGGTTTACAAAATTAAATAAAAATAAAAAGTTATAGTCGACCAAGTTTCATAAAAAATTCAATTGAAAATTAGTTGGATAGTTGTTGGTTACGTAAAACAAGTACTAGAATAGATAGTATTTTTTTTAGTTACCATCGTCCTATATGGGCTTACTTTTAGACGTTTTTAGTCGTTAAGAGCCCATACTACCTTAAAGTTCTTAGAGCGATCTTAAATATTATCAATATTAACAAAATACTCACTTTGAAATAAAAACACAGCTGAGTTCAGGACTAACTCTAAACATAATAAGTTTCGAAAACACGATTGCTTAAAATTTTCTCCATAGAAAAACATTGCGAAGTTGCCTCTAAATCACCTCAGAATTATACTAAAACAGAAAGTATTTAAGAAATATAATAAATTAGCACTTGTAACTTTGGATTATAATTGTATTAAACATGGCAGTCATCATATGTCTTACTTTTTAAATAACTCTTAAATATTCTTTGTAAAATGAAAAAAACCTCAAAACCAGAACCAGCCTCATTGACCCACCGCGATTCCCGACGCCCCGCATGGCTCGCTGTCTCGCTTCGGCTAGAGTAAATTTGTGTGCGTGAAAGCGGGAGCAAAATTTAGATTATCCACATCAGGCGCCCGCTTAAACCGTGAGGCGTGAACTCTAAGTCGGCATTCATAACAACCGAACCCTACACCACGCAATCCGCACGCACTTTGCCGGTTTTTTTAAACATATAGTCAAAATCTGTTGTTACTAATCTCGAGTAGTAGCTACCTACCAGTAGTACAACAATACCCGCCAAAGTAGGTAGTTTAGTAACAACAACACAATGCGTGTTCTGTACCGCAAACCACAAAGTGGGTATATCTGGTAAAATTAAAGAGATTCGGATCTATAAAGCGGCACGCGAGAGTCTCATTACGACTCGTTTAGTCGGGTTACCTTGCTTACGGACCTAATAATGTAATAAGCAGTAAGCACATTTTATTTATACGTAAACTAATTTGTCTGTTTTAGGTAGTCTTCGATTATTCGATTAAAATTTTTGGAAATTTGTCAAAATGGCGGCAACACGGGGGTTTAAAATTTTAAGAAAATCATATTTCAGCCATTTCGAAAAATTTTCAAATATGTCAAAACTTTTTTTTTACCCTTATACGCAACTTTTTTATCCGATAAACTTCAACGGGTTGGGGATGACTTTGCTAAGGCAGGAGAAAGGGAAAAGTGTGTAGGAAAATGTCAATTATTGCTTGCGAGGTCTACTGTTCTCACAAATCCACAACTTTATAATATCCACTTGTAATTTAATGTAAAAATCCAGTGCAAGTCCAGCTTACTAATGCTGGGATACGGTTAAACTTCACAGAAGGAATCGTAGGAAAGTAATCCCCTCAATTCAATCCTGTATAAAACAGCAAGCCTATATTTTATTGTGTGTAAACTACTGTAGTGTCAACACCTCTGATACGATCTGACATAAGAACATTCGTCAGTGACAACAACATTATCGTCGTTGATTGTGTTGACAGTTCTTCCTCTGTTTTCCTATTTCATCCTATTTTTACGTCTTTTCGGAAATATTTCGTGTTACGCGAATTTCAGGCGACGAGTTACCACTACTAAGGGTTTGTTATTATTATTATATAAGAGCAACCGTTTTTATTAGTAAACCCTTAAACGGGCAAATTGTCCGCTTTTTATAAAACTTACATTATTGATACAAACAAACATAGTGTAACAAACACGTGGAAAATGAAATATTTAGTTTTTTTTTATTTTGTTTGAAAATTTGGCAATATTCAAAATCAGCCCCCCGCTCAAAAATACATTTATTGTATGTATGTAGCTTTTTATGTCGATCGGACAATTTTAAGTATCGATTTTTTTATTTCCACATGGAATTCGGCTCTTTGATGCATTGTAACGAAAAAATTGATATATTTTTTTTTTTATAACATAAGCAGGTTTATAATAGACCATAAAAAGTTAAAAAAATATATACCTATAATAAGTAATAAAATTATTGTTTACAAAAATAGTTTCAGTATGTTGTTGGTAACGTTAAAACGAATTCTACTACTACTAAATTACGAGTACTACTTTTTCTTAACACACTAAACGCGTAACAAGAGCCTTTAAATAAACCTATGGGCCTGCAGATTTTGTGAAAGATGTCCATTATTTTCGCTTTTATATATTTTTTTTCAAATCAATCTTTGGCCAACTATGGGACCTAAAAAAAGTAATCTTCGAATTATTAAAAAAAAAAAATTTTTTTCTTCTTTCTAGAAATAATACAGGATTTTGGTTTTCTAGCAGAGTACGCTTTTTTGTATAGGGTTTCAGTCTTGTATTTTTCATCCATGTCATTTATTATAGAAAATATGGTTTAGTAAAATGCCCTTGCACTGTTGAGACTCTGACCTCTTGCCGAATGTATTACGGTTATGTTACCTCTATATTTTGTATACTTCTGTGGTCGAAAACAAATAGTAGGTGTATCCAGCACGAAGAAAATCAATTGCAACTGGCAACCACAAAAGGAGGAGCGAAACAGCAAGATTGAGGGCAGCTCTTTGTAAGAGCACCGTGATTGGCGACTGATGCCAAATAGATTGACTCTCTCTCTCTCATCTTAGCGTGTTTCAATTTCCATTTATTTGGAGAAAAACAAAACCATGCTAGCACAAACTTCAATTCTCCCCATAATTGATTACGCCGATGTGTGTTATCTGGACTTAACTGAGGAACAACTAAATAAATTAGAACGTCTTCTTAACTACTGTATTAGGTTTATCTTCTGCTTGCGCAAATACGATCACGTTTCCCAATCTCGTTCTCAGCTCAATCGGCTGCTAATTCGTCAACGCAGGAACCAATATATTCTCTGTCAGCTGTACAATGTCCTCAATAATCCCCAGGCCCCTGAGTATCTCAAATCACGTTTTCAACTTTTAAGTTTTACTCATGAGAGGTCCCTGCGTTCTTCAAATACTCTAACCCTAGCTATTCCTTCTCACCGTACAGGTTTTTTTCGATAAATCTTTCTCTGTCACTGCTGTACGACTCTGGAATGCTCTCCCTGAGTCCATCAGAAGGGCTCCTAGCCGCGACTCCTTTAAAATTAGAATTTTCAGACACCTCCATTTTCAATTAAATATGAGACTTAATTGTATAATATGTATTTATAGATATGTATATATTTATTGCTCTTTTGTATGTATTTATGTATTTAATATGCAGGTATATGTATTATTATAATATTTATATTTAGTATGTTTCTTTTTATTTCATTTTTAAGTTTAAAATTTTATTTAGTTTTTTATTGTTATTTTTTATTATGTGTTACACCCACATAAACTCTCCCAATCAACCCAAAAGTTGACTGTTAGAGAATGCTTTTAGCATTAAGTCCGCCTGTTGTACTATTACATTTGTATGTGTGTACAATAAAGTGTAAATAAATAAATACCCTTGACCAAGAAATGACATCTGAGGAGATATGAAAATGTCATATCTTTTTTTTGTGATTGTCGCCTGGTTTCGACAGAATAGATTTAGCGACACCGATGACTCCGTGGTTCAGTGGTCTAGGCGTTTGCTTTGTGATACGAAGGTCGTGAGTTCAAATCCCATTGGGAAGCATCTGATGTAACTCAATGACTGTCAGCTAGGGGCAACAGCAGAGATGTTGTAGTTATTTATCGTCTTAAAAATATACTATAACTATTTTAAGAGTGAATTCAGTCCATGATACTGAACAACTTCCCAAAGGAACATATCGAAATATGATTTTTTTTCTTTCCATACAAACTGTGATACGCAGTGATAAGCAGTTATACTGATTCCACGATTTCCCTTCTAAATAATGATCTTCGACTCATCGCAGAATGGTCAGGACGGTATGGAGTTTCCGTCAATCCTAGCAAATGTCAAGCCATTCTTGTGGGAAGCTCTCAACAATTTGGCAACATTGACATTGAAACCGTCACTCCAATACAATTTAATGGTGTCACCATACCATTCTGCTCCAGTGTCAAAGATCTGGGGCTGCATATTGACTCAACTCTTAGCTGGTCCAATCATGTTGTTGAGGTTAGTCGCAAGGTTACAGGAACACTGCTCTGTCTTTATAGATATACAAGAACTTTCTTCCTCTTAATACAAAAGTAACTTTGACGCACTTTGACGATTATGCAGACGTTTGCTATACAAATTTAAATCAATTTCTTTTACATAAACTCGACAAACTAGCTAACAACTGCATTAGGTTTAACTTCGGACTTCGTAAATATGACCATATCTCCTCCTTTCGGTTTGGCCTGGCTCCCTATTCCCTAGCGTCGAAACGTTAGAATCCTATGCATGCTTTATGCTATCCTCAATAATCCTTACTGCTTATCACAAATCTCAATTTTCTCTTCTTAGCTCTATGAATTCGCGAAATCTTCTCTCTTCTAATCTTCTAACATTATCCATCCCTCATCATCGCACTGAATTTATGAATAAATCTTTTCGAATTCAAGCCATCCTTCTCTGGAATGCTCTTCCTGATTCTATTAGACGAGCGCCTAGTCGTTACGCTTTTAAACGGGCGGTCTCTTCTTCTCGTGGTGTCCTTGCGCGGTAATTAGTAGTCATCCATAAGTATTTATTCATCCGTACACATATATATTAGTTCTTTAAGTATTACATTTACATAATTATATATTTTGTATATTTATTTTATCTATAGTTATTGTATTGGTATATATTTATTTTAAATTAATACATATGTATATTTTTGACCTAATCTTGTAGGTATTTATAGATACTATTCAATTCTGTTTACACACTCTGTCGCACCACCCAAATTATTTCTCTACTTGGTCCAATGGTTGACTGGCAGAGAACGCCATAAGGCGTTCAGTCCGCCATTTGTACACTTTTTTATGTGCAGTAAAGTTTAAATAAATAAATAAATAAACTCGGATCAATGATCGCTCAAATAAGCCAAAGTATAGATATTTAGATAATAGATTTTTGGTATATTTTTCATATAATAAGGTGATTGTATAAAAAAAAAAATATATAAATATAATACAAAAAAAAACTGCCAAATATCGTCGAGCACGGCTCCGGCCCTTCCTTCGCTCTCGACGAATATTTCACTGTATTTTTTTTTTGTAGCCAAAACGGATAGATATTTAGATAATAGATTTTTGGTATAATTTTCATATAAAAAGGTGATTGTATAAAATAGTAATACGTATTATAAAGGCAAATTTTGGCAATTTTAGAGGTATGTTTGTGATTTTTTTCTATCGAGCCAAAAATACTCAATCGTGTTTTAGCTATTGTGGGTGTCTGTAGAAAATCCTTAAGATTTTTATGTAAATTTTTTGAGGAATAAACTGTAGTAGTTTAATAACAGTGATTTTTTAAAATGACGCACAGTATTGCAAATTGTGAACCCACGTCGCCTTAACGTTCCCACTTTAAACTGTAAACATGTTCATAAAATAGTTTGAAGGATTACCTAGGTTTTACTAAATCAAAATTTTAAATGATATTTCCGTTTCCTTACAAACAATTTATTTCAAATGCAGCACTGGACTCCGTGTATCGTCTTAAGTGTAGTCATTGTAAATGACAGTACATGAGTCAGATGGTACTAAAAACTCAATAGATATTCCAATAAAAAGTATAGTTTGTTTAATAAAAAATTGTGTCGTCATCATCATCATCATCGTCAGCTTTCAGGGACCCACTGCTGGGCATAAGCCTCCTGCTGTCTGCGCCATATTAATCTGTCTAAAAAATTGTGTCATCCCGGACTAATTTAATGCCATATAACTCAATGATTCCTTTAAGGAAAATGGCCTAAAGGTCGCGTGTTTTCTTTTCTGCCGATATGACAGTTGATAGGGCCGGCTTTTCTTGAGGACGCCCTAACGTTTGGTGAAAGTTACAAAAAACAATTGTAGTTTTTTTTAGAAAAAATTCAGTTCATGATACTATAAAATATAAACATATTGGGACATATCAAACGGATTGAGCTAGCCCCAAAGAAGTTTTTAAACTTATGTTAAGAAGTACTTAACTTAACTTAACGATACTTTATTTTATGATAAATACATATGTAGATAAACGCCTAAGATCTAGGTCTTTTTGAATAAAAAAACAGCCAAGTGCGTATCAGCCCATGCACAGTGAAGGGTTCCGTAGTTGAAACTACCGACTAAGAGTTCACGCCTCCGTGAGGCGTGAACTCTTAGTCGGTAGTTCAACGACTAAAAACAAGCCCACATATGAGTTTCTTGTTTACTAGGGAACCCTAAAAACATATGTTAGTTTTTAGGGTAAATTAAAGCTAGCTAAAGCTAAATTAAAAGAAAAAAGGATTGTGTGGTTTTACGAAACCACGGTAAAAGTAAAACTTTTTTTCACATTATATAAGTAGACATTTAACTAAAAATTTTCGGAAATACCTACTCCGCGGCCGACTGTCACGCGACATGCAACACACAGACGAAAAAGTTTGAGACGATGTAATAAAAGTTTCACTTTAAAAATATAAACTAAAATAAAATATTTTGTTATATAAAAACATGAGATCACTACGCGGTCATGTCAATTAATACGGATGTGGACTAAAAAAATATTTTTAACTCATCAGGTAGATTATTAAAAATATTGTAAACGTATTTTTCCTTTTTTCTGATTAGCAAATAATTACAAAGATACAGCGCATTTAAATTCCGCATGGCGTCACGATCAAGTACGATTTTCACTTGACGGTGACGTCAATCGCCCCCACTCCGTAACTTCGACGCGCTGTATCTTTGTGAATTTTCACTACTTTGATAAACCGAAAAATATGGGTCCATTATTTTTGGGTAATCTAACTGACGGACTAAATAGCCGTGTTGGCTTATCCGCTGTCCGTATGCACTTGGACCACACACCACCAAAGTGATACCCAGAAAATTGACAACATAAACACGTACACCGGGATTGTAGCACGGGATAATGTAATTTGCCGCATTCTCTCTGGACTCATTAGCCGGGTTCCATATTTTCTTATTATAGTCGGGGTAACTAGCAGTTATCAGCAGCCGAATATTAGTGGGAAAATGCATAACTACATAAAAGTAAACAACGGTATTTTAACATTGAAAATGTTTGTGTTTGTGATGAAAATGTGTATGTACCCGATGTTCAGGCAAAAGTGCGACATGGCCGCAGATCGGTCAAAATTGCAAATATCTCTATGGGAGAGGTGTCAAAATATGCTAGACAAAAAGATTTACCGTATTAGTGCTTGAATTTTTAAAATTAGTCGGTTAGTTTTTTAGAAATTTCGAAAAAATCTAAAATAAAAGTTTTTATTTCTGACTTGCCGGACAAAAATTAAAATAACTTTTTTTTGGGGCCTTAATCGAAATTTGGAAAAAAGGAGTATCTGGAGATTGAATTGGGCTACAAAAAAAACGTATTGGATTGATGATCAGACGACAGATGTGGGCTGCGGAGGTTTCCAAAGATGGGAGGTGTTATTTCTTTATTTCATTTGCAATATACTCTGATAGGTAGTTGCGTGGAGCGTGCAATCTGTATGTGTGTTTACATAGATCTAAAGAAACAAGATACACCTAACTTAATGAAAAATTTGTTGTGTGAGAAAACACAAAAAATTATAAATAAATCACAGTAAAATATTCGTCGATAGCGAACAAAGGCCCGTATCCGTACTGGACGATATTTCGCTCAATTCAATTCAAAATATCTTTATTATCATAGGATATTTATAATATCTCTTAATAATAGTCACTTTGTTTTGTTTTGCACAAATGTTGACGTCAAATCGTTACTTAAAGCTAAGTTTACGCCGCTTCCTAGGCGCAAGTGCAGAAGAAGCGGCAACAAACTGCACTGCACGTTTTCTCCAAAGACGTCAACTAATAAACTAAAAACTTAAAATTAGTTATATATCTATATAACTAATTTTAAGTTTTTAGTTTGTTGTGTTGGCCAGAGATTACATTGTTTATTATGTCATAATTAAATTGAATTATAAGAATCACGAAATTTAAAATAATGTCAATTTGTAAATTTAGTATGTACCAATGTACCTAAATTATGACATGTCTAAGTATACAAACCTTTAAGAGGGACCCGCGCCAAGCTCAAGCCAGACCTTTTTGTCTTTAAGATAGTCATCGGTCCTATAATAAGCCTTCTCACAAAGTAATTTCTTTACATAAGCTTTGAATTTTCTGTCTGGCATATCAAGGACCAATTCTGACAATTTATTATAAAAAAGTATACACTTCCTCATAAAAGACTTACTGACTGTATTCAGCTTGTAATACGGGCTAACTAAGTCATTCTTATTACGTAAATTTCTATCTGTAAAATCACTTACTTTATTGAACATGGAAAAATTTTTCCTTACATACATTATATTTTCAAATATGAATTGTGATGCAAAAGTAAGTATACCTATTTCCTTGAATAATTCCCTCAGTGAGTCTCTCGAGCGTAAACCGTAAATGGCACGAATTGCTCTTTTTTGTAAAATAAAAATAGTCTGAATGTCGACTGCACTCCCCCATAGAAGTATCCCGTAAGACATTAGACTGTGAAAGTAACTAAAGAACACTTGTCTGTGTAGTACGCTGTTTTTTTTAATTATATTTATAATTTTTTGTGTAGCGAAATCGACTAGTAATTTAGATTATACATTTTTTGGTATAATTTTCATATAAAAAGGTGATTGTATAAAATAGTAATATCTTTTTTAAAGGTAAATTTAGGCAAATTTAGAGGTATTTTTGTGTTTTTTCTCTATCGAGCCAAAAATGCTCAATCGTATTTTGAATATTGTGGTTATGCCTTAAGATTCCTATGTAAAATATTTGAAAAATAAACTGTAGTAGTTTAATTACAGTAATTTTTCAAAAACACGCACAGTATTGCGAGCTGTGAACCCATCTTGTCTTAAATAAAAATCAAAACGGCACGTCGCGACTTCACTGTTTCTGTGCAAGGCAGACATCAGCAATAGTTGTAAACCCAAGAAACGGTATCGGTTCACGTATCCACATGCCACAAGTTTATTTGCCAGATAAATAAAAAAAAAACGCTACTTTAAAGCGTTTACCTCCAATAACTTTTGAACGGATGAACCGATTCGACAGACAAGGCTTTCGTATAAAAAACCGCATTGAACCGCAAAATCGGTCTATTCGTTTAGGAGCAACGATGCCACATAGACAGACACACAGACAAGTCAAACTTATCACACCCCTCTTTTTCATAGGGTTAAAAAACCAAGTATGCCGAAGAAGAAAGTAAGAAAAGAAAATAATCAATATCTGATGTTGAATTTGGGCAACGCTATCTTTTATAAAACCAGCACAATCTTATCCCTTGTACCACACGACTTCACGCAGAAAATTGTCAGCATATACACGTAGATCCGGTAGTCTGAAGGATAACGCAATTTGTACCATCCTCCGGTCGTTAGCGGAGCCCCGAATGTAGTTCGGCATATTCCATTTTTTTTATGAGCGTATTCAATTTATTATTATGTTTATTTTTATTGATATTTGTTAACAACCCAATAGGCTGTTAGAATACATATGCGTACATTATGGTTTTTTCAAGCTTTAATTTAGTTTGCCTTGTTTGTTATAAATGAAAGTAAAAAATTATAGGAGGTCGTTATACCAGAAATTTATTTCTTTCAGCGTTTTTAACTCGATCTTAAAATGGCATTATCTAGATATTTTAAATTTTCACCGATTATGTATTACGGTGGTCGTTAAAACACCAAATACAAAAAATAAGATAAAGTAAAAAAAAAAGCGGCCAAGTGCGAGTTGGACTCGCCCATGAAGGGTTCCGTAGCAGCAAGTAACATAATATAAAAGTTCTAAAGGTAAATTGCGGTTTACGATTTATGACGTATTAAAAAATAACTATCTATGATACCGAGACCGCTATAGTTTTAATTGAAAGTACATACTTTGAGGTCTATACCACATATTTTTTAGAATAATTTTAGTAATATTTCAAAAGTTACGGTGGGGGGACACCACAAATTTTAACTTTGTATTAGATTATCTCAAGATTGGGGGGTGTCTCGTAGTTTCAAAGCAGTTTTTGTTGCATTTTAAAAGACCTTTTCAACGATACCCCACACGTTGGGGTATTTTTTTAATTCACTTTTCGTTGTATGGCTGAAAAAAAAAACATTTTTTCATAATTTTCAAAACCAACTTTTGGAACTTCAATATCTATCTCTCCGTCAATTTTCGTGACAATCGGTGCAGTAGCGGCAGCGTACAAGCCCGGACGGACGGACATGACTATAAGGGTTCCTTGTGGACTACGGAACCCTAAAAATTAAAGGGGTTGTCATACAAGAGACGTGTTGTTTCAGCGTTTTAAAACATTGTACGGAGGTACGGAACCCTCCATGTACGAGTCCGATTCGCACTTGACCGGTTTTTTTCCAGACTAGCATGGAAGATTTTAACTTCACAAACTAAAGATGAAAACATGACAAATCACTGTATCGAACGAACCTCCCGTATTCCTTGTAATTTTTTCAGTCCGACTCAATCCTTAGATTAGCATCCTTTGATAGCTTGGAAGTGGATTGAAAGGCCTCTTGGGTTTTTGCCCCAATTGTACGCTAATCGTCGGCTTGTTTACTAAAGTGCGTTTTGGACCCCGGAATAGGTTGGGGCGTGACTAGTAGAGATTTAAAGTATTTCTTTAGACGACCTCCGTGGTGTAATGGTCAACACGCTAGTCCGCCAATCCGGAGGTTCTAGGTTCGATCCCCAGCCAGGGCAAGTTGGAAAATGGCCTTTTTCAAATTGTCCTGGGTCTTGGGTGTTTATCTATATATTTATTTATTATAAAATATAGTATCGTTGAGTTAGTATCCCATAACACAAGTTTAAAACTTACTTTGGGGCTAGCTCAATCAGTGTGATTTGTCCTTATATATTATATACAACGTGGAAAGGACATACCCGTAATAAATTGAACCACGGTCTATACTAGATCATTATAGTATAATAAAATTAAAATAAAAGCCAATGGGAATGTCTAAAATTTATTTGGTTTTTCAACTGTTATTTTAATTACATTATACTATAATGATCTAGTATAGCCCGTGGTTTGATTTATTACGGGTATGTCCCTTCCACTCTGTATATATATTTCTAAATAATAATGATGTATGTAACTAATATGTTCCCAATGAGTTTCTTTCGCCAATCCGGCAAACACCGAAAGAAACTCATTTACACAATATTATCAATACTGCGAAGTTTTCCCAGCAGTGGTCATTGCGAAACGCTAGTACCGTTAGCTTTTCCCAAAATTGTTAATAATTTTAATACAAATAAATATTACACTAAACTTATTGACGTGTAAATGTGCTTGCAAAAGCCTATCTATCTCTATTTAAGAGCTATGCTCTTGACGGTGGAGTATGAATTCTCTTCCATTTGTCCCTCTCATCTGCCAGTTGTTTTACTTCGCTTACGAAACGTTCTCCTTCTTCATTATCTGTTTCATGTAGCTATACCTCTTCCTGGTCCTTTTTTCCCTTCTATCTTTCCTTCCATGATGGTTTTTAGCCTTGCGTCTGCCCCTGCCGGGCTCGGACCGCCACGCCATGTTACATCGCGGAAGCCTATTGTCTATTGTATTGTTACTACGGAATAAGAATTGTTATTAAGGAACTTATAATACAATACAATACCCTTTATTGTCCAAAATAAGAATACAGGACATTATCTTAAAAACTAGGAAATGCGCAAAAGGCGGCCTTATTACTAAGCAATTTCTTCCAGACAACCTCGATCAAATAGAAAAAGTGATTGGAAACTAGGAACTTACCGCGATTAATATTATTTTTAGCTTATACACGTCAAAAAGTTTAGTTTATATTTAGTGTTATTATATTTTATTTTATATATTATAATATATAAACCTACATTACCACTGACTGACTGACTGATTGACATAGTTGTTTGACCTGTTCCCGGGTGGATGGGGTAATGATTGATGTATGGTCGTATAGAGGGTGCTCCAGTAAGTACCAGAAAAATCTGACATGTTGAAGATCATCAAATCCTAATGTAGACGAGGTACGGCCTGCAAAAACGGTTTGGGTTAGGGGTGTGATTTTTTTTCCAAAATGTAGGGGGTTGTAAGCAATTTGACGATTGTCATTTGTTTTTTGATTTTTTCAAAATCCAAGATGGCCGCCATACAAGGACAATTTCCGAGTTTGTACCGCGAGATCGTAGGTCGAGCGGAAAGCGAGGCCGCAGGCCGAGCTGCGTTCCGAGGGTGACGCCCGAGCCCCTATTGATCTCCCCCCTCCCCCCAGAACCCCCCCCCACAAGTTTCTAAGCGAAGCCAGAGACCAAAGGCCGAAAACTAAGCTTCCCGCGAGGCCGCAGGCCGAGCTGCGTGGCGAGGGCAAAGCCCGAGCCCCTCCTGACCTCCCCCCCCCCAAGTCACTAAGCGAAGCCTGAGGCCGAAGGCCGAAGGTTGAAATGTTCCGCGAGGCCGCAGGCCGAGCTGCGTGGCGAGGCCGTAGGCCGAGCCACTCCCACCAAGCGCTGAGCGTTTTTTTTTTTAATTTTTCAAGTTGGCCGCCAATACTCGACTACTTCCGATTTGACTGAAATTCAAAATGCAAGGGTTTTCTGCGTCACGGAATCCAAATCTGACATTTTTTTTGGAATCCAAGATGGCGTCTGGATTTTAATTTTTTTAACTTTATTCGTTCATAACGTCCTATTGAAACATCGAAGGGGTCTAAATTTTTGTATGCTGGGGTAAAGCGCCCCGCGGAACTCAAAACTGCAAACAAAATTTGATTCCAAGATGGCGGCCCGTATACGTTTTTTTTTATACTGTCTTTAGCACCTTACCTATTCTCGCAACTGGAAATAAGATTCCAACCAACTTCAACAGCTGCACGAAAAACCGCGGGCTGCTTGCAGCCCGCGCAGCGCCCGAAAAGCTAGTTATAATATATAAACCTACATTACCACTGACTCACTGACTGATTGACATAGTTGTTTGACCTGTTCCCGGGTGGGTGGGGTAATGATTGATGTATGGTCGTGTAGAGGGTGCTCCAGTGAGTACCAGAAAAATGTTGAAGACGGACGGACGGACATGTTGAAGATCATCAGATCCTTATGTGGACGAGGTACAGCCTGCAAAAACGGTTAGGGTAGGGGTATGATATTTTTTCCAAAATGTAGGGGGTTGTAAGCAATTTGACGACTGTCATTTGTTTTTTGATTTTTTTCAAAATCCAAGATGGCCGCCATACAAGGACAATTTTCGGGTGTGTACCGCGAGGCCGCAGGCCGAGCTGCGTGGCGAGGGTAACGCCCGAGCCCCTCTTGACCTCCCCCGTTCCCCCAGAACCCCCCCCCCCCTCAAGTTTCTAAGCGAAGCCAGAGGCCAAAGGCCGAAAACTAAGGTTCCCGCGAGACCGCAGGCCGAGCCACTCCCACCAAGCGCTGAGCGTTTTTTTAAAAATTTTCAAGATGGCCGCCAATACTCGACTGCTTCCGATTTGACTGAAATTCAGAATGCAAGGGTTTTCTGCGTCACGGAATCCAAATCTGACATTTTTTTGGAATCCAAGATGGTGTCTGGATTTTAGAAATTTAACTTTATTCGTTCAAAACGTCCTACTGGAACATCGAAGGGGTCTGAAATTTTGTATGCTGGGGTAAAGCACCCCGCGGAACTCAAAATTGCAAACAAAATTTGATTCCAAGATGGCGGCCCGTATACGTTTTTATTTTTTTTACACTGACTTTAGCACCTTACCTATTCTCTCTGAAAATAAGATTCCAACCAACTTCAACAGCTGCACGAAAAACCGCGGGCTGCTTGCAGCCCGCGCAGCGCCCGAAAAGCTAGTTATTATATATAAACCTACATTACCACTGACTGACTGACTCACTGATTGACATAGTTGTTTGACCTGTTGTTTTTTTTTTTAATTTTCCAAGACGGCCGCCAATACTCGACTGCTTCCGATTTGACTGAAATTCAGAATGCAAGGGTTTTCTGCGTTACGGAATCCAAATCTGAGATTTTTTTTGGAATCCAAGATGGCGTCTGGATTTTAGAATTTTAACTTTATTCGTTCATAACGTCCTACTTAAACAAAGATGGGGTCTGGAATTTTGTATGCTGGCCAATGTAAAGCATGCCGCGGAACTCAAATTTGCAAACAAAATTTGATTCCAAGATGGCGGCCCGTATTCGTTTTTATTTGTTTTATACTGACTTTAGCACATTACCTATTCTCTCAACTGGAAATAAGATTCCAACCAACTTCAACAGCTGCACGAAAAACCGCGGGCTGCTTGCAGCCCGCGCAGCGCCCGAAAAGCTAGTTTATGTTATATGCTTCTTCTTCTTTGCGTTTCGATGGTGTTTTTTCGTCTCTATCTTTTGTCAGTCCAGTAATGTTATACAGAGTCTTAACAAAATATACTGAATCATACTTCACAACTCTTCCCAAGGAACGTATATCGAAGAATGAAAACTAATTTTAGCCTCCCGTACGAGTTGACCGATCAGCTGATCCGAGTTTGATGAAAAGCAATAAAATATTTCTCATATTTCGATATATATTTCTTGGGGAAAGTTGTTCAGAATCATGGACTGAATTCACTCTTAAAATAGTTTCAGTATATTTTGTTAGACGTTATATATAAAATTTTAGAGCAAATTCAGTAAATGATACTGAACTACTTTCGCATCGCTGCTACTTCAGAGTAGTTCACGCCTATATGTCGCCCATTCTGGGACCCCACCCCGGGCAATGCTGAGTCATATGCCGAGGGGTAAATGTACTTAGACGCGGCCAGTCAGCGAATTTCGGTTTTTGTATACAACAAGGTATATGTATACATAATTTGGAATAACGTAGGCAACGTTATTCCAAATTATGTATACCTAATGAATTTGGATGGTTCAAATAAATTTACTAGCGCCCTGCTCCGTCTTCGCACGGGTATGTATTATACATATCATCATCATCAGGTCTATTTTAGGGTTCCGTGCCCGAAGGGTGCAAACGGGACCCTATTACTGAGACTCCGCTGTCTGTCCGTCTGTCCGTCTGTCACAGGGCTCTATCTCTTGAACCGTAATAGCTAGGCACTTGAAATTTTCACCGATTATGTATTACTGTAGCCGCTATAACAACAAATACTAAAAATAAAAGAAAGTTGAAAATTAAAGGGGGTCATCATACAAAAAACGTGTTTTTTTCAGCGTTTTTAACTCGATCTTTTTAATGGCATTAACTAGATACTTGAAATTTTCACAGATTATGTATAACTATGACCGCTATAACAGCAAATACTAAAAATAAGAAAAAGTTAAAAATTAAAGGGGGTCGTCATACAAGAAACGTGTTTCTTCAGCGTTTTAAAACATTGTACGGTGGTACGGAACCCTTCATGTACGAGTCCGACTCGCACTTGCCCGTTTATTAGTCTCCACAGCAGGAGCACGACTCTCCACAGCCATATATTAGTCAGATCAGTCAGAGGATTTGGCCTAAACTCTCCACGCTGGCCAGACGGGTTGGAGAGGTCTCATTGATGTTTATAAGCTTTGTTTAGCTTGTGTTTCCTAAGTCGCCTCATACGAAATCCACGAGAAGACTTAAAGTGGTCCTATTCTACTCAGCCGGGTACCACACGGCCAATATTACCTTTAAAAAATTAAACTTATCAAGTTGTCAATTTCGGCAGTGTGAATGTGGCACATTTCAATACATACTTAACTGTAAACCGAGGACACACAGAAATAACCACCTCTTTATCCACCAGCTATGAATACTAAACTATATCGCCTGCCTCAATCATGTCGGCCGCCGGGCGATCAAACATGAATGCAGGGGACGTGTGAGTCGGACCCTCTCAATATTTAAACGTTCGGGCAAAGAGCTATTATGTAAAAGAGAAGACACCACATATCACTGTTTTGTCCTGTCCAATTGGGTAGATGACCAACAATATTTTTTTTGGTACTGTCAAGAGAATAAAACGTCACAAAATAGTGTCACTGTCAACGATCATATCCATTTATAACATGATCATTTTAGATTGATTTATGCAGCAAAACCGATAATATGAGCGCAATTTGACTCCAAAAAAATATGACGTCACGGTTGTGTTTTTCATACAAATCCCATAGGAAATATTGGTTTTGGCGTTTAGAAAAGAGTGTCTGATTTGACTATTTCACATCAAGGGGATTGTAGCTATCTCCATAAACTACTAAGTGAAGATTGCTTGCTCATAAACGCCTATATTTTCGACAGTTTATAAGCGAAAACCATACGAAAACATGGTTAAATACTTATAATTAAAATCTCCTTGGTGTATCTTAAAATACTGTAAGAATAATTCAAGAAACACGTAGAAACCATATTTCATTGTTTGTTGACCTCCGTGGCGTAATAGTCAACTAACTAGTTAGCTAAACCGGAGGTTCTGGGTTCGATCCCCAGCCAGGGCAAGTTGGAAAATAGCCTTTTTAATATTGTCCTGGGTCTTAGATGTTTACCTATATATGTTATTCTTACTATCATAAAATATGACATCGTTGAGTTAGTATCCTATAATAAGTTTGGGGACTAGCTCAATTTTAAATACGTTTATTATAAAATTCACGCTGCAATATATTAAAATATAGATTAGCATCCAATGTTTGAGATAGCTGGTCTATATTATTCTATGTCAATGCATTTGGGCCGTGTGGTGTCATGCCTTGTTTCTCTTTTATTTTGCATTATTATGACGCTTTCAGAGTAACTTTGATGGACAGACTCTCTGGTGACTTGACTTTTGTTACTAACGGCAAACATTTGCATACATTTTCGCCCACCATCACACTAAAAGTGGTATTTAGGTCTTACGGCCCTGAGCTCTGTCTACTTACGAGTAGAGCCCGGTGAGACCCAAAATACTCTGTCTGCCAGCGAAGTGGGGAAGAGGCCTATATATATATATATATATATATAGATAGATCCATAATATGGGTGAATGATAGTATGGTGGAAACCAAGTCATATAGTCTGCGGACTACGGAACTACCGATACGACTTGATATCCGTAGCGCCATCTATTATTTGCTAGAGAAAGCCGTGACTTACAAGCGTAAACTCCCAATAACTTGTAAACGGCTGAACCGATTTTCATTAAACATAGCTAAGAACCACCGCAAGGGAACTTGTTTTTACGTAAAAAAGTTGTTCAGACAAAAAAGTTGCGTCTTACGCCCATTGTACTAATGTTAATTATTTTATGTTATCTGTTATATATATTTCATTTTAGTTAAAAATAAAGAGTTTTCTATTCTATTCTATTCTTAAGGCCGTACCTAAATTTTCCGGGGTCCAGTGCTGCCCCCATTTAAAATAAATCATTTCAAAGAAAACGGAGACATAATTTAAAATTTTGCTACTACCAAGTCCTAGATCACCCTTCAAAGTATTTTATGAACTACTGTTTACAGTTTAAAGTGTGAACGTTAAGCTTTACTACGCACATTTGCGATAAACGGCCACTTTTGGCAAATGTGCGTAGTAAAGCTTAACATTATATACTGTAAACAGTAGTTTATCTAGGACATGGTAGTAGCAAAATTTTAAATAATGTTTCCGTTTTCTTTGAAATGATTTATTTAAAATGAGGGCAGCACTGGACCTCGGAAAATTCAGGTACGGCCTTAAGGTAACAAGAAAGTTTTGAAAATTTGGAAAGAAATGGCTGAAATATGATTTTCTTAAAGTTTTAAACTCCCATATGTCCACCATTTTGGAAAATATAATTATTGAACCTGCTTATTAAATTTCACGAGAATTGAGACCTGTAAGCGAGAACAAACCGACTGACATACTGGCGGACATAAGCATTTTTGCGCAATCTCGAAACTGAGACAAAAAAGAAAGTAATAAAATAAGAAAAAAGCGGCCAAGTGCGAGTCGGACTCGCCCATGAAGGATTCCGTAGCAGCAAGTAACATAATATAAAAGTTCTTAAGGTAATCTATGATACCGAGACCGCTATAGTTTTAATTGAAAGTACATACTTTGAGGTATATACCACATTTTTTTCAGAATAATTTTAGTAATATTTCAAAAGTTACGGTCAAATTTTAACTTTGTATTAGATTATCTCAAGACTGGGGGGTTTGATCTACATAGTTTTAAAGCAGTTTTTGTTGCATTTTAAAAGACCTTTTCAACGATACCCCACACGTTGGGGTTAGTCCAATTTAATTTTTTAAATTCACTTTTCGTTGTACGAGTATGGCTGAAAAAAAATCATTTTTTCATAATTTTAAAAACCAACTTTTGGAACTTCAATATCTATCTCTCCACCAATTTTCGTGACAATCGGTGCAGTAGCGGCGGAGTACGAGCCCGGACGAACAGACGGACGGACATGACGAAACTATAAGGGTTCCTTGTGGACTACGGAACCCTAAAAACCGCAATAATCCTTTCAACGACCCAATAGTTTTACTGAAATACATCGAATTAAATCCTTTGGAGCGAATTTAAAACGAATTCACAAATCAGACGCGTCGAGTGTGACGAGGTGAAAAATTAAAGATGGCTGACGATTCCAATTGCATTTACGGTGTATTGGTAATTCTTCGTATTGGTAATATAAAAAGGGTGCTATTTTGTAGAAATGTGAAGTGTTTTACACTTTTTAGAATTATTCAAAATAATGTTTTTTAGAATTTCTCCCTGATAGGTGAATTCGCGAACTCTTTTGAAAGTCCTCTAGTCATTTATCTTGCTTTCCTTAATAAATGTAATAAATCGAAATCTAATAGCACAACTCCATTTCTTCCTGTGGATGTAGTAAGAGGCGACATAGGAAATAAGCACAAACATCTCTTGTTACAAGTTACAACTGCATTCTCAAGGCGGGTTGACGTCGGGCGGCGGCCGAATGCAAATTTTTTCGCACAAATGCATTCGCAAAGAGGGCTGATGTCAGGTAGAAGGCTGGTTGTAAAACTATAGCTGTTTCGGCCATTTCTTTTCGATTTCGCATGGTTTTTGGCATCCTTGGGTAAACATTGATATGCTATATTTGGAGAAGAAAATGCGGGAAAGCGCTCCGCGGACTCCGAAGCAGTACAACTAAGGGTGCAATGAAAACAAAAAAGAAATACCTTAGTAAAAATATAAAGACTGAATAAAAGTTTTTTTTTTACTTTATTTCTGTATATTTGTATAATCAAATGAGATTATGTGGGATGAATATGGAACAACGAAACAAAAGTTTTAAATTAACAAAACTTTAAAAGGTAATTTTCTGAGGGAAATAGTTTCAAAGAGACGTGTAGAAAATGAAGGATACAGAAAAACTTACTTCGTTCTCGCAAAAATTTCGCTTAAACACAGGTAGAAATAAAATAAGAAAACTTTACCTAAACCTCCAATGAGATGAAAAGTTTCTTTCCCGTCTTAGCACGTTCTTGGCTGCTTTGTTCGAGTTTTGCTTCTCTTTTCCACCTCTTAACCGACTTCAAAAATGGACAAGTTTATCAACTCGTCAGAATATTTTTTTATGTATGTTCCCCGATTACTTAAAGACGCCTAGACCGATTTGGCAAATTCTTTTTTTTTTGTTTAATAGGTGGTCTTTTCAGGTGGTCCCAAATTTTGTTAAAATCGGTTGTGTGGTTTGTTTTTTAAACTTTTTAAAACTTAACCTAGGTGTCTTATAGTAGGTGTCTAGTCTTTTGAATAGGCAACAACAGACTAAATGGAAGAAAAAATGGAAATTCCGTAAATAAAGCGCATCAATTTTTAAACAGACAATAGTTCTAGAAATAAAAAGACTTAAAAGTCTATTGAAGTCTTTTTTATCTTCCAATACGTTAACAGCCGGTTGGACAAATCTGCTAAGCGATGTAAAAATGGCATTTAGTGCCAATTCGCTACGTTCCTAACTCTCCATCATCTAAGTATATTAAAGTTATAGTTGCTATAAAATCCGAATGCATAACGCAATCTTAACAGTTTTTTTCATTTGCAAGGTGTCTTAATCAAACGTGTTCTTGTTTGATCGAAATCAGTTCAGCCGTTTACAAGTTGAAATTGATAAAAGTCAGATTTTTTTTATGAAATTTTATTTTTATTATACAGGGTTATTTTTAATTAACTTATTATAATTATAATATAAATTATTTTTATTGAAAGTGGTTCAGTATCACGGACTGAACATGCGCCAAAAAGGTTGCAAGTTAATTAAAAATAACCCTGTACAAATTTAATGAATATCATTGGGATAAAAGCGTGATAAAGTATGTATATAAAGTATTAAGATAAGATTATTTTTGTGGGGAAAGGGAAAGTAGAGTTCTAGAAAAGAAAAATTCAGAAGAAGTATAGAAGGAAAGAGTAAAAAAGTACAAAATATAGGATATATAATATTATACTAATATATTGGCAGTCACACAAGCAATAATAATTTACAATTAGTTACACGGTAAAAACTAAAAATAATTCTCACTGATATTAATTTTTTTGTTACAATGACAACGTGACATAACCTTATTTCTTTTTTTCTCATAAAGAAAACTTGTTCAAACCTACAACCAGACCTGTGTCACTCCCCGTTTAGGTATCGAAAATGTACCTACATTATTACTATGCGCGCAGCTGCCCCTCCGAGTGGTAAATTCAGTTATACGAATCGTTTGTCCAGAGTAATAAGAATGAAATTGGCTTGCAATGGATGTCTAGGTATCTACACGAAAAGGTGCTGAGTTCTGACGTGAGCTAAATTAAACCATGTCGCTAGCCACATTGAGTAAATATTTCTTTGAATTTCTTTGCTGAGCGAGACTTCTGTACGGAGTACTATCCTATTCTGTGCCTACATTGGCCATTGAGGAAAGTAACGAGTTGGAAACAAGGGGTAAGAGATAAAAAATGGTGCTTGTTATTAGTGGATTAGCGACCGAATCACGTTGCGGCTCTTCGTTTAATTTTGATGGAAATCGCTGCTTTAGCATTTCTTTTGTCTTTGGGTACAGGGATTGAAAATGCGTAATTTTATTGCTACGTTGTTTGAAGCTTTTAGTTGAAAGATGCAAATCCTATTTCGGATTTGTCTTTTCTCTTCACTCTTACTATTAAACCTTTTATTGTTACAGTACCTACCGAACTGTACTGTACACATCAAAGATAAATTGATTTGTAAATGTAATTTAATTAATAATTTTTGGACATGTATTCAAATTCCTATGCCTATGATGGTAGAATATGTTTGTCCTTGCTATATTTGTAAACATGTAATAAGCCGTATCGAATCGCCTATTGACATGATTTCTCAAGATTTTGCCGATTTCTCGATTGGTTTTTAGGATCTGCGTGGGAAGGTAAGCAGCTGCTACATTTTATGTTTTTTTTTAATTTTTCCCAAACTGGCATGTAACGAGATATTATTTATAAGGAAAGTTCAAAATAAGACGGAAAAATAAGAATTTGATAAAATAAGAATTAATTTAAATAAGAGGAATTCGTCTATTTTAGAACTTCAAAAATGTCCAACTCGGAAAACATTCGTAATAATGTATTTTTACTCCCAAACGCTTGAAATTCATTATTATCATCATCATCTTCCTAGCCTTCTCCCTATTTAGGGTCAGCCCTGTATATCAACTCCCTCCATCGTTTTCTATCATTAACATACTCGTACGCCCCATTAATTGAAAAAGGTATGAAATATAAATTTTATCCAACTACACGCCAAATATCAACATGTTATTTGGGAAAAGTGGGAAACCGTACATTATGACCATCAAACAACAGCATTAGTTAAGCTTCGTTCACACAACGCAGTCATATAACTATAGCTTGATATATTTTATTTATTTATTATTGATTTACCAATTTACGTACACGGAAAATGTATACAGAGAGAGAATACATACAATAAAAGTTGTACAAAGGCATTGCTCATCTCAAAAGAAGATGGAAATTTTTAAATAAATAATTTATGTCTAGTTACTTTTTACTTACTAGACTTTGTATACTTAGGCTTATACGGGAAAGAATCAAGTCGAAGAATTTGGGAGACCTTTGCTCAACAATGGGACAAAATAGGTTAACAAAAAAGACCTTTTAGTAGATTGATGACGCAGCCATTGTATAAGATATTAATATATAGCTATATAACGACTTTATTCTATAAATAAAGTGTGTGTGAACGCTCCATTAGCGAACGAACAATAAGAATCGAGGCTGCACAAAAGAAACATTTTAAGAAAAAAATATCGCGAGAACAAAAAAGGCGAAAAAAGTGGAATAACACGAAAAACACAAGTGCTTGTTCCCACTTGTTTGCCGAAATGAGGGTGAGTAGTGAGGGCAAATTTATTTCCAAATGGACTCCTTGTCGATGAGGAAGGGTCAATGAATGTTGATAATTTAAACTAAATATCTATAATTTTAGCAGGTGACATGAAATTCGTGGCTATAGTAAAAGTAGAACTATGATTTTACTAGCTGAAATTTAAGTCAATTGAATTAAAAAATTGTGATGAAAAGTTTTGCAACGAGTAAAATTCGAACTCACGCCCCTCACATGTGTACTGTGAGTGCACTTCCAATTGTGCTACCGTGACTTCGAATCACCTGACGAATTTCCTCATCACATATTACTTACGCATTAACAGCATGCGTATCTCACTTCTGGCGAATTTTTTCATCACATATTTTTAATTTACCTCTAGATATTGTAGCATTGTAATGCTGTATAAATCAAAATTAAATTGAAATTGATCCAAACATTCCATGCTGGTTTGGGAAAAAGGAGAAAGGAAAAAACTTCATTGTGCGAACCGCTAAAGTGTGGAATTCCCTCCCTGCGTCGATGTTTCCCCATTCATATGATTTAGGGATTTTCAAGGCAAGAGTGAATAGGCATTTTTTGTGTCTGCGTGTTACACCTTAGACCTCATCTTAGCTTCCCATCAGGCTAGATAGAGTCAAACGCACTCAAATATCTAATAAAAAAAAACTAAGAATTAATCAGCTGCTTCTCTATACGCGCAGGTTTAAAGCCAATCTAGGGAATAGGCGAGAATCTGAATCTTGTCAATAGGAAATGTGGCTTTCAGTCAATCACTATTTTGAGTCCCTTTTTCCAACTTAACGTCACGCCCACGATCACACTTTATTTATTTTTTATGATCGTATGCCTCCGTATACGATCATAAAAAATAAATATAAAAATTAAGTTTAATGATAATATTTAAGTAGTTACTAAATAAAACATTATGACATTCTTAATCATTATAAAATATACTTAGTTAAATGAGCCGCCGTCAACTTGGCTTTAAATGAAGTCAGTCAGTCACTTTGAGGCAAGAAGCAATTGCGACTTCGTTGGGCAGATACATTTATCGTTCTGTTTACAAAAAGTCGCACAAACTAATGAAATTAGAAAAATAACTTTATTGAACTCTTGGCAGACATCCCTCGCAACGTGAAATTTTGGCAAAGCGTAAGCATAAAAACTACATTCAATTCTGTTAAGGAAAGATATACCGCTTATTGTTGTACTGGAATCGCGCCAAGCGCATAATTGTGTGGAGAAATTGGACCGAAAATGTCTACGACGTTTTCCAGATTTTAAGATATGAACAGACACACTTCTTCTACATCCTAGCGCGTCCCAGTTGCATCCTCAGCTGTGCAGCTTCGTAGCCCATAGTGCCCTTTCCCTTTTTATCTTCCCAAATAAAACATGCATGTCAATGGTCACCCAAGGATGCCAAAGACTTTGCGAAATGGCAAAAAAATTGTTGGAACAGTTTACACGATTTGGCCATTAGCCGTGTGGTTCCCGGCAGAGTAGAATAGGACCACTCCAAGTGTCCCGTGGATGCCGTAGAAGGCGACTTAGGAAACACAAGCTAAACAAAGCTTATGAACATCAATGAGCCCTTCTCCAGTTCGTCTGGCAAGAGTAAAGAGTGTAGGCCAAATCCTCTAACGGCTCTGGCTAATATATGGCTCTGGTAGTACAGAGAGGATCGTGCTCCTGCAGTGCAGACTGAAAAAGACCTAATGACGATTATGATGATACGATTTGGCTATAATTTTAAGACCGGCTGCCGCCCGACGTCAACTCCCCTTGGGAATGCAGTTGTAGCACGGGATGTTTCTGCTTAGTCCCTTAGTCGCCCCAGAAATCAGAAATCTTTATTTGCCAGAATACATTACAAAATAGGTGTTCAGTACAATTAAAGCCATTGTATTCAGCCTGCAAACAGACGTGCAAATATACACAATCAAGTCAATAAATTTATCAAGTTAGCTACATAAATCGAATTTGTACAATTTAAATTACAAAAAATATAAAAAAAATAATAATTATAAAATGTCAGTCTACTTAGAAGCTAAATATTCATTTACACTATAAAACATTTATCTAAAAGCCATTTTGTCAATTTATTTTCGAATGAAGTCCCATTCAATTCCTTAATTTCGTCAGATAGTTTATTATATATTACAATACTTATGTTATAAGAATTTCTTTCGTACACCGTTTTGGGAGAATAAGGTTTATATAGCAACTTCATGTATTTTTGCCTAGTCTGTCTTAAATTATATTCTCCTCTTACGACATCCATAGGATTAGATGGAGTGGATCTATTCTAGGCTGGAAGCCACACGGCACACACTATCTCTTCTTTATCCCTAACAAGGTAGGCAGAGCCTGGACCGTTTAGTGTGATCGTGGGCGTGACGTTAAGTTGGAAAAAGGGACTCAAAATAGTGATTGACTGAAAGCCACATTTCCTATTGACAATATTCAGATTCTCGCCTATTCCCTAGATTGGCTTTAATCCTGCGCGGGAAGAGAAGCAGCTGATTAATTCTAAGTTTTTTTAAATTAGATATTTGAGTGCGTTTGACTCTATCTAGCCTGATGGGAAGCTAAGATGAGGTCTAAGGTGTAACACGCAGACTCAAAAAATGCCTATTCACTCTTGCCTTGAAAATCCCTAAATCATATGAATGGGTAAATCCAGGTACAGGAGGTATTTGAGTAAAGTCACAGACTTCATATATAAATAGGTACTAACGTACAGAACGGTAGCTGACCTCGTTCTTCGCAAATCCATTGCAAATCGGTATAACATATGAAATAAAGTTGGTCGCAACGAATTTAACATAGCTTGAGAACTGCTTTATAATAATGGCAGACAGAATCAGGCAGTTAAGTAAAATAATTCGATCTACGATAGCCCTACGTTTCACTCGCACACGGGGACGTGTGTGTAAGAACATTGTACTCGTATCTACAGTTGTTTGATAATTTTGCTTAAAATGTTTCAAGCTTCTCAGCTGTTGTACTCGTAATGTTTTAAAAGCGTCTGTATACATACTTAGATACAAACCCAAGACATCTTCCACGCTAGTCTAGTAGAAGAGAATGTCCACTTATATGCTTCTCTTTTAGTTATACGACATAATATTTAACAAGACATCGACATCACAATGGACAACTCTAGGGATAAAAAACATTCCTTTTCAGTATTTGTCGAACCGCGCGGTCGCTTGTTTCTCACTCGCGTTAAACATCGCGAAAAATGTCACAATTCTTATAACACCTTCGTCATATGTTTTACTCAATTGCTCCCTCCATTCCAGGGTTTCTGTATGTAAGTATATTTTTTTGTTTAGGGAGCCGGATAATCATTCATTAATTATATTCAAATTTTTGACGACCTCCTTGGCTAGACCGGAGGTTTTAGGTTCGATCCCCAGCCAGGGCAAGTTGAATAAAACCGGCCAAGTGCGAGTTAAACTCGCGTGGAGAAGGTTCCGTGCAATTGATTGAATTTTTATAGGTTTTCCTGTAATCTACAAGCAATGAACTATATTTTGTATTTTTTTAAAATGTTAGGCTCAGTAGTTTCAGAGATCAAGGGAGGATGGTAAATGATAATCTTCTTTCATAAAAAAAAACCAAAACTTTTTATTTTACAATAATAAAAAAATATATTTGACGTCCTCATAACAAGCCCTTTCATTTGATATATTACACAGTAAGGTTTGCAAAACTTTTTTTAAAATTTCCTAATTTGTCCCCCGAAAATGACCCTTATTTTGAAAAAATATTTATTTATTTTGCACATCTGTGTTTGGGTCATAGGATTACACCATCCTGCCAAATTTCACCTGATTCGGTCCAGTAGATTCGGAGCAAATTGGCTGTGACAGACGGACGGACATACAGACGCACGAGTGATCCTATAAGGATTCCGTTTTTAGGGTTCCGTACCCAAAGGGTGCAAACAGGACCCTATTACTGTGACTACGCTGTCTGTCCGTCTGTCTGTCCGTCAGTCACAGGGCTCTATTTATTGAACCGTAATAGCTAGACACTTGAAATTTTCACTGATTATGTATTACTGTGGCGGATATAACAACAAATACTAAAAGTAAAAAATAGTTAAAAATTAAAGGTGGTCCTCATACAAGAAGCGTGTTTTTGTCAGCGTTTTTAACTTGATCTTCATAATGGCATTAACTTGATACTTGAAATTTTCACCAATTATGTATTACCATGACCACAATAACAACAATTACTAAAAATAAAATAAAGTTAAAAATTAAAGGGGGTCGTCATACAAGAAACGTGTTTCTTTAGCGTTTTAAAACATTGTACGGTGGTACGGAACCCTTCATGTACGAGTCCGACTCGCACTTGCCCGTTTATTCATTTTTAGTATGGAACCCTAAAAATGTGCCTTTTTCAAATTGTCCTGGGTCTGGGTGTTATTATATGTATTTATTATAAAATATAGTACTGTTAAGTTGTATCCCATTACACAAGTTTAAACTTACTTTGGAGCTAGCTCAATCAGTGAGATGAAAACGTTTCTTTTTAATAATAAATATAGTATATTTATTATTAAAAACAAACGCTTTCATTCGTCAGTCTGCCTGTCTTTCAGTGGGTCTTAACTGTCGGGATACTGTTACTATGTATGGGGGAGTGCAAGATAAATAGCCGGGTCGCATCAATAAGTTTATTTACTACATTACAAGTTGTGTTCACGGCGAAAGGGCAACGACGACTGGCGATGCGCAGGGTTACGTCCGTCAGTCGTTCACAAAAGTGTTCTTGCATCTTGCATTATGTGCTACATATACATACATACATACTATCACGCCTGTTCCCCACAGGGGTAGGCAGAGACTATGGACCTCCACTTGCTACGATCCTGACAGACCTCTTTCGCTTCATCTACACTCAGCCTCCTCATACATGTGTTACACATATCTTATTAACTTTTTCGTCGAATCGATGACTGAATACATTTAGGTTAGATCAGAGATATGGGATATTCTGAGGGTTAGATAACTCCCAATTAGAAGGTTGCCATAGAAACAACATTATATGTGCACTGCATCAAGTCGGGCATTGAGCATGTCACGATGCTACATATCTCATTCAACGAGATCTATGTACTTACGTACTAGAGAAGACGCCACATACAACAGTTGTGTTCTGTTCATCATATGCTATCACTGTTAACCTCACATTAGTCACTCGCTAGCAATACGCGCATAAAACACTCCACAATTCATTAAAGAAAACACTGTCAACTTAGTCTAAAATGTCTTGGTGTGTGTTGAGATACTGCACTAGTAATTCAAAGAACAAAGCAAAATATAAAGGAATAACTTTCTATCGGTAAGTAACTAGATTTCATTGATTGAAAATTAAATACGGATTGCAAAATTTCGGCTGCCATAATGAATGTAATCAGTCAATGAGTGTAGTCGTCATAGACTAACAAAACAGGAGTGAAATGTAGACATCATAAATATGCCTACATTTCACTTTCTTCATGGAAGCATCGAAAAACTATTTGTTTGCTACTCAGTTACTAATGTTTGTAAAACGTTTAAAAATGTTTAAGTTTTATGATTTTTATCTACATATGCTATAAATGCTTTACAAAAGTTTCCTAAAATCTTATAAATCCTTTATAAAATTAAGTCATATCTCGTAACGTCTCACTAGGACCTCCGATCCGAGGGTTCAAAAATTTTGTATGTGGGGGCTGTACCCCTACAAGTGCCCCGCGCAACTTGAAACTGCTATCAGATTTTGGATCCAAGATGGCCGCTTACACATTTTTGATGTTTTATTATGTTTGTCCCTATAATTCTGTTTCCTCGTAACTGCTACGTGGCTAAATCGATTTTGATAAATTATTATATAACTATAAGCCAATTACAAATCTTCATATATGTAATCTAAATAAACATATGTAATTTAGACCCAATACCTACGTATATGATTATATAATACATTAAATACAGAGATAGCTAACAAAGAAAAAAAACAAAAATGTATACAAGTACAAGAAATCACTTTCTTCTAGTGCAAAACATTATGTTAAGAAATTAAGTAAGAATAATAAAAGGTTACCAAAGAAACAGATATGTGCAGTTTAACTTTTACCTTTATAAATATGATAGTCGTGAGTCTACAATCTAAAATTCTATACAACCATACAAACATCTATACAACCATACAAACATCTATACACCCATCCGTACATCCAGCCATACTTATCAACATCCGCATTTATTAAAATATATGTAGGATTTAATTTGAACCACGTACTCGTAGGTATGTAAAAATATATTGACCTTTCTGTACTACTCTCGTGTTTAGTCTATATTACCAAAAAGGACATGGCCGTGTTTGAAGATGCCGAGTCTATATATTTATGTCAATGATCTCATTCATCCTTTTTGAATTGAATTGAATTGCAAGACATTTATTTGTTGCTATAACACACGTACTTACAAAAAACAGAGAAAGAAATTACACAAAAACATAAAAAAATTATTACTTTTTCTCTTTCTCTTTACTTTTTTATTTATTTTATACTTCGTGTTAACCACCTCATTTCCGTATCTTATCCTGTCCACCTATTTAAGAAATTATAACCAGTATTGTATACGTATACTAATGTTTAGGAATAAACTGAACTACTCAAAGGAGTTGTTGCACAAAGGAATGGGGAGCCGGCTAGGTCACTGAACACCTATCTGAAATTTGCATTCTTGGGTTGTTATCAATGCCTTATAAGTAAATCCGATAAATTCGTAGCCTTTCTATGGTACATTTGGATCAAAATATCGTATTTTAAGGTTAGGTGAGTTCCGCCAAAATGGCCGATACCCATTATTTCAACTGACCTGACATTGACAGTAACTGCGAGTGTCGTTTAAATAAGGTTGCGTACGTATTGGCGCCATGTCAGTATCGTCATTATACGATAATAAGCGAATTTAAATGTAATTTTGTGCACTCATTCTGTCACTCAATCTAATCAATCATTAAATTAATATTTTTTCTGTTTTTTGGGGAAGTGTTCATGACTTGGCCCGTTGTGCAACATCCCCTTTGCCCTAACTACATAAAGTAGTCGTGTGGTTTCAGCAGAGCAAAATAGGACCACTCCAAGTCTTCCCGTGGATGTCGCGACTTAGAAATACAAGCTAAACAAAGCTTATAAACATCAATGAGACTCTCCAACCCGTCTGGCCAGCGTGGAGAGTGTAGGCCAAATCCTCTGACTGCTTTGGCTAATATATGGCTTTGGTAGTACAGAAAGGGTCGTGCTCCTGCAGTGGAGACTAAAAAAAAACCTGATGATGATGACTTGAATGTCCCAAATTGTCTGCTTTCTATTTCAATAAATCACTGACAGAGTACTATACGTACTCATAATGTAATAGCACAGAGTAATAATATGTAATAGCCTTGTTATTTTCTTTCTTAGAGAACCTAAGCATTACACTACAACAAAACATCGTCTAAGAACACAAAAAAGGTCCCAAATGTATCAAAGACTTAGCAAGGACGTTTCAGCTCCAATTTATTACAAAAAAACTGTATATTCTACTATGATAGAGAAATATCTGTAGATGTCGCAACACATACGAACTTGTGACAGAATTGGTTTGATTGAAATTTTAATATAACATTGCACTCACTTGAAAATGTTTGTTGTTTTCAAAATCATTAAAGTGATAAATCCGCTTTGTCAACAAATAAAATAGTCAACTAATGATCAAAATGATGGAAAAGGAATCGAAATAGTGATGACAGGTAATACGGCTTGCAATCAAGCCGTATTACCTGAATGTCGTATTTTCGCCAATTCCCTCGATCGGCTTTTACGATTTGCATGGGAACAGAAGCAGCTGGTTCATTCTAAGTTTTTTCTTTTCTCCCAGACCAGCAAAGAAGAATTAAACGAATAATCTCGGGAAAATTTCTAACTGTAGACTTTTGTATAAGAAAGTCTGAAATTTTTTCAGATAAAGTTTTTCATATTAAAAGGCTGGCTTACTTCTTCAAGTAAGTATGAGTCGGCCGTACATTTACTATTGAATTACATACTGTACAGTTCCTTCTACTAGAAGCATTTGAAATGTGGTGCTGGCGTAGGATGGAAATGATAAGCTGGGTTGAAAAGGTTACTCATGAGGAGGTCCTTAAAAGAGAGGGAAAGAAAAGGTGCATTTTGGATATAATTGAGAATAGACGAAGAAAGGTATTGGGTTATCTGCTACGACACTACGACTTTATAAAGACTATCATTGAAGGAAGGAAAAAGAGGACCAGGAAGACTGCTACATGAGACAGATAAAGGAGAAGATTAAAGCGAAGTAAAACAGCTGGCAGATGAGAGAGACAAATAACACAGAATACACACTCCACCGACAAGAGCATAGCTCTTAAATATAGATAGATAGACAGCTCTTTCGTTCAAATAGTTGTCTACTGTATACTATACTGTATAGTATACTGTCAGCGCGCCGACAGGTTGCACCTGCTTTTTCAAAGAAAGCGAGAATTTTAGAAGAAGACGTGACTCGACGTCAAGGAAAATCGAGAGAACCAACGAACTATACCTCTAGGTAGGTATGTACTCGTATGTATCTAGATGCGACATCTTTACGAAACGTAACATCTTTGATTTTCTTATTATATTCTTATTCGTTCTGTCTTTGAGCTGAAATCAAATCCCGTTTCTTCAATCTCGGCAAAATTGTCCGCCATTTTTAATATAACTTCAAATAAATGTGAAGATTAGGTTTTGTATATTTTTGCCACTGTCTTTCAGGCGCCTAATACTGTGTAAATACCAATTCCAAAATATCTCCAGACTGGAACTGTGGAGATAATGAACAAACCATACAACATATCGCTGAAGAATGTTTGAATGAAATACCGTTTCCCTGGTGACTTAGCGAACTCCAAAGTTTAACTCCACCAGCCGTAGACTGGCTAAAAAACCTAACATTAAGCGTTTAGGATTCATGCATTAACTTTCCATACGACATGATGGTGACTGTGTAAATGAGTTTATTTCGGCGTTTCTTCTCACCAGTGATCGTTGCGAAACACTAGTCATCATCATCATCATCAGGTCTTTTTTAGTCTCCACTGCAGAAGCACGACCCTTTCTGTACTACCAGAGCCATATAATAGTCAGAGCAGTCAGAGGATTTGGCCTACACTCTCCACGCTGGCCAAACGGGTTGGAGAGGTCTCATTGATGTTTATAAGCTTTGTTTAGCTTGTGTTTCTTAAGTCGCCTTCTACGACATTCTCGGGAAGACTTAGAGTGGTCATATTTCTACTCTGCCGGGAACCACACGGCTAGAACACTGAAACATTAGTATCGGTAGGTAGGTAAAAAAAACAAATAAACATTACACTTTAATGCACCCTTTTTTTCCTAGAGAGGTAAAGCTTAACTTTTTCCTTCCGGGAAATCAATTTAACAAAAATCTGTTTTTATATATTAATTAAGCAATCCCAGCGCCACATAGGCCGGGCTCTCAATAATTTTAAATTTATCCCCGGACCTCCATATTTTTGTACCGACATAATATAAATTACTTTTCATACCCTCTAAAGGCGGGTCCAGAGATAAGGTCATGGGTAGGGTTGCCAGGTCGCCAAACCTAATAGCCGAACAGACCAGCCAATTTGGCCGGACATGTGGGTAAAAAGGCCGGACACTCTACATTATTAAGGATTTTGTGTCTCAGTATTAATAGGTACGACAAAAAAAATGCTTATTACCATAAATCTTGTTAAATTGTAATGAAATAAATAACAAAATCGCATGCCAAATCAGTCTAAGAGTCGACTCGCCTGCGCTCGGCCACGCTTGGCGCCGGACAAGCCGGACACCGTTTATTTTGGCCGGACACGCAATCAAAAAGCCTATCTATATCCGGCTTTATCCGGACGCCTGGCAATACTAGTCATGGGGATATTATTATGTAACCTACGTTCGATCTTTATTTTTAGGGTTCCGTACCCAAACGGGACCCTATTACTGCGACTCCGCTGTCTGTCCGTCTGTCTGTCCGTCTGTCTGTCCGTCTGTCTGTTCGTCTGTCTGTCCGTCTGTCTGTCCGTCTGTCTGTCCGTCTGTCTCTCGGTCAGTCACAGGGCTCTCTTGAACCGTAATAGCTAAACACTTTAAATTTTTACCGATTCTGTATTACTGTGGCGGATATAACAACAAATACTAAAAATAAAAAAATTGTTAAAAATTAAAGGGGGTCGTCATACAAGAAACGTGTTTTTTTCAGCGTTTTTAACTTGATCTTCATAATGGCATTAACTAGATACTTGAAATTTTCACCAATTATGTATTACTATGACCACAATAACAACAAATACTAAAAATAAAATAAAGTTTAAAATTAAAGGGGGTCGTCATACAAGAAACGTGTTTCTTCAGAGTTTTAAAACATTGTGCGGTGGTACGGAACCCTTCATGTACGAGTCCGGCTCGCACTTGCCCGTTTATTAATTGTAACCTAGTTGACCCGGCGAACTTGGTTCCGTTCGTTCTCGTTCCTTTTTCCATATTTTCTCACTATATAAACCTACCCTGGACCTCTACAAATATTTAAAACCAAAATTATGCAAATCAATCCAGCCATTCTCGCGTTTTAGTGAGACCAACGAACAGCAATACATTTTTATATATTAGATAAGATATTATTTTAATTGTCGATATGGCACGCAAAGCTGCCAAGCTCAAATGGAACTCAATGACTGGGCAATGTCAAATGGGACAAGGAGATAAGACCACAGAATAGGTAAAAATGTAAAAAATTAGGGATGACATCTGGGTCAGAAAAGTATTATTCTAATTAGTCCGTTAGATTATTCAAAAATAATGTACGCATATTTTTCAGTTTATCAAAAAAGTAAAAATTCACAAAGTAAATAATTTTAAATTGCAAATTTTAAAATGAAGGAAATGAGATAGTGTAAAGAGTAAGAACCCTCCCCCAAATAAATTCTTGGCTACGCCCCTGACCCTAGCCAGTTTTTAATAAAAGGATATGACGTTCGACGAACGTAAAAATAAACAGAGTTTTTACAGATGTGATGTCTGATGGTAATAAATATATGAACACATGAGACGTTTACAAGATATATTCATATATTGGCTGACATGTTTATACAAGTAATATAATTAAGTAACCCCCTATACAAAGAGGTAGCTATAAGAGGTAGGTTACACCTCAGTTTACACGATTAACACGATCATTCTGGCATCAGTCCAGTCTGGAATGACGTTACACGGTCAATCCAGAATGACAGCAGACTGATAAAAAGTACATGTACGGCAAAGAGCTATAATAAACCTGTAATTTGGTGTGCGGTGTGTGGTAAAGTACGGTGACTGACGCGAGAAAGATACGAGCGGGTTACGCGATCAGAATTTCTTCATTCAAAACCATTTTAATTTTCAGTCCGAACCATCAGTCTGTCAGTCCGCGGGTTACACGATCATTCTCCGATCATTCTGACCAGACTGATGGACTGGAATGATGCCAAAGTAAGCATGTAACCTTGCTCTAAGGCTTGAAACTACGTCAAGCGGACGCCCTGGACGGGTTCAGTCCGTCTCTGTCATAAACTCTAAGTAAGACAGAGACACGTGACCCGAGACGGTTTCAGCCTGTGGTTTCAGCTCTCTATCTATCATCATCATCATCATTTCAGCCGCATAACGTCCACTGCTGGACATAGGCCTCTCTCTAGGGATTTCCAAAATGACCGATCTAGAGCGGCCTGCGTCAAGCGCTTTCCAGCGACCTTAGTCAGATCGTCTGACCACCTTGTGGGTGGGTGTCCAACGCTTCGCTTGCCAGTACGTGGTCGCCATTCGAGAACCTTCCTGCCCCATCGGCCATCGGTTTCTCTCTATCTATATATATATATATATATATATCTCTATCGCACATAGGATTTGTAACAAAGACGGACTGAGCCCGTCCGGGGTGCCCGTTTGACGTTGTTTTAAACCTGAACCGTCTTGATCACGTCAGCCGTCAAATAAAAAAACGCAACATAATCGTTCCGTTTCGGAGCTACGATGCCACAGACACACAGAAACGTGAAACTTTTTGCGTCGGAGAAAAACATGTGTTGGGTGAACTCTTTATAAAAAGTTGCGCTTTTTCAATTGATAAAGGAATGGGTGAAAAAGTATGTATATCTAATCTACTAATGAATCTTTATAGTCTTCATGCTGGTCTGGGAGAAAGGAAAACACTTAAAATGTACCAGCTGCTTCTCTTCCAGTGCAGGTCGAAGAAACGGGGTGGCTAGAAACCCATCACTATTTGAATACATTTTTCTACCTTCTCAATCGGCCCTCCAGGGCCGCGAGACTCAAAGGACCTCCTCTGGCTCTAAGCAGACAGAGCCCACACAGAGTCTGCTTAGAGCCAGAGGAGGAGAAAATGCTCTGTCTGGGATAGAGACGTGATACTGTATGTTTTTTTGCATATTAATTAATTTATTAAACTTTTTTACAAAACGTAATAGGCGGACTTTAGGTCCAGGGCCTTTTCTATCAGACAACCTACAGGTGGTGCTGATAAAAGCAAATTTTTAACGCTTTGGCATATTATTAATGATTCAAAGTTCCTTTCTTTTTATATATATACATGCATACATGCATACCTAGACATACATACAACAATGCATAGTATTTTTATGTTTTACCAAACCAATTTAATTTACGCAGACAAACTCTAAAATCAACACACCCTCATATATTCCAAGCAGACATTTAAAATAAGGCGCCGCCATTGCTCCTGAAAGGCAGCTTTTAGTTAAGAAATGAAATGAAAATGGTGGCATGAAAGAAAAACGTTTCTTGCTTGTTGGCGCGCTTTCTTTGCGCCATTTTTCATTTTCTTGAGTAACTAGGATTTTATAGTCACGCTTAGGATTTTTTTGCGTAACTAATTTACTTTATTAAGGTGTAACTAAATATACTGGATCTTTTTTAATGGTAGTGTATGAGCTATTATCTCACACATTGTAGCAAGCAATTCATACCTACATAGGTAGCACTAATTTAACCTACATTCTAACTAGGTATCTTTATAAGCAACCTTCGATTAAGTAAACTATGTCATTACGTCAATAGAAAAGTAATCTTAGCGTTTAGGTGAGAACAATAAATCTAGTGTAAAGAAATCACTCGACGGGTTTGGTTATTTACTCTTCCGGAGTTCCTCCCGCCTAGCTAGCTTCCCTCCAGCTCAACTCAGCTTAACTTAGCTCTGTGTGTGTGGTTAGCCCATACAGGTAGTATGTCTATTCAGTGATTAACTTTTCGCAAGGAACTTAAAGCAAAATAGTATTTAGGGTTCCGTACCCAAAGGGTGACAACGAGACCCTAATACTGAGACTGCTATATTTGTCTGTCTGTCCGTCACTGTCACAGGGCTCTATCTTATGAAACGTGATAGCTAGACACTTGAAATTTTCACCGATTATGTATAACAGTAGCCGTTATAACATAAAAATACCAAAAATAAGATAAAAATAAAAAGTAAAGGGGGTCGTCATACAAGATAAGTGTTTTTTCAGCGTTTTAAAATATTGTATGGAGGTACGGGACTCTACATGTACGAGTCCGACTCGCACTTGACCGGTTTTTTATTTGCACCAGACCAGCGTGGAATACATTTTTATGGCTTCACTCTAAACCGCTGCAAGCTAAGACGCGCGTTTCGTGGCCTCCCGTAAAAGCTAACTTCAATATCCTAAGTACTCCATTCAAGTTACTTAAAAGTAACTAGTCCAGGTTAAAATGTAATTCACTCTAAAAGCCAATACTGTCATTACATCCCCGTAAAACGAACCATAAACCCACATTCACTGTGCAGTCGGGTAAGTACAGCAATAAAGGTATTTTACCGAAATCCTTAATTACTGTTTCGTACGAATGACCGGGGGCACGAATTAAAAACGTCACGGATACGAAACTTCTACTCCAAGTAGTAATGTGCCGTTCCCGTTCCCCAGTTTTCCGGGAACGTTCCCAATAAATGGATATGTCAGGGAAAGTTTTAATTTTATTTATCAGAGAATTTTTTTAATATCAAAGCGGGCTCACCATCTGCAACAGCTGAAAACCTCAAATGGGGCAAATATGATTGTATCGGTAATTACTACATATTTGAGCCATTTGGGGTTGAAACTTTGGGGTCGTGGGGACCATCAGCTCGCATTGCCATACAACGTGGCAATGCTGCCAGCCTTCTGGGCACGTTGCCGCAGGATTAAGAACTACCCGGCCTTTTTTATTTGTAAATATTAGTTAAGTAATGTAGTGTAGTAAGTAGTTTTTTTTTTGTTTAGTTAATAATATAGTTTAGTATAATGTCATTTTTATTGGGTAGTATTTAAACGCAAATCAAAATTACTGATTGCACAGCAAAATACTCAACTGAAAATATTACTAAACAAACTGCAATTTATATTTGTGGCGCAGTAAAATGGATAGAACTTTCCTAGCACTCGCCGGCCGCTGCCGCGGCACGCTCGCTTCGCTCGCTCGGCTCGTGCGTGTGTTGGTCGCAGTTCTAACATAACCTAACCTATAGGTTTGCCCTAACCTAATAAATTTGATGTGCAGTCAGTATTTATTTGCTGTGCAATCAGTACTTATGATAAGATTGTTGATTTATTTGATGTAAAAAAGTATATAAATGATGAGATTAAATTGATGGGTGATTATTTATTAGATGTGCAATTAATAATATCCCATTTTTATTAGACATATTTTTTATCACTGTAAATATATTTTTTTAATTATGTTTTTAATGTATGATAAAACTATGGTGGTAATAGGCAATAGGCTAATAGGGTGCATGAACTATTCTTCTGTCACATGGATATTTTATAGCTAGAACTTTGGCCTTTGGCACACGAACTACAAAGTAGACCTCGTTGTATTTAAAACAGGACTGAAGTTTAAAATACTGCGGTTTTACAAACTGAAAATTTTAAACTAAAATACAACCGTTTATTTTCGTGCTTAATGCTAATTACAAGCTTTTATTTAGTTTCACCTGTCCCGTTGTCTGTGTCCGTAATCAAATCTTGCAAGCTAAATTAGACCCACTTCCTATTATTCGATAGAGCTGAAACTTCACATTTATGTAAGTTGGGTAACAATGCTTATTACATTACATATACAATGCATCTCTGTGATAAAACATCATAACCCCACTGAGTTTGGGCTCAATTGATTCTTTTTAAAGAGCACTTTTCATTGCTATATAAAAGCTTATTTTTGAAAATGTTTTCAAATAAGTAGGTACTTGTTTAATTACAGTCTTTTGGAGCGGTCTTTGGCATCTTTGGGTGACCTTTGACTTGCATGCATATAATATTTGAAGAACAAGCCGGAAAGCATACCCTGGGCTCCAAAACAACACGGCTAAGGATGCGTGGCCGTTTTCCGCAAAAATGCGTTGAAAAGCTTAACGTTCTCATTAAAAACAGTAGTTCATAAAACATTTTGAATGATTATCTAGGGCTTCACAAAGACAAAATTTAAATGGTATTTCCGTTTCCTTTGAAAAAATTTATTTCAAATGGGGGCCAGCTCTGGACCCCGGAAAATTCATGTGTGGCCTTAAGTTGAAGAAGAACATATTTTTAATTTCAACGTGTTCCAAAACATAAATGAATCGTACAATTTTTATTGTTCCAGGTAAGCAATCCCGAAAATTTAACTCCCAAGACCCAGAGAAGAAACAGGTGAGGTGGATTTATTTAAAAAAATATTACCTAAATAAACCGGCCAAGTGCGAGTTAAACTCGTGGAGACGTGGGGAGGGTTCCGTACAATTGATTGAATTCTTATAGGTTTTACTGTAATCTACAAGCAATGACCCATATTTTGTATTTTTTAAAAAAATTGTGGCTCAATACTTTTGGAGATCAGGGAGGGGGGGGGGGGGAATGGTCAATTTTCGTCTTTCGTGAATAAAATCAAAACTTTTGATTTTTTTAACATAGTAAGTTTTGCAATACTTTTATTCCAATTTCCTAATTTTACCCCGAAAATTACCCTTATTTTAAAATAATATTTTTTTACTTTGCACATATATGATTGGGTCAAAAATTCAAAATTCAAAATATCTTTATTATCATAGGATATTTATAATATCTCTTAATAATAGTCACTTTGTTTTGTTTTGCACAAATGTTGACGTCAAATCGTTACTTACAGCTAAGTTTACGCCGCTTCCTAGGCGCAAGTGCAGAAGAAGCGGCAACAAACTGCACTGCACGTTTTCTCCAAAGACGTCAACTAACAAACTAAAAACTTAAAATTAGTTATATGGATGGACTGGGATAACATTGTTTGTTATGTCATAATTAAATTGAATTATAAGAATTACGAAATTTAAAATATGTCAATTTGTAAATTTAGTATGTATCAATGTACCTAAATTATGACATGTCTAAGTATACAAATCTTTAAGAGGGACCCGCGCCAAGCTCAAGCCAGACCTTTTTGTCTTTAAGATAGTAATCGGTCCTATAATAAGCCTTCTCACAAAGTACTTTCTTTACATAAGCTTTGAATTTTCTGTCTGTCATATCAAGGACCGATTCTGGCAATTTTTTATAAAAAAGTATACACATTCCCATAAAAGACTTACTGACTGTATTCAGCCTGTAATACGGGCTAACTAAGTCATTTTTATTAGACCTAGACATAGATATAGACAGATTTTTATTTCCAGAAAAACACAACGCATACAAAACACTAAAGGTAACACATAGAAGATTATTATTACGTAAATTTCTATCTGTAAATCACTTACTTTATTGAACATGGAAATATTTTTCCTTACATACATTATATTTTCAAATGTGAATTGTGATGCAAAAGTAAGTATACCTATTTCCTTGAATAATTATCTCAGTGAGTCTCTCGATCCTAAACCGTAAATGGCACGAATTGCTCTTTTTTGTAAAAGAAAAATAGTCTGAATGTCGGCTGCACTCCCTCATAGAAGTATCCCGTAAGACATTAGACTGTGAAAGTAACTAAAGTACACTTGTCTAGCATTTGCTACATCTGTCAATTGTCTTATTCTCCTAACAGCGTAAGCCGCAGAGCTAAGCCTATTAGAAAGTTTAGTTATATGAGCGCCCCATTAAAGTTTCGAATCAATTGTGATTCCTAAAAAGGTAGTACTTTCAACCAGATCGAGTTTCTGACCATTAATTAGTATGTCAACGCAGGCTTGATTCACATTAGGAAGAGAGAATTGAATGCATTGGGTCTTGTTCGCATTTAACATGAGGTTATTGGCTGAAAACCAATCAGAAATTGAAGATAAGGTGCTCTTCACCGTGCTAGCATCACTGTTATGTCGATCTATTTTAAATATTAGCGAGGTGTCATCAGCAAACAGCACCATGTCAGCCTCTTTCTCAACCATGTAAGGCAAGTCATTGACATAAACTAAGAAAAGGAACGGTCCTAGAATTGAACCTTGGGGTACGCCCATTTTCACATTAGACCCGTGTGATTTTACGCCGTTTATATTAACAGTTTGAAGCCTATCTGTTAAGTAAGATTCTATTAATTTAACTGACTTATCTTCAAAACCGTATTGACGAAATTTGGGCAAAAGTGTTGGATGATCAACGCAATCAAATGCTTTAGAAAGATCGCAAAATGATCCAGTTGCATCATTTCTGTTTTCCCACGCGTCGTAGATATAGTATAAGTGCTATTCCTGCATCGGTGGTCGATTTTCCAGCAGTAAAGCCGTATTGATGGAAAAGATTATTGGTCTTAAAGTGAGGAGCATTTGATTGAGCATTATCTTTTCGAACACCTTACTCAAAACTGGAAGATTAGAGATAGGTCTGTAGTTGCCAGGGTCTGTTTTTTCTCCTTTTTTGAATAAGGGGATTAGTTTACTACATTTCATTAAGTTAGGAAATATGCCTTCATCAATACATTCGTTAAATATAAAAGCTAAATCGGCAACAATTATGTGTATAATATGACTTACTACGGCTACTGACATGCCCCAGTGATCTTCTGATTTTTTTAAATGTAACTGTTTCAAAGCATCTATATATATCGCTAGGGCTAACATGCTTAAAATTAAATTTAGGTCATAGGATTGCATCATCCTACCAAATTTCACCTGATTCGGTCCAGTAGATTCAGAGCAAATTGGCTGTGACAGACGGACGGACATATATATAGACGCACGAATGATCCTATAAGGATTCCGTTTTTTCATTTTTTGTACGGAACCCTAAAAAGGTGACAAATGTCTTCTTTTAACGTCAAATTTTATCACAACCAATTCAGTAATATTTTTTTAACTATGTTCACTAGGTCTAAGCGAAAAGTTACTTTTCGACCAAAATAAATAAATAAATTTATACAGGGTAACTTTTAATTAATTGGCAACATTTTTGGAGCAAGTTCAGTCCATGATACTGAACTACATTCTTTAAAAAAATTGAAAAAAAAAATTCGCCCTTATTTAAAAGTTACCCTGTTTATAGAGACAAGTCACACTGACTTTAGATATTATTTCGAGCATAGCAATGCTGTATAAATCAACAAATAAAAAAAATACATTCTTTGGAGCTAGCTGAATCTGTGCGATATGTCCCAATCCCAATAAATTTATTTCTCAGTACGCCATTTTAACAATCTCCGTCCAAACTACATTGTCTGTAAACTAGTGAACCTTTTATCTCCTTTAGTGTAAGTGCCGGGAATTGTCTGTAAAAGCGCACTACAATTGAATTGGATCCCTCGCACTAAGAGGGCTGTTCATAATGTGATAATTGGCCTTATTAGCAGACTCCGTAAGGTCATTAGTGAGCTAATTTTCAGTTAAGAGTCCCTTTACTCAGATAGAATCAGATTTTCCAGTACAAACCTAGTCGAGCTTTTATTTTCAAACGACATGTCAGATTTCGGCAAAATTTTGTAATTTCAGTGAAATTGGGACATTCCAATATCATTGAAATTACAAAATTTTGCCACCACATGCAATCCACATGGATTGGGTTAAAAAAAAATTGCCTTCCGAAGCACGGAGGGGCTCGAGAATTTTTCCCCTTTTGTGGTCACCCATCCAAGTGCAAACCACGCCTGGTGTTGCTTAACTTGCGAAAGCACTAGCAATGTATACTTAGACCGGATGGGCGAGAACGGAAAAAGGGAATTAAATTAGTTTCGGGTTGCTAGCAGAATTGCCTATTGGTTTGATAAGATTTTTGTTTTTTGACTCTATTGCCTTTACAGATACTTTACCTTTACTGGAATAGGAAAGCAGCTTCAGCAGAATATTATAATGTATTGTATTCTTCTTCTTCTTTAACTTAAGAGCTTGCTTTTGTCGGCGGAGTTAAGTGGAGATGCCTCCATTCCTCTCTTCTCTCTGCCATCTTTTTAATGTCTTGGTAGGACCTTACTCCTAACCCTTCCTTAATTTGTTGGAAAAACTTCATCCTTGGTCTTCCCCTTCCTCGTCTCCTTTTTATTTTTCCTTCTTCTATTATTCTGAATAGATTGACATGTCTTATTAGATGTCCAATCATCTTCCCTCTTCTATTTTCGATAGTTTTTAAAATAATTCTTCTCTCTCGTACTCTTTCTAGCACCTTCTTCTTAGTATGTATTTACAAAAATTAAATATATGCTGGTCTGGGAGAACAGAAAAACGTAGAATGTAATGCTTCTCTGCCTGCGCAGATTGTAAAAACCAATGAGATATTGAGCGGAATCTAGGCTGAATCATGTAAAAATAAGCGATGCCGATAGCAACCCATCACTAGTCTGATTGCCCTTTTACACATTAACTCTGTCCTCCCCGTTAGTATCAATAAAGACATTTAATTCAAGTATCAGTTATAGAAAACGTACAAATACAGCCAAAATGTGGGAGTAGAACCGACAAAAGCTCTTTTAAAGTCGTTAAACGGAATGGCGTCCAAATCGATCCTCAAATAAATTTTACCGATTCCGACGTGAAAGAAAGGGTTCAGTGCTCTGAGATGTGCTTTGAATGATTAAGGGGGAAGATGTGCAGAGTAGTGAAAATAGGTACTTATTTATAAGTAAATGTATCTACCTTCGAATAACAATATTACTAGATGTCGGGTCAGTGCAAAAAAATACGGCTCGTCAAATAAGAGCGCACTCCCAGCGGTAAGCTCTTATTTAATTTATTTATTTAACTTTATCACAAATATACGCTCACGCTGCGTGGCAGAGTAAAATAGGACCACTCCAAGTCTTGCGATGGATGTCGTAGAAGGCGAATTAGGAAACACAAGCTGAACAAAGCTTATAAACTAGTGGGACCTCTTCAACCCGTCTGGCCAGCAGCGTGGACATTGTGGGCCAAATCCTCTAACTGCTCTGGCTAATATATGGCTATTGCAGTACAGAGAGGGTCGTACTCCTGCAGTGGAGACAAAAAAGACCTGATATGATGACGATGATTAAAAATAAAACTGGTGGACCTTAGCCTTAGGCTTTAGTAATTATCAAGTCTGCTCACTTAAAGGACTTAAGATTTTGGTTTTGTAGTTTAGTCAACCCACTAGTGCCGAAAAAATTTTTAGAACTTTCTTTAGATTTAACTTTGTAGTTCAGTCAAGGAGAAAAACACTTTATACGTATTGTTATAATAAGGTTGACTTCACGGTAAATGTTTTTTAATATTTAAAAGGACAGAATGTTGTTCTGATTTTGTAGGTGACGCGTTATCTAGTTGTATTGTTGATCGAAGGTATCTAAGTCATATACCTTCACCTAGAGGTCCTAGGTTCAATGCCCAGAGCGGGCAAATCTTGTACTATTTACACAGGTAGGTTTTCATCACGTTTTTCTTCACAGGAAGCAAGTGGTGGTTGTAGAAAATGACCGTACAGGATCGAACCAGTGACTTACAGACGCAGATTCAGTGTCTAAACTACTGGCCACCACGATTTCACTACCTAGCTAACAAGTTATTATAAAAAAAAAAAAAAAAACCTTCCTGCGTGATACAACAGCAGTACAAAATTACCTATGCTATGCTAAGACGCAACCGGGAATACGCTTGAGAAAGCGATGTCATATGTTGTTTTTTAGCATTTCTCATTCCAAATTACATTTAAACATATAAGTTGTATATATTGTTGTAATCCTTGAATAAAATTAAATTTGATACCCCACTCGATAGGTTTTGAACAGAAAAGGTTTTTATGCCGCGCAATTTGGCGCCAAAAATCCGCCTATTTGATATCCAAGAATTTTAATATAGTCTATGTCACTCTAGTAGTTAAGACAAATCTAACCATGTATCATACGCATGTAAAGCAGAAACTTTGGCGGACAATAATCCAAAACCGAAAAAAATAATACTAAATCCATGCAGAGCTATGTTTTAATACAAACGTGACACGATATTTGTTCTCCACAAAAATTTACGGTATATAAATCATTTCGCCCGCTTTGAGACACAAATTAACGAGTGAGAGATGTGACGCTTCATAAAAATGTTTTTTATTTTTTTTTTATAATTGATAAAAAAACATTTCTAATAAAAAAACAAGTATAAATAAGGTAAGCAAGTCAAGATTATATAGATTGGTATACAAGTAGGTAAGATAAATGTATCCAATATGTATTTAAGTTCCTACTATTACATTCATGAGTCAAGTTATTGTCAATGTCATTGTATGAAAATAGACGCAGGAATTTAAGTTCAACAAATACGCGAGACTGATAGACTAGCTACATGAGATTCCACATCATTCAGCCAGGGTTCCACAGCTGTTTAGCGTGCCTTTTTCCAGGAACAATGTCGGTCATAATAATCTTTTGATTAGAATTTGTGAATTATGTAATAATAATAATAATAATAATCCAGGACAACCAAGAAAGAGCAGCTGTAGACCAAAATAAAAAATAAAATAAATAAAATGAAAACAAAATGAGCTCAATTATTAGCTATGCAAAATTTTTAAAATTCCGAATGAATATGAAGTCTCAGCGTTACAGCGTGATAGATAAGTATTGCTTATACTCTTGTAAGACTGTATACTCTTGTAAGATAAACATTATACAAATCAGATTTTCTAGTATAGCTCTTTAATTTGTAGACAAATTTTAGAAGTCCTATTAGTTGGGCACCATTCATTTATTACGTATGATGTAGGAGGAAAGGGGGTCAACCATGTCTTATTTTTTCTTACAAGGGGGTGGGAGGGAGTCTTAGATAGTTCTTACATAAGAGTTCATATTATACCTCTATGTACTTACTATGAAAAAGGGCATGGTTGTGGAGGGCGCGCTCGGATGTGTAAAAGAAAACAATTAGGATGGACCCATGTCATAGAAATTGTTTGTTGACAGTGACCAAAAAAAAATTTTTTTAGGTACCTACCTACATAACAAATATTCTTACGACTTCCTGATACAGAGCGATTTTATGAAATATTTTAAATAGATTAAAAGATTCTCGAGTGTTTCCAGACCCTGGAAGAAAGGGGATTAGTTTTAGCCTCCCCTATCCCTAACAGTTCCTTCTGCAATTCTATATTTTGTGGCAGCGGTGTGGGGTTCAATGCACTGAGCCGTGCTATGAATGATTAAAAAGGCAGGGTGAGCAGGCCCTCATGTGTGAAACTGCCTTATGAAAATCTCAACCCAACAGCACTATTAGTGGGAACATTGTGTATTTATAAACTCCAATGTACCTAGTCCGTTACAGCTAGAAAAAATTGGAAAATGAAAATTTTTGAACGTTACGTTTTTTTCAAGCTGGTCTGGGAGAATAGAAAAAACTTAGAATGTACCAGCTGCTTCTCTTCTTGTCTCAAAATTTAGACTACCACCTCAGTCAATAAATGACTAAAACAAAATCCCCCTAGCCGTGTGGTTCCCGGCAGAGTAGAATAGGACCACTCCAAGTCTTACCGTGGATGTTAAAGAAGGCGACTTAGGGAACACAAGCTAAAAAAAGCTTACAAACATCAATGAGACCTCCCCAACCCGTCTGGCCAGCGTGGAGAGTGTAGGCCAAATCCTCTGACTGCTTTGGCTAATATATGGCTCTGGTAGTACAGAGAGGGTCGTGCTCCTACAGTGGCAACTAAAAAAGACCTGATGACCTCTTTTTCTCTATATTTCTCCGCCAATCAAAAATCGCAATCGATAAAAATTTAAATAAATATAATAAATTTAGGATTTTTTTGTCAGAATCGGTTAAAAAATGCGACCTGAGGCGGGAACCGACAAACGGACACAAGCATTGTTGACCGACTTCTGAGACTGAGACGCTTTGCTCGTTCGGTCAATAAAAAAAAAAACTAAAAATTACAAATCAAACATTGTTTCCTAGCTTTTGTAGGTAATTTGGTTCAATTGGGAAATCACAACAATAATTAGAATTACTCTAATTACTTGTAAGCCGTGTGGTTCCCGGCAGAGTAGAATAGGACCACTCCAAGTCTTCCCGTGGATGTCGTAGAAGGAGACTTAGGAAACACAAGCTAAACAAAGCTAATAAATATCAGTGAGACCTCTCCAACTCGTCTGGCCAGCGTGGAGAGTTTAGGCCTAATCCTCGGACTACTCTGCCTAATATATGGCTCTGGTAGTACAGAGAGGGTCGTGCTCCTGCAGTGGAGACCTGAAGACCTGAAGCTGATGATGATGATGACTCGTATTTGGTTTCAAGAATGATAAAATGTTCGATGGATCATTCGAGAATACTTCACGAACTTTTTCCCGGGATAAATAATATAAAAGCCACCATTTTTGATGACCACCTCTCAGAAGACAATGCCTTATATAGCTCCTCGAACCATCTCATAGTCCCATTGTATCAAACCCCTCATACCTAATAAAATTGGGAAACCAAGTGAAAATCAATAGGTACTTAAGTTTCTTCACATTTAACTACAAAACTCGACCCTAATCCTACAGGGTGAAGCTCAAAATTCGATACTAAACACCTATCATGATATGGAATATCCTTTTTCACTCTTGAATGTATCAACGCAAGCTTATTTATTGACAAATGAATAGCAATTTTATGGAGATTGTGGCAAGGTTGAAATTTGATTGCTATGTTTTGTCGCTTAGGACTTAATTTGGCTAGTCACATCTTTTCTTTTAGAATTTTTAGGGCTTTTTAAGAATCCTGATCTGATACCATAGAATTTAAAAAGTGAATTGATAAAGATACAAAAAAGATAAGACTTATTGAAGTACAATTATAAATAGAAGTAAAAAATATAATAACCGGAATATAAGTGTTTCAGCTCTTGGAATGAAAAAATATAACGTCTAGTAAAATATACTGAAATAAACGGGCAAGTGCAAGTCGGACTCGCACATGAAGGGTTCCGTAGCAGCAAGTAACATTTTACGATTTAAGACATATTGAAAAATAACTATCTATGATACCGAGACCGCTATATTTTTAATTGAAAGTACATACTTTGTATACCACATTTTTTTTGAATAATTTTAGTAATATTCCAAAAGTTACGGTGGGGGGACACCTCAAATTTTAACTTTGTATTAGATTATCTCAAGACTGGGGGGTTCGATCTACATAGTTTCAAAGCAGTTTTTATTGCATTTTAAAAGACCTTACAACGTTACCCCACACGTTGGGGTTAGTCCAATTTAATTTTTTAAATTCACTTTTCGTTGTATGGGAGGGGATGGGGACTGAAAAAAAATATTTTTTTCATAATTTTTAAAAAAAATTTTGGAACTTCAATATCTATCTCTCCACCAATTTTCGTGACAATCGTGCGGTACGAGTACGAGCCCGGACGGACAGACAGACGGACGACGGACGGACGGACGGACGGACATGACGCAACTATAAGGGTTCCTTGTGGACTACGGAACCCTAATAAACGGGCAAGTACGAGTCGGACTCGTACATGAAGGATTCCGTGCCTCCGTACAATGTTTTAAAACGCTAAAAAACACGTTTTTTGTATGACGACCCCATTAATTCTTGACTTTTTTTTTATTTTTAGTATTTGTTGTTATAGCGGCCACAGTAATACATAATCGGTGAAAATTTCAAGTATCTAGTTAATGGAATTATAAAGATCTAGTTAAAAACGCTGAAAAAACACGTTTTTTGTATGGCTAACCCCTTTAATTTTTAACTTTTTTTTTATTTTCAGTATTTGTTGTTATAGCGGCCACAGTAATAAATAATCCGTGAAAATTTCAAGTGTCTAGCTATTACGTTTCAATAGATAGAGCCCTGTGACAGACGGACAGACAGACAGACGGACAGACAGCGGAGTCTCAGTAATAGGGTCCTGTTTGCACCCTTTGGGTACGTACCCTAAAAAGATAGATCCAGTCTATGATAATAAACAACTTTCCCCAATGAAAATTATATCGAAATATGAAAAAAAATGTTGCTTTCCATATAAATTTGTACAGCTGATCTGTCAACTTGTATGGGAGGCCGCAAATTATTTTTCATATTTCGATATTTGTACCATGGGGAAAGTTGTTCAGTACCTATTATGTACTAAAATAGTTCCATGTATAAATGCAAATTTATATAGTCATAAAATTTAATTAAACGGACAAAGAATCACGTCTAAAGGGGTAAACAGAGGCACAGAATACAGTAAGAGTAAACAGAACGGAATCTCCTAAGGTACGCGCAATATGCGTCCCCGTTCCCCGCACCCGCACATCTCCTCCGTTTTCGCCTCGATGACGCACGTTGGCTCACAAGAACCGGGGGAGAGGTGCGGGTGCGGGGAACGGGGACGCATATTGCGCGTACCTTAGGAGATTCCGTTCTGTTTACTCTTACTGTATTCTGTGACAGAGGTTAGGAACACAAGATCATAATGTTAAACGTTTGATTCAATATTTTACCGATCTATCGTGTTTTTGATTTAATATATGTTCCGTAGTAGAGTAATTTGTTAAAAAGATACTAAATAGGTATTTTTAGTCTGTCTTGTGCACAGAATTGATGAACGTCTTGTGTTAGCTCTGGTTATACTGGTTGATTTTGAAACACTGAGCTATAATGAAATCTTGGAATCAGAATCACTAATAGAACACAAAATAGCAAGAAAAAGAATACTTTTTTTTACTATTTTTCAATAGGAAAAGTCCGTCCACATTTACAATTCACGGCTAACCTATTATTATTAGTGTCAATGACCTCGCTGTCGCTCGATTCCTCCGTATGACCGCCCCGCACCCTTCCTGCTGGCGGCGCGCGAGGCGAGCGATCATATGGCGGTCGGCATCACTGCAGTGATACCGACCGCCATATGATCGCGCAATTGGGAATTTGCTGTACAACTTTGAGGGCTTTTATCTTTCGTTTTTATTATGAAACAAGGTAATGGTAAGAGAACATGTAGGTATATGTTATTTAGAGCATAGAGTACTTTCCTTGAATATAGCTGAGGGTCAAAATCATGCAGTATTTCTTGTTTATCACTTTTTATAGTGATAAATGAAACACAAGGAATAAAGACGTGAATTATCGATTAGTAGGTACATTTCTTTCTTCTAAATAAAGAACGGCGAACTAAAATTCATTTATTAATTTTTTTTTTGTGTGAGTGTGTATGTACAGTTTTCACAAATAAACGATTTATCTAACTAAAACCACTGAAAAATCCTTCACACGTTATTGGTTCTGGCGTGTTCTAAGATGAATGCCTTGTAAAGTCTCGTCCAATTTATGTATGTGCAGACAATTGATGTTCTGCAAACGTTTCTTATCTGCAGGCTGAAGACAATTGGTTTGAGAGAAACAAATGAAGGCGATCAGTCAACGGAACGAGGTGGGGCAATGGTAGTGAAGAGTAATAAATGAGCTTACAAATTATATGAAAACATTTGAAATACTTGTTTAGTATAAAAGCTGTAATTTTATGACAGAATATGTATTCTTATTAAGCTTAAAGAGAACTTTTCTTGATTAAAGCTATATACGAGGTTCAAAATCACCTGGTATATATGTAGAGATAAGTTGAATTGATTGAGATAGCCCCAAAGCACAGAAGACAGTGATGATTGTCGACCATTCCCTCGATCGGCTTTTACGATTATAATAATTATAGTAAATACGGAGCAGACTATTCGGGAGCTTGAAGGGAGTCAAGTGGAAAACAAAATACGGCAGCGTACGATGTTTCGAAGCGGAGAAACGTACGGAAAATGACGGCGTGTTTGGTTTGGGTGTGGTGCGAGTGTCAGCGAGAAACACCTTTGTCTATTATACTATTTTTGGTTCTATTTGACATGAATTTTCTATTATGTTAATGTAAAAATCTATCTGGATTATATTCAAGTAGGTTATTTTTTTTTATTTATACTTTATTACAATAAATGTAAATGGCGGACCAACAGATGATGCTGAGAAAGCAATCTTTAGAGGTAAGTACAAAGAAAAAAAAATTACAATGTAAGTATAGACATACATATATATCGCATATATAAACTATATAAATATATAAATTATTCTTTAATAAACCGCATAAATAAACTACATAAACACTATTTATATAATCTTTGACAGTTTTCGGAGATAGTGTGCACTTTATGAAGGTACATGTGATTTTAAGCTCCAAATTATTTGTCTTTAGTTTTTTTTATTCCAAACACCTATCAATTGGGGTATAAAAATAAAGGATTTTATAAAAGGATTACAAAAATATATACAACGTGTGTTTAATTGTATTGTTAATTGAGAAATGCTAAAAAACAACATATTATAACCTCGTTCATTCCAGCGTGTTGTCTGTTGTATATTTTAGTTCATTTATTAAGTTAGATTTTTTTACACAGTCAGGTTTTTTGTTATTATTTGTTTGTTTCTACAGATCGTTTACCTATTATAAAATCCATTTTACATTTAAAACTTTTTGTTAACTGCCTATGTACGTTGCCTTTTATTGACTTTAGTTCCATATACATTCTGTAAAAGACATGCGTATTAAATCTGCTGCGCTGCTTCGCAGCCCGAGGTGTGCTTTCCCACTTTTTTTTCTCCAAATATAACATGCATGTCAATGGTCACCTAAGGACTCCAAAGACCTTGCAAAATGTAGAAGAAATAGCCGGAACAGTTTAAATGATTTGGCTGTAGTTTTACGACCTGCCGCCTGCCTGACGTCAACCCTCTTTGGAAATGTATTTGGGCGAAAATGCAATTGTAGCACGAGACGTTTGTGCTTAGTCCTTTAGTCGCCTCTTACAATATCCAAAGGACGAGATGGAGTGGTCCTATTCTAACCCGGAACCACACGGGTAATCACTATACACTGTATAGATCACTATAGTATGATAGAATTCAAATCACAGTCAAAAACGAAAAAAAAACGACTTTCTCTTCTATATTATTAGCCCGTGGTTCAATTTATTACGCATATATGTCTCTTATACGTTGTTTATTGCCTATTTTGTAAATTTATCCTTTATAGAGTTTTTATAAAACAGGTAATGTATATGAATTCCGGCACTAAATCAGTCTGGATCCATCCTATCTATTTTATTTATCAATTAATATTACTTACATGAGATAACTACATGTATTTATTCGCACTCGCATAAGTTCATTAGCCACAAGTAAATACGATTCTCTATCTCTTTTAAAAAAGAAATAACGTAATAGTAAACAGAAAGCGCGAGGAATCAAAATATCGAGGGTGATCCTTCAAAAGCTCGAAACGTTTGGAAAATGACGGCATATTTGGTCAGGGTGGGGCTCGAGTTATAGCTTGACTTACGTAATAAATAGTCGAGCTATTGGAAGCGTTGAACGATGCCATATACATCGTGTTGAAAGAACGCAAAACCTCTTAGATGGTATCTCAGCCCATGTAACTGAACAACTTTTGTCCAACAAAAATCACGAAATCAAAAAAATAATCGGATTTTCATACAAATTGACTCGATCAGCTGACCAGTTTGTATGAAAACCCGAATTTTTTTTGGATTTCGTGAAAGTTGTTGAACAAAAGTTGTTCATTTACATGGGCTGAGGTACCATCTGAGTGGTTTTGCGTAGCGGTTTACACTGATGGATTTTCAAATGACATATTTATATGGTTTCATTTGTATAGACTTGTAGTTTGCTATGAATTCTTAACTTGACTAATTAGACGGAAAATTTATTGATTAAATAGGTAGTTTAGGTCTAAATAACATTGTTATACTAGAATTAAACTAGCTATAACTATAAATATTAAACTAAACTAAATATAAATGCTTTAATAACCTTCCTCATCCGAGCTTATTCCCGGTTGCATCCTCAGCGGTAACGCTTCAATGCCCGGGGTCCGCTACCTAACCCTAGGTGATTTGACGCGGTTACTGGTTATTACACAGAGCGACTGCCGTCTGACCTCCGCAACCCAAAGTGTAGACCAGAACCATGCTAGGATAGGTTTAAACAAACGCTATATAGCGTTCGGTACCCACAGCTTTACGTGCCTTCCAAAGCATGGAATCATTTTTATTTTCGGTTAATCAGGTGATTCAAGCCTGCAATATCCTAACCAGACTGGAAACACCTTTTTACAAAGTATGCTTCCCAGTGGGATTTGAACCCATGACCTCCAGATCACAAGGCTAACGCCATGACCCCTGGACCACAGAGGCGGGCAAACTGCTCATCTGTATAACCTTTCAACTGACTAACGTAACAACCAAACAACTAGAGATGGTAAAACCATGACTTGTTATTTGACGGGCTAAAAATGTCGAATGGCTAGAGAAGAAAAAAATAAATAAAGAAATAAATAAATAAGAATGGCAAACTAGTTATTCTGATGAATGACAATAAAAAATGAGTAGAATATACAAGAAAAAGCAATTACAAGATCGTGAAAGTATTTACAAGTATCCTTTTATTTTTCTTAAAAGTAATGTAATTTCGAAGGAGAAACGCAAAAGACAAAAACAAAAGAAACAGGAAAGGAGAAACAATAAAGGGTACAATTCGTCAAAGAGCGTTTGGAAAATTTCGTTACACGGCGATTTGTTTGGTTGGTGCGTGGTCCCACTTGTGGCGTAGCTTATTATGAAAGTATGTTATTGTATAATAATGTATAATTATGTTGGATAGAAATGCCGTTGCTAAAAAGTGCGTGCATTCGGAAATTGTGGTACAGAAAAGAATAATAAAATCTTACAAAAAATAAATTGATTTCGTAAAAACTTTAATCGTTTTCGACTTATTGTTTTTTTGCAAAGCTATTGAATGTTTGATACCAGTTGATACCTAATGTATGATGCTATTATCTATTCTAATTAGCCGATAGAAAAAGTTTAACGTTACTATTAATTTGATTACGTTAAGTTGATTTGATTTTTTTCGTTTATTGATAAACCTACAGCAATACAGTTTGTTATATAGTTACAAAATATACGTATAAAGGTATAACAATAACAAAACAATATTAATTGATTAATTTTAATTTAATTTCTTACGAAAATTATTAAAAATAATAAATTGTTTTGGAGAGGTTAAATTATTTTCTGTGCAGACTTATTGCAGCTCTGCTGACCCAACGATCGCTTACACTGGCGCTCTACCTCAGCACATTTATTGCAAAAGTTTGGACACAACTGAGAGAATTCAAGCTTAAGTGGCAACTCCATCTATTTGGCCATACAGCCGCCTACGAATTGAAAAATACCTCGGCCGTTATTAAAATTACGAGATAAGTTTCCAACTGCGCTCGCTTGTGTTCGAAATGTTCAAATTCGCGAGTGTATGTTTATTTTTATTTCTTCATATAGCTATTATAATATACACTATCATGTCTTTATATATTTAACGGGGCAGACAGAGCTCTGGGCCGTAACACCTAAAGGCCACTCTTAGCATGATGGTGGGCGTGTAGAAGAAAAAAGAAATCAAAATTGTGTTTTTTTTATTGTTTATAGGGTTAACAGTGTTAATACAGTTTTCTTAATTAAATCTAGAAGAACTTTAATATGACTAGGAGCTTCACCAACAACATTAACCACAGTTCACACTAATTTAAGTTTTACATAGTTGAGCTGAGGTGGTAGACAACTAATTAAGAAAAAAACCGGCCAAGTGCGAGTTAAACTCGCGTGGAGAGGGTTCCGTACAATTGATTGAATTCTTATAGGTTTGCCTGTAATCTACAAGCAATCAACTATATTTTGTATTTTAAAAAAAAATTAGGCTCAGTAGTTTCGGAGATCAGGGGGGGATTGGTCAATTTTCGTCTTCTTTCATGAATAAAATCAAAACTATTCATTCATTTTTTGTACGGAACCATAAAAATTAATTAATAAGAAACTATTTGAAATAGGAGCTAGAATAATGAATGAATTTGAAATAAAGATGAGGCCTTTAAATTTAACTGAGGTACCCAAGAACTAAATATTAAGTACTTATATGTAAGGAAAACTAGGATCAAGTTCTGGATAATGTACGAGTAACTGGTAGCTGGTAGTATCTTTATAATTGGTTGCTACTGACAACCCATTATAACGCTTCGACGCTTGAGCACGCGAGCGTTAAACTTCCGAATCAAAAGCGTCGACTCAGCGCTCAGCGCTTGATGCTCAACGCTTATTTTTACCACACTAGTTTTTAGCCCCATTTTCACCCATTCCCACGATTGGCACAAATAATTAGATACAATTTATGTTGCTTTTTAGCATATCTCATTTAAAATTACATTTACAGATCACGTGTATAATTTTATAAACCTTTTATAAAATAATTATTTTTGAGACCCTACCGATAGGTTTTAAATAAAAAAATAATAATACATAATTTAGCGCCGAAAATCAGAAAATCATTTCGGCTTTTTTTTAATTTTTGAAATATCCAGTGTAAGGTAAAAAGGAATATCATAATATTCATTACTAGCAGTCCACCCCGGCTTCGCCCGTGGTACACACATAGCCTATGTCACTCGGGAATAGTGTAGCTTTCCAACGGTAAAAGAATTTTTTAAATCGGCCTAGTACTTTTTGAGCCTATTCATTACAAACATACAAACATACAAAAATAGGTACAAATCTTTCCTCTTTATAATATTAGTATAGAAGTATAGATTTGTTACTTTATTATTTTGCTGACAAAGATCGATATATTTAACGAAAAAAATTAGATACGCTATGTTTTAAAATGCGTAAGTAATATGTGATGAGGAAATTCGTCAGGGTGATTGGAAGTCACGGTAGCACAATTGGAAGTGCACTCACAGTACACATATATGTGAGGGGCGGGAGTTCGAATCTCAGTCGTGGCGTAATTTATCAGCACATATTTAACTTTAGATATTATTCTGAGCATTGCAATGCTGTATAATTTTTTTTTCTAGCCATTTAGCTCTCATAGTCGGGCAAAAGCCTTCCCTGGTCGCTTCCAGTCACTTCGATCCCCAGCCATTTTCCACCAATCTTTGTCAAAAGCTGTATAAAATAATAATCGAAAAACAATCTGCTTACTTTTACTGAATTAGAATATTATTCGCCAGTTTCTAAAATTTGTCAATTCGCCAACTGGTCAGTATCTGCGATAGGTAGATTTTAAAAAATCTAATTCGTCACTTTCCAGAATTCGACACTAGAATGATCTGCTCATAAGTATCTCGACAGTTTATGTATTTTGACCTTCGATCATATACTATAGATGCACAGGTGCCGCCTAAAAAATGGCACTGGAAAAACAAGGCATAAAACAGTATTATGCACAGAAAAGCAAAAACATGTATTATGCCTTGTTTCGCTCTCATTTGCTCGGAGGCCGCGCGCGTGACGCTACGTCAAAGATGCCAAAGTGCATGGTAAAAATACGGATTTATTTTCACGCTTATCTCAGTTTCATAAGGTTTCAATTAGATTAAACTGTATGACACTTTAGACGTTTTTCGCAATACTTGAAATAGTATACATCTACTATGTACGTATTGACATGGGACAATATTTTGTTTGATTTTTCAAGGAACTGTGCATCTATAGAATATATGATCGAAGATTTTGACTCGATGTACAGTTGTTATAAAATACAATGTATCTAAACATTTGGTATTTTATAATTTTATACTAGCTTTATTTAAGAAAAGAAAAATCTTCTTAGCAGTAAATTGAAAAAAGACAAAATTATTTTCTTTAATGCGTCTTCTTGTAGTAAAAAGTTTTTTCAGTTTTCTTTTGAAATTATAAGCTTATCAAATTGAGGAGCTTTCGTACAACGTAACTTTTCTTATCGCCCCCGTCGGTTTGTTTTCTTTAAGTTTCCGTTGAATATTTACTTCCAGTTTTAATACACCTTTAACACGGTAATTATTAAATTCTATTAGGCTTTAAGACTGTCTTGAGTAAAAGTAATCATTTTGTTTCGTTTTAATAAGTGTTACTTAAAGTTGATAGCATTACTATGCTTATTATTATAAGTCTATTCGTTCACCATCATTATCATCAACAGGTGCTTTTTAGTCTCCACTGCAGGAGCACGACCCTCTCTGTACTACCAGAGCCATATATTAGCCAGATTAGCCAGAGGATTTGGCTTACACTCTCCACGCTGGCCAGATGGGTTGGAGAGGTCTCACTGATATTTATAAGCTTTGTTCTGCTTGTGTATAACATCCATGGGAAGTCTTGGAGTGGTCCTATTCTACTCTGCCGAGAACCACACGGCTAGCCTATTCGTTCGATTGGTTAGAATGCTTTCGTGGCGCTTAAAAGGCGGCATGCACACCAATTTAGCAAATGGAATATAGTACTTATAACGGGACTTACTTACCGCGTTTTATATCATTTTAGCCACGTATTTCGATGACCCAGTGCTGAGGTCGTCATTGTGACCGCGAAACTAAAATCATTTATGTACAGAAAGCAAAAAAAAAATCTTTCATATTGTGATATGTGAACAATGTACATGAACAAACATGCTCAAAACAGGCACTTTCCTTCTAAAACAGATAGTTAAAAAGTAAATTACAGTTCCTAAGCTAAATGGTAGATTTAGCCAGTTTTACCTGTTGTGACTTTAAACAAAGGTAGTTAATTAGTCTACATTGTCCACAAATTACTGTTGACCTTCCATGTTGACCGGGTCGTAACCTTGGCTTGTATTTGTCGAAACAATGTTGAAGGACTTAGGTACACTATAATTATCCCATTTCCATACAAGTTTATTTGCTAGGCAAATTAAAAAAAACCCCTGTCTGAGTCTGAGTGTCAAGAACGCCATCTAGTGATATGAACCGGAACTATTGGTTCGACTTGATACGGACATCAAGTCGCGCTACATGCGCGCTACGGAGAGCGCCATCTATATATTTGCTAGAAAAAGCCCTGATCTTCAAGCGTTTATCCTCAATAACTTTTAAACGGCTGAACCAATTTTCGTCAAACATAGCTAAGAACCACCGCAAACTTGCTATCAGGTAAAAAACCGCATCGAAATCAGTCCATCCGTTCGAGCGCTACGATGCCACAGACAGACATACCGACATTAGCGTCAAACTTATAACACCCCTCTTTTTTGTTAGGGGTTAAACAAGACGTTTCGACTCCATCTCTCTTTTAAACTTTGAAAGAATGAGACTAAACATATTTTAATTAAAAAAAAGGCCCTGTCTAAAAGTTAAAAACCTCTATGATATGTTGTGTGTGTGTGTGTGTATTGTATGTTTGTCTTACATACTAGTAACGTCTTCATCCCTTACGAGGTAGACAGAGCTTAAGGCAATCCCTTTTGAGGTACAAACAATACCCTTAATAATAGTAAATTCAATGTTTAATTAGAAACCTAAATAGCTATTACCGAACCTATGTATTTTATCAGGCCGCCTATAAATCCAAGAGATTTATTACACGAAATGAAGTAACAATTGGCACAAACCCCAGGGTAGCAATTAATGGCGGTCATTACGTCATAGGATTCGGCCATGTTGTACAATAACTTCGCAAGTTATTAATTAAAAAAACGAAAAACTTGGCCGAGTTAGAATAAGATTGATCTGCAAATGCTACTTTGCTATTGACATGGGAAATGTCTTTTCGTTCGGTCCAGTGTATGCTCAGAATTCACGAAAAAGCGCGATCCCCTTATATCTCGGAGAGTTGTGAAGATATGACATTCAAAAAGGCTCAAAACGCGTATTCACGAGAGCTGTAAGGTGCGAAAAGAATTATTTGAGAAAGTCGAAAACGAAAAAAGTCATGGCCGAAATAGTAAAAAAAAAATCTATTTTTTCCGAATGTTTGGATTTGGCGCTCGATATTTTGGAAACGAAGAAGCCCTAAATTTTTTCATGTGTCCTTAAACCTTGGGGTGCCTGGTGGACAAACTCACATGGCGTGCCTGGTGGGTCTGTCGGACCCGTAAACCAAATAGTTTTTTTTTTGTTATTTATTAGTCAAAATGCCAAATAACAATTTTTAATTTATTTTGAATCTTGTTTTTAAATGATAAAATAAAAAAATGAAACTATGCTGTTTTAGCAATTTTTTATTAAATAAATGAAAGACCTCTAATTTTAGGTAACAAAAATCGACAGTTATGTTTATATCAACAATATTAATAAAGTTTTTTTTTAAAATAGAGATCCAAAATCAGACTTCACATTAATTTAAGGCACAAGTTATTCAACTTACGTACTTATCTTTGGATATAAAAAAATTGCTTAGTATATATATATCAGCGACAATTTTCGCATATAAAATTCGCGTGTTCCAAGCAAGTTGGACTTGCGACCTTTTTTGGTCGGACATAAATAACAACGCCTTTTTATATGGCAGCATCCTTTCTTTTGGCTGGTGGCTCTGCAGGTTCACCTATAATGAGAACTAATTCTCAAGATGCAAAATATTTCTTATTTAGCCTGATGTGGAGATGTCAATGCCCAGCCCAATTTTTTTCATAAATTATCTTGTTGTTGCACTTTCACCAGAGTTTTTTAGCATCTGAACAACTTTTGCGTTTATGTCGAGCATCCAGAAAAAAAATTTAAGGGGCTATCTTTTTAAATTTCGAGATACAATTACTCAATGGCTTTTCAAGATTTTATTTTACCACTTTTTCGGCGTGATTAATATACCCATTGCAAATTACAACTTTCCAGTACTAATAACCTCTAAGTAAAACAACGGACAGACAGACAGGTAGACATGATGAAACATTATGGGTTGCTCGTTTACTACGGGACCCTAAAAAGATACAAACACTTGAATATTCTACATGAAAACATAAATTCCAGAAAAAAGCTTTGCAATATTTATAGAGCTTTGAGGCGACCTAACTGCGATCGCGAAGGCGATCGATCGGCCTTAATAGAGAGCCTTTGAAACGAAACTTTTTGTGCTTCACTCAATTAAAAGTGTATGTTCTTCGTAAAAGCTGCCTTGTTTTTTTTTTTTTGGTGAAATAGAAATTACCCTCGTATGTTATAGTGAAAGAAAGAGCAAACCTTATTTTTATTAAAAAACATGGAAGGGACATACCCGTAATAAATCTAACCACGGTCTATACTAGATCATTATAGTATAATGAAATTAAAATAACAGCCACATAACAAAAAAAAATTGGCCTTTCCATACAAAAGTGTGCGGCTGCACAGCACATGCCTGGGCGATTTGTATAGGAATGTCGAATTATTTTTTGTTCTTTTGACTGTTATTTTAATTTAATTATACTTTAGTGATCCTGGTATAGTCCGTGGTTCGATTTATTACGGGTATGTCCCTTCCACGTTATATAATATTTTTATTCAGTAACTAGATGATGCCAGCGACGTTGGTGGTTTTTTTAATAAAATAACGGAGTTTCATAAAAACTTTCATCCTCTATTTTATCATTTTAAAGAATATTTATTTGAAAATTATAATATAATAAACTTTTGATGTGAACCATGATTAGTATGTATTTTTTTACATTTCTATCTTCAAAATTGACTAAATTTTACGAGTTTAAGATTAAGGGGGGGTTACTTCATAAAATAATACGATAGTCGTCCGATAGTGACGTCCTATTTATACGTCAAACTAAATTAGACTTTATCATTATGTATTAACGTTCAATGTTGCTTGACACTCAAACGCGGATACGCAGTCACGTACGTCTTGCGTACCGCTTTTGGAGTACCTACTGTCAGGCCTGTGTCACTCCCCGATTAGGTATCGAAAATGTACCTACATTATTACTATGCGCGCAGGCGGCCCCTCCGGGTGGTAAAGTCAGTTATACGAATCGTTTATCCAGAGTAATAAGAATGAAATTGGCTTGCAATGGATGTAGTTGCTAGGTATCTATGCGAAAAGGTGCTGAGTTCTGACGTGAGCTAAATTAAACCATACCGCTAGCCACATGGAGTAGATATTTCTTTGAATTTTGTTGCTGAGTGAGACTTCTGTACGTTAGTATTATTTATTCTGTGCTACAGGCCTATGCTCAGCTGTTGGAGAACAGCTTTGATGATGATGATTATATTGTGTGCACCTATTTTTTCAATTAATATAATTCTCTTTGTCCCTAAAACCAATAAACAAATACATTATAATCTGATTCTCATAGTGATCTGCATAAATTCTATGAATATTAACACAATCATGTCGCGAAATATGAACGGAGCAGAACTGCCAAAATACAAAGTTTGTTGTAGAATTTTACTTTACAAGCATATTGATTATACAATTATCTTTTTAGAATATTTAATAACTGTTCATGTGAACATAAAGGTACCCAGAGGTTAACTGGAAGAGATCGCATTTGGCGATAAGACCGCCTTTGTACCCTTATTTTTATTTTTTTAGTAGCTTCAGCCCGCGGTTTCGCTCGCGTATCCCACGGGAACATTACTTTTTTCCGGGATGAAAGGTTATGTCTTTATCAGTACTCATAACTATGTGTATGCGAATTTTTAAGAAGATTGGTTCAGTAGATAAAGCGTGAAGAGGTAACAAACAAACAAATATACAAACTCACTTTCGCATTTATAATATAGTTAGGATTAGGATTAGAGATTTGAGTGCGTTTGACCTCTATCTAGTCTGATGGGAAGCTAAGATGAGGTCTAAGATTTTTTTAATGTGTAATTATGTTGCAATAAAGTGAATTTGTATTGTATTACTTCCCCAAATCGCCTTGTGTAAGTGTGTATTTAAAAGCTGTCCCGTTGTCTGTGTGTCCGTAATCAAATCTTGCAAGCTAAATTAGACCCTCTTCTCATTATTCCACTGAGCTGAAACTTCACATACTCCACATATGTAAGTTGCGTGACTCAATGACCAGATCTCATCCTAAAAAGATAAGTCATAAGTTTGTTCCCTCCATATTTTATGATTTGTCCGTAATATTTGATGCTAAATAGAGCGAAAGATATGTTGTTACAATTTTGTGTCTTGCCGCTACGACACTTGTGTTTACTCTCTGGGCGGTTAGCCTCTGGGGCCGTCTCCTTAGCGACACAATGGTAACATACAGGATGATTTTAAACCTCGTAACTATATTCAAAGTACTTTTAAAGCGAAATAAATAAATACATATTCTGTCATATGTATCTTGCTTCATAATAAAACCATCATACATATATATATACATATCAGCTGAAAAATGCGTACCAAAAATCTCCCGTTTGAATGTTACTACCCGCTGCGGCCGGTGAGCCGAGAGCTTTGCCGAAATTGTAGGAAACATACAAAACTAAATAGGTACCTACCTAGATGGTAGAGCTCTGTTCATACTTTATAATTGCCTGATAGACAATTGAAATAACCTTAAACTTTACCTAAAGTACCAAAAAAAATGCATCTAAATCATCAAATTCAGCATCTGATTAAAAGGTTTTCTTTAGTATCCCTAATGGGGTAGACAGAGCATTTTTGGTGTTGCGGCTATATGCAGACAGAGCTCGGGACCTTAATACTCAAAGGCCACTTTTAGCGAAATGATGGGCGAGGAAATGGAAAAAGGAATAAAAATAGTGATGGCTTGCTAGCCGTATCGCCTATTAAGGCCGTACCTGAATTTTCCGGGGTCCAGTGCTGCCTCCATTTAAAATAAATCATTTCAAATAAAATGGAGACATAATTTAAAATTTTACATGTTACAGTTTATAATGAGAACGTTAAGCTTTACAACGCACATTTGCCCAAAGTGGCCGTTTTTCGCAAATGTGCGTAGTAAAGCTTAACGTTCTCACTTTAAACTGTAAACAGTAGGGGGCAGCACTGGACCCCGGAAAATTTAGGTACGGCCTTAACATAATTCGCATTATCGCCCATTCACAGTTTTTTCGTTTCAAAGAATCAAATATTTATTCAGTAAATAAATTTATTTATTGAGTAAAAAAAACAATATTTGTAGCTCATCAGGTAGATTATTAAAAAATATTTTATATGTATTATTTTTTATTTTTTTCTGATATACAAATAATTATAAAGATACAGCGCATTTAAATTTCACATGACGTCACGATCAAGTACGATTTTTACTTGACGGTGACGTCAATCACCCCCACTTCGAAACTCGAAGAGCTCGGTGGCCCGGTGGGAGTACGCATTGCTAGCGTTTTCACAAGTTAAGCAACCCCGAGCGTGGTCCGCACTTGGATGGGTGACCAGAAGTGGTACAAAAATTTCTCGAGCTCCTCCGTGCTTCGGAAGGCACGTAAAAGCCGTTGGTCCCGGCAGTCATTGTATGGCAGTCGTAAAGTTATGTCAGATGCCTTTAGGCAGCTTGAAAAATCTGACACCAGTGTTGGCCACTTACATACACGAAAAACAAACAAACTTCGAAACTTCGACGCGCTGTATTTTTGTGAATTATCACTACTTTGATAAACTGAAAAATATGGGTCCATTATTTTTGGGTACCTCGGCTAAGGTTCTGCGATCAAAAAATTCTAATTCAAAATATCTTTAGTATCATAGAATATTTATAATATCTCTTAATAATATTCACTTTGTTTTGCACAAATGTTGACGTCAAATCGTTACTTACAGCTAAGTTTATCAGATTGCAGACGTTCTGAAAAAGGGAGAGGTAAGAGGTATGCAACCGAAGAGATGTATGAAGAGGATAATGAGTGTAGATGAAGCGAAAGAGGTCGGTCAGGATCGTAGCAAGTGGTCCATAGTCTCTGCCAGGGAAACAGGCGTGATAGTATGTATGTATGCATATTATAATTTTTTGGACTCAATCCACATCCCTATTGTTGTAAGTTAGAATGTCTGACACAGCTGGAGTTAAGTTACAAATAGAGTAGACAACTCCTCGCTAATTTATCTGAGACATTCTGACAACTGTATACAAACAGCTCCGGGGGTTTGACGAAGCGTTTAGACTGCGGCAACGCTGGCCGTCACACACAGACACGAAGATTGAAAAATAAATTGAAACTAGCCATTAGCAAAGAACATATGTATACACAGGGTACGCAAAAAGAAACGACACTTAAGCATGTGTGCACGTAAAATCGCTTGCGGCTATGTGTGGGTGGTTGGATGTGCGAGGGGGCCTTGAGAGGCGCGCGGGGCGTGGTGCTTTGGCCGAAGGCTGGTACCTAGTTCGCGTCTCTCTCACGCACCGCACGATATTCCATTTTGGTTCGGTATCAACCCTAGCGTTACGAGCTCCGAGCTCAAGGTCACCGGCGTTCGAACTCTCATGTACAGGGAGTGTCGCCGCTGTGCCATTAGGGCAGTAGCAACACACATAAGCCGGCAGGCGTAGTCGGTTCGGCAGTATTTGTCGAACAACAAAGCCGACCCGAAGCAATTATATCGGCTTTTCGCCCGAACATTCATTCACATTTAATAAAAATGCCGAATAATGCTGGCCCGATTATGTGTGTAGCAAGCCGTGACCCACGTGGACAAAAGGAAGTTCTTTGACGATGACATGGGAACCTCACATTTTTACACATATTGAGAAGACGAACATCATGACTGAACTTTAAGGTTAAGGAGATTCATGAATTTTCCAGGGTCCAGTGCTGCCCCCATTTGAAATAAATCATTTGAAAGGAAACGGAGATATGATTTAAAAATTTTGTCTTTGTGAATCCCTAGATAATAGATAGACTTTTCTACGCATTTTTGTCAAAAGTGGCCGTTTTTCGCAAAAATTCCTAGAAAAGCTTAACGTTAGCTTAACTCATTGCATTTTAAACTGTAAACAGTAGTTTATAAAATAGTTTGAAGGGTTATCTAGGGCCTAGGGCTTCACAAAGACAAAATTTTAAATGATATCTCCGTTTACTTTGAAATATTTATTTCAAATGTGGGGAGCACTAAACCCCGGAAAATTCATGCATGGCCTTAAGTATCCTGTGTGTTAAAGTCTAGAATAAGCTAAGTTTGAGCCATTTTTGCTTTAAAGCGGATCAAATATCTGAACAAAATTTTTTATTTATTGACTAAGTGAGCAAAGCAAACAATGGTCCCCGTTTTAGCTTTAGCAAAAATTCTTTCGCGTGTCCGAATTCTCGCCTACAAGTCACATTTCTCAACATCTCGGGAAATTTTGTGAGCAGGTTTGATATTTAAGTAGAATTTTTTAACGAGCCAGTTCTTCTAAATTTTTCAAAAAGGCGGATATATGGGGGGTTCAAAACGTAAAAATATTATCCTGTTTAAAATCACCATGTACAGATCTGTTTACATCATTGTGATATTTATTTATTTGTATGTATGTAATAAATTACTTATTATTATATATATATATATATATATATATATTCATTTATTTATATAAATATATCTTTTTTTTATAATATATATTTTGTATAAGTATTTTAATATCTATTGGTTATTTATAATTTATATTTTAAATTTAACTGCGCCACCTGTTATCTTACTCATATATTTCGCACTCCTTCTCTTTATGGTTGCCTGTAAGAGATTGCTTCGGCGATAAGGCCGCCTCTTGTACCTTATTTATTTATAAGTTCCGTAAACTTTGTAATTTTTTATTGTTTTTTATTTTGTGCAATAAAAATTTTTGTATTGTATTGTATTGTATTGTATCCTTTCGAAAAATACTTACTCAGACATATCATAAACCTTTTTAGTATGTAGAAACCGCGCTCCGCGAATGGTTCGCGGTGCAGTGGGATAACCGCCTAAGACGCAACTTTTTGTATCTAACATCTTGTTCATCCGATAAACTGGAAGGGGTCAGGGCATGTAAGTCACTAGTAAGTTATATTTGTTGAATGATGTACCTATTTGCTATTTTCATCATAATTGTTTAGAGCATAGCAAATGTTCCAATGTAACAAAATATTTGAATCAGATTTATTTAACACCGTAGAGTGGGTTTAATTGCTATGCCGTTCAACACGCCATTCATTTTCAATTACTCACCGCGATAATTAGTCATATTGAATCGGTCACACAATTAAATGTAATGGTGGAGCTTGACCAACGCATTAATTATTAATTACGTTCAAAAAAAGTTATTATATTATATTTTAAAATAGAAAACTTAAGCACAAAATTCAGTAATTTTGCTTTATAAATTTACGTTTGAGACGACGTGTTTAGGTAAACTTGAAATAAAAAGTTGACCTTATATTAATTATTAGAATTTCTTGTATTTATATTTTTGGATCCCATGCTGGTCTGGGTGAAAAGAAAAAAACTTTGAATTTAAGCAGATTGTAAAAGCCGATCGTGAGAATAGGCGAAAATATGAATAATGTTAATAGGCGATGCAAAGTCAAAGTAAAAATTTTATATTCAATGTAGGATAAATATATCACTTATTGATATGCGGCTAGCAACCCATTTTTTATTCCTATTTCCACCTTCTTGCCCAACACCATGCTAAAAGTGGCCTTTGGGTCTTGCGGCCCTGGCCTCTGTCTGCTTAGCACCCCAAGACCCAAAATGCTCTGTCTGCCCCATAAATGACAAAGACGTGATAGTGTGTATGTTTTTGCATTTTATTTCTGATGCAATGGAATGATCGACCAGACTAGATGATGCGATGGAATAAACAAATGATCCGGAGGTCGTAGGTTCAAATCTCATTGGGAAGAATACTTTGTGAAAAGTTGTTTCAAGTCTGGTAAGGATATTGAAGGCCTGAGTCACCTGTTAGAAATATGATTCCGTGCTTCGGAAGGCACGTAAAGCTGTGAGTCCCGAACGCCATGTAGCGTTTGTTTAACGTATCCTGGGATTGGTTCTGGTCTACCCTTTAGGTTTCGGAGGTCAGACGGCAGTCGCTCTGTGTAAAAACCAGTTACCTTGTCAAATCACCTAGGGTAGGTAGCGGACCCCGGGCTCTGAAGCGTTACCGCTGAGGATGCAACTAGGAATACGTGAGGATGATGATGAATATATAATGAATTTTACACGTCTATATTCATCATCATCATCAGGTCTTTTTTAGTCTCCACTACAGGAGCACGACCCTTTTTGTACTACCAGATCCATACTTAGCAGTATCTAGAGGATTTGGCCTACACTCTCCACGCTGGCCAGACGGGTTGAAGAGGTCTCATTAATGTTTTAAGCTTTGTTTAGCTTGTGTTTTCTAAGTCGCCTTCTACGACATCCACGGGAACACTTGGAGTGATCCTATTCTACTCTGCCGGGAATCACGCAGCAATCAATATCATCAAAACATCTCATATTGAACACGCGTTTTTAAATTTTCGGTGTCCAATCTTTTCGTCAGTGTGTCCCAAACTGCGGGCAAAAGTTTTTCCATCTCAGCCACTGTTTATAACTCCAGTTTAACAGTTAACTGTGTCTTTCGTCGCCGGGGGTTTTAATTTCTATTTTACGAGTTGCTCTTTTGAGTGTTGTTTAAAAATTTTAACATTTTTTTATTCGCCCGAACGGTGCTGTTCGCGAGTTAACTTTTAAACTGTCGCTTTTTTAGTTGTAAATACTTGAGTTTGCACTATTTTGGACTAGTTACATAAAACTGTAATGTATGTGCAATATGTAAAATGATCCTGTGCTCGGATCACATATATAAATATGAGATCCAAGCTCAGGATCACTTGTTTGACTGCGATTTGACACATTTGATTTGACGCCGTGTGGTTACCTGCAGAGTAGAATAGGACCACTCCAAGTCTTCCCGTGGATGTCGTAGAAGGCGACTTAGGAAACACAAGCTAAACAAAGCTTCTAAACATCAATGAGACCTTTCCAACCCATCTGGCCAGCTAAAACTAAACTAAAACCGCTGGGCCTAGAAGCATGTAATTTTGCACAATAAGTGTGCACTAGAAGGGATTTTTGGAATTTCATCCCCTACGGGGTTAAAATTTTTGTTTTTTAAATTTTCCTATTTTAAATAAACTTATTAACACCAACAAAAAAAGTTAAAATGAGGGTTGAAAGTTTGTATGAAACTCGGTCAATTTTGAAGTTAGAAATGTAAAAAATTACATATGAGCTCATCAGGTTCAAAACAAAAGTTTATTCTTTTACAATAAAAAAAAATAATCTTTAAAAAAATATATAATAAATAAATTTAACCACGCGGGCAATGCCGTAGCCATCAGCTAGTTATAGCATATATTTCACCATTTGACAGTGACCCTTTCCACCAGATTTGAAAGGTTCTTCTTATCGAGTCGAAATGGTTTCACTGTAGCTTCAATTTCAAATCATCTTTGACCAGTATGTGGCCACGGCGATCCCTCTGTCGTTAGCCTCATTAAGGTCCTCTATGGTACATGACGTAGGGCGGCTCGGACATGACAGAAGGTGGTCCGCAGTCGCAAAGGTCGTTATCAGCGTGACGCCACCTAGCTAAGTTTTCCCGACACCTCCCAACACCAGCCCGGAGTCTATTGAGAGACTTCCAGACTGACCAGGGGAGGTCTCTGCCCGGTGGGAGTTTTTCTGTAGGGGGGACGTTTGACGGTGGATACTATCCACCGCTCAACTCTTGCATTAGCCAAGTGCGAATTAAACTCGTGTGGAGAGGGTTCCGTACAATTGATTAAATTCTTATAGGTTTTCTTGTAATCTACAAGCAATAAACTATATTTTGTATTTTTTTCAAAATTTATTTGTACAAAATTTATTATGGTCAATTTTCGTCTTCTTTCATGAATAAAATTAAAACTGTTTATTTTATAATTATAACAAAAATATATTTGAGATCCTCAAAACGAACCCTTTCATTTGATATGTGACACAGTAAGGTTTTCAAAACTTTTTTTTAAATTTTCTAATTTATCCCCTGAAAATGACCCTTATTTTAAAAAAATATTTATGTACTTTGCACATATGTGTTTGAGTCATAGGATTACACCATCCTACCAAATTTCACCTGATTCGGTCCAGTAGATTCGGAGCAAATTGGCAGTGACAGACGGACGGACAGACAGACGCACAAGTGATCCTAAAATGGTTCCGTTTTTTAATTTTTTGTATGGATCCCTAAAAATTGTGTGAAGTATTCCTTATTCAACAAATCATTGGGCCAAAACTAATATTATTCCGAACAAAATAGTTAACAATCCAACATGGACGCATCCAATCCATTTACAATATTTATGGACGCCCTAAGCAAAACGGAGCCAGTATAATTGATGTTTTTCACAATGCATATATTTTCAACTTAATAAAATTCCCTATCATTTAAACAAGAGGTGATAAATTAACCTCGCTATGGCTCGGAGGTTAAATTTGTCTTTTTTATGTCTTAAATTATCATATAAACAGTTTGACAGTTTATGCATATTGGTTTTAGTGTGTTTAAAGTTTTAGTAAGTTTATTAAAAAATTGGTTTTCAAAGATAATGAAATTGTTATAGACTGGTTTTATTATTGATTTATATTGATATACTTCTTTTTCTTCGTCAAAGCGCATTCCCAGTTGCATCCTCAGCTGTGCTGCTTCAGAGCCCAGGGTGCGCTTTTTCTTCTCCAAATATAACATGCATGTCAGTGGTCACCCAAAGATGCCAAAGACCTTGCGAAATGGAGAAGAAATAGCCGGAACAGTTTAAATGATACTTTTTATTCTAAACTTATTCAAATTTTTATCAAATGTTTGCCAATGATTATAAATAACTTTTATCTAGAGGGAAGTCGTATTGTTCCCATTTAAAAATCAAATTGTAAGCGAGATGAGGGTCCAGGAAACGGTTCCCGACTTCACTGTGTACTCCGGGACAGATAGGAAAAAAGACTTTTAGAAACTATTTTGGAAAATGAAAAACAATACTAAAATCTATTTAACTTTCTTTTTTAAAATTTAACGAAAACAGCCAGCCTTCTTTTTTAGGGTTCCGTAGTCCACAAGGAACCCTTATAGTTTCGTCATGTCCGTCCGTCCGTCCGTCTGTCCGTCCGGGCTCGTACTCCGCCGCTTCTGCACCGATTGTCACGAAAATTGGTGAAGAGATAGATATTGAAGTTCCAAAAGTTGGTTTTTAAAATTATGAAAAAATGATTTTTTATCCCATACAACGAAAAGTGAATTTAAAAAATTAAATTGGACCTCAACGATGGGGTCTCGATGAAAAGTTCTTTTAAAATGTAACAAAATCTGCTTTGAAACTATGTAGATCAAACCCCCCAGTCTTGAGATAATCTAATACAAAGTTAAAATTTGAGGTGTCCCCCCACCGTAACTTTTGAAATATTACTAAAATAATTCTGAAAAAATGTGGAATATACCTCAAAGTATGTACTTTCAATTAAAACTATAGCGGTCTCGGTATCATAGATAATCTTTTAATACGTCATAAATCGTAAACCGCAATTTACCTTTAGAACTTTTATATTATGTTACTTGCTGCTACGGAACCCTTCATGGGCGAGACCGACTCGCACTTGGCCGCTTTTTTTTACTTTTATTGAGCCTTATGCTACAATACTGTCAACGTTTAAGAAAATAAAAACAGAAAGGATAGTTGGCGTCTAAAATACGAGTAGATAGGTACAATATCCAGATATAATAAGTACTTTTAATTCTACTTCTTTAATTGAAGAGCTTGCACTTTTCAGTAAGCTCTTAAATTATCATACATAAATATCGTATAAAATAAATACTATAATATATTTTTAGATACAACATATACATGTATTTATACTTACATATTTGAAAATAAGTAAGTTCTTGATCTCTTTGAAGTATGAAGAAGATGGAAAAGGAATCGAAATAGTTATGGGTTGCTAGGCACGTTACATTGCATACATTCCCTCGATCGGCTTTTACGATCTGCGCGGGAAGAAAAGCAGCTTGGTATCTAAGTTCTTTCAGACCAGCATTGAAGGAAATTAAATGGAGTATATGGTTTGCATTAAAACCATACTACTCAGTGCTAATCACAACTATGTGATGTTTAACAAGGGTTTCTCGTGAGCCAGACATGAAGACGGCCACATAATTGTCCTAGACTTAGGATAAACAGATTCTGCAAATATCTAGTTGCAGTAAACTTAAATATGTTGAGGTAAACTGTTGTCTTCTTCTTCTTATTTAAGAGCTTAGTGGCACTTGTCGGTGGAGTATGCGCCCAACTTCTCGGCTTTTTAGTGCTTGATACGACACGACCCCTGCTTTTTCTTTCAGTTGGTCTACATAGCTCTTTCTTGGTCGTCGTCTTTCGTCGTCGTCTACCTTTTATCTTTCCTTCTAGTATGTTTTTAAATACAGAGTCATGTCGTATTAAGTGACCAATCATTTTCCCTCTCCTCTTTTCTATTTCGCCCAGCAGTCTTCTTTTCTCTCCTACTATTTCTAATTCTTTCTCATTGGTTTTCCTTTCCGTCTAACTGATCTTTTTCATTTTCCTCCAGCACCACATCTCATAAGCCTAGGTCTTTATCCTAACAGGGTAGACAGAGCCTAACGCCGCAAGACCCATGTCCTAGCGTAATGGTATTGAAGATGAAAAAAAAGCGGCCAAGTGCGAGTCGGACTTGCCATGAAGGGTTCCGTAGCAGCAAGTAACATAATGTAAAAATTCTAAAGGTAAATTGCGGTTTACGATTTATGACGTATGAAAAAAAAACTACTTACTAGTTCAAACCAATTGTCGATGGAAGTTTGCATGGTAATGTACATCATATATTTTTTTAGTTTTATCATTCTCTTATTTTAGAAGTTACAGGGGGGGACGGAGGACACACATTTTACCATTTTAGAAGTGTCTCTCGCGCAAACTATTCAGTTTAGAAGAAAATGATATTAGAAACCTCAATATAATTTTTGAAGACGTATCCACAGAAACCCACACGTATGGGTTTGATGAAAAAAAAAATTAAATTTTAGTTTACGTATGGGGAATCCCCAAAATGTATTGTTTTTTTTTTCTATTTTTGTGTGAAAATCTTAATGCGGTTCACAGAATACATCTACTTACCAAGATTCAATAGTATAGTTCTTATAGTTTCGGAAAAAAGTGGCTGTGACATACGGACGGATAGACAGACAGCCAAGACCAATCCATAAGGGTTCCGTTTTTTACCATTTGGCTACTGAACCCTAAAAAGGAAATGAAAATAGTGACGGATTGCGAGTGTGTGTGTGTTTGTTATATCACTCATCACAATACAAGTCCTAAATGAGGCAAATGACCGGGGAATCGCCGTGGCCAAATACTGGTCAAGAAGACCTGGTGACTCGAGAAGAAGAAGATCACTCATCTTATGACCATTCGATTAGTTTTTCAGTCTCCTCACTTGTATCTGCTTAGACTGCCTCCATTGTCCAGTGGTCAAGACGTTTGCCTTGTGATCCGGAGGTCATGGGTTCAAATCGCACTGAGGTATACTTTGTGAAAAATTGTTTCCAGTCTAGTTAGGACATTGGCAGGCTTGAATCACCTGATTACCCGAAAAAAAAAGATGATTCTGCGCTTCGGAAGGCACGCAAAGCTGTAGGTCCCGAACGCCTTCAAACCTATCCTAGGATTGGTTCTGGTCACTCTTTGGGTTGCGGAGGTCAGACGGCAGTCGCTCTGTGTAAAACCAGTCACCTCGTCATATCACCTAGGTTAGGTAGCGGACCCTGGGATCTGAAGCGTTACCAGGAATACGCTGGAAAGAATCTGTCGCTTCTACGTAACTTATCTACGTTTGGTTTAAAATAATCCTAAAAAATTGGGTGGTCATTTAAAATCATATTAAATCATCCTTATTTGGATTCCTATTGTTTTTCTATTCTCATCTATTACAAAACCATTCTTTAGAGTCAATATATGCGACATTTTAGTAAATGATGGGTTTTATATGAATATGTGACAATTAGTGGTTTTTAAGATAAATTTATGAGACTGGTTTATATTAAATCAAGCAAATTATAAAGACATCAGTACGTACGGTATGTTATTTATTATAAAATGAAATAAATAAAATTGTTATTTTAAATACACTGGCGGATTTTTGGCACCATATTATACACGGTGACTTTTTAAACACCAGCCAAATTTTTGGAGTAAGTTCAGTCCATGATACTGAACTACTTTCTATAAAAAAAGTTATTAAAAATCAATAAAAATTTTTCATCCTTCCATACAAAATCAGTTTGGCTGAGCGCTGATTTGTATGGGAAGACTAATTTTTATTTTAGTTTTTCGTTAAGCTTTTATTCAACTTGCAATTAATGTAGATATGTATATATGTTACTATATTTGTTTGGGTGGAATCTTATATCTTCAACTGACTGAGCTGAAATTTTGCGCGCGTATGTATATTGTGTGACAATGCAATATTATGATGACTTGGAGCTGATCTGATGATGGAGCTGGAAGGTGGCCATAAAAACTCTGCAATAAAACGACGGAATCCCATCGAGTTTGGGCTCGTTTGATTCGTCTTGATGAGTACTTTGTCCTTAGATGGTATCTGGGGCCTGATCATTAAGCTGGAAGGTGGCCATAAGAACTCCGTATTAAAACGACGCAACCCCGTTGAGTTTGGGCTTATTTGTTTTGTGTTGACAAGACCTTTGGTCTCACAATAAAAGCTTGTACAGTTGAGTTGAAAACTATTAAAGCAATGGCAGAAACTTTTCATCAAAAAAATCTTGATAGTTTAAATGTCGACTAAAATAAAATAAGCCAAGTAACACAACACATTGCAGCGTATACTGCCAGCAAAATTATACTTCTAATTGTTTAAGTTGAGACAAGTTTGACAGACATATTGTTTGTGAAATTACGTAAGTTTTTGTACATCATGTGAGATTACTTAGATAATCTAACTAAGCCTTCAGTAAATGTCCAAACACACGTTTACTAAACCAAAGAATAAGTACCAGTACTCACGTACAGAAGTCTCACTCAGCAAAGAAATTGAAAGAAATATCTACTCAATGTGGCTAGCGATATGGTTTAATTTAGCTCACGTCAGAACTCAGAACCTTTTCGTTTAGACACATTGACATCCATGCCAAGCCAATTTCATTCTTATTTCTCTGGACAAACAATTCGTATAACTGAATTTACCGCTCGTATATTTTCGATACCTAAACGGGGAGTGACACAGGCCTGATACTAGGTACATCTTGTGATTTAAGAGTATTGTGTTAATAAAATAGTATTGTAAGGGTTAGGACGGAACGCCGCGGAATCGGCGATGCTGCCGCATTCCGTCGAACTCTATCGCTTTAACAAATGATGGTTCTGAGTGACAGCATAGGATTAAATGCTGCTCCGTGCTCACAGATGTGTCCCAACCCTAAAGCTCATTTTCATACATAAGGCGATAACGGTTTTCCCTAAAATTTTGACGTTTTTCGGAAAATGTTGTAGATTTGATAATGATTTTATAAAAAAAATATCTGACAAGCTTTTATTGTAAGGCCCAACAAGTACTCATCAAGACAAATGCAATAAGCCCAAACTCGGTTGGGTTGCGTCCTCTTATTACAGGGTTCCTATAGCCACCTTCCGGCTCCATCATCAGATCAGCTTCTTGTTATAATAATATTGCATCGTCATCTGATTTACATTAGCATACAAAATTTCATCTCCATCGGAAACCTAAGTGACTCAAATTTAGCTTGCAAGATTTGACCCAAACAAATAAACAAGAAATTAAGGCCAGCTTAATAAAAGTTTGTAATTGATTTTTGAAAGTGTTATATAAATTGGATTTTTCTACAACAAATTCGTCGGCATTCATTTTTAGGGTTCCGTACCTCAAAAGGAAAAAACGGAACCCTTATAGGATCACTTTGTTGTCCGTCTGTCCGTCCGTCCGTCCGTCTGTCAAGACCCTTTTTCTCAGGAACGCGTGGAGGTATGAAGCTGAAATTTATATCAATTACTCAGGTCTACTGTCCCTTGAAGCTGTGAAAAAATCAAACTTCTAAGCCAACGCAATCAAAAGATACAGCCGTTTATGCCGCAAATTTTCGACACTTGCAAGGGAATCAAAACCTACAGGGTGCTTCCCGTGAACTCAGAATCTTGAAATTTGGTACGAAGCAACGTCTTATAGCATAGATAAAGGAAAAATTACGAAAACCATAAATTTTTAGTTACATCACATAATATATTTTTTTTTAATAATTTTAAACTTACTACCCATTTCCTCATAAACGCGTAGAGGTATTAAATTGAAATTCATACCAAATACTAAACCTTGCAGGTTTGTACGGAACCCTCGGTGCGCGAGTCCGACTCGCACTTGGCCGGTTTTTTTTTTATTAAATGAAACCAAATAATAAAATATCAAATCAATCCTATTGCATTCATTTTTCCGTCTTCCATACAGATGGATCTATCAGCTGATCGTAGTTTGTATGGAAGGCAAACAATTTTTTTTCATATTTCGACATATGTTTCTTGGAGAAAGTTGTTCAGTGTCATGGACTGAATTCACTCTTAAAATAGTTTCAGTATATTTCGCTAAACGATATATTATTATTATAGAAAAAATCTTTTTCGCAATAAGTTCGTTTTCAGTAAAAGGAAAAACAATTGAATATTTGCAAACAATAAATATTTTCCGTTCAATCCGCAGAGATGATTGGATATGGCGATGATTATTAAAAGCAAAGAGTCTGTGTGCCCGCGATGACAATGCAGCGTTGAGTGGCGATCAATCTGGATGGATATATATATTTATACAACCTTTTTTCCTTTTCTTTTCTTTTTGTTTGTTCATCCTGGCGCTAATTAACTAGCAGAGCCGACCCCACATAAAACGGGAATGTGCTAAGACACGCAAACAAGTTTATTTGCTAGGCAAACTAAAAAAAAACCCGATTGTTTAGAACGCCATCTAGTGATGAGTAGCGGAACTATCGATGCGACTTGATATCCGTAGCGCCATCTATTATTTGCTATAGAAAACCTTGACCTTTAAGCATTAATCCCCACTAACTTTAAAACAGCTGAACCGATTTTCATAAACATAGCTAAGAACCTCCGCAAAGGAACTTGATTTCACGTAACAAAAACTGCATTGAAATCGGTCCATCCGTTCGAGCGCTTCGATGCCATACAGACAGACAAACAGACAGACATAAGTGTCAAACTTACCTATAACACCCCTCTTTTTTGTAAGGGGTTAAAAAAAGTCTTAAGCTTGGCTAGACATCTCCTAATTTAGGTAAGTACATTGGTACATACTAAATTTACACATACAATTTTTCACGTGTATTTTTTTTTCGTAATTATGAAATTTAATATAAATTATGACATAACAAACAATGGAATCTCAATCCACATAGCTAATTTGTCAGTTGACGTCTTTGGAGAAAATGCAGCAGTGCAGTTTGTTGCCGCTTCTTCTGCACTAGCGCCTAGGAAGCAACACTAAACTTAGCTGTAAGTAACGATTTGACGTCAACATTTTTGCAAAACAAAACAAGTGACTATTAATAAGATATATTATCCTATATATAATTTAATCAAAAAATCTAAACCTAAAATTTGGTCCTACATTCTAGATTCACTATGAAAATTCTGTCTACACTCAATCACCTGATGGGACCTACTTTACCGATCAAAACAGCTGGTGACAACCACTATATAGCGTACGATCACTAAACTTAGCTGTAAGTAACGATTTGACGTCAACATTTTTGCAAAACAAAACAAAGTGACTATATTAAGAGATATTATAAACATCCTATGATAAATAAGTAAGATTTTTTGAATTGAATTGAAAAACAAATAAGATGTAAGTATTTTACATTATTTTGTATGGTAAGTACCTTTTATGGTTTTGATGAAAATTCGAAGAACGCCACGTCTTCCTCGTCGTTCCGGAATTCCAGAAAAATTGCGACTTAAAATTCATGTGCTTTTGAAAGCTTCATAAACTGTCAGAGATTATATAAATAGTGTTTATGTAGTATATGTATGCGGTTTTATGTGGAGTAATTTATTTATTTATATATTTTTGTGTAGCGATATATATGTATGTCTATACTTACATTGTAAAATATATGTATATTTTTTGTTTTTTTATACCTTAAAAGATTGATTTTTCAGCATCTTCTGTTGGTTGACTGGTAGAAAAGACCCTTGGCCATAGGTCCGCCATTTACATGTATTAAAATAAAGTTAAATAAATAAATAAATACTCTTAAAGTTTAGAAGTTACAAAAATGATAGTTGTGAAGAAGAAGAATAAATAGAATATTATAATCGTACGTAGAAACGACACTTTAACCGACACGTGTATATTATTATTAGTGAGATGGTGTTAAAAATATTCTATATTTTTCGCCATCTATACATACTTAAAATTACATACAAAACCATACAGGATTTTTCCGTTTTTTCGTGTATGTACTTACATAATTTGCCATTGCCAACACTGGTGTCAGATTTTTAAGCTGCCTAAAGGAATCTGACATAGCTTGACGACTGCCATACAGTGATGATAGCCAGGACCAACGGCTTTACGGTGACATTTTAACTACCATGCAAATCTTTGGAGCAAGTTCAATATACAGGGTGACTTTTTAAACATTGTCCCATGTTTAGAGCAAGTTCAATATACAGGGTGACTTTTTAAACACTGACCCATCTTTGGAGCAAGTTCAATATACAGGTGACTTTTTAAACACTGTCCCATCTTTGGAGCAAGTCCAATATACAGTCTGACTTTTTAAACACTGTCCCATCTTTGGAGCAAGTTCAATATACAGGGTGACTTTTTAAACACTGTCCCATCTTTGGAGCAAGTTCAATATACAGGCTGACTTTTTAAACACTGTCCTATCTTTGGAGCAAGTTCAATATACAGGGTGACTTTTTAAACACTGTCCCATCTTTGGAGCAAGTTCAATATACAGGCTGACTTTTTAAACACTGTCCCATCTTTGGAGCAAGTTCAATATACAGGGTGACTTTTTAAACACTGTCCCATCTTTGGAGCAAGTTCAATATACAGGGTGACTTTTCAAACACTGTCCAATTCTTTGGAGCAAGTTCAATATACAGGGTGACTTTTTAAACACTGTCCAAATCTTTGGAGCAAGTTCAATATACGGGGTGACATTTAAACACTGTCCAAATCTTTGGAGCAAGTTCAATATACAGGTTGACTTTTTAAACACTGTCCAAATCTTTGGAGCAAGTTCAATATACAGGGGACTTTTTAAACACTGTCCAAATCTTTGGAGCAAGTTCAATATACAGGGTGACTTTTTAAACTGTCCAAATCTTTGGAGCAAGTTCAATATACAGGATGACTTTTTAAATACTGTCCAATTTTTTTGGGCAAGTTTAGTCCATGATACTACGAGTACTTTCTACAAAAAAAGTTTTGAAAAACTATAAAATGTTTCGTCCTCCCATATAAAATCCGTCTGTCTGAGCGCTGATTTGTATGGGAGGACGAAACATTTTTATCGATTTTTAATAACTTTTTTTTTTATAGCCCGTACAGTCGGCCTGTATAATACTGACCAGCTTTTCATAAAAATAATTTATTAAAAACGATAAAATATTTTTTTATGGAAAGTAGTTCATAATCATGAACTGAACATGCACCAAAAATTTAGCTGCAAGAAAAAAATTCAAGATGACTTTAACTTTTTAGGTGGTTAAAAAGTCAACCTAAGTATAGTTTTTTCATATGTGCTTTGTGTATATATCATAGTCCTAAACTGCCCTTAACATTATTTTAGCATATTTTGAACGTTATATAGTTTCACCAATATGGAAACCAAAATTTGAAGCATAAAAGCCGTAGTCCACAGTCAGTTAAATTAATTCACGTATGAAATATTCAGTTTTGTTTACGACTCAATCGGTTTCAACTGTGAATTCCAGCTTTAATATTCCCTCGTGGATATAAACCGGAATTAAATATGCGAGGTGAGTTCAAAGCGAACTATATTTGTACGTTGTTATGCATAATCTCACATAACATAATACCATTCATACGCTTATTCATAGTCGTGTGGTTCGGCAGAGTAAAAAAGGATTACTCCAAGTCTTCCCGTGGATGTCGTAGAACGCGACTTAGGCGAATTTCCAACCCCTCTGGCCAGCGTGGAGAGTGTAGACCAAATCCTCTGACTGCTCTGGCTAATATATAGCTCTGGTACAGAGAATACAGAGAGGGTCGTGCTCCTGCAGTGGAGACTAAAAAAGACCTGATGATGATGATGACGCTTATACGACATCTCATCATTCAAGTCCTTTTGTTAACCTCCGACGAAAATGAGTTTGACGTGTCTGTATGTCTGTATATCTTTAATTATATTAAATCTGTAAATAATAATATTTAAATTTGAAGAATTTGACAAGAAACATATGCATATGTATACATTGCAAGTTATAATAGACTAGCTTTTGCACGCGGCTTCGCCCGCGTAGACTACACAAATTAGAGTGTTTTCTTTTAAAATAGGTCGCAATTTTTTAAAATCCAATTATTGGATTATTAATTTTCTACTAACCACTGACATGACAAAAATGTCATGTGTCTCGCTTCAAAAATGACGAATATGATGAGTAATATTTAAAATGTAAAAAATGCATTATTATTTTCTACTAACTACTAAAATACATAAAAAATTTAAAATTAAAAAAAAATACATTTCTTGTGTCTCACTTTAAACATTACGAAGTTTCATACAAACTTCCAACCCCTTCAGGGGTAGAATTTCCAAAAATCCTTTTTTAGCGGATGTCTCTTACTCACAATCTACCTTTCTACCAGATTTCATCTTCATTGGCTAAGTAGTTTTCGAGATTTCGTGATGTGTGAGTGATTTTCGCTTTTATATAATATATTTTAATTGAATTAATGACAATTAAATTTGATAAATATGATTAATTCAAATTAGAGAACATTAAAAAAATTATTACGTCTTTGGTTTTGTTTAATATTCAATTCAAATTCAATTCAAAATATCTTTATTATCATAGGATATTTATAATATCTCTTAATAATAGTCACTTTGTTTTGTTTTGCACAAATGTTGACGTCAAATCGTTACTTAAAGCTAAGTTTACGCCGCTTTCTAGGCGCAAGTGCAGAAGAAGCGGCAACAAACTGCACTGCAAGTTTTCTCCAAAGACGTCAACTAACAAACTAAAAACTTAAAATTAGTTATATAGATGGACAGAGATTACATTGTTTATTATGCCATAATTAAATTGAATTATAAGAATTACGAAATTTAAAATAATGTCAATTGGTAAATTTAGTATGTACCAATGTACCTAAATTATGACATGTCTAAGTATACAAACCTTTAAGAGGGATCCGCGCCAAGCTCAAGCCAGACCTTTTTGTCTTTAAGATAGTCATTAGTCCTATAATAAGCCTTCTCACAAAGTACTTTCTTTACATAAGCTTTGAATTTTCTGTCTGGCATATCAAGGACCGATTCTGACAATTTATTATAAAAAAGTATACACTTCCCCATAAAAGACTTACTGACTGTATTCAGCCTGTAATACGGGCTAACTAAGTCATTCTTATTACGTAAATTTCTATCTGTAAAATCACTTACTTTATTGAACATGGAAATATTTTTCCTTACATACATTATATTTTCAAATATGAATTGTGATGCAAAAGTAAGTATACTTATTTCCTTGAATAATTCCCTCAGTGAGTCTCTCGATCCTTAACCGTAAATGGCACGAATTGCTCTTTTTCGTAAAAGAAAAATAGTCTGAATGTCGGCTGCACTTTCCCATAGAAGTATCCCGTAAGACATTAGACTGTGAAAGTAACTAAAGTTGCACTTGTCTAGCAGTTGCTACATCTGTCAATTGTCTTATTCTCCTAACAGCGTAAGCCGCAGAGTTAAGTCTATTAGAAAGTTTAGTTATATGAGCGCCCCATTGAAATTTCAAATCAATTGTGATTCCTAAAAAGGTAGTACTTTCAACCAGATCGAGTTTCTGACCATTAATTAGTATGTTAACGCAGGCTTGATTCACATTAGGAAGAGAGAATCGAATGCATTGGGTCTTGTTCGCATTTACCATGAGGTAATTGACCGAAAACCAATCAGAAATTAAAGATAAATAGGTATACGTGGACTTGAGAATTACCTCTGCTCTGAGATTTTCGCGCGCTCATCGGTTGAAAATGCTAAGAAGAAAATGAATTTAATATGCCAGGCATTCAGGTGGTATTATCGTCACAAAGCTCTACAAAAGCTATTGAACATCTTCAATACATAAATAGAATATACGGTAACAAAATAAAAAGTGATCAGAAAGGAAATTCATGTTTTTAGGGTCCCTTACCATAAGGGTGCCAACGGGACACTATTACTGAGACTCCGGTGTCTCTCCGTCTGTCTGTCCGTTTGTCACAGGGCTTTATCTTTAGAACACTTGAAATTTTCACCGATTATGTATTCACTATAGCTGCTATAACAACAAAAAATACCAAAAATGCTGATTGTTTCTCAGCCCACGATCTTACGAGTATTTACGCTTCCTTTAAAATTCGCATGCCTAAGCGCCGGCACAAAATCATTACGAGGCGTAACTTTTCAGCAATAGATGAAGATCTTTTTTTAGCGGACTTTGCTGTGACCAATTGGGATGCTGTTATCACTGCCTCTGATGTAAATACTAAAGTTGAGATATTTAATTCTACTCTATTGTCTCTTTTTGACAAACATGCGCCTATTAAATCTATTCGGGTCAAGCATTTTCCAGCTCCTTGGCTCTCTCCTGAAATTAAAGGTCTAATAGCCAGAAGAGACAGAGCTAAAATAAAGCTACGTCAGAGTCCCTCAGATGAAAATCGCGAAATCTACATTCTTTTACGTAATAAATGCAATAAAATGTGTCGCGATGCTAGGAGAAAGTACATTCATGCAAATGTTGAAAACTGTCCGCCTAATAAAATGTGGAATTTTCTTAGGGGCATGGGTTTTGGTAAGCAGAAGTCAACAAGTGATTTTACCTTCGACGTGAATGCTCTAAATAAACACTTCTGTACTTCCCAATGTAATCTTACGCCTGGTATAAAACAAGCAACCTTAGCTGACCTTTTATTTAAACCTGTTTCTGAGTCGCCATTGTTTAGTATCGCTACTGTTTCTTGTGAAGAAGTAATTAACATCATTAAGACAATTAAATCGAAAGCTGTAGGCAATGATGATATTTCTTTGGATATGATTAAACCTATAGCTAGTCTTTTAGCCCCTTGTATTGCAAATATATTAAACTGTTCTCTTTCTACTGGTATTTTCCCTTCAGCCTGGAAATATGGTCATATTATCCCTCTTCCCAAAAAACCTAATCCTTCTGATCCCTCTCATTTTCGCCTAATATCTATCCTACCCATTCTTTCTAAGGTTCTCGAGCATCATGTCCAAAAACAACTTTCAGCGCATTTAAATCGCTATAACTTACTAAATCGTTTCCAGTCTGGTTTCAAAACAGGTCACAGTACTACCACAGCACTTCTCAAAATTACCGATGACATCCGCGCCAACATCGAGAATAAAACTCTTACAGTTCTAGTATTGTTGGATTTCTCAAATGCTTTCAATTCGGTAGATTTTGATATTTTGATTGGATTAATGTAATAATAAATGTAATAATGTTGTATTGTAATAGTGCTAAAACTTGCACCCCTTCTACCAACTTCTCGATGTGTCCCAAAGGCAAACTGGTAGATAATGCATAGCGTTAAGTTTGACCCATTGTAATCAATCAAATATGAGATTGTGTGCAATAAACTTAAATAAAATAAAATAAATTAATGCAATCCCTAAATTTCTCGCCCATTGCTCTTTCATGGTTTCATTCATACTTACGGGACGCTTTCAGCTGGTCAAAATTGATTATCGCCGTTCTGATTGGTGTGAAATTAAGGCCGGTGCTCCGCAGGGTGGAATATTATCTCCTTCCCTCCAATCCCTTCTTATTACTTTACTTGATTATGCTGATGTTGCTTATTTAGATCTTAATCAATGTTTATTAGACAAGCTTGATCGGCTGCAAAATCAGTGCATTAGATTTGTTTTCGGGTTGCGTAAATTTGATCACGTGTCTGAATTTCGCTCTCAGCTTAATTGGCTCCCTATAAGACTTCGTAGGAACTCCCATATTCTTTCGCTGCTTTCAATGTCCTTTTTAAACCCCAATCCCCAAGTTACCTTTCTGAGAAATTTTCATTTAGACAGATTGACAGTCGTTTGCGTGGTAGTGGTATCCCTCAGCTGCAAATCCCTGTACATGTCTCGGAGTCATACGGATACTCATTCTCAGTTCTTGCTGCCCGGTTATGGAATGCGCTTCCTGTAGATGTGAAAAATGCGCCCTCTCTTGATTCATTCAAAGTCAGACTTAGAAGACATCACGAAGGATCCTCAGACACCTTGAGCTAACAATATTGTAGTTTATGTATTTTATTTATTTTAGTTGGTGATATTTAGGTATATTATTCTGTTATGTATTAGTTTATGTATTATAGGTATATGTAATATGTTTTAGATTAAAAGTGAACATTTAATTTCTATTAATAAACGTTTTGAGTTCTGCCCATTATGCCTATTTTTTTATTTCCATTCGCTGATACTTGGTTGACTAGAAGAGATCCCTTTATGGGATAAGTCCGCCATTCTACAATTATTTGGTCTCTTATGGTTTATATATATATATATATATAAGTATGTTTGTAAAATATTTTTTTTGTACAATAAAGATATCTACAACAACAACAACAACAAATACTAAAAATAAGATAAAGTAAAAAATTAAATGACTCCTTATTCAAAAACATACTAGAAGGAAAGATAAAAGGTAGAAGAGGTACAGGACGACCAAGAAAGAGCTATGTAGACCAACTGAAAGAAAAAGCAGGGGTCATGTCGTATCAAGCACTAAAAAGTAAGGCAGAAAACCGAGAAGTTTGGCGCATACTCCACCGACAAGAGCCACTAAGCTCTTAAATAAGAAGAAAAAATTAAAAGGGGTCGTCATACAAAAACGTGTTTTTTTTTCAGTGTTTTAAAACATTATACGAAGGAAAGGAACCATTCATGTACGAGTCCGACTCGTACTTGACCGGTTTTTTGTTCTAAACATGCTTGTAAAGTGTCATTCCCGTATTTTTATATTTTATGTCTTCTCTTTCTGGGAAACCCATCAAATACTTTTTAAATAAAATTGGATTCTACAACGATTGTTACTTATTTCAAGAGTTGATAAATAAAGACATTGATGTTTTCTATTGGGCCTTTGTATTGACAATGCTTTTTATCGAATTTCAAGCGTTTATAAGGGTTGAATTGATTTTCATCAAACATTGCTAAGAACTAGTTATCTCAACAGACAAGGTTTTCGATTTAAAAATTTCAAATTCAAAATATCATTATTATCATAGGATATTTATAATCTCTCATAATAATAGTCACTTTGTTTTGCACAAATGTTGACGTCAAATCGTTACTTACAGCTAAGTTTACGCCGCTTTCTATGCGCAAGTGCAGAAGAAGCGGCCACAAACTGCACCGCACGTTTTCTCCAAAGACGTCAACTAACAAACTTAAAACTTAAAATTAGTTACCTATATGGATGGACTGAGATTACATTGTTTGTTATGTCATAATTCAATTGAATTACGAAATAGCGAAATTTGTCAATTATTAAAAAAAAAATAATGTCAATTCGTAAATTTAGTATGTATCAATGTACCTAAATTATGACATGTCTAAGTATAAAAACCTTTAAGAGGGACCCGCGCCAAGCTCAAGCCAGACTTTTTTGTCTTTAAGATAGTCATCGGTCCTATAATAAGCCTTCTCACAAAGTACTTTGTGAGAAAACGTTTAGGAGCTACACACAGACATACAGCCACACAGACACGTCAAACGTATAACACCGCTCTTTTTTGTCGGGGGTTAAAAATATACCTAAGACTTAAAGAAGTACTTGTTTGTTTGTTTTTCGTGTGTGTAAGTTAGCCACACTGATGTCAGATTTTTTAAGCTGATTTTCTTGAAAAATCTGACGACTGCCATACAATGATTCCAGCCAGGACCAACGGCTTTACGTGCCTTCCGAAGCACGAAATGGAGATTTTTTTTGCCACTTGTGTTCACCCATCCAAGTGCAGACAACAGCCAAGGTTGCTTAACTTGCGAAAGCGCTATCAATGCGTACTCCCACCGGGCCATTGTGGGCATTTTCCAACGTTACTTTAAAACCAATATGCTCGTCGCTCATAAATATCTTTCACACATAAAATAATTAAAACATCTTTTTGGTTCGCGTCCCATACACCTTTGAACCCAATCTTATTAATATTAAATGGTAACTTTCTACGCAGAATTAATTTCGAACCTAAACTCACATAAGTTTACCATTATAGAATGAAAATCGTAAAAATCGTATTATAAAGCAATAGGGCTCAAATTTGCATAAATTGTAGATCAAATTATACAAGTGTATTAAGGTGTGGTTACGAACGCGACGGATGACGACATGCGGCTGGAAAAGGTAATTCATTGTTGTGTTTTTCTTAATTTGGTAATCATATTGTCTCCATATAATAAGCCTCCAAATAATTAATACCTACGTATTAATTATTAAAACATAGATAGTAATCGTAGGTACTTGTTTTCCTAATATTTACACGAAATAAATGAATAGACCTTCCTTTTTAGGGTTCCGTAAAAAAAATGAAAAAACGGAACCCTTATAGGATCACTCGTGCGTCTGTCAGTCCGTCCGTCTGTCACAGCCAATTTGCTCCGAATCTACTGGACCGAATCAGGTGAAATTTGGTAGGATGGTGTAATCCTATGACCCAAACACATATGTGCAAAGTAAATAAATATATTTTTACAATGAGGATCAATTTTGGGAGATACATTAGGAAATTGAAAAAAAAAGTTTTGTAAACATTACTTTGTCATATATTTAATGAAAGGGCTCGTTATGAGGATCTCAAATATATTTTTGTCATAATTCTAAAATAAATAGTTTTGATTTTATTCATGAAAGAAGACGAAAATTGACCATTCCTCCCCCCCCCCTGATCTTCGAAACTACTGAGCCTAAAATTTTGAAAACAATACAAAATTTAGTTCATTGCTTGTAGATTACAGGAAACCCTATAAGAATTCAATCAATTGTACGGAACCCTCTCCACGCGAGTTTAACTCGCACTTGGCCGGTTTTATTTTTGGTTACTCTCCAAGTTTTGTTCTCCGCCTAATTAACGTGTTAACTTTTTTCACTTGATTTTAGACCCGTATTAACATCACTATCACATTATACATGGCTGTAGTCTATCTTAACACATGTCCATATAAGGAAAATTACGGAGTCGTCAACTTCAGAACTACTCCTTAAGCTATGTAAAATATTTGTTTACCACGTCTTGTGCGTAAATATTGAATAAATATTACTCTACGGCTCGATCTTGTAAGATAAAGGTACTGATTAATTTAATATAATGATATCAAGTTACTTCTTATGTAATTAGCTTATTTTCGCTTATATACAAGCTGATTTTTAAATAGCGATGTGCCGTCCCTGGAAACTTAGATTTTAGAAGTTATATAGAGCAGAATAGGAGCACTCCAAGTCTTCCTGTGGATGTCGTAGAAAACGGCTTAGGAGACACAAGCTGAACAAAGCTTAAGAGGGCGCCTGGTGTTAGTAATCTAAATTTTGCTCCCGCTTACACGCACACAAATTTACTCTAGCCGAAGCGAGGCAGCGAGCCATGCGGGCCGTTGGGAATCGCGGTGGTTCAATGAGGCTGGTTCTGTTTTGAATTTTTTTTCTTTTTACAAAGAATATTTATGAGTTATTTAAAAAAAGCGGCCAAGTGCGAGTCGGACTCGCCCATTAAGGGTTCCGTAGCAGCAAGTAACATAATACTTATAAAAGTTCTAAAGCTAAATTGCGGTTTACGATTTATGACGGTTTAAAAAATAACTATCTATGATACCGAGACCGCTATAGTTTTAATTGAAAGTACATACTTTGAGGTTATACCACATTTTTTTCAGAATTATTTTAGTAATATTTCAAAAGTTACGGTGGGGGGACACCTCAAATTTTAACTTTGTATTAGATTATCTCAAGACTGGGGGGTTTGATCTACATAGTTTCAACGATACCCCACACGTTGGGGTTAGTCCAATTGCGTTGTATGGGAAATTGCTGAAAAAAATCATTTTTTCATAATTTTAAAAACCAAGTTTTGGAACTTCAATATCTATCTCTCCACCAATTTTCGTGACAATCGGTGCAGTAATGGCGGAGTACGAGCCCGGACGGACAGACGGACGGACATGCAAAACTATAAGGGTTCCTTGTGGACTACGGAACCCTAAAAAGTAAGAATATGATGACTGCCTTATGTTTATTACAATTATAATCCAAAGTTACAAGTGCTACATTATTGTATTTCTTGAATACTTTCTGTTTTAGTATAATTCTGAGGTGATTTGGAGGCAACTTCGCAATGTTTTTCTATCGAGAAAATTTTAAGCAATCGTGTTTTCGAAACTTATTATGTTTAGAGTTAGTCCCGAACTTTGCTGTGTTTTTATTTCAAAGTGAGTATTTCGTTAATATTGATAAATATTTAAGATCTAAGAAGTTAGGTTAGTTAAGTCGCTCTAAGAACTTAGGCTAGTATGGGCTCTTAAAAACATCAATGAGACCTCTCCAACCCGTCTGGCCAGCGTAGAGAGTATAGGAAAAATCCTCTTAATGCTCTGGCCAAGTATGCCTCTGGTAGTACAGAGAGAATTGTGCTCCTGCAGTGGAGACAAAAAAAGACCTTATTATGATAACTGGTTTTAGGAGAGTGGTTTCTTTATGAAAACAACGGTATCTTACAATACGCCATTTTATTCGTATATTTCTCAAAAACCATGTATTTATATAATAATATGTTTCTTTATCCTACTCTTATCTTATAGGATGCCAAAAAAATATGATTTTTTTTTAATGTTGTCCAATTGCCTGCACTTCGGAGGACCTAGTCGAAACGAAAAACTGTCCAATATTTTTTTTTTTGCAGAACTACTTTCAGTTTTAGTGATAGTACGCTATATAGTGGTCTGTCACCAGCTCTTTTGATCGGTGAGGTAGGTCCATTAGGTGATTGAGTGTGAACAGAATTTTTATAGTGAATTTAGAATGTTAGACCAAATTTTAGGTTTATATTTTTCAATTTAATCTCTACTACGAGAATGCTCCCGATTGCATCCTTTTATTGTGAGGCCAAAGAACTTAAATCAATGCAAATGTGATAAGCCCAAACTCGATGGAATTTTATTACAAGGTTCCTATAGCCACCTCTCAGCTCCATCATTAGATCAGCTTCTTGTCATAATATTGCATTCTCATCTGATTTACATACAAAATTTTGTATTAATCAGAAATCGGAAAGTGGCTCAAAAACTTGCAAGATTTAACCAAAAAAACAACAAACAGGTCAAGCTAAATACAAACTTAGATTGTCAGGTGCTTCTCTTCCAGTGCAGATCTTAAAAACCGATCGAGAAAGTGGATGAATATAAAAATCATGTTAATAGGCGATGCGTATAGCAACTATCATTATTTTTTTACCAACTGCCAACCAGCTTTAAATCACAAGCCAAATCACACTTTTGCATCTTGTTTAGGTTCTCACTTTCTTTCGTGTACACTACCTTATTTCTATTATATGTATATGTATTTATTACATATATATATATAAATATATATATATATATATATATGTAAATATTTTTATATAAGTATGTATTTATATGTATCTATAATATTTTATTTGTATATCTCCTTTGAAATATTGCACCTCACCTGTAACATATCCAAATTTCTTTTGTATCCATACTACCCTAAGGTTGCCTGGAAGAGATTGCTGTGCGTTAAGGCCGCCTTTTGTATGCTAAAATTTATCTCTATTATTTGTGTCTAATTTGTTAAATTGTGTGCAGTAAAAAAAAAACACCTCGCCTACCACGCTAAAAGTGGCTCTTGGACCTTGCGGTTTTGGACTCTATCTGTTTAAAGCGAGACCCAAAAAGCTCTGTCTAACCTATTAAAGATAAAGAAGTGATAGGCAGAAATTCCATAAATTTACCTTACAATAATCTATTGGTGCGACGTTACTTACTATATGGAACTTTAAGCAATGTACTCTCAGCAACGTAGGTCGTAATTCCACTAAGCATTATTAGTTGAGTACAGCAACCACACTACTCCAACTTCTAAATTCTCGGGCGTAATTTAGAAAATAGCTCGAATGTTTGCACTGCTAGAGCTCACGAAAATTCAGCTTGTCTTTGTGGTGCTTCGTGGTTTGTAATCAGGCATGATGTGGGTAGTGTGGGATGGGTATCTTTGTTTTTAGCCCCCCGACAAAGGTTTACGTGTCTGTATGTTTGTGTATCAGTATGTCACAGACACACAATGTTTGTCTATGGCATCGTAGCTCCTAACCGAATAGACTGATTTGGATGCAGTTTTTTTAAATCAAAAGCCTTGTCTGTCGAGATGGTTCTTAGCTTTGTTTGATGAAGATCGGTTAAGCCGTTTAAAAGTTATTGGGGATGAACGCCATGATAGACAATTTCTTCTGAATTAACTTTCTTTCTCTCTTATTTAAACTTGTTCCTGATTGTACTTTCAATTGTGGTTGCTTCAAGCTTTTTTTTTCTCATACATACTAATCGCTCTTCTATATACAGACTAATCATACATTTAGGCTCTTTTCAGTATAAACAATAAATAAATAAATGTAAAGGGATATATTTCACATATTGTATATTTACTTTTCCGTTTTTTGTATTTGTTTCTTTTATTTGTACTGTAGCTTTATAAATATACAAATACAAACATTGTTTGAGTTAAGTTTAAACTTATGGTTGGGATACTAACTCAACGATACTATATATTTTATAAAATACATACGAGTATATAGATAAACAACCAAGACCAAGAACAATATACTCGTAAAAAAGGCCGCTTTCCAACTTGCGCTGGCTGGAGATCTAACCCATAACCTCCGGAGTGGCTGACTGGCGTGTTCACCACTACGCCAAGGAGATCATCATAATGGGTCATAATGGTATGGGGACTGTTTAGGTGAGAAAGGAAATCAAGTTATAAATATACAAACTTATAGATAACATTATTAGCTCACTCCAAGTCTTCCCGTGGATGTCATAGAAGGCGACTTAGGAAACACAACCTAAACATAGCTTATAAACATCAGTGAGACCTCTCCAACCCGTCTGGCTATCGGGATAGATAAAATACATTTATCTATCGGGATAGATAAAATACATCTATCTATCGGGATAGATAAAATACATTTATCTATCGGGATAGATAAAATACATCTATCTATCGGGATAGATAAAATACATCTATCTATCGGGATAGATAAAATACATTTATCTATCGGGATAGATAAAATACATTTATCTATCGGGATAGATAAAATACATCTATCTATCGGGATAGATAAAATACATTTATCTATCGGGATAGATAAAATACATTTATCTATCGGGATAGATAAAATACATTTATCTATCGGGATAGATAAAATACATCTATCTATCGGGATAGATAAAATATATCTATCTATCGGGATAGATAAAATACATCTATCTATCGGGATAGATAAAATACATTTATCTATCGGGATAGATAAAATATATCTATCTATCGGGATAGATAAAATACATCTATCTATCGGGATAGATAAAATACATTTATCTATCGGGATAGATAAAATATATCTATCTATCGGGATAGATAAAATACATCTATCTATCGGGATAGATAAAATACATCTATCTATCGGGATAGATAAAATACATCTATCTATCGGGATAGATAAAATACATCTATCTATCGGGATAGATAAAATTATCCAATTTACCACAACTCATCATTCTAACTGCATTAAAATCTGTGAAATAATAAAATTCTACTCTCACGGTCCATCATATCTTATAACTCAATATTTCTGCAGTTATATTAATTCGTGTCACCTCATACATATGCATGAGTGTATGATTGATGTCTTGAAAGTGGATATTGGTGGATTACATGTCTTAATGATTCGTCGCCCACCTTGGGAAAATTTATTAGGCCGGGCCGTGTCTAAGAGATTATGTTGTTTAACAAATTCTTTATGATGTCATTTTGATTGAAGATAGGATTTGGTTTCTAAGACATTTGCAGGAAGATATGATTTATTGCATTTAAGTACTGGCCGAAAAAATCAGGACATTATAAGTATTTTTTTTTAATTTTTTTATTAATCTTTATTAGAAACGTAATAGGCGGACTTAAAGCTTTGTCTACCAGTCAACCCACTGGTGACGCCGAGAAAAAGAAAATTTTAGAAGGAGGTGCAAGTTATGTAGGTATTGTCACATTTACCTTAAGAGGATAGCAATAACAATATATATATATGAATAAACTTACATTTAAAATATACATGGTTATAATATATAATAAACTATACGTAAACTACATATTATATCTTAATATCTATATTCTATCTGAAAGTTCACGAAGATAATAAGCACGCACTGCACTCTCGAACGCTACACGAGTACGAGCCTTCCGGACATTAATTGGTAGGGCGTTCCAAGGCATTCCAAAGTATCTATAACGTCTTTGAAAATATACGGGTAGATTCAATCCATGATTTAGATCAATTTTCCCCACATAAACATACCATACCATACATATATCGAAATATGAAACAATTTTTGCTTTCCATAGAAACTAGGTTTACTTGTATGGGAGGTCAAAGAATATAGAGCCCTAGGTGCGCATTCCCGCTTTTTCTACTCCAAATATAATATCTATGGTCACCCAACCCAAGGATGCCAAAGACCTTGCGTAGTAAAGAAGGAATAGCTGGAAGAGTTTAAACGATAAAGCTATAGTTTTACGACCGGCCGCGAATAAGAAATAAAATAATAAATTTGTTCGAAATGTTTTAGAATCGGTAGCACAAGATGTTTGCGTGCTAAGTCCTTTAGTTGCCTTTTATGACATCCACAGGAAGAGATGGAGTGGTCCTATTCTAGGCCGGAAGCCAGACGGCAATTTTTACTAGGTCTTGACTAAAATGTAGGTTTTCGGAAATATGTGCGGTTTGGCGACATCGCCCATTGATCCATACAAACGACTAAATAATCTCGGATCGCTGCCCGCTGCGTCGGAAGTTATCTTTTTACGGCTCTGACAAATTGGGTATTTTACGACGTATTATTTGGAAATGAAAAGCGTACAGAATTAACACTTTACGACTGTGTGTCGTGAATCGTGTGAATTAATTTTGTCTGTTTACTTTATTGAATTTATTTATTGAACCCACTGTCCGTAAATAAAGAATAGTAAAACAATTGATTTGTTTATATATGATACATGGGACAAGTAACCATTTAAAAGGGAATATATTTTTGCAATATTATCCATTACGTTTTTTTTAGATTATGCAGATAAAGTATTTTTACTTACCTATATGAATTGTCTTTTTACAGCTTGGTGACAGGATTCTTTTCATCCACTTTCTTAATTAAATAAAAACTTTTTTTATAATATTAAAATTGTTATGCAAGATATATGTATACATGGAGGAAATTCGCGGGAGAAAAAAATAACTGACATAAACCAGCGGATTGAAGTGGCTGTGGGCGGGGCACGTAGCGCGATGTAATGATGGCCGATGGGGCAAAAATGATCTCGAATGGCGACTTAGACCAAGCGAAGCGTAGGACACCAACCCACAAGGTGGTCAGACGACCTAACCAAGGTCACTGGAAAGCGAAATGCAGGTTGCTCAAGATCGGTTATTTTCGAAATCCTTGGGAGAAGCCTATGTCCAGCAGTGGACGTTAGGCGGCTAAAATGATAATATACACACGTCAAATGGATATAACACCCGTCGTTTTAGGTGGGGGGTTTAAAGCGAGTTATCCTTCTGTCTTCTCAATATTTCCCTAGTATGTATTATTTCACAAACACAACACGATCAGTCCCTTCCAATTTATTTTAATGGCGGGCGAACTGCTTGTCTTTGAATTCGCGTCTCCATGTTTATGACTGTCTATTTGGATCAGAAATGATTGTTAAAGTTTGATGACGATAAAAATGGAAAACACTATCACGTATTACATGTATCCTGAACGGGGAAGACATAGCCTAGGGCCGAACGATACAAATGTCACTTGGGCATGAAGATTGAAAATAGATTTACGTCTTTATTTTTTACTGGGTAAACAAGCTCTGTATGTGACCACAAGATGGACTAGTAGTTGGCAAATCTAAGAACATCGTTCTTAAAATTTCATACCTGCTTTAAAAAGTACAGAAAAATTTCTAAACGCCATTTTGAATCTGAAAATTGACGCCATTATTATTTTTACCATTCAAATAAATAGGGCCAAATCACACTGATTAAGCTAGAAGTAAGTTTAAACTTGTGTCATGGGATACTTACTCAACAATACTATATTTTATGATAAATCCATAACATGTAGATAAACACCCAAGACAATTTGAAAAATTTATTTATTCATTTTTAAACTTTATTGTTCCACAATCAAATTGTCTTACAATTGGCGGACTTAACGCTAAAAGCGTTCTCTCCCAGTCAACCATAGGGATAAACAGATAATTCGTTGCGGCGCAAAATAATTAAATAAGTACATACTTGTAACATACCAAATAATACACATACATGCATATATACTCATAATAAAGATATATATACGCATACATATTAAATATATATATTTATATATATATATAAATAATTAAATTAATGCAAATACATACATACCTACAGTGAATGGTGATGTAGATAAGAAAATGAGACCAAATTAGAAGATGACAGTGTACTCTTCTCTTGAAGGGAAATTTTGTGGAAATTTCTTTGATGTCAACGGGCAAAGCATTCCAGAGTCGTGAAGCTTGAAGAGTAAAAGAGTTTGCCAATAAATGCCATTTTCCAACTTGCCTTGGCTAGGGAGCGCACCCAGGACCTCCGAGTGACGAACTAAAACCAATATGCCACGGAGGTCGTACTAAATGAACTATAAGAAGTACACTTTGCTATGAACATCTGGAGGAAGTCAACACTCAACTTAGTTGTAGGCTTGCAAACGAGTTTGTACCCAAAAAAAAATTACTACTATTTAAAAAATTTACTATGTTGCTTACGTCTGACGTCAATCCTCTTTGGGATATGGGAATGCATTTGTTGACACGGGATGTTTGTGCTTAGATCTTTAAGAGATGGAGTTGTCCTATGCTAAGCTCAAAACCACACGCCAAAGAGCGGTATCTCGCTCTAATAAATGTTAATTTTAGCCAGAACGCGATAGCATCATAAGATTTGGAGATGCTTCTACGGATAACCTCGCTGTAGGCTTAAGGTATAAGTTCGTAGCTGACTGCAGACAGCAGCAGACGACGTGTCACGATGACACTACTGGTTTCTATGTATTTATATGAAATAGCTTCGCAGCTAGTGACACGTCACCCGACTACACGTCAGTCGACCGCAGACGACGTTCCCTCTTAGTAAGCTCTGTAAGCCCGAGCCTGGCACGCTCACTAAAATGTCCAAACCGGTGGTGGCGTCGTGGGTCGTTCAGTGATGGCTGATCCACGCGTCAACTCGTGAACGGGTGCCGCCAGTAGGAACTGGTCAGCTCAGCTCCGTTTTTTAAGACTACTCAGTGTAACTTATTTCTATAAATTGGATTTGGCACTCGTTCGCAAGCTTAACATATTATGTTGTGATAACATTGTATTAGGCATAATATTTATGTAAACTGACAAAGCCCTTCTGGCGCATAGGCGACCAATACTGTGTAAATTAGTTTCTTTCGGCGTTTCTTCTCAGCAGTGGTCGTTGCGAAACGCTAGTATCGGTAGCTTTTGAACAAAAAAAAATAATTTAAACATAAATAAACATTACACGTAATGTACACTATAATTACTGACGTGTAAAAGTGCCTGCAAAGGCCTATTACTGAATAAATATTTGATTTTGATTTTGACGTGTCGTCCGGCCGCAGATCAGTAGTACCACCGACTGCAGAAAGCAGCAGACGACATGTCGCGACGAAACTACTGGTGTCTAGGTATTTCTATGAAATATCTTTCAGCTAGTGACACGTCGCTCGACCGCAGTCGACATGTCGTTCGGCCGCAGATTAGTAGAGTAGGCAGCGGTAGGCAGTAGCCGACTGCAGTAGGCAGCGGCGGACTATGTGTCTCCGGGGTCGAATTCATGACTGCAGCGACATAACGCTACGACATCGTCTGCTACTGCTATTTACAGTTAATGGTACTACTGATACTAACTTGTACGGCTTGTACCTTAACTCTGCGGCCGGATGACACATCGTTTGCGGTCGAGCGACGTGTAGTCATGTCCGAACTTATACCTTAACCGGCGAATAAGTGCTCAACGGATTACAAAATCCACATCTTCATGTCACGGGTCAAACCTTCTGTCATCACGGCCGGCGCGGCCGCCCGCTGAGCGAGCGATAAAAATCTCCGATACTGTTTTAATCGGCTCTTTATGTAACCGTAAATTTGAGCTATTAAAATATAGCCCCTTTGGCCCACTTGCTAAGCAGATTACCATAGTTGCGCGGTAAGTTATGGATTGTTTGAAATTGTTTGTTTGTGTCATTTGATGTCTAGATGGTATAATCAATTTATCTTGAATGTTACTTTAGTTTGTTGAGGAAAAAAGGAGGAAATGCGAATCATGTTTTATAGGCAATACGGCTAGCAATACGATACGATATACTATCACGCCTTTTTCCCTAACGGGGCAGACATGACCTAGGGTAGTTAGACCTAGGCCACTTTTAACGATGGTGTACGGGGCATGTATGTGTCTTTTCTTCAGTCCACTGCAGGATCACGACCCTCTCTGTACTACCAGAGCTATATAATTAGCTAGAGCAGTCGCAGCAGAGCAGCGGATTTAGCGAACACTCACTGCCCAGACGGGCTGGAGAGGTCTCATTGATGTTTAAAATCTTTGTTTAGCTTGTGTTTCCTAAGTCGCCTTCTACGACATCCACGGTAAGACTTGAAGTGGTCCTATTCTATTCTGCCGGGAACCACACGACACTTTCATATCCTTCAATTTTCTTACACATACAGACATAAATTACTACAACCATAACCATCCTAAAATATCTAACATTAAACGAGCAACGAACACTTAATTACAAAATAAATAATTATATCTAGAAGTTATGAATACCAAATTAGTAGATCACAGGCATTTTACATAATTAATTTTGTGGCATATATTATTAACAGTAGCGATTTATTAAGACCCGCGTTTTATATGATAATTAACTTTATATTAAGTTTTATCTATTCACAGGCACTTAAAAACCTTGGTTTTTGAGAATTCGCTAATTAAAATTTTTAGGGTTCCAGAAGAAAATAGTGAAAATCTTATTATTCTTCTTGTGATTTAAGAACTTGCTCTTGTCGGTGGAGTTAAGTGGATGCCTCCATTTCTCTCTTCTCTCTGCCATCTTTTTAATGTCCTGGTAGGACCTTACTCCTAAATTTTCTTTAATTTATGGGAAAAACTTTATACTTAGACCAAGTATAAAGTTTTTCCTTTTTCTCGTTTTCCTTTTATTTTTTTCTTCTACTATTATTCTGAAGAAATAGTAATATCTTATTAGATGACCATTCATCTTTCCTCTTCTATTTTTAGCAGCTTTTAAAATGTAATCTTTCTTCTACTCTTATAAAACATACTTAATTGAACAAAATAATAGAGCAAACGAATTTTTGAAGTAACGTTTATTATTCCAAATACACTGTTTCGAAAAGTATTTTATTTTTTGAATTTTGCTTAAATCAGAGTGCTTATTTTATCACCTTTATATATAAGGCCAGAATGGTTAGGTTAGGTTAGGAGTAGTAACGCGTAAGATTTATTTTATAAGCCATAATAATTCCGATGTATTTAAAAAAATAGATGCCAAAATACATGCATACAATTCGATAATTATGCATGCAGATACATAGCTTTAAGTAATATATCTATTGCAATATGATGAAGATGACCATAAATGTATTTGACAGATTCGACAGCCATATTTAATATCAATATGGGGAAATATTTACGTAGCGATTCCCAACATGACAAATCCACATTCATTTTCACGTTTAAGGCAATGATTCTCCGGAGCAGAATGATTTAATAGGGGGCGCATCGTGACTGAAATTATTATCTTGCATCATATTTTTCGTGATGACTTGTAGATATGATGATAAGTTGATTTAAACTCTTCCATACTCGTAGAATAGAAAAAAAAACGTATAATTTATTTATTTATTATTTATTTTACTCTTTATTGCACACAATTTAACAAATTAGACACATATAGGTATATATAATATACCTACATGTTTTTCTTCGCGCGCAGATTGAGGGGTTATTCCGGTCTGATCCCACAAATCTGATACCCTAAGTATTTGATTTTTCATTGGTTAATTATTACAATTTTATTTTATGTTATCTAAATGAAAGGTGCAAATTTATGACTGTGTATACTGACGGTAGGGGCGCAACATGGACATTCGACATTACTTTCGTTTTGTCTATGTTCATTTTAAGGCCCACCTGTCGGAAAACTCGATTAAGGTCTCCGAGCATAGTACTTAAGGCTTCCATCGATTCTGCTATGTCAACGATATCGTCAGCAAATCGAAGATGAGTGATATAATCGCCATTGATGTTGATGCCAAGTCCTTCCCATTCCAGAAGCTTGAAGGCATCTTCCAGTGCAGCGGTTAACAGTTTCGGAGATATAAGAATGGCGATGCGGCTAGCAATCCGTCACCTTTTTCCACCTTCTCGCTCACCATCGCGCTAAAAGTGGCCTTTGGGACTTGCGGCCCTGGGCTCTGTCTACTTAGAGCCGCAAGACCCAAAATGCTCTGTCTACCCCATTAGGGATAATGACGTGTTAGTGTATATTTGTTTGCCTTTTGGCTTCCGGCTCAGAATAGGACCATTCCATTCTATCTATGGATGTCATAAGAGGCGACTAAGGGTCTAAGCACAAACATTTCGCGCTACAACTGCATTCCCAGGTATCAAAAGATTATCGGTCGTAAAACTATAGCCAAACCATTTAAACTGTTTCGGCTATTTCTTCTCTACTTTGTAAGGTCTTTGGCATTATTTGGAGAACAAAAAGCAGGAAAGCGCCCCCCGGGCCCCGAAGCAGCGTAGCTGAGGATTCAACCAGGAACGCGCAAAGATGAAAAAGAAGTGTATGATTGATAAGGGTAGTATTTAAACGCAAATCAAAATTACTGATTGCACAGCAAAATACTCAACTGAAAATATTACTAAACAAACTGCAATTTATATTTGTAGCGCAGTAAAATGGATAGAACTTTCCTAGCACTCGCCGGCCGCTGCCGCGGCACGCTCGCTTCGCTCGCTCGGCTCGTGCGTGTGTTGGTCGCAGTTCTAACATAACCTAACCTATAGGTTTGCCCTAACCTAATAAATTTGATATGCAGTCAGTATTTATTTGCTGTGCAATCAGTACTTATGATAAGATTGTTGATTTATTTGATGTAAAAAAGTATATAAATGATGAGATTAAATTGATGGGTGATTATTTATTAGATGTGCAATTAATAATATCCCAATTGATAAGTTAATTTAATTTCGCTGGTCTGAGAGCTGAGAGCAAAGAAAACTGATACTCAAACATTTTCCGTCATACTGTAAAACACGGACTTTTAACCATTATACGACCAAATCTAGTTGACATTGACGGATGAGATAGTATCAAATTACTATATGTTAACTTGATTTAGACGAAATAAAACGGTTAAGTTAATGTATTATTTTTATACTTTTTTTAACACCCGACGAAAAAGACGGGTCTGTTTGTTTATGTTTCATGTGTTTTCTGTCTGTAGCTTCATAGCTTTTAAACGATTAGATTTATTTCGATGCGGTTTTTATAAATCAAAAGCCTTGTCTGTCAAGTAGTCTTAGCTTTGTTTGATATAAATCGGTTGAGCCGTTCAAAAGTTATTGGGGGTGACAGCTTGAGAGTCGAGTGTTTATTCATTTGACTGGCGAATAAATAAATATATAAATAACTATATAACGTCTAACGAAATATACTGAAACTATTTTAAGGGTGAATTCAGTCCATGATACTCAACAACTTTCCCTAAGGAACATATATCCAAATATCAAAACTATTTTTTTGCTTTCCAGAGAAACTCGGATCTGCTGATCGTCAACTTATTTATTTATTTATTTAAAAAACTTACACTTTCACTTAGATAGTTACACATAATAAAATAACACAAGTAATTTTACAAATGGTGGACTTATCCCAGAAGGGATCTCTTCCAGTCGACCAGTAGGGGCAGAGGACAGTTACAAATTTAGTAGGAAGGCAGAAGTACGTACAGAGCAATGAAAAAATCAAGTATAATATTAAAGCTTAAACACTACGAATACACTACATACATACCTAAAGAATATACTGCATATATTATAAAAATAAATATTTTATATAACTCAATTTATGACTCTGCATAGAATGACATATATGGGAGGCCAAAAAATATTTCTCATATTTCGATATATGTTCCCTATGGAAAGTTGTTCAGTATCATGGACTGAATTTACCATTGAAATAGATTCAGTATATTTTGTCAGACCCTGTATATTGGGACAAATCACACTGATTGAGCCAGCTCCAACGTAAGTTTAAACTTGTGTTATGGGATACTGACTCAACGATACTATATTTTATAATAAATACATAAACACCCAAGACCCAGGACATTTTCCAACTTGTCCTGGCTGGGGATCGAACCCAGAACCTTCAGATTGGCGGATTAGCGTGTTGACCATTACACCATGAATAAATTTTCTATTTTGTTTTCAGGTAAACAATTGCCATCTGAACTGGTTGTGGATTTGATTTGAAAACTGGACCGCAGAAAATCAATTATTTGGTAAAATTTGATTGTTTGGTATCATATTCAGTAGTGATTCAGTTATCTATAAACTAATGTAGTATATGTGAGTGACATATGCTTTGTCATTTCAATAGGGTAGTATAGTATTAATTTTTATTTATTTAACTTCATTACAATAAATGTAAAAGGCGGACTTAAAGCCAGGGGCCTTTTCTACCAGTCAACCAACACGTGATGCTGAGAGAGTAATCTTTTGGGATTAGTACAATTTAAACTAAAAAAAAAATCAGAACGAGTAAACTTATTATTCAATTATATATACACAACTAGCTTTTGCCCGCGGCTTCGCTCGCGTCCTTTCTTAGCGGATGCCTACGTCATAACATCTACCTGCATGCGAAATTTCAGCCCGATCCGTCCAGTGGTTTGGGCTGTGCGTTGATAGATCACTATGTCAGTCAGTCAGTCAGTCACCTTTGAGTTATATATATTTAGATAAAAAGTAAAGTTTATTAATCTAGACAGGACCATTATATTATAACTGCTATTATCTTTTAATTCGCCCTTACCGCTCTATAATCATAACCGTTTTCTTTAACGATAACTCAATGCAAATTTTATGTAGTCAATTAACCAGTTATTCTTTATAAAACGCGTCAAAATAATTAATGGGCGTTTTGATGGGCACGCGTCGGTTGACGGTAAGGGCCGACGTACACTGGTAGAGCGAAGCGAAGCTTCTTTTGAGCTCTAGTTCAGGCGTCCTCCTAATTGAACGCGAATGTGCGATCGTCATAACGTGAATTTTACACGCACCAAAGATAAATATATTAACGTAACAGATACCTAACGCCTTACAAACTATTGGAGTGCGCGTAAATTACAGACTAAATACATTGCTCCTACTTTGGTCTCACTTGTCTCTGCACTACCTTTCTCTCTCTAATAAGTATCCTAATCAATATTAGCGAGATTGCTAAGTTTTAGTTAGAACCCTCTTCATAGTTTATTCTCCCATGCTGGTCTGGGAATAAAGAAAAAACGTAGAATGTAGTTCTTAAACTTCTCTTCCCTTGAAAATAGTAGAAGCCGATCAAGGGAATGAGTGATAATCTGAATCACCCGTTGGGGATACAAAAATGATATTACATACACTCTATCCCAATTTTTTTTTCTACAGACCAAAACGTTTAGTGACCATTTACCATACTTATAAACGTTTAGCTTCGCTTTTCATAGCTCTCTTTTAATGAGATCCGCCCCTTATAACAAGAAGCTATGATTATGAAACTGATAATTATAGATTGCCGATAATTTAATTTGTGAAGTGCCACTACTATGAGATTCGGTAACCATATGATTTATGGTCCAAGCAATACTACTGTACGTCAAAATTATTTACTGTTCTATGGTAATTATTTGTAGAATTAATTTACATAATCGATCAATACCTTGGTATCAACACTTGAAGAGTGTGATGGCTTGGCGATATTTATGCATGTTAAGCAACCGTGGGCGTGGTTCGCACTTAGATTGGTGGTCTCCAAGTCAAGTACACACCCCGCCCTAGTTAGCTTATTTTTTTTATGTCTTAAAGAAAAGTCAACGTAAAATTAAACGTAGAATGTATCAGCAAATTCACATTATGAATTTCACTCACTAAATTATTTGGTTGTGATATTTTATTCATATAATTAAGATGGCGTGATGACTTGGACAAGTACATGGGCGAGTGGCAAACTACTGCCCTCGACAGGATTGATTGGAAACAGAAAGGGGAGGCCTTTGCCCAGCAGTGGGACACTGAAATAGGCTAATAAAAAATTTAAACTAAATTCAACAACAATAAATTACTCGTAAATCTAAAACTAATATTAAAAAAAACAAACATTAATTTATAAATTGAAGTTATCCTAATCCTATCCTAATCCTAACTAATATTATAAATGCGAAAGTGAGTTTGTATATTTGTTTGTTTGTTTGTTACCTCTTCAAGCTTTATCTACTAAACCAATATTCTTAAAAATTCGCATACACATAGTTAGGAGTACTGATAAGGACATAGGGTACTTTTTATCCCGGAAAAAAGTAATGTTCCCGTGGGATTTGGGAAACGCGAAGCCGCGGGCAAAAGCTAGTTATTTATAATTGAAGTTCACTACAATCAATTTGCAAAATATTAATATAAATATTATCATCTATTAGTTGATAATTGGTTTGTTAAGTTAAATAAACGGGCCAGTGCGAGAGAAAAAACACGTTTTTTGTATGACGACCCCCTTTAATTTTTAACTTTTTTTTATTTTTAGTATTTGTTGTTATAGCGGCCACAGTATTACATAATTGTTGAAAATTTCAAGTGTCTAGCTATTACGGTTCAAGAGATAGAGCCCTGTGACAGACGGACAGACAGCGGAGTCTCAGTAATAGGGTCCCGTTTGTACCCTTCGGGTACGGAACCCTAAATATGGTATAATAAATAACCCCAACTTCACATAATTACAAATGGTTTCCAAATAAACAAGTCGAGCGCAGCGGGCGGCTTCGAACCTGTAACCTTTGCCCACCGGGACCGCTTTGCATTGCAAATCAAAACGCGCTTTTGAAAGACGTTTTCGTTATTATGCTTTGATGTAACGAAGGATTTAATTTAAGGTGAATATACTCGTAGAAGTAAATGGCCTTGAAGAGTGAAATAAATTGTTAACTCGTAAATATGGTGATAATTTCCATATTGCTAATCGTCAGGCACTAGATAGCCCTTTAAGTTATTTTATGAACTGCGGTTGAAACTATTATTGGTGATCCGTCTAGCTTTAAAATTTGCCGTGGCTCTTTTTGGCGGATGCAAGTTTTAAAGCTAGACGGACTAATTTAAATACTTTCAACGGTGGTTCATAAAATAATTTGAAGGGCTATCTAGTGCCTGACAATTAGCAATATGGAAATTATCCTCATGTTTACGAGTTAACAAATTTATTTCAAATGAGGGCGCCACTTCAAGGCCATTTGCTTCTATATTCACCTTAAAGCAAAATGGTTTAAGGCCTGGATTCCAAACCAATGCTCTCATTTGAAATACCATAATCTTGTTCAGTTATTATTTTTAATTGTGTGTATACCAGACAGCGTGGAGAGTAAAGCCCAAAGCCCCTGACTGCTCTGGCTAATATATGGCTCTGGTAGTACAGAGAGGTCGTCGTGCTCCTGCAGTGGAGACGAAAAGATTTTAACGATGTATGTGTCTTGTATTTCCTATGTCGCCTTCTACGACATCCACGGAGAGACTTGTAGTTCATCGTCACCAGGTCATTTTTAAGTCGCCACTGCAGGAGCATCACCCTCTTTGTACTACCAGAGCCATACTTGGCCAGAGCAGTCAAAAGATTTGGCCTACACTCTCCACGCTGATGTTTATAAGCTTTGTTTAGCTTGTATTTCCTAAGTGGCCTTCTGCGACATCCATGGGAAGAGTGGTCCTATTCTATTCTCCCGGAAACCACACGGCTTAGGATCCAAAAAATAGGTTCGTGCTATGTCCCTTAAATACACGTATACATTTATGTGTTCAAAGGGCAAAAGTTAAAATCAGTTATTAGTATTAGGTTAAAAATATTTTATTCAATCGTTAAAAGCATATTACTCATTCCTGTGATTAACTTCTACGGCCTGTAAGGTGAAGCAGCTAGTATATTTTACGTTTTTTCTTTGCTGCGCGATTTGAGTGATTACTTTTAGATTACTTTCGTAAATTGAAATGACACCAAACTTCTTTCTTATTTCATTAAGTACTTAAGATTGAGAACTAAAGTAATCGTGTGTGAAAAGGATTTATTACTTAAATTCTAGACGACTTTTATTCTCTGAAGTTAAAGTACCTCCCAGAGGAATGGGTATAGCTTTTGTCCAAAGGCAAAAGCTTATTTGATTTTCAGTGGCACTTGAAATAAAAACAACAAAGAAGCTTTGAATTACTTTTACTAGTACTATGTCATTGACTTTTAACCGAAAATTCAAAAGCACAAACGAGTTGTTGCGGGAATCAAGTGGTTCGGTTGAGGTTTACTTTTACTTTAAGAGCCTGTATGCTCCTTATACTTATACTAGTACTTAGAGCGATCTTAAATATTATCAATAGTAACGAAATACTTTGAAATAAAAACACGGCCAAATTGAGGACTATATACATACTATGTTTCGAAAAAACAATTGTTTAAAATTTTCTCGATAGAAAAACATTGCGAAGTTGCCTCCAAATTGTAATGTATGCAATAAAACACAGACGATCGCGGAATGAATCGTTTATTGAGAGCGAAAGTAAGCAGTACATGGAGGTACACAAAAAATTATAAATATGATTCCTACCTGAAAGCTACCAATACACTACACTTTCCTCTCCTTAAATCGAAGACAAATAACAGATAGGTTACAATATACGTACTTAATTAAAGTCTTACAATATTTATATATTACTACTACCAATGAAAATATGGTTGAACTAAGCAAAAAATGATATGCAAATCTGTATGATACAATTAAACAGATACTATACCAACACAAGTAGTTATTTATTATTTACTAAGTGCCTAATTACACATAACTTTAATGTTTAGGTATAATAGGTAATTACTTTATTCAGGAAAACGTTTTGGCTGCTATGTATGTATATTTATAAAGTTAACTACATAGGTATATATAACTAGAAAATATACAGTTTCTAAAGACATGAGTTAACAATAATTTTTTTGCGACGCGAGGTCTCAAAGTCATTCGTGTCAAAGTCGGTGCTCGCGCGTCGTTATTATTGTCGCGAACAACGGGTTCGGCTATCGGTTGAGGCACGGGTTGAGGGCTCGCTACCGCAGAAGGAGACTGAACAAGAGGAGAATCGTGCCCCGAAACTTGATCTTGAGACGCGTGATCCTTATCAATCGACGGACTCGGGTCGACTACTTCGATCGGTGGTAGTGAATGCCGTGATTTCCTAACGGACTGTTTATTTATTACTTGATCGATATGTCTCTTAGTAACACGGTCGTTATCATTCATTTTGACTGCGTAGGAAACCGGGCCTGTGCGCTCCACCACCACTCCCTCCTTCCACTTCACATTTTGGCTTGAGTAGTCCCTTACAAGGACATCATCACCCACTCGCGCCTCTCTTAAAACGCCGCCGCGGCGTGCCTCTTGTGCATCCTGCGCAGCACGTACGAGTGCGCCCGTATCCGGTCGCAATAGGTCTAAACGACCTCGCAATCTATGTCCTAGCAACGCAACGGCAGGCTCCTTTTTTGTGGTACAGTGTTCCGTGTTTCTATAGGTAAATAAAAATTCGCACAGAGCTCTGTCGTAATTTTTATTTTCCACTGTTGCCTTTTTTAACACTTGCTTAACCGTGCGTACTGCATTTTCAGCAGCCCCGTTACTGGAAGGGTGGTAGGGTGCTACTAAAATTCTACGGATGCCGTTTTTCTCTAAAAATGCTAAGTATTCCGCAGAAGTAAACGGGGGTCCGTTATCGCTCACCAGATATTTTGGTAAACCAAAACGTGAGAACAGTTTTCTCAAAACTGTGATGACAGCAATGGCAGAAGTAGAGGGTACTCGTTCAACTTCAAGCCATTTAGAATGAGCGTCAATTATAATTAAATAATAGTTATTTTTATAAGGTCCTAAAAAATCTAAGTTAAGGCGATACCAAGGCTGTTCGGGCCAAATCCAAGAATGCAATTGGGCTGCGGGGGGCGCATTGCGCTGCGCGGTGCAGGCGCTGCACTCACGGCACATGCGTTCTATGTCGGCGTCAAGGCCGTCCCACCACAGGTAATTACGCGCCAGCTGTTTCATTTTAACAACACCTATATGCCCGCTGTGCAGCTCGCTCAGTACATGTGCGTGATAACTGACCGGTATGACAACTCGGTATCCCCATATTAAACAGTCATGTTCTATAAACAACTTTTCTTTACGAACGAAGAAAGGCCTCTCTTTCTCATTTTTGACACTGTCGGGCCAGCCAAATTTTACGTAACTAATTATTTTATTCAATAAAGGGTCTTTCAGACTAGCTGTTTTTATTTCACGGAAGGTGATGGGTAATTTATCTTCAATAAAATTAAAATAGGTAATAGTGTTGGACTTACGTACTTCACTTAAATATTTTTCTGACTTTAGAGGCAACCTTGAAAGAAAATCTGCAAAACAATTTCTGGTAGATGAAACATACTCGATGTCGAAATTATAGGCGGCCAGTTTCACGGCATATCGTTGAAGACGACTGGCAGCAGTTTGTGGAATGCCCTTGTTTTTACCGAAAATATAGCTTAATGCCTTATGGTCGCTTCGTAAAATAAAATGCCTACCATAAACATACTGGTGGTGTTTAGTCACCCCAAACAGAATAGCAAGGGCTTCCTTATCCAACTGTGAATAGTTAGATTCGGCGGCATTCAGAGTGCGAGAAGCGCAACTTACCAGCCGCTCGGAGCCGTCGGGGTACCGGTGAGTCAGCACGGCGCCGAGGCCGTACGCGCTGCTGTCTACTGATAAAATCAACGGAAGCCGAGCCTCATAGTGCGCCAACACTGGTGCCTCACATAATTTATTTTTTACTAATTTGAAAGATCGCTCGCAATCCTCATTCCATTGCCACTTAACATTTATTTTAAGCAGATTGTATAGTGGTCGCAAAATATGACTGATATTTATACAAAATCTTGCATAAAAATTGACAAGTCCCAAAAAGCTTTTTAATTGCGATACATCAGTGGGGGTTGGAGCGGTCACAATTGCTTCTATTTTATTTTTATCAGTATGAAGGCCGTGCCTATCAATACAATATCCAAGATAGGTCACACTGTCTTTGAAAAATTCACACTTAGATAAGTTGACGCGCAGCCCTGCGTCCTTCAACCGAGATAACACAGCTCTCAAATTGTTTATGTGAGTAGCCTTATCCCCTCCTGTGACACATATGTCATCCTGGAAAACAACCGTTGACGGCAAGCCACACAAGGTTTCTTCGATTGCTTTTTGAAAATTTTCAGGTATACATTTGATACCGAACGGAACTCTTTTATAAAAAAAAGTGCCAATGTGTGTGGTCACGGCTGTCAGCGGCTGTGAGTCAGGTGTAAGTAAAAATTGTTGATAGGCATGGGACAAATCCAGTTTAGTAAACTATTGGCCTCCTGCTAAAGTTGCAAATATATCCTCTATTCTAGGTAATGGATAATGAAAATCTTTTATCAACGGATTGATGGTGACTTTGTAATCACCGCAAATACGGATGTCACCATTTTTCTTTATGACTGGAACTATAGGAGTCCCGTAATCTGAACGGTCTACTTTATAGATGACCCCATCTCTTTGCAATCGGTCAAGTTCGCGCTCCACGGGCGCGCGCAGTGCTAACGGCAAGGGCCGTGCTTTTACAAACACCGGGGTGTGATCTACCAGGTGCAACTTTATAGGAGTCTTAAATGTCCCAAGTCCATCAGCAAAAACCTCCGGAAATTCTTTACGCAAATCATTTAATATACTCGAGGTTCCTTCGGCAATATGATGGCACGGTGTAACGTCCATTTCCAATTTTCTAATCCAAGTTCGACCCATTAGCGGTCGACCTCCATTATCTATAACGTACAATTCTAACAATTCTGTGACTGACTTAAACGTTACTGTTACCATTATACTACCTAAAGGTTGAATAACAGTCCCTATAGGAACATGAGAAAAGAAAGTATCATAATACTTTTTAGAAATTACAGAGATCTTGCTTCCCGTGTCGATTTCAAATTTTATTATTTTGTTATTAATTTTTACGTTCGTATAATAGGGACCATCTTCACCGTCACAAATTAAATTATAAAAATTTAAATCGCTATCACCTGAGTCGTCCAGAAAATGTTGTTCCTTCGAGTGGCCCGCGCCGCTCGCTCGTCCGTACTTACGACAAACCACCTTCAAATGACCTTTGTCACCGCACTGATCACAAGAATAATTTCGGAAGCGACACCTAGCCGCTGCGTGGCCGTCCCGACCGCAACGTGAGCAACGACCCGGCCGCCCCTCGCCTGCCGTCGCGCCCGGCGCTGTGGCCGCCCCGGCCGCTGTCGCCCGGCTGCCCGCCGCCACGCGCCGTCCTCGTCGGCCCCCGATGCTGTGCAGCGGCTCGACCGCCGCGGCCCCGCCGCTACCCTCACCGCCGCCGGAAGCCGCCTTCATGGCGTGCCTATCCGCTGCCTCGAGTGAGTTTATAGCTCAAATCCTTTTCGGCAAAAAGTCTGGACCTCATGTCCTCGCTGTACAAACCGGAGACAAACTGATCTCGCAAGTTGACTTCTAATGGGTTGATAATGGCCGAGGTAAAATTACAAGTTTTGGCCAAATGCTTGAGATTCTGTAAGTAGTCGCTTACGGTCTCGCCTTGCTTTTGCTTCCTTTGCCGAAAAATGTGCCTTTCCGCGATCTCCGACCTTTGAGGTTCCAAATGAGCCTTCACAATTGCCTCCAACTGCTCGAAAGTTTTGTTCTCCGGAAGATCAGGTGCACATAAATCACACATCAATTCGTAACACGACACACCCACTTGCGTAACTAACGTGGCCACGTGTAGACTCGCGGGTATAGTATTTAAAGCTATGAATTGTTTAACACGGCGACAATATGCATCCCAGTTATGGGAACCTATTTCAAAAGGCTCGATTTTTCCAATTGGCATTTCACTAAACTATCACACGCGTCGCGTAAGTAAGAAATTTCTAGAACCGGACTGCGCCAATGTAATGTATGCAATAAAACACAGACGATCGCGGAATGAATCGTTTATTGAGAGCGAAAGTAAGCAGTACATGGAGGTACACAAAAAATTATAAATATGATTCCTACCTGAAAGCTACCAATACACTACACAAATCACCTCAGATTTACACTGAAACGGAAAGTATTCAAGAAATACAATACATTAGCACTTGTAACTTTGGATTATATTAAACATAAGGCAGTCATCATGTCCTACATTTTAAGGTGAAGGTATAGGCAAATGGCCTTGAAGTGGCGCCCTCATTTGAAATATATTGTTAACTCGTAAATATGGAGATAATTTCCATATTGCTCTTCGTCATGCACTAGATAGCCCTTTAAATTATTTTATGAACCACTGTTGAAAGTATTTACATTAGTCCGTCTAGCTTTAAAACTTGCTTCCGCCAAAAGTGGCCACGGCAAGTTTTAAAGCTAGACGGATCACCAATAATAGTTTCAACGGCAATTCATAAAATAATTTAAAGGGCTATCTAGTGCATGACAAAGAGAAATATGGAAATTATCACCATATTTACGAGTTAACAATTTATTTCACACTTCAAGGCCATTTGCCTATATCTTCACCTTAAATAACTCTTAAATATTTTTTGTAAAACGAAAAAAACCAAAACCTGCCTCATGACCTACCGCGATCTTTTCATCGCACATGGCTCGCTGTCAGAGTAAAATTTGTGTGCGTGGAAGCGGGCGCAAAACATAGATTATCCACATCGGGCCCAGCCTTAAACTAGTGGATCTGTGTCTTATACCCATGCAGTAACTGACACTTTTCCCTTCCCCATGGTTTAGCAAAGCCTTTACTGAAATCCGATCATATATAACGCTAGAACAAACTTACCGCCATTTTCCCCTACACTCACTCTTTTGAATTTATTTTTAATCATCATCTTATTTAAAATATCATACTGATTTGATGTCTGGATTCGATCGGTTCTTACAACTCCTTTTCTCTCCCACCTCCTGACTGCGAATATCTCTTACACTCCTCTATAGGGATCTACGAGTCCAACTGGTTTCTCGAGCTATGTGAGTGGTATAACGAGGTTTGGCATCGCCACACTCAATGAACTGAGGTCGCCACACGTATCGGCTTTGGTTTGTAAGCGTGATGATGCACTTTCCAAGGTAGACCTTATTCATACACTCTTGCAGCGTAACTGCTGGCTGGGCGGACTCGGAACAGAACAGAACAGAATTATCATCTTCTTTAGAATAACGTCCTTAGTGTGCTTCTCAAATTTGATTGAAATCCGTAAATAACGCTACACAGCCTCACAATAAAAGCTTGTAAAAAAATGTTTTTTTTTTCGAAATTTTTTCATTTTTTCACATCTCTATTTCGCAAGGTTTTCGGCATCCTTGGGTGGCCATTGACATGCATTTTATATTTTACATTTAAAATTTTTGCAACCATCCTATTCTAATAATATCTACTATTTCCAAGAATTTTTATCAGATAAATAGTCATTTACATGATGATACGCCTTTTTATGCCTATAATGGCAATGATTTCCTATAGTGAATTCCTATGGATTCTTTTAATTAAATATGTACCTTCTTAAGCTATTGTTCCGAACGATTGACTCCATAGATTAATTAACTTATTATAACCAAATACAAATCCAATTAACTAAATATAGGTGGAGTATTTAGTCACTTACACAATGTTTTGACGACGCAGACGTATTATAGTTATTTTACTTTACCCATTACAATTATACAAAATCTGGATTTGCTTTTTATATCAGATAAACAACGTGTTAGTGCGCGTCCACAGACACGCGGCGTGGTGTGAGACGCGGGCTGCCATGCGGGCCGCCGTAAAATTTCCATAGTTTGTTTTGAGCGGTCGCCGCAACTACAAATCAAATCTATCTATAATTTAAGAACTACGTTCTTGTCGGTGGAGTAGTTTCCATGTCTCCCTCTTTTTTTTCTGTTTTTTTTGACGCTGAGAAAATCCCTTCGGATACCTTACCGGTAACGGGACACCGGTAAGGTTATGTGGTGCTACCACAAAAAACTCCGCGGTGTCACCTCTCAGCCGGTATCGGCCAGGGCCGTGTGCTATGTCTCCCTCTCCTGAGCCATCCCTTTTGACCTCCCTATACGATACGGCGTCAACCTTCTCCTTAACTTGATCTATAAATGCTCTTCTTGGTCTTCCCTTCCCTTATCTTGCTTCTACTTTTCCTTCTATTAAGTTTTTGATAAATTAATCGTTAATTAACTACTACACACAAAAACAAAAAATCTAAGAAAATCAATGTAATTGAATTAAGTATCCACGATAAGCGAGGGTAAATGCTGCCATCACTGCTCGTTTCACTTACCGGTATCGTCTAAATCTATGGTAATACTCGATCCACGGTAATCCTTTAAGACGTGTGGAAACCCGATACTCGTAGTAGGGGATCTACCAAGTCCACGTAGTATTATTGTAAGCTAATGTGAATTTTACTAATATTTAGAGTTTAATACACATAACGGTGTTTGTAAATAAAAACGTATAAATTAAAAGATAATTTTTTTGTCTATGATAATGATTCTATATTTGTCTATGACCAAATGTTGATCATGTTTTTTAAAAACATTGTACTCTTTGTTACGCTGATCTTCAAGCCATATTTGATACAGGATTCGTGAAGACTGTTCATCAGTATCTGAAGGCCACCTATTGTATCCGCAGCAAAGCAGAGATCATCTGCAAACATGACAGCAGAGATACTGTCATGGTCATGTCAGGTTGCGTGCGCGAAGTCTTGATAGATTAAAAAGTTTACCGTCAGTACGAAACTTTATATCCACTCCTTCTTTGACATTCTTTGTGATATCTTTCACTTCTATCGAAAAATACAACGCAAACAGAGTTGGCGCCAGAACGCAACCTTGCGTGACTCCACGGTTAACCGTGAAAAAGTCAGATTCCTCATTGTCAACAGCTACGCAGCAGTTCATCCCATCATGTTATAGTCTGACTAATCTCACAAACTTCTCACTGCACCCTAGTTTCTCCAATACAGTCCAAAGAGCGGTTCTAGGCACCGAATCAAAAGCATTTTCCAGGTCGATAAAGCACAAATACAGGGGGCGTCTCTGCTATAAACTTTTCTCCTGTAACTGTCGTACAATAAAAATTGCATCACAGGCACCTCGGCCCCGAAGAAATCCGAATTGACTTTCTGGTAGCAGTTGTTCCGCTAGAGTCTGCAGACGTTTGAGAAGGATGCGAGCCAGTACTTTACTTGCAGAAGTTAGAAGTGAGATTCCACGATACGAATTGCAGTCGGACCGATCACCTTTATTTTTATAGAGTACGCATATCCGTGACTGTTTAAAACTATATATATTATAGTAATCTAGTTTAGCCCATGGTTTGATTTAGGCAGATGTCAATACAAGTTTCTTAGTAGAAATAATATTAATTAATAGAAATAGTCGCATCACTATTGTAATAAACGCGCACACAGTGCAATGACATTAGAACTCGAGCTATTACATTAGAATCGTTACGGAACATTATCGTAAAGTCGGTATTATGGGTAAACCGTAAACGCCGTTAATGATACCTTAATTGAAATAACATGTAGAGTGTTCCTCTCTATGTTATTAGATTCTCCGCAGACTACAAACTATTCGATCAGCTGATAGTTTGACCAACGAAAATTATTAATTTTGATGTCAAATGTTACCTTCTTCAAATGTGAATTAAAGAAATCAAAACTGCTTTGAAAGAAGTTGTTAGTTAAATTGAGACACTTGACTTAAAGGAAATTTAACACTTGAAAACCAAATATTTCACAAACGGCTCTCAAAATCAAAAAAAGGTTTAAGTCACAATAGTTTTTAAAGGCCTATTCGATGACACCGACACTATAGGTAAGTCGAGAAAAATATGTAAAGTGGGATTTTATCTCGACTCCCATACGGGAGCTAACTGCTGAAAAGACGATAATGATGGTGACGACTACTTAAACTTGACTCATTGATGAATTACTGATGAGTATTTTGGCGTGTAGTGTGCGCGTAGCTTTACTATTTTTGGTGTGAAGAGCAATGTAGAGCAATAAAATGAATTTAAAGTCATTATTTGTACGCATTTTAATGAGGATAATTGTAATGGGGGTTCGAAGGTGGGAAGTCAGTTTTATTGGAAACACTTGAGTTAAGTAATGATGCATTTTTTAAACGCATTAAACAAGTTCTAAGTGAAAAAAGATTTACGTTAATAGTTACTATTTTGAAATAATATATGTTAGTGGCCAACCCTTTAGTCAGATTTTCAAGCTACTTAATAAATCTGATAACTGAGAATTACGAAATTTACTTTAGTACCTTTGTATTATTCATAAAAAAACAATGATATATTGTTCGAAATGCTAATAAAGAAGATGATTAGCAGGCGTGGTACCCATCTATACTAATATTATAAAGCGGAAGAGTTTGTTTGTTTGTTTGTTTAAACGCGCTAATCTAACTAATGGTCTGGCGGTAACAAAAAAATTAAAATTTATTTTTGCATATTTTTGCTCTATATACACTCATAATGATAATTATCCTCTATATTTCTTTTTACAAGCTTTTATTTAGTTTCACCTGTCCCGTTGTCTGTGTGTCCGTAATCAAATCTTGCAAGCTAAATTAGACCCACTTCTCATTATTCGATCCAGTTGATACTTCACGCTTTTAATATGGTAGACCATGACATTCTCCTTGCTATACTTGAGCATCTTAATTTCTCTTCCTCTGCATTGGGATGGTTCTCCTCTTATCTCCATGGCCGGCAACAAGCAGTTCGAATGGACCGTGAGTTGTCACAATGGAATGATCTTACTTCTGGTGTTCCGCAGGGTGGAATACTTTCACCTTTACTGTTTTCCTTGTTCATTAACCTTCTCTCTTCATCCATTGGCTGTACTTACCATTTCTACGCGGATGATCTCCAAATTTATGTGCAAATCCCAGCTGAGGACGTTGACAGTGGAGTTACTCAACTGAACGCCACATTAGCAGATCTTCTCTCCTGGTCGCAGGATTACGGTATACAGGTGAACGCATCCAAATGTCAAGCAATGATATTAGGCAGTCCTCAGCAGTTGGCAAAAATTAACTTAACTTCTGTTTTACCAGTAGTATACAATGGTGCCGTTATTGAATTTAAACCAGTGGTAAAAAATCTTGGTCTTTTTATTGACTCCTCGTTGAAATGGACTGCTCAAATAACTGAAATTAGTCGGACCGTTACTTATTCTCTTCAATATCTTAACCGCTTCAGAAATTTTCTTCCTATTAAAACTAAGATCACATTGATCCAAACGTTGATTTTTCCCATTATTGACTATGCTGATGTGTGTTATCCAGATCTTAATATGGATCTTCTCAATAAGCTGGACCGCCTTCTTAAAAACTGCATCCGTTTTATTTTCTGCTTGCGTAAGTATGATCACATTTCTGCTTTCCGTTCCAAACTCCATTGGCTTCCCATCCGACTGCGCAGGCAACAGAGACTTCTATGTTCTCTATTCTTAAGAATCCCTTTTCTCCGCAATACTTGAAATGTAAGTTTCAATATCTTGCGGACATGCATGATCGGCAACTTCGCTCCAGTAACACGCTCAAGCTTCAAATTCCCTTTTATCGATCTAGCATCATGTCCAATTCCTTTACTTCTCAAGCTATACGGCTTTGGAATGCATTGCCCGAGGACATCAGACAAATATCTAGTAGACATTTATACAAGAAAAAAGTGCATGATTTACTTTTTGAATCTTTCAACAATTAGGAGAATTCATCGTTTCTTTCTGATCTTCAAATATATATATGTATATATGTATGTATATGTATCTATATAGTATGTTGTATGTATAAATATAGTATATTTATTTTATACGATATTTATGTATGATCATTTAAAAGTACTTATTATTTCTGGATTGTTTCTATCTATTTTAGACGCCAACTATTCTATCTGTTTCTCTTCTCCTAAAGGTTGACAGGGAGAGAATGCTTTAGCATTAAGTCTACCTATTGTAGCTTTTGGCTCAATGAAATTAAATAAATAAATAAATAAAATACTTATGAAAGTTAGGTGACAATGTAATATTATGGTACCAATGATGTACTTACTTACTTCTCTTACTTCTCCCGAGGACTTCTTTTCCGCTATTTGGTCCATTGCGCTGAACCTGTTTTGCGTGTGGAGCCGGCGTAGTTATCAGTTTTCAATCCAGCCCAGCTCCTGCAGGAATCCGAGAACGCTCCCCGGCGCCCCCCTCACGGCTATGATGTAATATCATGATGAAGCCAGAAGGTGGCCATGGCATCTCTATGATAAAACAACATAACCCTACTGAGTTTGGGCTAAATTGATTCTTCTTGGAGACTACTTTAAACTTTTAAGTTCATTGTTTTGTTAAAAGCTTGTTTTTAAAAATATTTTTAAAATAATTATTTGTTATAATATAATACTGTTGTAAAATTTATACTTGACTAAAAAAAGGTTTGTTTTTTTCGAATGTGTAAGTGGCCAAACTTAATGTCAGATTTTTCAAGCTGCCTAATAGCATCTGTTATATTTTGACAACTGCTATGCAATGATGACAGCCGGGACCAACGGTGTGCAATTGTGCATGTCTAATACAAAATTCATGACGCTTATCCCATGGGAAAGCGGGCGGTCGCTCGAGTGGGATGCCACATGCGTGAACACGGTTGCCCCATCCTGGCCCCATCTCACGTGTGAGCGACCGCTCGCAAAGCAGGCGCAGCTGTGGGGACGGCAGAAACCAATAAAAGACGCAAATATGCGGCTTTGGGAGAGCAATACATAATTGCGCCTTTTGCCGTGGAGACCTAGGGGCCTTGGGGTGCGGAAGCCCGTCAGCTGTACAGGGAGATTTTTGCACGCCTAATCGACGCCTCAGAATCCAAGAGCTGGCGCGCATTTTGGCCAAAATTAAGCCTGGCCATTCAACGCGGCAATGCCGCCCGCCTCTTGGGCACCCTACCCTGCGAGCGAAGCGATTTGGGATCCATATTTTATATAATTTAATGTCTTTTATACTTGTTATATTTAGTTTAGTTTTCGTCATATTATATTGTACTTATCTCTTTATGATATACAAAATTTTAGATAAATAAATAGAAATGTGGCCAATTATTTGCCCGCGTGTGTACAGGCTGTACACTGCCGAGCCTGTCATTCATCATGGCGACTTGTTACAGTTCTGCTAAGCGTTTTACTTTAAAATTAATGGCGAAAGTAAACGCCTACGTTTAGGACTGTTTGTCCAAAAGTTACTTTTGACGTTTTGACATCGAGCGCGATTGTGTCGAGTTTTGGTGATAAAGTGGCAGGTTAAGTCTTTAATCTGGTACTTTATTAGCCCTTGCTCTAGATTTTTTGACGAATTTAATTTTTTTTAAAGGAAGGTATATTAATTTACATATTATTTACAGGTAAGTATAGAAAATTAAAATACCCACCTACTACAAATTTAGTCTAGGTACTTGACTAATTTTTTTTTTTTAATTATTCTTATCCAAAATTTACAATCTAAAATCGATAACAAAAAGACATTTTTTAATCAGCTCAAAAATATTAAGTTAATTTTTTTCTAATCTGGTGGACAGGTAATACTGTCAAGTAACAAAAAAATAATCTATATTCGTACGTTTTTTTTAAATATTTTCTATTAGCTACAACCTGAACTGGTTTTACTAAAATTGGGTGTCATAAAAGTGATAAGATCACTCTGATTTTGATTAGTTCAAATTGCGACAGGGGTATATTATTACAGGTACTTATATTAAATACTTAGGTCTGATCAAAACGGGTCTGGGCCTTTCTTCGCTCTCGAGGAATATTTCACTGTCTTTTTTTTGTTTGTATTATATTTTAAAAAAAAATTGGTGCGAAAACGACTAGATATTTAAATAATACCTTCATGTTTTGGTATAATTTTAATATAAAAAGGCGATTGTATAAAATAGTAATACGTCTTATAAAGGTAAATTTAGGCAAATTTCGAGGTATGTTTGTGATTTTTTTCTATCAAGCCAAAAATGCTCCATCGTGTTTTGGCTATTGTGGGTGTCTGTAGAAAATGCTTAAGATTCTTATGTAAATTTTTTGAGGAATAAACTGTTGTAGTTTAAGGCCGTACCTAAATTTTCCGGGGTCCAGTGCTGCCCCCATTTAAAATAAATCATTTCAAAGAAAACGGAGACATCATTTAAAATTTTGCAACTATCAAGTCCTAGATAACCCTTCAAAGTATTTTATGAACTACTGTTTACAGTTTAAAGTGAGAACGTTAAGCTTTACTACGCACATTTGCGAAACACGGCCACTTTTGGCCGTGTTTCGCAAATGGTTGCGAAACACGGCCAAACGCAACTCAAATCTCTAATAAAAAAAAAGGCGAAAATGTAAATCATGTTAGCAGGCGATGCGGCTATCAACTCATTGCTTTTTTAATTCCTTTTTCCACCTTCTGGCCTTTCAGCACGCTAAAAGTGGCCTTTGAGTCTTGCGGCCCTGGGCTCAATCTGCTTAAAGCCTCTCTGCCTGCCAACATCTAAAATGCTCTGTCTGCCCCATTAGGGATAAAGACGTGATAGTTAAAGAACAACTTTCACGAAACTAAAAAAAATAATTGAATTTTCATATAATCTGATCAGCTGATCAAGTCAATTTGTGTGAAAATCCGAATTATTTTTTTTTGGATTTCGTGAAAGTTTTTCAGTTTCATGGGCTGAGGTACCATTTGAGAGGTTTTGCGTTCTTTAATTAACACGATGTATATGTGTTAAAGATTCTTCTAGATGTTCTGTATTTCCTAACCTAACTAGGTGGAACCACACTAAGACGTGTTGAAACTTAGAAATAGTTACGAGTCCGTCGAGACCAAAGTTGCAATCTCCACTACTGGACAAATCCCGGGAACTAATATCACAAGACATAGGTTTACTGTTGAGACTTAGGGAATAAGTAGGTTTCATTTATCTCTCTTTGTTTGTTATTGGCTTGATAAGATGCCTGGTCTGGGATAATAGGAAAACATAGTTAAAAAGTCTACACAAATAGCAAATAATCTTAACAACCTTTTTTTAATAACCTTTAACAATTGAGTCCAAACTCGGTGGGGTTATGTTGTTTTATCACAGAGATGCTTAGCCACCTTTTGGCTTTATCGTGAGATCAAGTCATTGGTACCATAATATTGCATTTTCACCAAACTTACATAAGTATGTTAAGGCCATACCTGAATTTTTCTGGGTCCAGTGCTGCCCCCATTTAAAATAAATAATTTCAAAGAAAACAGAGACATTAGTTCAGACATTAGTAAACAGTAGTTCATAAAATACTTTGAAGGGTTATCTAGGAATTGGTAGTAGACCAATTTTAAATAATGTCTCCGTTTTCTTTGAAATTATTTATTTTAAATGAGGGTAGCACTGGACCCCGAAAAATTCAGGTACGGCCTGAAGTTACAGCTCAATTGAAAAATGGGAAGTGGGTCTAATTTTGCTTGCAATATTGATTACGGACACACAGACAACGGGACAGGTGAAATTAAATAAAAGCTTGAAACAACAGTGAGACACAAATAAAAGCTATTCGCACTTATTCCCTAGACTGTAACAGTAAACCTATGTCTTGAAATATTAGTTCCCGGGATTTGGTCCAGCTGTGGATATTGCAACTTTGGTCTCTGAGGTGTCGTGATTGTTTCTAAGTTGTAACACGTCTTAGCGTGGTTTCACCTAGTTAGCTTTCAGATTTTCTGTATTTTCTGTAGAAAATCTGAAAGACTAAATTTAATAATTGTTAGATATTTTTATTCAAAACATGAAACCGACTTCTTTATAGAATATGAAACTTTTTTTTTACTCTTTCTTTTATTTCTTACTACACTTTTTATTTAATTTTTAATTTTTACAAAATATTTTGTAATTATTAATTTAAAATTTTTAAGTAGATCAACTTCAATATTTTAGTAAACTGTTGTTGGTAAATTAATATTTTCCTTCAAATGCTAAACGACTATCAAAGATAAGCATTGTTACTGGTTCCATTGGTGACATTGGTTCCATTTGCATTGGTTTTATCAGAAACCCACCTAGGTAAGCTTTAAGGTATATATAGGAAAAGTAGAGTTCCGATATAGAAAAGTCAGAAGGAGAAAAAGGGAAATGGATTAGAAATTATTAAAAAGGTTATAATTTCGGCGGCACACAAGGAAATTATTTTTATATAGGTAGTACCTATTAATTTATGTTTTTCGAGGTTAGTCAACCTTTAAGAAAAACATAAATTAATTGGTAGATAATGCATTAGCGTTAAGTTCACCTTTTGTACCATTGTGGTCAATAAAGATTTTAATAAATAAATATCACTATAACAATAATTTTCTCCGAACAATATATCTCGGCGTTCGCAATGTGTTAAATTTATTTTTCTTTTTATCATACCAAAAAAGCTGTCAATTCTTTCAAACGCAATAAAGAGGTTGCTCGTTGAAACATCACCTAAATAAGTACCTGTAATGCATTAATTACCCTTTCCGGAGATATTTCCTTTCCTTTAGTTAAAATCGGATAAAAATCGGCGAAGTACTTTTAGAGAATATCGAGGACAGGCAGATAGACAAATTATAAACTTCATATCTCGTCGGTTATATTCAGTCCAGAATCTATTGAAATAGAAGTCGGTACTCTAACATACTTAAGAAGCTTAGTGGGCCACTTAATCCTTGACCCCTATAACGATATTCGTGAGTATTTCGTCGTTTATATCCAGTCTAGTCTATATACTATCACATCTTTAACCCTAAAGAGGCAGACAGAGCCCGAGGCTGTAAGATCCAAAGGCCACTTTTAGCGTGATGTTGGGCGTGAATATAAAAAATAAAACCGTCCAAGTGCGTGGGTTAAACTCGCGTGGAGAGGGTTCCATACAATTGATTGAATTCTTATTGGTTTTTCTGTAATCTACAAGCAATGAACTATATTTCGTATTTTTTTTTTAATTTTAAGTTTAGTAGTTTCGGAGATCAGGGGGGGGGATGGTCAATTTTCGTCTTCTTTCATGAATAAAATCAAAACTATTTATTTTTTAATTATAACAAAAATATATTTGAGATTCTCATAACGAGCCCTTTCATTTGATATACTCGTATGACACAGTAAGGTATGCAAAACATTTTTTTTCAATTTCCTAATTTATCCACCGAAAATGACTCTGATTTTAAAAAAATATTTATTTCTTTGCACATGTGTGTTTGGGTCATAGGATTACACCATCCTACCAAATTTTACCTGATTCGGTCCAGTAGATTCGGAGCAAATTGGCTGTGACACACGGACGGACAGACAGACGCACGAGTGATCCTATAAGGGTTCCGTTTTTTTATGTTTTGTACGGAATCCTAAAAAAAACAAAACAAAATAGTGATGGGTTGCATAGTCTATTAACATGTTTCGGATTTTCGCTCCCTCAATCAGCCTTTATAATCTGCGCGGGAAGACAAGCAGCTTGTACATTCTAAGTTTTTTCTTTTTTTCCCAGCAAACCAGCGTGTAAGTAATTAGTCTAGTATAGATATAATAATTATGAGTCATTGTATACCAAAAGTGATAAAAATAAGGAGCTTAGCGGGTCAGTTATTTCCCTTGACCTATGTTATGATTTTCGTAAGTAGATTAAAGGGGCATTGACACCTATTAAACTTTAATCGTGGGACAAGGGCGTAAACAGATGATGGCTCTAGGGGGGGGGAGGGGGCAAGTTTGTATTACGTCTAACAGAGTATACTAAAACCATTTTAAGGCTAGATTCAGTATATGATACTGAACTTTTTAAAGGAACACATATTTGAAATATGAAAAATAGAATAAAAAGCATTGATTCAAACAAACCTATTTATGTCATTAATAAAGTTGCCGAGCGAGACCCTTTTTAAGGCCGTTCCTGAATTTTCCGGGGTCCAGTGCTGCCCCCATTTAAAATAAATCATTTCAAAGAAAACGAAGGCATAATTTAAAATTTTGCTACTACCTAGTCTAAGTGCTAAGTCCTAGATAACCCTTCAAAGTATTTTATGAACTACTGTTTACAGTTTATAATGAGAACGTTAAACTTTACTACGCACATTTGCCAAAAGTGGCCGTTTTTCGCAAATGTGCGTAGTAAAGCTTAACGTTCTCACTTTAAACTGTAAACAGTAGTTCATAAAATACTTTGAACGGTTATCTAGGAATTGATAGTAGCATAATTTTTAATCGTGTCTCCGTTTTCTTTGAAATGATTTATTTTAAATAGGGGCAGCACTGGACCCCAGAAAATTCAGGTACGGCCTTAAACCATATAATGTAGAGCCTTTTTTAGGACATCAACAACGGTTAGCCTAGGTTCGTTGAAAGTAAAAATTCACATATTTATTCAGTAATTAGGCCTTCGCAGGCACTTTTTAATATAGTTAATAATTATATATAAGTCAATAAATTTATATACGTTACGAAAATTAATTTAGTTGCCAACAAATAAACAACAGTCTTTTACCACAACCAGTAGCGTATAAAGAATATAAATTCTTCCATCCCAACTAGTTGTAAAACTAGGTAGGTAGACAACGGAAGCAATGCGTACTTTCAATGGGCCACCGAACTCCTCAAAAAAACTAAATAACTAATTTTTTTACGAACAAATCACACAGATTGAGTTAGCCCCAGAGTTAGTTCGAGACTTGTGTGATGGGATACTAACTCAACGATACTATATTTTATAACAAATAGGTAATAGATAAACATCCACTAATGGTTACTAATATTATAGATTGATTATCATTAGAGTCAACCGTCTTAAATTAATCAATTATGGATTTATCTCACGTTAATTTTAATAAAATAATATTATAGATTTCAAAAGCGCCAGAATTCCAAAGCATATATGTTTCATGTCTGTTTATCACACAAATATTTGCTCCCCACGCCATTATAACTTTAAATGGGCGTAATCATTTGGCTTGCCAAACGTTCTACATATATTACAAACTTTCTGTTTGAAGTACAAGTACATTTTCGAGACAAATTAAAGAACCCCTGACTTTTAATCGTTCACCCCTAATGCGACTGCCTCCGTGGTCAAGCATACTTTGTGAAAAGTTGTTAGGAAATTGCAGGCTTGAATCACCTGATTATCCGAAAAGAAAGATGATTCCGTGCTCCAGAAGGCACGCAAAGCTGTGGGTCCCGAACGCCTTCTAGCGTTTGTTTAAACTTTCCTACGATTGGTTCTGGTCTACCCTTTGGGTTGCGGAGGTCAGACGGCAGTCGCTCTGAGTAAAAACCAGTTAACCTCGTCAAATCACCTAGGGTAGGAAGCGGACCCCGGGCTCTGAAGCGTTATCGCTGATGCAACCGGGAATACGTTAATGATGATAATGATGATGACCCCCAACAGCTAAGTACCATCTCGACAGACAAGACTTTCGATTAAAAAGACCGCATCGAAATCGGTCTATTCTTTTAGGAACTACGATGCAACAGACAGGCACACAGATACACAGATATACAGACACGTCAAACTTTTTTTTCCTTTTTTTTGTTGGGGGTTAAAAAGAGGTTTGGCCGCATGGCTTTCGGCCTCGAATAGGACCACTCCATCTCTTCCTGTGGTTGTCGTAAGAGGTGACTAAAGGACTAAGCACAAACATCTCGTGCTTTAAACGCATTTACAAGGAGGATTGACGTCAGCAGTTGTAAAACTTTTCCCACAAATGCATTCCCAAACAGAAGAACTAATAAGTTTAAAGTACTCCTTAAGGCAAAACACAAGGGCATTTTTCCAGACAAACGTACTTCCCTGTTTCCTCTCTGGATAACGCCGGTAGAGTTATATTTTTTTTCCTGAATATCTATAGCCACTATCATGTCCCTATATGTTTTCTTTTTTTTCATAAATTTATTATTAAAAGATCTCTTTTAATAATAAATACGTTAAAAAACCTTAAAAAATGGCCAGATTTTCCGCTGTGTTCAAACATCCAGAAAATAAATTTGGCTACATTATATAAAAAAATTAAACATAGGAACACCGCTCAAGTCTTTGTTAATTCGTAATGAAAAAAGTACTTATATTGGTTAAGGACGGTATGCACAAAGCCACGTGGTCCGATTTGGCTCTGAAATATGCAAAATTTTCCCGCTAGGGGGATAAAAATGTCAAGATGACGTTGCATAGAGTTAATAATGTGTAAACGGGACAATAGATGTAAGTTATCATAAATTGTAACGTAGAATTAGTATATAGCTTACTTTTTTCTTTTCGTCAAGACTTCCAGTCCGCGATACTTATTAAAATTTTCAAAACAATCAAATCAAATAATTATTTTGTTTGAATTATTATTTCTGAATTAAGGCCTTGGCAGACGTCATTATAATGTACTTAACACTTTAGTAGACAGGCTATCAGTAGAAAAAGTAAAGTCGAAAATACAGTAGTGTGCGTGAATGCAAGACGTTTATTTAAAAAGCGAGTTTAAATATATGTGAAATTCATATAGCACTTTCTAAAAAATCCAAGTTATAGGTATTCGAATCTTGCGTAAAATTTATTACTTTTTCAATTTATTAGTCGACCTCCGTGGCGATTCCTTAACACGCTAGTCCGTCACTCGGAGGTTCTGGGTTCGATTCCCAGCCAGGGCAAGTTGGTAAATGGCCTTTTTTAATTTGTCCTGGTTCTTGGGTGTTTATTTTACCCCATCAAAAACATAAATGTAAAAATGCCAAGTTCAAATTCCGACAAAACAATTGAAATTTAAATAGCTGCCAAGTTATGTAGGTAGAGAAAACTGAAATTTATTCATAAGAATCTCAACATTTGACTTGGACAACATTAAGATTGAAAGCACGGTCACCCATCCTAACTGTGACCAAGCTAGAAGTTGCTTAACCTGTAAAAGCACGGTCATTCATCCATCAATTTTTGAATTTATCGTATGCGAAGTGGAGCGAAATATATGCACAAGTGGTTTTGATTACTCGTATTTTGAAATTTGTTAAAGCGCAAATGACAAAGAACCCTTAGAATAGAGAATCTGTTTTGTTTCACGCAGCTTTTTAGGGTTCCGTAGTAAACAAGAAACCCTTATAGATCCATCATGTCTGTCTGTCTGTCTGTCCCCAGTTTTACTCATAGACTATTAGTACTAGAAAGCTGTAATTAGGCATGGGCATGGATATGTGGTTATAAAAACTTGAAAAAAAAATGTGTGTTGTGAGTCTTCGTTGAATAGGTCTTTCAAAAATATTGTAAGATTATGAACACCCTTTTTCTTATTAGCAATCTATTTGTGAAATATTTGGTTTTTGATTGCAAATTTTTGTTAGAATCATGTGTCTCCCCTCTCTGTCAGTTAAACGGTTGTATATGGACACTTAAAAAAATTCACGGCAGTAGTAGGTATATAACGTCTCCCTGTACATAAACTAATTTAAGGTGGATTCAGTTCATGAAACTGAACAACTTTTCCTAAGGAACACATAATTAAATATAAAAGAAAATGTTTGCTTTCCATTCGACCTCCGTGGCGTAATTATTAACACGCTAGACCACTAATCCGGAGGTTCTGGGTTCGAAACCCAGCCAGGGCAAGTTAAAAAATGGTCTTTTTCAAATTGCCCTGGGTCTTGGGTGTTTATCTATGTATGTTTTTATCATAAAATATAGTATCATTGAGTTAGTATTCCATAATACAAGTCTAAAACCTACTTTGGGGCTAGCTTAACTAGTGTGATTCGTCCTTACATATTCCATACATATATTCCATAAATATTACATTTTGCCAAATCTTGTGTGTAAGAGATCAAAAATAATTTATGTATTTCGTTTGTTCCTTGGTGAAAGTTGTTCAGTATCATGGACTGAATTCAGACCTAAAGTTAGGCAGTTGTTAGTTACATAAAACAAGTAGGTACTGACTACGGAACTCTACACTGGACGTGGCCCGTTACGGCACGTGCCCGTTTATTTTGGTTAAGTTGAAATTCTAGGGAACCATAGACAAATTTATGATGTTTCTGCGTGAATCAATATTACTTATCGCTGACAGGACGTTCTCAAAAATACAATCAAATAGTATTTTACGCGAGCGGTAACTTGGAAAACTACACGTTTTGTGTTCCACTGACAGAAAATGTACATTGAATTTTCTTTGTGAAACAATACGTTTAGCGACCATCTGCAATCGTAACACCTTTCACTTCTATTCACCTTATTATGTAAGTATGGAGGGTAAAAAAGGATTGCACGTTGAACAGATCAACAGTCTTGGCTTAGCAGCTGTATGTGCTCAATTAATGACTTGACTGTTTGATTTTGTACAATATTTTTAACGAATCAACAAAGAGCACTAAAAAGAAATCTTTTCCTGAAAACAGCTAAAAAAATTGGTTGATTAATGAAGCAGTAATTAGCATTACTACACCCTTTTATTTTTTATCTTCTAATAGGTTTTCCTGTAATCTATAGGTAAAGAACTTTTAACTGTATATTTTTCAAAAGTTTGGGTTCAGTGGTTTCGGAGATAAGGGTATTTTTATTATTTATTTTCAAAATTAACTTCAAAAACACCAACTTAAAAAATTTAGAAAAATATATTTAATATTATCATAAAATGCTCTTTCATTTGATATTTTACGCGATGTAGCTCACAAAACCCTTTTTTTAATGTCTCATTTATCTTCCATAAGTGGCCCCATTTTTTTTAAATTTATTCATTTACCTACATTTTACTTCCGTCTTTGGGTCACAAATTTACATTATGTGCACCACATTTCAACTGAATCGGTCCAGTAGTTTATTAGGGGGGGGTCAATTTTCGCCCATTTTCTTAAATAACTTAAAAATACCAATCTAAGAAATAATATAAAAAAATATATATATATTTAAAATTGTCATAAAAAGTTCTTTCATTTGATATGTCACACGATTTTGTTATAAAAACTTTTTTTTAATGTCTACTTTACCCACAATAAGTGGCCCCCTTTTTTAAATTCCATTTATTTACGTTATACGTCTATCTTTGGGTCACTAAGTTACATAAGTGTAGGTACTAAATCTCAACTAAATCATTTTTATAGTTTCGTAGCAAATTGGCTGTGACTTACGGGCAGACAGATAAGCGAAACCCTAAAAACAGTAAAAACACCAAAAAAATCGGTTCCTATACAAATTTCCCGGGCGGCTGCACACTTTTGTATGAAAATGCAGATTTTTTTTTTGTTTTTTTACTGTTATTTTAATATCATTATACTATATTAGCAGTCCACCCCGGCTTCGCCCTTGGTACACACAAAGCCCATGTCACTCGGCGATAGTGTACCTTTCCAACGGTGAAAGTTTTTTTTAAAACGGTCCAGTAGTTTCGGAGCCATGTAATGCAAACAAACAAACAACCAAATCTTTCCTCTTTTTAATATTGCCTAGCCAAGTATAGATCTAGTATAGCCTGTGGTTCGATATATTACGCATATTGTCAATTCGTATTTTGATATACATTCATGATGAAAAGTTGTTTAAAATTTCAGACTGAATCACCCATCAAAATAATTGTAAAACCCTAATTAAACAGCAGCTTTTATTACAAAAACAGTTAATATGATTCCGCGACCCGAGAAAGTTCCAATCCGATTTTCACCCCAATCGCCAATTAAAAAATATAGGTAATAAATCAAACCAAATTATTTTTTTCATTGACTTAAATTTCAATAAAATTTAAAAAAATATGTGCGATGCCGTATCTGCGATAGCATTACATCTTTGCTTGAATGTCAACAAAATGTCAAAACTGTACCATAGTGTAGCAAAAGTATGACATAATTTGGCAGTTTGTACATAGTTTTTTATTGAAATATTTTAAACTGTAATGCAATTTTACGTATTTCGAAAATGGTTTTTTTTGAAAAATTCGACACGGCCTCCTTCCTGAACGCACGGCGGGCAACTAAATTTGTATGGAAGTAACATGGCCGCCATTTCAGAGAATTCTGTCAAAAACGTTGCAAAACAACCAATTTTTAAAATTGTTTTTTTTATTATTGCGTGATTGCATTGTAAGCAAATATAAAGAATAATGTTTCAAAATAGCCTTTATTTTTATAAAATATATGCAATCCCTTGTTAGAATATTTCTTTACGCTGAAAAACAAGCCAGTTTGTAGCAAGATTTTCTTAAATATTTCTTTCAGGTTTCTTTACAATTATCTTACTTTTTCTGAATGAAAATTAAAAAAATACGGTTTTCGTCTACTGGCTAGTCTATTCACCTATAACTAGGTATGTAATTTTCTTAGTGGTCTTTTCTACTTAAGCCATAACTATTTCCCGCGCAAAGTGCGTTTTGCATGTTTTTGGGTAAATTCAATGCTTGTTTTTAGGAAAACTACAAAATATTTTAAAAAATCCTTTTTTTCGTCTACTGTCCCAACTCTTCCTCTATCTATGTGTATACATTATTTGACTTAAATCAAACGCTTTCTGTACAAACTTGTTGCCCGCGCAAACCCATTTTACATGGTGCCGACCCTTAAGTTTTGGAGAAGAAATCAGGGGACTACGAATCGTTGTTTTTCTGTTCTTTTAATAGGTATTTTCTGTCCAAGCTGCAGTATGTCTCTATCGCACTTACTAGGTTGTTGTTCGGGCACAGCGCGACAGCAATAGATTTTACAAATTCCTATTTTTCATTTCTCTAGCCCCTCGTGTTTCCTCTTAAGACGAATCAATTGAGCCCAAACTCGGTGGGGTTATGTTGTTTTATCACACCTTCCGGCTCCATCATGAGATCAGGTTATTGGTACCAAACAATTGCATTGTCAGTATTGTCACCCAACTAACATAAATATGTGAAGTTTTAGCTCAATCGAATAATGGGAAGTGGGTCTAATTTAGCTTGCAAGATTTGATTACGGACACACAGACAACGGGGCAGGTGAAACTAAATAAAAGCTTGTAAAAACAGAACAGAACATACCATACAATGTATTCAGCTTAATCGAAGTTATTGCGGAATAAATAACTCACATACTGAATCCTAAATATTACACTCCTATTTTGAGGCAGGCGTGTAATAAAATAGCTCCCAAATCAGCATGAAACAAAATTTTGGTATAGATTTTAACTCTAAAACAGATAAAGATTTAAAGCCAGGAGTTCCCAACCAGTGGGGCCCGCCCCCCTAGTGGGACGAAAAAAAAATGTTAAGGGGGCGCGAGACGTTTGTGTTATGGAAAAAAAATTCAATGCGTATAGTAAGTAAACACTATCAAATTCGAGACTGGTGAGCCGCACGTTACAGTTACGTTAAAGTGGATGTTATGTTATAGTGTATGTTACGTTACGGTGGATGTTACGTTACAGTGGATGACAGTCTACTGCTGGACCAATGTCCAGCAGTCCATCCTCTGCCAAGGATTTCCAAATGACTGATCTAGAGCGGCATGCATCCAGCGCCTTCCAGCGACCTTGGTCAGGTCGTCTGATCACCGCGTGGGTCGGGTGGCTGTCCTACTACGGTTCACTTGCTAATACGTAAATTGTACAAGTTACAATAAAATAGATGTTGTTAAAATAATGCAAATTTAGTTGTATTGAAATATTTATTGGAGGAGAAGGCATAAAAATATTAAATTTAATCCCATGGGCTTAACGCAAAAAGGTTGAGAAACCCTTCTTTAAACTAATTAAAGTTCCGGTAAACGGATACTTATATCGGTAAAGTTACGAAGTTATAATGAGTGGAAACCAATATCTGTAACACCATTTCTGTACATCGTGTAGGGGTTACGACCTTTATTTAAGTAATTTAAAAGTTTTTGGTAAATGTATTGTTGACATTAACCCTTGTTTAATTTTGTTTTACAATTTTGTCGTTTTAGCTGTAAATGTCCATTGATCGTACCAATACATGCGTTACGGTCGGCCAGGTGTCGGAGGTCGAAATGTTGTATTAAAAAGTAATAAAAAAGCTCAAAAACCAGAAACGCGTAAACCAGTCTTATTGACCCGCAGCGATTCTTCCCTCCCCGCATGGCTTGCTGTCTCGCTTCGGCTAGAGTAAATTTGTGTGCGTAGAAGCGGGAGCAATATTGAAATTATCAGCATCAGGTGCCCCCTTAAGACCCCGCCAGTTCAGAGCCAAGAAAACTGTGAGTGTTTAAAAAAAAATCACTGTAATTAAACTACTACAGTTTATTCCTCAAACATTTTACATAAGAATCTTAAGGCTTTTCTACAGACACCCACAATATCCAAAACACGATTGATTATTTTTGGCTTGATAGAAAAAAATTACAAACTTACCTCTAAAGTTGCCTAAATTTACCTTTATAAGACGTATTACTATTTTATACAATCACCTTTTTATATAAAAGTTATACCAAAAAATGTATTATCTAAATATCTACTTATCCGTTTTGCCTACAAAAAAAAATATAAATATAATACAAAAAATAATAATAAATAAAACTCTGCGAAATATCGTCGAGCCCGGCTCCGGGCCTTCCTTCGCTCTCGACGAATATTTCACTGTGTTTTATTTATTATTTTTTTGTATTATATTTATTAATTTTTTTAACGCACAGTATTGCAAATTGTGAACGCAGCTCGCCTTAAAAGCCGAACGATATTCATTATATCTCTTAGGTTGTGTTTTTAGTTTAATTATAAAATTTGTTTGTTTCAGGTAAGAAATCCAAACAGATGAATGGAAGATACAAAATTCGATAAGAGATTCGGTAAGAGATGATGTTGTTGATAACTGTCGTAAATGTTGGTTTTATATTGTTATTTCATATTGTTAAACTTGTTTACTGTAAACCTCACCCAAACTATTACACCAAACGTTACCCCAGATGTATTGTCTGCCAGGGAGTAAATTCTTATTTACTCCTTGCGAGGTTTAACGACTTGCCCAAAAACACGATATATTAACCGACACCAATAAATGTAAAGATGGTTTACACTGGTCGAGTATTTTTTAATGAAGCAAGGCAGACCGCTAGTTAAGTAATGTCAAAGTATTTCTATTGTTAGTAAAAATCTACCAAATTTAATTTTGGACTATTTTCTCCCAACTGATTTTTCTTAAAATTAGGGTCAACTCACACTGGCGCAGAGTAGAAGCGTCGCGGCGCGTCGCTGTCGCTGCGCATCGCGTCATGTTTTTCGCCTAAGTATATTCCTCTCTATTATCCCATTATTTAGGTACAAAGTAAACTGTTCGTCCCAGCCAAACCAAGACGCGCGTGTCGCGCGATTCCATATTTGCATAACACAAATTTGTACCTTAATAATGCGATTATAGAAATGAATATACTTTAAGCAAAAAAAAAACATGACGCAACGCTTCGACTCATACTCTAGTACTAGCTTTTTTTTTGAAACGACATGTCATATTTTGAAAAAAATTTTAATTTTAAGAATAAATCTGATTTTAACTGGATTGTCACTCACGCTTACACAAAATATGAACTTGAAAGTGAATTTATTATTTTAAAATCTGACATGTCCTTAAAAAACTGCCTAAAAATCTTTTAATCAATCAATTAATCAAATTATTCATTTGCAATAGAAGGGTCAGATACAGGTCATTATCATCAGGTTTTTTTAGTCTCCACTGTAGGAGTATGCTGCTAGTACAGAAAACTGTACTACCAGTCATATATTAGCCAGAACAGTCAGAGGATTTGGCCTACACTCTCCACGCTGGCCAGACAGGTTTCCTAAGTCGCCTTCTACGACATCCACGGAAAGACATGGAGTGGCCCTATTCTACTCTGCCGGGAACCAAACGGCGTGTCGCAAATCAAAGGGCGTCGGGAACCAAAAGATACAGGTGTTATTGTTTATACATTATACCTAGCTTACATAACCGTTTAAAACAGTATGCAAAATGTATGGTGTATATATGTAAGTACCTAATACTTAAACTAATCTCTACCTGTAATGGTTTCATGCACAGGTTCATACCATAATACGAGTATGTCGTGCATTTTCTACAGTGAAAGTCCTTTATCGAGTAAAATGACTTTTCTTGCAAAAAAATGTGAACAGCTTTTTTAAAATTGGTTCAGTGGCTATGATAAATATATTTGTTTCTCTTGTAGATATATTTTCAGCAATTTTCAAAATTTGTTAGCCAGATATTCAAAGTAGAAAATAACTAAAAAATGCTTTGAAAACTAATCCACACAGATTTTGGCACGTATGCCTCTCGCAATCAAAACCAATCCACAAATAGTATCACGCGAGGATCCTTTGTGAATACTTTTAGCTTTTTTGGACCGTGATGAACTGGATTGTGCGGTTGTCACTGCTTTTATTGAGCGACTTCAAAAAAGGAGACGGAATAAGCTAGACGGACTAAGGTATAGTATAATACATGCAACGGATCTTTTTAAAATAATTTAAAATCTAATTTCTAATTGGCAGCAGAATTTTAATTATCACGTTTTACAAGTAAACAATTTTATTTTCAAACTAGCAGTCCACTCCGGCTCTGCCCGTGGTACACACATAGCCTATGTCACTCGGGGATAGTGTAGCTTTCCTATGATGAAATATTTTTTTTAATAGGTCCTGTAGTTTTGGAGCCTATTCAATGCAAACAAACAAACAATGAAATCTTTTCTCTTTATAATATTAGTATAGATAGAATAGATTAGAGACTGGATCATGTTTTTCGCCTTGCATAGGTCGCGAGTACACAGTTTGGGGCTATCTACTAGTTAAAATGAAGGCAGATGATAAACAAAACAGTCAACCAGTTAATCAATAAATAATGAATGCGACTATACCTATTGGCCGTGTGGTTCCCAGCAGAGTAGAATAGGACAACTCCAAGTCTTCCCGTGGATGTCGTAGAAGGCGACTTAGGAAACACAAGCTAAACTAAGCTTATGTTACATCAATGAAACCTCTCTAACCCGTCTGGCCAGCGTGGAGAGTGTAGGCCAAATTGACTGCTCTGGCTAATATATGGCTCTGGCAGTACGGAGAAGGTCATACTCGTGCAGTGGAGACAGAAAGGATCTGATGATGAATGATACCTATTGAGCAAAATTAAGTGTCTCACCATTATGCTCGTCTTTCCACTCGCCCAATGTGCCGCACATTTTATGGTTTCCGTAAACCATGATGCGTCTTCTGGGACTGTGCATGTTTTCCCAACTTACTTATCTCGGTGCAATTCTTAGGTTTATGTATACTAAAACACTGGATTCGAATAGTTACGTGTACACAACAAAACTTTACCATACGTCTTCTGAGCTTTTACATTGATGATGATGTGTCTGGAATTATGGCAGTGTCATCATCATCATCAGATCTTTTTTAGTCTCCACAGCAGGAGCACGAACCTGTCTTTACTACCAGAGCCATACTTAGCCAGAGTAGCCAGATTTGCCCTACATTTTCTACTGGCAGGGTTGGAGAGGTCTCATTGATTAAGCATTGTTTAGCTCGTGTTTCTTAGTCGCCTTCTACGACATCCACGGGAAGACTTGAAGTGGTCCTATTCTACTCTGCCACACGGCAAAAAAATCCAGATACAATAGAGAATCTTCTGCTATTCGCCGCCAGCGGGCACAAATTGGCAGGGAGAGTGTTATGTTTGCTGCTTTGGAGCCCGAGATCCACTTTTCGGCTTTTTTTTCTCCAAAGTTGATATGCACATCAATAGTCACCCAAAGCTGTCATAAGTTTTCTATTGATCTTCAACACTCACCACGATTCCAGGCACTGAAAATATATTGTTATTCGCCGCCATCGGACCCCATTGGCAAGAAGAGTGTTAACTTTGCTGTTTTGGAGCCCGAGATCCACTTTACATCAATATAGGTTTCCGGTGATGCACAGCCGATTAGTTGAGTCGTGCAAGTGCTGTTGTAAGGATTTTTTTTTGTAATAAATAAATATACCTATAGGGATAGCTACCGCAACTGAGTGGCGAGGAATGAAAATGCAGAAACATATATTTAGTAATTACGAGTATATTATCTTTGATTCGGTTATGGTTAACCGCAATAAGGGGTGAGGACAGGATCAGAAAAGTATTATTCTAATTAGTCCGTCTTGTAGATTATCCAAAAAAAATGGACCCATATTTTTCAATTTATCAAAAAAGTAAAAAATCACAAACATACAGAGCATCTATGTTCCAGAGTGGGGGCTTGCGACGTCACCGCTATATAAATATTGTACTTAGCCATGACGTCATGCGAAATTTAAATGCGCTATATCTTCGTCTGATGAACCGATGCGCCAAAAATATTCCTCCAGGTAGCGTTGCCAGGAGTCCGGATAAAGCCGGACATAGTTAGGCTTTTTTATTGCGTCATCATCATCCGAGCGTGTTCCCGGTTGCATCGTCAGCGGTTACCTAGGATAGGTACAAACGCTAGATGGCGTTCGGGACCAACGGCTTTACGTGCCTTCCGAAGCACGGAATCATCTTTCTTTTCGGATAAAATCAGGTGATTCAAGCCTGCAATGTCCTAACCAGACTGGAAACAACTTTTAACAAAGTATGCTTCCCAGTGGGATTTGAACCCATGACCTCCGGATCACAAGGCAAACGCCTTGACCACTGGACCGCGGAGGCAGTCAGGCTTTCTTATTGCGTGTCCGGCCAAAATAAACGGTGTCCGGCTTGTCCGGCTTTTGTTAGGCTTTATACATTTCGCAAACGAGAGAGCGCCGAGCGTGGCCGAGCGCAGGCGAGTCGACTGTTGGTCGCTCCCGCAGTCCGCAGTGAATTTAATTTTGTTTGACTGATGACTTTGACTGATTAATTATAAAGTACTTAGACTAATTTGGCATTTTGTATTTCATTAGAATATGAGAAGATATTATAGCAATAATTAAAAAAGGTTGATTTACATGAAAAAAAATTGACAAAATCCTCATTGATGTAGTGTGTCCAGCCTTTTTACCCAAATTTCCGGCCAAACTGGCTGGTCTGTCCTGCTATTAGTCTATGGTCTACTTCCAGGTGTCATGCATATTATCCTGTACAGTACAGGCTATTTCAGTTAACGCAATATATATGTAACCCATTTCCAATTGGGTTAAAATTGGAATAATAACAATTTTTTTTACGGTTAGGTTAACCTTACCGACCAAAACCTGCAAGTAATATTTTGTTCAACATGATTGACGCGTCAACAAATTGACAAAGTGGGTTCGATCTCGGACAAAAAAGTTAAATTTCACCAAATAACTTGTGATTTTTCATCGCGCCTTTTGTAAATGGCGACTGGACAAAAGCTATTTGTGCGGTGGATCCCATTGTTCGCGACGCAAATATTGAGAGGGAAGAAATGTGACTTATATTGCCATTTTATTTAGTAACAAAAAGAGTATTTTTTTAATATGGTACATTATTATAACATCTATTGACAAGAGCAAGAGCAATGCTTCGGTGTTGCTTGCTTCTAATAATAGTTTTTCATGTCATATTCCTCCTTGGGTCCAATCAATGTTGCGAAATTGGATAAAATGTTCAAATTGAAAATAAAATCTATTTTTTTTTTCAAAAAATTCTTTAGAGTATGATATTTTTAAACTTTTAAAGGTGACAATATTTTTCCATAAATACAAAAAGTGATTTTGATTTTGGTTTAGTGATTATAAGTAATAAGATAAGTGAAGAAAATTTAAACTAAACAACAAATAAGTTATAAAATTATTAAAATATAAATTCAATATAAAAAGCGGCGATCCGACCGTTTCGCTGCACACAAGTACTGCAAAATCGTTGGTTGCCGCTTCTAACACTCGCTCTGATGATGATCATCTAAAGCAATCTAAATCTGGTCGGCCTTTACGACTATATTACAGTAAAACCGTTTAACAATATTCAAAACAAACATGAGAATTGGTGTTAAAATAAAAGTCTCGGCTTGACTTCTGTAGTAATTTTAATGTGTGTTCTTGTCCTAGCGACAATATGTCAAAATGTTGGCGGCTTTCAGCAGATTACTTATTTATACTGAGTTGTTTACTGAGGCTTTTGTGCGGATAGATTTAATGTCCAATTTTTGGGGTCCCTGGGAAAGCAAGGTCTGAAATTTGTTAACATAAAATAAGTGTTCAGTGTGTATTATATAGCCGGTTCCCGGCAGAGTCATCTGAGTAGTAGCTGCACCGTTACTATGCTACGTTCGGTGAGTGAGAGAGCCGGAGCCCCGACTCCCCCCCTCCAACCTCTGGGGCGGGCCCTGAAAGGCCGGTTAAGCTCTTGTTACACCGCTGGTGTTGCAATTGTGCATTGGCAGCGGTGATCACTTACCATCAGATGACCCGCTTGCTCATTTGCAGGCCTATAACATAAAAAAATAGGACTGGACTACTAAAGTCTTTACGTGGATGTATCATGGACTGAATCTACCCTTGAAATCCCTTGAACATAAAAAATGAATTTAAATTGTAATGGATTAGTATCGCTTAGCCTAGTTTCAGGCAGAGTAGAACAGGACTAGTGATGTTCCGTTCACGTTCAACGGGAACGTTCCCAAATTCCCCGGGAACGTTCCCGTATTTATCCATAATGTTACGGAATATTGGATATATGTAGGTATTTGTATTATAACCATAACCAGTGATGCATTTACTTTTAGTAAAATATATAAAGTCTAACAAAATATACGAAACTATTTTAATGGTGGATTCAGTCTATGATACTAAACAACTTTCCCCTAGGAACATATATCGAAATATGAATATAAATAATAGATATAGATCTATTCATTATCATATCTATTTTTTTATTTAGATCTATTTCCTAATTTTATACAAAAAGAACAGACAAATAAACATAATAGACCTGTTTCGCGTAATCTTTTGAACTATTTTATCATTACAAATCAACCCATTAGGGCGTGAATAGTCATTTTCACAAAGATAAATTAAACAAATAAAAATTAAATTTTTAACAAAAAAAACAACCGACTTCAATTTTTTTAAGGAGTTTCTTCCATATCTCCAAAGTTCTTCATCATATATTCACCAAATTACAATGGGACAAACTTGGTAGTAAAGGCTTTAAAATAAAAAAAGAATCATCAAAATCGGTTCACAATTGGCGAAGATATCGCATAACAAACATACAAAAAAAAACATACAGTCGAATTGATAACCTCCTCCTTTTTTGAAGTCGGTTAAAAAGTAAACTAGTATACCAGGAGATTCTTAACGCATACCGAACGTTAATTATTCGAAGGAAGTACCCTATTTCAAGAAAAAAGAAATGAACGCGTTTCTAGGATCGGTAGCGCAGTTTAGATTCAATCTGGTATTTAACAGATTTCACCTGATACTATTTTAATTAAACAAAATCGACAGAGTGTAACAGAGAGCTTTTGTTTTTTCAGTGTTCCGTACATTTGTTCAAATATCTCAAAGAGATGGAGATACCATTTCACATGAGAAGCGCACTGCAGGGATTGGGCTAAAACCTTCGATAATAAATATTAATAATAAATAAATATATAGGGACAAATTACACTGATTCAGCTAGCCCCAAAGTAAGTTTTTTTAAACTTGTGTTATGGGATACTAACTCAACGATACTATATTTTATGATAAATACATATATAGATAAACACCCAAGACCCAGGACAATCTGAAAAAGGCCATTTTCCAACTTGTCCTGGCTGGTACATGCCCTTCGGTTACGGGTGTTTCTTACCTCTTTTATTAGAATGACTGTAGTCTTATAGCAGAATGTTCGCCGAGGCCGACCCTGTCCCACTCTTGTTAAATTTAATGTTATTTTGTTATATAGGTCTTTACGTTCGATATAGATCGTAAGAATACTGAAAGATGATAATTATTCGAAGGAATTAAGGCCGTACCTGAATTTTCCGGGGTCCAGTGCTGCCCCTATTTTAAATAAATCATTTCAAAGAAAACGGAGACATCATTTAAAATTCTGCTACTACCAAGATCTAGATAACCCTTCAAAGTATTTTATGAACTACTGTATACAGTTTAAAGTGATAGCGTTAAGCTTTACTACGCACATTTGCGAAAAACGGCCACTTTTGGCAAATGTGCGTAGTAAAGCTTAACGTTCTCATTATAAACTGTAAACAGTTGTTCATAAAATACTTTGAAGGGTTATCTAGAGTTTGGTAGTATCAAAGTTTCAAATAATGTCTCCGTTTTCTTTGAAATGAGTTATTTTAAATGGGGGCAGCACTGGACCCCGGAAAATTCAGGTACGGCCTTAAATTTAATGTTATTTTGTTATATAGGTCTATACGTTCGACATAGATCGTAAGAATACTGAAAGATGATAATTATTCGAAGGAATTAACCTATTTTAAGAAAAATTAAGTCAACGTATTCTCTAGAAACGGTAGCGCAGTTTAGATTTTATCTGGTACTAGCTGACCCGGCGAACTTTGTTCCGCCTTAATGTCAATAAATAAGCAGATTTTTTTTTATTGGAAAAAATACAAAAAAAATTAAATTTCTACATCAATCATTCATAATTATTTCTGTATTTTAGTACATAGGTTGCTATTCTTTCCGTTAACCCGTTTCCGTTTTTCTTTCTATTAATTTTCAACCATACCGAGTTTTATAGTTCACTTCACTGTTTATACGAATGGGCAATTGGGCAATAATGTTAATTATTTATTTAATAGAAATAGTTTTATTATTGATTTCTTACAAATATAAAATTGTCATCCATACGTCATTACATAGCTGTCCATTATACGTCAATTTTGTTATTCCAAGTCTGATTCTTTTTTGTTATACCACGTTTTATAGTGACTGACGTTACATGTCAAGTCACACGGGAATGATGTCGAACGGGATAAAAAGTATCCTATGTCCTTCTGTCGAACGGGATAAAAAGTATCCTATGTCCTTCTCCTGGCTCTAAACTACCTCCCTGCCAATTTTCAGCTAAATCGGTTCAGCCGTTCTTGAGTTATAAGTGAAGTAACTAACACGACTTTCTTTTATATATATAGATTAAAGAGATTTCTACTGATACTATTTTAACAAAATCGTCTGAGTGCAGCGGAAAGCATTTATAAAGTTAGTGTTCCATCCGTACGATTATTAAGTGCATAGAGATCCGATAATTTTAGAAATGGACAAGTTCCCTCCCCGACCAGCATGGAAGTTAGAAAGAAATAAATTAAAACATTTCTCTGCGGATCTCTAATCAGCGTAGGAGTGAGTATGTTTTTTCTTCGTATTCAAATTAAATCCTTTGCTCGCATCGTTAGGCATGCAGCGATTGGTATCTGTTATTCATTCAGACAAAACATAAACGAAAAACAAAAAGACAGAAGTCGACAAAATATATATATATATATATAAAGTCTAACAAAGTATACTGAAAATATTTGAAAGATGCTCAAAAATAAGAAATGGTGAAAAAATACCAAGTTTGATACGACCATGTTTTAACCAATAAAAATACTAATGCCAATGGGTCTTATAGGAATATCAAATGGTTGGAGAGATTTGGCGTGCCTTGTTGAACACGTGATAGCTCAGTGGTTAGAGCATGGTCGCATTGAGACTAAGGTCGCGAGTTCAAGTCCCGCTGACGTGGTATTTTTTCACCATTTCTTATTTCATTTTTAATTAGAATACTGCATATTGCCTGAATGCCTAAAAACACCATAAAAATAAAATATATATTTTAGGTTGAATTCAGTCTATGATACTAAACCACTTTCCCGAAGGAACATTACATCGAAATTACAGCCAGGGCAAGTCGGAAAATGGCCTTTTTCAAATAGTCCTGGGTCTTGGGTGTTTATCTACATATATACGAGTATGTATTTATAATAAAAATATAGTATCATTAAGTTAGTATCCCATAACACAAGTTTAGAACTTACTTTGGGGCTAGCTTAATCAGTGTGATTTGTCCCTATACGAGTATATATATAAAAAAAAATATGACAAATATTTTTTGGCGTTTCATACAAACTCGGATCAGTTGATCGGTCAACTTGTATGGGAGGCAGTATCATGGACTTAATCTACCCTTGAATGGCCTTGTACGTAAAAAAACGAAATTACAACTAGTACAACATAATAAATAATACTAACGTACAGAAATCTCACTCAGCAAAGAAATTCAAAGAAATATGTACTCAATGTGGCTAGCGATATTGTTTAATTTTAAGCTCACGTCAGAACTCAGCACCTTTTCGTTTAAATACCTAGACATCCATTGCAAGCCAATTTCATTCTTATTGCTCGGGACAAACGATTCGTATAACGGAATTTACCACCCGGAGGGGCCGCCTGCGCGCATAGTAATAATGTAGGTACATTTTCGATACCTAAACGGGGAGTGTCACAGGCCTGGTATGAGTTTAGATGAAGTGAGAGAGGTTTGTCAGGATCGTAGCAAGTGTAGGTCCATAGTCTCTGCCTACTTCTATGGTAGAAAGTTGGAATTATATAGTTTGTATTTAATTTTTTTGCACCGCAACAATATTCTTATCTTTTTATCCCTATGGTTGTATGTTTATGGTGGTATGTATATTTATTGTGTAATATTATATAGGAATGTTGTATTGTAATACTGCTACAACTTGCACCCCTTCTACCAACTTCTCGATGTGTCCCAAAGGCAAACTGGTAGCGTTAAGTTTGACCCATTGTAATCAATCAAATATGAGATTGTGTGCAATAAACTTAAATAAATAAATGGTTAACAGGGAAAGAAAGCTTTTAGATTGTTAACAATTTATATTGCGAATTAGCTGGTGTGTATGTTTGTATGTACCACCATAAACAGTACAATTTTTTATGTGAAAATCTTGTTTGGGACTAAAAAAAAAAATTAATGCACACCGGTAGTATCACTTAGTAGTAAAAACATGACTGAGCGTTTAAACAAAGCTAATAACAGTAATAACTACTCACTGAACTAGGCTGCGCCTTGTACTACACCCATTTGCGAATGCAACAAACGTTACAGAAAAATATGCTAATTGTCAACAATAAAGTGGAAACACGCAACTAGGCTATTAACTATTGAAATGTGTTGTGATTTGTGACACGAAAATTTTACATACATTATGTTAAAGCGATTAGTTTGTAATGAATAATGAGTTTTTATGACGTTGCGTTGATAGGTGAAATAAACTGTGTTTTTCGCTACACAAAAAATTCTAAATATAATAAAAAAAAAAAACGACGGGTTGCACTCCGGGAGTGCCGGCAGAAGTGAAAACTTGAATATTAACGTTGTGCATTTTTGATATTTTGGAATGGTTAGGGAATAATTTTGCACTAATTGCTTTAATTATCAGTATAAAAGTACTATCATTTATGTGGTAGAATACAATATTTATTTATTGCGCTATCGTACACAAACATGTCAATTTATATTACATTAAAAAGTTTATCTCTCAGCTAAACGAAACAGCAGGCGCAGGCATATACTTTCGCCGCGTCGTAGAAAGAGAGGGGGATACTTCCTCTCCTACGCCGCGCCGGCTGTCAACTCTCCATCCGTCTTACGAATTTTCGATCAGGACACGTGTCCTCACGCGAGTTTAACATTTTTTACCCATTACAAAAAAGTGCACAACGCCGCTAAAGAAGTTTTCACTTCAAAATATATAGTTATTTATAATTTTTTGTGTAGCGAAATCGACTAGTAATTTAGATTATACATTTTTTGGTATAATTTTCATATAAAAGGGTGATTAATAAAGTCGTAATATTTTTTTAAAGGTAAATTTCGCCAAATTTAGAGGTAACTTTGTGATTTTTTTCTATCAAGCCTAAAATGCTCAATCGTGTTTTGTATATTGTGGGTGTTTGTAGAAAAGCCTTGAAATAAATACTTTAAGACTATCGCGTTGCATTATTATTAAATTAATGTATACGGGAATTAACGCGATACGTACCTTTTTTATATTTATTTATTTAATTCCAGTATGCATTAATTTAATAAGCCTTGAGATGTCTATGTAAAATTTGTGAGAAATAAACTGTAGTAGTTAAATAAAAGTAATTTTTCAAAAACAAGCACAGTATTGCGATCTGTGAACCCATCTCGCCTTAATTACTTCAATCCTCAAATTATTACTACCAACTAGTAACAAGTAACTATCTACACCAATTGCCAGGATTCTAATTCAAGTTATTGTTTATAAAAGCAAACTACTTGACAATCAAGTGGGACTCATTCTCCTTCTTGTTCTCCTTAAAAAAAGGAACATATTAATTAAGTTTTTCAAATACCTAAATTGTGCCCATAACTTTGCGGGTACTGACTCGCAAAGATATTGGAACGGTACATTATATTATAACTCTTTGAGTACCCGTTAGTTTTAATAGCGAAGTATAATTGAATAAACACTAACTGTTTGAAATGTCAAAATTTTTGAACAATTTCGAAAAGAAAGACCGTGAAAGCGCTCAGTGTAAACCAACCCTAAATGCGATAGCCGATAGAATTGGCGACCGACCTCTCACATGACTTCTTTATTTGCAGTTTCAAATTGATCCGGTAAAATCCGGTTAGAAGCGGTTAGTGGAGCGCACCCCATTTCAGCGAACGTCGTACAATGGTCAGATTACTGTGATAGCGATATCTGTAGATGTAGCGCCAACGTTTAAGTTACGTATCGATAAACAAGTGCATTAACTGTGACTATTCTACTAGACAAGAACTAAATAATAATAGTATAACAAGTATATGATACGCTGAAGGCCGTAAAAGGAAAATATGTCAGAGTACAGGAATTAGATAAACACTTATTTGAAAAAATAGTCAAAAAGATTGGAACGTTTCCACGCTTATCTAGGCGTAAAGAATAAAACGGGAATATTACGTCCTAAGGATAGGACGTAAATCTAAAGTTCTTTTCTAATCAAGGGATAGACTATCTATCTTTTATTTTATTTATTCAAGTACTCTTGAAAATTTACAAACACAACATTAAAAATAAGGAAAACATAGTACTTAGGTGCTACTGATTTCTAAAGAAATTTCTTCCAGTAGACCCGCGAGAGGAAATGGGAAGAAAGAGGTAATTGGCGTGTACCTACAATACAAAAATAAATAAATAAATAGACAAGATATATACCTACATAAACATACATATATTAAATATACATACTTACATAAACAAATATATATTAATAAGGCATATATTTAATAAATACATATGTTAATATTTCTAAATATATTGGGATGATAAATACAGATAGTGATCTTTTACTCGTTTCTTGAACGTCATTATGGTTTTAGACTCTCGAATGTTCGGTGGTAGCTTATTCCATAGGCTAACTGCCTGCACGGATGCCTGCCTGTCTTTTATCTTTTTTTCTGTAATTTTCGCCAAGCGTGGCCTTTGGCAGCAGGATCTTGTACTTTATTTCCGTGTAATGAAGACGATTTTTGAAAAACAAGTATCAATAGGCATGATGACTTTTAAGTAAAAATATTGTACACGTAGTTTTTCTTTTCTCTGAGAAATAATTTATGATATTTTTTCAAAACAAAAAACTGACTTCAATACCAGTGAAGTGACAGTCACAGAAAGGCTAAATACGCAACAGTTGTATACTAAGACGATATATTTTTCAGTTATTTTCATTTAAAAACAAAACTAATTAATCGATTTTAATAAAATTTTTATGGGACAACCTGGAAAGTATACCCTTTCAAAAAAAATATTTTTTTAAATCGGTCCAGTCGTCTTCGAGAAATCGGGGAACATAGGTACTTAAAAAAACAAGATTCCGACGAATTGATAACCCTACTCCTTTTTTTGAAGTCGGTTAACAAAAAATGATGAAGGTACAGCGCATTTAAATTTCGTATGACGTCACGGCTAAGTACGATTTTTACACTGCGGTGACGTCACAAATCCCCACTCTGGAACTTAGGAGCTCTGTGTATTTGTAAATTTTTACTTATTTGATAAACTGAAAAATATAAGACCATTATTTTTGGTCAATCTAAAAGATGGACTAATAAGAATAATACTTTTCTGGCCTTGTCACTCCCAACGTAAGATAATTCACTTTTTCACTAGTTTAAGTTTTATTAACGGACTAGTTTTGGTCGATTTCGACTGCACTACGTTACACTGCGTTAGTTACTTAGTGTAACCATGTACGATATTCATAATGACATGCGATGCGACATCTTAAGTTATTGTAACATCTATCTCAAATCCGAGAATTTCGACTCATGTTCTTGTTGTAGGTGTGGAATTTTCAAAGTAACTTTTATACTTACTCATACAGAACAAGTGCTTTGAACCAATACTTTTTTGGCATTGGTTCTCATAAAAACATACACCATTTACTTAAGTACCTACTTCTGTAATTTAAGGAGCAATAAAGTATTGAGTGTTTTTTATAATTTTTTGGATTTTTCTATCTAGACATAATCCAATATACTGATAAGTCTAAAAATATGAAAAATCTTCTTATACTAAATTTGCACAGATGTTCTAGTTTTTAAAGTAGCTCTAATACTAGTTTCAACCTACAAAGATGAAAAGGAGTTGGTAATGGTAGAGATGGTAATCCAATGGTAGAGATGAAATGCATTGGTTATTATTACAAATATAAGAGCTTAGCTCTATAATAATAAGAAGAAGCCCTTCATGTACTCGCACTTCTTGCAGTGAACGACAGGTGTTGTGATGATGTATGTTATAAACTAATACCTAACCACTTTAGATATAAGTACTTATATAATGTCAGATGAATACTAACCTAATTTTAAGATTGAAAGTAGACAATATGCTCCCGGACAAACCTTCGTGGTTTATGGGTGCATAGAACTGTAATAAATGTTATTTTTGGATATAAATAAATGAAAAAGAAAAAAAAACTTGACCGGTTTTAATCTACATGAATCTACTTGTTGAGTCAAACATATTTCTTTTAGTGCACATCCGTATTCTAAATTTAACCAAAAATCCCATTTTTTTACAAGATAACTCTTATCCAGCTAGATACTTGACGTAAGATTTGGAGATAACTACGAGTATGACTGACATACACGGACTTAATCCGGAAATTAGGGAGATAGTGTATGACGTGTGATTAGTGGAGATTCCCACAATGTATGTGGTCTTTTTGGAAAAAAATGTAATTGTAACGTTCTAAGCGCGCGCTTCACTGAATTAAGCCATGTGGTTTCTGGCAGAGTAGAATAGGAGTACTCCAAGTCTCCCCGTGGATGTCGTAGAAGGCGACTTAGGAAACACAAGCTGAACAAAGCTTATTAGACCAGTGCCAATAATTTTTGAAACCAAAAAAAAATTTAAAAAGGAAGAGAATATTACAAAAAAGAGAGGAAAAATAAATTACGGGCAATCTGAGGTCTGGGTGGGGGGGTGAGTTTTTAAGAGTAAAAAACGCTTTACATAGATTTCCGGCAAAACTACAGGTCCTATAGAAAAAAATAAATGGCAAAGTTGTAGGTAATAAAAAGATGTACAACTTTTGTATTTTGACTTTTTTCACATAACTTCAAAATTTATGCGAAAAATTAAAAAAACCTAGTTTTTTATTTTATTTTTATCTTTTACATTTTTTTTCCTAAAATTTGGTGAAAACTTACCTTTTCATGTCCCAAACACATTGTAATTTTTTTTATTTAAAATATTTAATTTTACCTTATTTTGACTTAATATCGGAAAAGCACCCTAATTTTCAATCGAAAATTCTCACGTCAAACTATCTGCTTTTTAAAAAAAGTGACTTAACCGACTTCAAAAAAGGAGGAGGTTATCAATTCGACTGTATATTTTTTTATGTATGTCACGCGATATCTTCGCCAATGATGAACCGATTTCGATGATTATTTTTTATTTGAAAGCCTTTACTACCAAGTTGGTCCCATTTTACTTTGGAGATATGGAAGATAAGAAACTCCTAAAAAAAATTGAAGTCGGTTGTTTTTTAGGGTTCCGTACCTCAAAAGGAAAAAACGGAACCCTTATAGGATCACTTTGTTGTCCGTCTGTCCGTCCGTCCGTCCGTCTGTCAAGACCCTTTCTCTCAGGAACGCGTGGAGGTATGAAGCTGAAATTTATATCAATTACTCAGGTCTAATGTCCCTTGAAGCTGTGAAAAAATCAAACTTCTAAGCCAACGCAATCAAAAGATACAGCCGTTTATGCCGCAAATTTTCGACACTTGCAAGGGAATCCAAACCTACAGGGTGCTTCCCGTGAACTCAGAATCTTGAAATTTGGTACGAAGCAACGTCTTATAGCATAGATAAAGGAAAAATTACGAAAACCATAAATTTTTAGTTACATCACATAATATATATTTTTTTAATAATTTTAAACTTACTACCCATTTCCTCATAAACGCGTAGAGGTATTAAATTGAAATTCATACCAAATACTAAACCTTGCAGGTTTGTACGGAACCCTCGGTGCGCGAGTCCGACTCGCACTTGGCCGGTTTTTTTGTTAAAAATTTAATTATGTACAATGTGCTTAAGTAATTATTTGGTTATGAGTGTTATTATAACTAACGTGAGAGAAAACATTATATAAATATTAACAAGGATTACTCATGTATATAGTCAGCTCAGGCCAACCAAGTTTCGATCTCATTATGAGACCATCTTCTTCGGACTTGTGGCCCGGTTTAATAAGGCTAAGTACACAATAAAGAGAATGGGTTTTGTCAAAAGTATATTCATACAACCTATGATACAATACAACGCATCTTAGTTCCTCTCATTACGTGAAATGTGTGGACCGGCTAATGCTTGTGTGGTTCAAGTCACAAGAAAATTGGATAAAAATCGAAATTATTTAGTTTATATAAAATAAATAAATATATACGGATGAATCACACAGATTGAGCTAGCCCCAAAGTAAGTTCCAGACTTGTGTAACGGTATCCCGTTACAATATATTATCGTATCGTACCGTATCAGTGTGTTATAAAATATAGAATCGTTGAGTTAGTATCCTAACTCAACGATACTATATTTTATAACAAATACATACATATATAGATTAACATCCGACCCAGGAAAATCTGAAAAAGATCATTTTCCATCTTGTCCTGACCGGGAATAGAATCCGGGACCTCCGGTGAGGTGTGACAGCCTGGCATGATGACCACTAGGCCACAAAGGTTGTCATATAATATTTAGCAGAACATAGCATTTATTAAATATTAAATTAAATATAATATTATTAAATAAATTATTTGGTACTGTTACTTTGCTATTTGACCATTATTTATCATTTACCTAAGACAAGAATGCTTCTTTATTACTGATAAATATAAATACATGTACAACACTAATAATAAATAATAACTAAACTAAAACTAAGTAACTAAAAAAAAACTTAATACAACTTAAATACTAAAAATAAATTACTTATAAGTATAAACTATTATAAATGAAAAATATCCCGCAAATAGATATAGTTACTATTACTAGTATACTATCTAAATATCTACTGTTACTAGAATAAAACGTCACAAAATAATGCCACTTGTCATTGATCACATCCACTTTGAACGTGATTTTAGATTTATTAATGCAGAAAAACGGATATTAAGAGCGCTACTTGACTCCAAGGAACTATAACGTCATAGTTCGATATTTATACAAATCCCATAGAAAATGTTTGTTTTTGACGTTAAGAAAAAAGTATCTGATTTTACTTGTTGTAAAATAGCGTACTTATAACTAAAGTATAGCAAGTTCATAGTTAGGGCAAACTACATATATTCAAACCGCTTACTTTATATGTCTTAAACCACACACAGCACGTCAGTAAACACAGCATCAGCTACTCGTTTTTGGACGCTCTGGTAATGAGAAACGGTCTGGATTATTTAACCAACATGAAAAAGTAATTACCCTTACTTAGTTGGTATTTTGTTTTATCTATATATAGGTATATAAAAGCGAAAATCACTCACTCATCACGAAATCTCGAAAACTATTAAGCCAATGAAGATGAAATTTGGCAGTAAGGTACCTAGATTGTGACTAGGAGCCGTTCGCTAAGAAAAGATTTTTGGAAATTCCATCCCTAAGGGGCTGAAATAGGGGTTGGCAGTTTGTATGAAACTTCGTAATATTTAAAGTGAGACACATGAAATTTTTAATGTAGGTATTTTAGTAGTTAGTCGTCGTCGTCGTCGTCGACGTCGCCAGGTCCTTTTTAGTATCCACTGCAGGAGCACGACCCTCTCTGTACTCCCAGAGCCATATTAGCCAGAGCAGTCAGAGGATTTGGCTTGATTTGACGCTGGCCAGACGGGTTGGAGAGGTATCATTGATGTTTATAAGCTTTGTTTAGCTTGTGTTTACTCAGTCACCTTCTACGACATCCACGGGAAGACTTGGAGTGGCCCTATTCTACTCTGCCGGGAACCACACGGCTAGTGGTTAGTAGTTAGTAGAAAATAATAATGCATTTATTAGATTTTAAAAATTACATCCCTATAGGGGTTGCAAGTTTGTATGAATCTTCGTCATTTTTGAAGCGAGACACATGACATTTTTGAATTAATGGTTAGTAAAAAATAATAATTCATTAAGGTGAATATATAGGCAAATGGCCTTGAAGTGTGAAATAAATTGATAACTCGTAAATATGGTGATAATTTCCATAATTATGAACTGCCGTTGAAACTATTATTGGTGATCCGTCTAGCTTTAAAACTTGCCGTGGCCACTTTTGGCGGAGGCAAGTTTTAAAGCTAGACGGACTAATATAAATACTTTCAACGGTGGTTCATAAAATAATTTAAAGGGCTATCTAGTGCATGACGAAGAGCAATATGGAAATTATCTCCATATTTACGAGTTAACAATTTATTTCAAATGAGGGCGCCACTTCAAGGCCATTTGCCTATATCTTCACCTTAATTGGATTTTATTAATTGCAACTCCAGTTTAAAAAAAACAATCTGATTTGTGTAGTCTCGGCGGGTAAAGCCGCGGGCATAAGCTAGTTATTTTATATAGATCAAATTAGAAGTCTGGCAAATTTGTATTATAGTTTATTTTTTTATTGAGAAATGACATGAAATACAATCAAAGTATGTAAGTATTAAAAAATATATTTATTTATTTAAACTTTTTTGCACATAAAAGTCTACAAAATGGCGGACTTGACGCCTTATGGCGTTTTCTGCTAATAAACTATCAAATGTTGTTCACATGGTTTTTATACTACTCAGGCGGAATAATGCTCTACATTGCAAGAGCAAAGAATAAAACAATGAAACATATGATTCATAAGTGTACCTACTTTCTTAAAAATATTAGAAAAACAATAAATATTTGAAAATCGAAGCAGTAAATTGAAATTGTAAGTTCAGTTAATAAATCTAATGAGGAAGATTTAAGGAGGCTACCCAAGCAAGCTCAGTGGCCGAGCGGAGTGAATTTTACAATTTACAGGGTTATATATTTTAAAGTCTATATTTCAGTGCTATCGGAGAGTTCCGAGCAATGAGTTATTTTCTTGATATTGCGTCTCGGAATTTAGGTTTGAATAAAGTATGAATGTTAGAATTACATACGTATACAGGTATCAATTCTTTCTAACCTACGGCGTAGACAGAGCATAGAACCATCAAAGACCTTAAAACTCTTTCAATGTGACGGTGCGCGTGTTGGTGTGTGTTATATGTACAGTAAGATTTTTTAAATTAAATAAATAATAAAATGTCCGTCTTGTAGCTTACCCAAAAATAATGGACCCATATTTTTCAGTTTATCAAAAAAGTTAAAATTCACAAAGATAAATAGCATCTAAGTTCCAGTGTGGGGGGATGTGACGTCACCGCTATGTAAATAGTACTTAGCCGTGATTTCATGCGAAATTTCAATATGCTGTATCTTCGTCAATAAGAAAACATACATGTACAATATTTTTTAATAATCTAACCGATACGCTTAAAAATATTTTTCCAGTCGCCATGTCTATTGCAACAATGACATAAAACATATAATTCTCTCAAACAAAAGCTGTAAATCGTGAATTATCATAAAAAAATCCATGTAACCGCCAAATCTTACAAAGTGACAATATAAATCACGAAGTTGTAACATTCCCACAATTTCTTTGAGCCTAATTCGTTTCCAACTTGCGATGTAATTTTAATTTAACCATTAAAACTATTCGCATAAAAGGTTCCATAAATTCTTGCGGATTCCGCATAATATTTTCAACTTACTATCATCCATCATAAGTGCGACAAATGGTTACAAAAAAGGTGTTTTTGGAAGTTAGAAGCACAAATCTTGGTGGTTAATCGACGGCGGAGATCCGACGTTTTGCGCTCATGTATAATGGAATGAGAGATTTGCTTTAGAGGTCTCTCTCCACTTGACACATTAGGGCGTAGAAAGAAAAGATAAGGCGTTTTTTTCACAATGAATTCTCTTCCTACTTTTTATATTATCTTTTATATAGTTAATGGTGGTAATGTTGTGTTTCTGTGGCCTACCCGTGTGATTCCGGGTTAGAATAGGACCACTCCACCTCTTCCTGTGGATGTCGTAAGAGGAGACTAAAGGACTAAGCACAAACATCTCGTGCTATATTTGCATTGCCAAGGAGGGTTAACGTCGGGCGGCGGCTGGTTGTTAAACTTTTCGCACAAATACATTCCCAAAGAGGGTTAACGTCAGGCAGGCGGCTGGCGTAAAACTATAGCCAAATCATTAAAACTGTTCCGGCTATTTCTTCTCCATTTTGCAAGGTCTTTGGCATCCTTGAGTGACCATTGACATGCATGTTATAGTTATTTGGAGAAGAAAAAGCGGGAAAGCATACCCCGGGCTCAGAAGAAGCACAGCTAAGGATGCAACCGGGAACACGCTTAGACGAAGAATATTGTGTTTCTGTGGCCAGTGCTCTTTCTGGCTGGGCAGCCCGTCAAACAACTTGAACACCGATTGATATACTCTTCTCGCTCTTTGAATTATGAAAAAAAGAAAACATAGGGACATGTCAATATGTCCATATTAAAGAATTAATTTTTTTGAGAAAAAATGCATTGCTTTACTATCACTATCCGGCGAGGATACAGAAGACTACGTTTGTAAGGAAAAACGGACGGACGGACGGTGGATTTGAAACCATCCAATGGCAGCGAAGCCTTATCGACTAAAACCGTGGGGAGATCCACGCCAATGTGCGGATATTTAAAAAAGTTTCCGGGCCAAGTCTCCGGGAGATTAAGAACGCTCCTGCATATTTAAAGTAATTTATCTCGGCTGCACAGTTATTTTATTTGACTTATATTTGTAAAAGTAAAAGCCGATACACTAGCGTTTTATCAAAGTTGTATTTTTAACACTTCAAACGCACCCCGAATGTGTTTTCATTTTCGCAAAACACACACGGTGCGTTTATCTAGATGATGCTGCTAAAAGCTAAAATAACCTTTATTTATTAATATAATACTACTGGCCTACTGGAAGAGATCTCTTTTGAGATAAGTTGTGCCTTTGTACAACTTTTTGTTTATGTATTCTCTGTATACATTGTCCGTGTGCATCAATTGGTAAATAAATAAATATTAAGTACACTCACCAATCTCTGACACTATACAAAGTGGAAGGGACATACCCGTAATAAATCGAACCACGGGTTATTCTAGATCACTAAATTATAATGAAATTAAAATAACAGTCAAAAAACCAAAAAAAAATTCGACATTCCCATACAAATCGCCCGGGTGGCCGCACACTTTTGTATGGAAATGTCAATTTTTTTTTAACTATTTGGCTGTTATTATAATTTCATACGATTTTCTTCTTCTTATCGAGTCGAAATGGTTACACTGTAGCTTCAATTTCAAATCACCTGTGAAAGGTGATACGATTTTAACGATCTAGTATAGACCGTGGTTTGATTTATTACGGGTATGTCCCTTCCACGTTGTTTATAGAATTACACTAGTAATTCTGAAGGGATTGGTGAGAGTCATCATCATCATTTCAGCCGCATAACGTCCACTGCTGGACATACGCCTCTCCCAGAGATTTCCAAAATGACCGATCTAGGGCGGCCTGCGTCCAGCGCTTTCCAGCGACCTTAGTCAGATCGTCTGACCACCTTGTGGGTGGGTGTCCAACGCTTTGCTTGCCAGTACGTGGTCGCCATTCGAAAACCTTTCTGCCCCATCGACCATCGGTTCGTTGTGCTATGTGTCACTGCCACTTCAACGAGCTAATCCGCTGGGCTATATCAGTGGCTTTTGTTCTCCTACGAATTTCCTCATTTCTGATTCGATCACGTATAGAAACACTGAGCATAGAGGGCTATGCTCAGTGTTTCTCTACGTGATCGTGATTCATCTTCACTCACCAATGTCGCTCAACGCGCTATGGAGAGGGCGCTAGATGGCGTTCGATATCCTTAGCTTTACGTGCGTTCCAAAGCACCGAATAATCTTTCTTGTTGGATAATCAGGTGATTCAAGCATGCAATATCCTAAACAGATCGGAAACAACTTTTTACATAGTATGCTTCACAATGGTTGATTACACAAGTGGATGATTTTTCTGAGAAGTCCAAATAGCTTGGTGGAGAAAAACACAAAAAAAAAATTCTACAAAATAATCTTTAGTACAAACCTGCCGTGTGGCTTCCAGCCTAGAATAGGATCACTCCATCTCTTCCTGTGGATGTCGTAAGAGGCGACTAAAGGAATAAGCACAAACATCTCGTGCTAAAACTGCATTTACAAGGAGGGTTGACGTCAGGCAAATTATTTAAACTATTTCGGCTATTTCTTCTCCACTTCGCGAGGTATATTTGGAGAAGAAAAAGAGGAAAAGCGCTTCCCAGGCTACGAAACAGCGTAGCTGAGTATGTAAGATGAAGAAGAATCTTTAGTACAAATTGATTAAAGTATCGCGAAAAAATAACAACGTACAAAGTGTGTTAATTGAAAAACAAGGCGGAACAAAAACTGGATCAATCTGTGAGTCGTTGGCAGAGTAATTACGGAGGGAAAATATGCGAGCATTTCGCTGCGAGCTGTGCTCGGGTTTAAGGCCCATTTACACGGTGCAAGTTTCTTGCCTGTTGCATACAAGTAAATTGAAGCAATAGAAAACTTGCATGATCTAAACAGAACGTCAGCCATACAAATCATTTATTGCTTCAATAAAATTGTATGCAACAGGCAAGAAACTTGCACTGTGTAAAAAGTTTCTTGCCTGTTGCATACAAGTAAATTGAAGCAATAGAAAACTTGCATGATCTAAACAGAACGTCAGCTATACAAATAATTTATTGCTTCAATAAAATTGTATGCAACAGGCAAGAAACAAGAAAACTAAATGGGCCTATATGCTCGGTTTTCAGGATTACGTACTAAAATACTTTTTATACTTTTCTATTTCTATACTTACTTGTTCCGATGGTTACTTGATTTACATAACTTAAGGTCCTAATTCCCCCAGGTGGGGAAGAGAGTTCCAACAGTCTTTCGCCATCGCGTTCGGTCTTTGGCTACGCGCTTTTCTTCTGGCCAGGTTAGCCCGATTGTCTTTATCTCCGCTGTCACAGTGCGCCGCCAGGTCTGCTTGGGATGGCCTACTTTCTTGTCCTGGTTAGTAGTAGTTAGGATGTGTGTGGGCTCTCTCCTGCGAGTATGGCCTATCCATGTCCATTTGCAACGCATAATCTGCTTGTCAATTGGCATATCCCGACGCGTCTCCCACAGGCGTTTGTTGGAGATCTTTTTTATAATAAATTTCCAGAATCGGTCCTTGATAAGCCAGACAGAAAATTAAAAGCTAAAGAAAATAATTTGAGAGAAGACTTATTATGGGACTGATGACTATCTTAGAGACAAAATCGTCTGGCTTGAGCTTGGCGCGGGGTCCCTCAAGATTTGCATACTTTTTACAAAATAACATTATTTTAAATTTAATAATGCTAATGATTCAATTTTATTTATGACATAAGAAACAATGTATTCTCAGTCTACATATTTAATTTTAAGTTGTAAGACTTTTGAAGTTTCTTGGAGAAAATGCTGCAGTGCAGTTTGTTGCCGCTTCTTCAGCACTAGCGCCTAGGAAGCGGCACTAAATATACGAGTAGCTGTAAGTAACGATTTGACGTCAACATTTGTGCAAAATAAAACAAAGTGACTATAATTAAGAGATATTATATACTATACTAATACAGACATTTTGAATTAAATTGAATTCGTCAACCAATAGGCGCCAACGTGCACGAGTATCTGATTTCTGATATTGCATTACGTACATTTGTATGTATAAATGTATAGTAGGGTGTATGCAGGGTGAGTTATACAAATATTGTCATAACTCCGGTGGGATTTGTTTAATTTGACACGGCACACTCTCTGTGGCAAAGACAGATAGAAATACAGAATAGACAAGTTTGTTAAACCTAGTCAATGATCGGCTATTTTGGAAACCTTTCGGGGAGATCAATATACGAGTATTATAGTAAAAGGGAGGAACAACCCTTACAAGTCAGCAAAATTACCATAAACACAGTTATCACACTTTCCGGAGCCATATATTAGCCAGAGTAGCTAGATGATTTGAATTACACTCTCCACGCTTGCCAGATGGGTTGAAGAGGTCTCATTAATGTTTATAACCTTTGTTGAGCTTGTGTTTCCTAAGTCGCCTTCTACGACATCCACAGGAAGAGTTGGAGTGGTCCTATTCTACTCTGCCGGAAACCACACGGCTAACGGAGATTCAAATTCAGATAAAGAAAGACATACATATACGCCGCAGGGGACTTGGATAGAAATAGAATTCTTTACCTCTGTAACGTAGCTACATTCTACATTTTTAACCGTTATTGATCTATGTCCCCACTGCGGTACAAAGATAAGCAAGCCAAATAGAGAGGTAATCTCGACGTTAGTTTTATTAGTTTATTAAAGCAGCTAGGGTAACGACCTAGTTCATTTGGTCGGGTAGGATCACCCCGCTTCATAAAAAGAGAGATTTCTTGGAACAACGTAAGGAATTACTTGAAATTGGACTACATAGTTTTGTACCAGTGGAATTTATTCGTATTGTTCTTGCTGGAAGTATAGAAGTAACTATTGGTGGAACATGGAGTAGAAATAGAATAGTAGTTCTGCTAACTAAATAATAATGTACTGTGTGGTTTCTGGATTATAAAGAAATTATTATTGATATTTTTTCAAAACAAAAAACCGACTTCAATACCAGATAAGCTAAATATTTTCGTTTAACAAATAATCCACACAAACGATTTTTATAAAATTTGTATGGGACCACCAGCACGTATACCTACCCTTTAAAAAAAAGATCCAAATCGGTTCAGGCATTTTCGAGTAATCGAAAAACATAAAAAAATTATTCCGACAAATTGATAACCTCCTCCGGCTTTAAAAGTCGGTTAAAAATTTAAAAAAAAGATATTTATTTTGTAGGAACAACATAAGAAGATACATACATTCATATTATTATTACGTGTGTTTCCCACAGCGGATGTGATCCCATAGTAGATTGAGGATTCCCTCCAGAAGGTTGCTTTTCAGCGTTGTCTGAAGCCATACATAGGCAATGTTTAGTGCAGCTGTTGGGGCAACATGAGCAGAAGAGGAGGTATGGCATAGTATGATCGTTAATACCACATAAACTGACGATGATCTTAAAGACAAAAAGGTCTGGCTTGAGCTTGGCGCGGGTCACTCTTAAAAGTTTGTATACTTAGACATGTCATAATTTAGGTACATTGGTACATACTAAATTTACAAATTGACATTATTTTTAATTTCGTAATTCTTATAATTCAATTTAATTATGACATAACAAACAATGTAATCTCAGTCCATCCATATAACTAATTTTAAGTTTGTTAGTTGACGTCTTTGGAGAAAACGTGCAGTGCAGTTTGTTGCCGCTTCTTCTGCACTTGCGCCTAGGTAGCGGCATAAACTTAGCTGTAAGTAACGATTTGACGTCAACAATTGTGCAAGACAAAACAAAGTGACTATTATTAAGAGATATGATAAATATCCTATGATAATAAAGATATTTAGAATTGAATTGAATTGAACTATTAGGGTAGCTAGTTCAACATTAATTATAATAATAAAGCTACCGGCTGTCGACCTTGTATAAACTAAGATATCATAATCAGGCTGTTTGAAGTACATTTCACGCTTGCATTCTAAATTAATGTTGACTCAATACATTCTTTGACACCGGATACTAACATTTGTTTAGGACGCATCGCTAGTTAATTAAAACTCACGGTTCCCTATTTTGTCTTATAATTATTTTATCCATAATGTAAGGTCTCTTATTTTTTTTTCTTAATTATCATATATATATCCGAATGATGACAATTTCTCAATGTCACATAATATCAAGTACACTAAAGTTGAACTCCCGAAACACACAATGCCCTAATATTGTTTGCTATAAGTATTACAATCCATAATATTTAAAAGACATAAAACTTTGACGACGCTCCCTCGCTTCGCTAGTTCTCTCCTGTAAAAGTTCTGCACAACCTTAACCTAACCTACCTTCCGTGGCTAATTCGGGGTAGTCAAACTGATCCGCTTCCGTCACTTGGTCGACGCTCGCTCGCTCGCAAATGTGGGGTAGCCACTTAACAAATTCTATCATTATGTATAGCATCCGATATTATAATACAAAAGTTTTAATAATTTTGTTTTACCTAATCATCTTTAGTGATTAGGTAAAACAAAATTGCGGATATTTGAACATAATGATTAGGTGTTTATAGCAAATGTGTTATGGAACTTATGGATGATGACATTCGGACAAAAAAATTTAGTATAAGAAATGAAGTACCAAAACACTTCTTTTATAAAGAGCTGAGCTTTTATCCGTGGAGCAACAAATCCCTACCGTCTCTTTCTGTCTATAGCCAACTATTTAGGTTAAAACATGAATTTGAACGTTCGTTTCTTTTATAAAACTGTCTGGTCTTCAATTACCTCTTTTTTCTTCTATTTTTCCCCCAACTTTGAAAAACTCATTATGTCTGATAAGGTTACATTTCTTCTCTCCTAGAACTATTTGTTTGCAGTATTCACAAAACTCATATTATGGAATATTTAAATTAAAGAGCAAAGAAAAGAAAAAAATAAACAAGTACTCACCTTACCGCATTGTTAATTGTTTCCTGATGAGGTGATAAAAAATCCGTCCTGAGCTGGGTTGTTTTGGAGTATTTTTTCTTTTTTATACTAAAATGGCAGCCATTTTTTTGTTTAGTTGTACCGAAGCTGGGCGGTTGTATTAATCAAGTCTTAACTGTAAACTACTGCGTCAATTTTTTCTTTTTACTATAAATTAAGTATTCATCCAGTCTTCTAAATAACTCAAACTTACAAGTTACAACGCTCAAAAACAAAATGATGTCTACATATTTCCAGTAAAGTGTCATCCTTCATCGGAATTTATGCTTTAAGCCAAACACGACAAAGCCCAAAATCACATCGATTGTTTCCGACAGTCACTATTGGATTTCTTAACAAAAGCATGCGCAAACATTTCTTTCTATCGACGGCAAAGGTTTGTCATTTGGGATAGCATTGACAAATATTTGCCTCGTTATGCGGGTGGGCAGACGAGCGTTTTTGTGGAGCAACTGAAACGCTAAGAAATCGCTCTGTAACTTTTCTGCTACTCTATTGAGAATAGTTTCCCAGTTGTGTTTTTAGATACGTTGTTTTGAAGCTCGGGGTCTCTTGATCTCATGACTAAACTTTCATCCCTTAAAGAACATTATCAAACAGATTTAAAATAAATAAAAAATAAAATCAATAAATAAATATAGGGACAAATCACATTGATTGAGCTAGCCCCAAAGTAAGTTTAAACTTGTGTTATGAGATACTATTTCAACGATTACTATTTCGACTGGCTCCGTGGTCCAGTGATCAAGGCGTTTTGTGATCCAGAAGTTGTGGTTTCAAATCCCACTGGGCTGCATAGTTTGTAAAAAGTTGTTTCCAGTCTGGTTATGATATTGCAAGCTTGAATCACATGATTATCCGAAAAGAAGGATAATTTCGGGTTTCGGAAGGCGCGTAAAAGCTGTGGGTCTCGAACGCCATTAAGAGTTTGTTTAAACCTATTCTAGGATTGGATAGTCTACCCTTTAGATTGCGGAGGTCAGACGGTCGCTCTGTGTAAAAACCAGTAACCTCGTCAAATCACCTTGGTTAGACAGGGTATAGGGCTATGCTCCATAAATATTTTTATCAATTGTTTTCTTAGTTTTTCGGATGTTTTTAATTTAAATAGTGATTTTTTTAGTAGCATTATAGGAAGGATGTGTACTTTTAAGTACATATATCGTTATAACTTCTATTATAATAACTGTTATAAGGACTGCTGATTTTTTTTATGAATATGAGGGTTACAGTATAATCGCCCGTCTACAACTTGGTGTAGGTTCGTTACCCCCGCATTTCGGAAACCCATGTGAATTCTGCGTTATCACGACTCTGCGTGACTAAAGTGGGAATTGGTACTCGTCTTTTTGAAAAGGATTTTCATGAAATACTGTCTCCACTTGTTTTAGTTTTGTATATATTTGTTAGTTCTGCGCCAAATTTTTCTTTTTATCTTGGTAATAGCGGCCAGCCCCGGCTCTGCACGGGTGTATTATACGGTTATACGGGTGTATACAGGGACTAACAAAATATACTGAAACTATTTTAAGGATAGACTGTATCCATGATACTGAACAACTTTCCCTAAGGAACATATATCGAAATATGAAAAATAATTTTTGGCCTCCCATACAAGTTGACCGATCAGCTGATCCGAGTCTGTATGAAAAGCCAAAAATTATTTTTCATATTTCGACATATGTTCCTCAGGGAAAGTTGTTCAATATCACAGACTGAATTCACCCTTAAAATAGTTTTAGTATATTTTGTTAGACGTTATAATTATAATATATACAGAATGATTTTGAACCTTGTTTTTATATTTAAGGTAGGTACTCTTTAAGCGAAATAAAAATACATATTCTGTCATAGGTATCTTGTCCCATCTCAAATAATACTATAAATGCGAAAGCGAGTTTGTATATTTGTTTGTTTGTTTGTACCCTCTTCACGCTTTATCTACTGAATCAATCTTCTTGAAAATTCGTATTTACATAGTTAGATATACTGAGAAGGATAGGGTACCTATCATTCCGGAAAAAAGTAATTTTTCTGTGGGATTAGGCATACGCGGACGAAGCTGCGGGTGAAGCTAGTTTTATTATAAACCAAAGATATCAGCCGTCAAATACATATCGAAAAACTCCTATTTAAATGTCACCACCCGCTACCTGGCTCGTGGCGGGTGGCGGCTGGTGAGCGGGGAGGACAAGCCATATATATTACTACCTTTTGCCCGTGGCTTCGCTCGCGTATCCCACAGGAAAATTACTTTTTTCCGGGATGAAAGGTACCCTATGTCCTTCTCAGTACTCCTAACTAAATGTTTGCGAATTTTCAAGAAGATTGGTTCAGTAGATAAAACGTGAAAAGGTAACAAACAAACAAACAAATAAACAAACAAATATACAAACTCACTTTCGCATTTATAATATTAGTTGGGATGGGATGGGATTGGGATATTAGTTGGGATGGGATGGGATTAGTTGGGATTAGAAATGTGGGTGAAAAAAAAATACAATAAAAACAATAAGATTTTATTTACGGTTTTGTGTTTGATAATGATTACTAGATTTCGCTATAGTTCATCATCAATCATCAATATATTTAAGAATATTTAAGAACTATGTTCTTGTCGGTGGAGTATTAGTATTATTAGTAGATATAGCTAGGGGTTGTAAAATAAACCTGTCTGTATATACATTCCTACAGAATGACTTTTTAACCCACCAGGCAATTTTTGAGCAAGTTCACTCCGTGGTATTAAACTCATCATCTTTATCCTCACGTATTCCCCTCATTTGGTTGCGGTTTATCCTCAGCGGTAACGCTTCAGAGCCCGGGATCCACACTAAATTACAACTATTTTCTATAAAAATATTTTTGAATATCGATAAAAATTTTTCGTCCTCCCATACAAATCCGTTTAGCTGAGCGATGATTTGTGTGGTAAGGGATACAGGAAGAGATGGATAGGCCTGTTCTAGGCCAGAAGCCACACAGCTCAATAAGTGTGATTCGTCTTTATTTATTTATTTTATTAGTACACTTGAAAATTTACAAACTATGTAAAAAAAATAAGTAAAATCTAGAACTTATTTATTTATTTATTAAGCTCGTCTCATCGGCGTACTAATAAGATCCGTACTGTTCATCATCATCATCATCAGGTCTTTTTAGTGTCCACTGAAGGAGCACGAAAAGGGAGAAGAGGAAGGGGAAGACCAAGGATGGAGTTTTTCCAGCAAATTAAGGAAGGTTAGGAGTACGGTCCTACCAAGACATTAAAAACATGGCCAAGAGAAGATTGGAATGGAGGCATCTCCACTTAACTCCACCAAGTGCAAGCTCTTAAATTAAAAAAGAAGAAGCTGGAGCACGACCCTCTCTAGTCTCTGTGCTACCAGAGCCATACTTGCCGGAGGATTAGGCCTACACTCTCCACGCTGGCCTTGATGTTTACAAGCTTTGTTTAGCTTGTGTTTCCTAAGTCGCCTTCTACGACATCCACGGGGAGACTTGGAGTGGTCCAATTCTACTCTACCGGAAACCAAACGGCAATTAGTGTGATATCATCCTTAACTATTTATTTATTCATTAAGCTCGTATCATTGGCGTACTAATAAGACCCGTACTGTTAATTTCTACTAAATCAGAGCTAACTAGAACACCAAACAGGAAGGCTTTACCGCTCATTAGATATCTCGGAGTAATCGGCTGTAATGATGGTATGTTCCTGTTTAGTGCGATTTACTTAATGTATTCCTGGTAGCTGATACTTGGAAGTAACATTAATTTAATCTTTTTTTACATGCGGGTCTGGGTGAATAGTAAAACACTTGGTATGTGGACAGATTTTGATCAATCGTTGCTGGTAGCCAGTGAGTATACTGTCCAAGGCGAAGGTCCTCCCCCCATATCCTATCAAGCATTGTCTATCCAATGCGATCTGCAACCATCATTTTCTCACCTTGCGAAATGCTAAGCTAACTATATTTTAACGAACAAAAAAAATATCATTTTACACAGATAATTACGAGTATCAGCAATTTATAAAATTTTTTACCCAGCTATGTTGGTCTGATCATATTCATCGTAAATCTCAAAATCATCTTAGCTTCCCATCAGGCTAGATAGAGGTCAAACGCACTCAAATTTCTAATAAAAAAAAAAACAGATTTTTTATGTCAATGTGCGATTTCTGGCCTAAAATAGATACACTTCATCACTTCCTGTTGATAAAGTGAGATGAATAACGTCATCCACAAGAAGACGCATACTTTATTAATACTTTCTTTTGACTATAAAAGATTCATATCACAGCACACAGCCGTAAGCGAATTTTCACACACATTTCCACCTATCACCTGAGCCAATACACTGACACCCACACGACACATTCGACATGCCGATGTTTGTTCAAGTGGATTGTTTCATTGTACACATTGTGTGGTTCCGCACGAGCTACTAAATTTTATATACGGGAATTAAGAGGAAATTGATGGGCCGTATTTCCCTACAACCGTAGTCCCTTGATTGCTAGCCGGATAGTGCCATTTGAGCAACAAGAGTAGGGCAGCGGTGATCACTTACCATAAGGTGACCCACTTGTTCGTTAGCCGTCCTATGATATAAAAAAAAAATTGAGAATGGGTATTGTCAAAATTAAAATTTAGAGTTATCACTTCTTTGTGCCGAACTGGGTAGACATAGCCCGCGGTCGCATGTGATGACAATCAATCAAAAAATTGCGATGGGCTGTGATCCGCATCGCCTAATAAAACACGATTCGAATTTCTTTTATTTAATTTTATTTTATTGGTTCAAGTACACTTGAAAATTTACAAATAATACATAAAAAATAAACGGGCCATTGCGAGTCGGACTCGTACATGACGGGTTCCGTACCACCGTACAATGTTTTAAAACGCTGAAGAAACAAACACGTTTCTTGTATAATGACCCCCTTAATTTTTAACTTTTTTTAAATTTTAGTATTTGTTGTTATAGCGGCCACAGTAATACATAATCGTTGAAAATTTCAGGCATCTAGCTATTATGGTTCAAGAGATAGAGCCCTGTGACAGACGGGCAGACGGACAGACAGACGGACAGACAGCGGAGTCTCAGTAATAGGGTCCCATTTGCACCCTTCGGGTACGGAACCCTAAATATACAGATCCTACTTATTTCTAAAGTTTCTTCCAGTAGACCCGCGATAGTAAATGGCTTTTTTTGAAGTGAAAACTTGTTAAGGCGCGTTGGGCATTTTTTGAGATGGGAAAAAACCCTTCAAGGCAAGTGTGAAAGGAAGAGCGGGACAGGGTCGACCTCGGCGAATGTTCTGCGATCAGATTGCACACGTTCTGAAAAAGGAAGAGGTAAGAAGTACCCGTAACCGAAGGGCATGTATGAAGAGGCTGATGAATGTAGATGAAGCCAAAGAGGTCTGTTAGGATCGTAGCAAGTGGAGGTCCATAGTCTCTGCCTACCCCTGTGGGAAACAGGCGTGATAGTATGTATTTATGTATGTAAAAACCTGTAAAAACCCTTCAACTCGCGACAATGTTACCGACACCACCTTGTTCAAGTTTTCACTTCTGTCGGCACTCCCGGAGTGCCACTGTTTTTCTTTCATTCTATTTACGAAGGAAGACACAAACAATTTGAGGCTTTTTACCGCTCATTACCGAACTCCAAAGCAATTATAAATTCAAACCAACATTGCCATACGAAATTTGGCATTAAACACAGAAACATACAGTTTAAATTACTTTGTATTCTTTCTAACAATCCCAAATATGAAACTGATCACAAACTTTACATTAACCATTTATATGACTCTTATAACATTGTAATAGGGCTTATTTTCGTTTAATTTAAGGTGTATTCATGTTTGTATGTTGCACCTAGTTTGCCAAAGGCGTGAAGATTGTAAATGCAGTTATGTCTTTATGACTTGCCGACTGTTAAATGGTTTTTTGGTTATTAAACTGAGATAAGTTAAGCATACAGCGATAGGAAAGCTTTTTACGAGCAAGAAAGCTTGTTTTAAAGCTTGGCATTGTAAGAACGTAAATTGATAGACGCAATTTGTACCTATGTACTCTATTTTCTTACTTTGTTTGTTCCTTTGTTTATATTTTGTGTACATGAATTTTGTAAATAAAATCCTAATCTAACTAATATTATAAATGCGAAAGTGAGTTTGTATATTTGTTTGTTTGTTACGTCTTCACGCTTTAACTACTGAACCAATCGTCTTGAAGATTCGCATACACATAGTTAGGAGTACTAAGAAGGAAATAGGGTACCTTTCATCCCGAAAAAGTAATGTTCCCGTGGGATTTGGGATACGCGAGTGAAGCCGCAGGCAAAAGCTAGTAAATAAATAAATACATTTTTAAGATAGTAAATTGGTAGGGATAACTCTGATCATCATCATCATCATCACCAGGTCTTTTTTAGTCTCCACTGCTGGAGCACGACATGACTCTCTCTTTACTTCCAGAGCCATATATTTGCCAGAGCAGTCAGAGGTCTCATTGATGTTTATAAGCTTTGTTCAGCTTGTGTTTCCTAAGTCGCCTTCTATGCCATCTACGGGAAGACTTGGAGTGGTTCTATTCTACTCTTCCGGGAACCACACGGCTTCTTTTCACACGGATTCTGATCTATAAATACTTTAGTGAATATAGCGCCCTACCAGGGTCTCACATAAGACCCCTGGTAGGTCAGGAAAGAGGATCAAAATAGTTATGGGTTGCTAGCTGCATCGCCTATTACCATGATTCAAATTCTAGCCCATTTCATCGATCGGCTTTTACGATCTGCGCGGAAAAAGAAGCAGCTAGTAAATTCTAGATTTCCTTTTTCTCCCACACCATCAGGGCAGAAAAATTACTATTAATTAAACTAATATTTAAAAAAATTAATCGTTTACTACATTGTTTACCGCAGTCAGGTAAACGGTTTGTAGACATTAAATAAATCAAGAAAAGCCGGTAAACCACTACTTATTTATAAATATTTATTGCAAATGACCTATTTCTCGTAGATCCCTTTGACATTTTTTACCTTACCCTTCCCAAGATCCTTCACAAACCAATTCAAACCGTATTTGTTAGGAATAGAATTGACATTTATTTACTTGGTATTTGTGTTGCGTCGTTTCACGTTTACAAAATAAAAAGGTTTTTTTTTCGTATGATTGATCACGTACTATTAATGGAGCCCTTAAAAAACCCGTAAACATAATTGTATGGAAAATATAGGAACCCTTTTGTATTGAAGTTGTTTGGATATTTCTTTTGCAGCTGACCGAAACTCTTAAAGTAAATCAAGCTTAATGTTTTGTTGGGTAAGGATGTAGAATGTTTTTCCCTGATGATGTGGTGATTTTTAACCCCCATTGCAAAAGGAGATTATAAGTTTAATGTGTACTTAAGTATTTGATAGTTTAATAACATTGTGACTTAAAACCTAGAGCATAAACAAGAACAAGTATTTCTTCATACTCACAATCACATTTTTGTTCAAAAGGTAGCAACTTAAGTAGGTACTTGTTTTTTGTTTTTGTAACATAAAAGTAAATGGCACTTTTGCTTATCTTAAATATCCGTAACTTCTGATCTAATCCAAAATGATAGGTATCTAAGCTTTTTCTTAGAATCTTTCATCTCAAAAATCTCTATAAGTACATATATTTTAAATTTAAAATCGTTTTGTCAAACATCTAAATTACTAAGACTGCCATCGCAATGATTATTTCTTTGATAACAAAATATGTAGATGCAGCGAGTTAGCATCAAATAAATTATATACAGCTACTAGAATGCCTACGAAGTGGCAAAGCCGTTCCCAAAACAGATATCTGGAGTCTGTTGTCCCTTCCCTTTCTATTTTATTGCGCTGGTAGTTTGTGGGAAAGGAATGCCTATAACTTTAAGTATGTTTTTGGGAACATTAGGGATTTAAACATAAGCATTATGAAAATACATATAAACTTAAAGTACGTTAAATTAAGTTAGAAATAAGGAATAAAGGTACTTTGTTTTAGCGTTCTTTTGCTAAACCTGAAAATGCATCGCCCTGTAGGTTGACTGGTAGAAAAGGGCCTGTTACATTTTTTGTAATAAAGTTAAATAAATAAAAATGCTATATTTTTTTTTGAAGAATTGGGATACTTCTGCACAGGGCAGCCGAGATGGTACAGTGGAAATATGAGATACCTGTGTCACCGCACGCGTCGCGCACTACGTGAGGTGGCACCGGTATCTTATCTTTCTTCTGTACATTCTAAGTGTTTTCTTTTTGTCCAGACCAGCATGGAAAAAATTAAATCACATCTGCATAATGCTACATCTCACTAAAATACAACATCATTGACCATCAGTAATCAATTCCCTGATCACCTGTTACGTTGCTGTGTTTGTCCGGTTGTACGGTGTAGCTGTGAACTGATTGGTATCAAGGGACTTGTGTGGGCGGAGATGGTTATCTTTGGGTTAGGCTTGGGGACATAGTTAGCTATAAAATATAGTCAAATACGTTTTTGAATAATCATTTCTTTGTACAAGCTTTTATTGTGAGGCCTAAGAACTTTCAAAACAAATTTAATAGCCCAAACTTGATGTGGTTCCGTCGTTTTATTACAGGGTTCCTCTAGCCACCTTCCGGCTCCATCCTCAGATCAGCTTCTTGTCATAACAATATTGCATTGTAATTTGATGCACATTAGTATATAATAATTATCTTAATCAGAAACCGGGAAGTTTTATTGAATTAAAATCACCAATAAGTGTAATTTTTTTTTTGCGGGTTGGATGTGCGTACTGCGTATAAACCTTGAATGGTTACCTGTAATACTAAATATGTTTTTGTAAATAAATGAAATAAAAAAATTCTTGAACGTAAAAAATACGGGTCTAGTAGGTAATTTTTTTAAAATATAAGTAGTTTTTAAAATGATGTAAATTATTATTGAACTATCCACAGCGGTTTACAAGCTACGCCTAGCTATATTTTGTGTGATCAAGCTTTACTTTCATTATAACTTTTACTTCACTGAGTAGGCGTTTGAATGAATTACCGTAAATCGTTCATTTCATTCACTCACTATGCTTTTTGGTGTGTCAACCAATTGATTGGTAGTATTCCAATGAATATTAGTAATAATAATAGCACAGAGTAATAATATACTACATATTTTGAAAATCCTTGAGGCCTATGTCCAGCAGTCGACGTTATGCAGCTTTTTTTTTCGTAATGATGACAGCCGAGACCAACGGCTTAGCGTGCCTTCCTAAACATAAGCACGCAGGAGTTCGATACATTTTTGTGTGCGGACCACGCTGCTGAAATGATGATTCCAATGAATGGAGGAATTCCAGGTTCCACAGAAGTGAAACCTTTGCGCTAGCATCTGGTAATAGTGTAATGAAAGGACATTTATTTTAAAAATTGCGCACTAACACTATTCTGTATGTATTCCTTACTGATAGAAACATAATCCTTTCCTTCAGGTATTCGTCTTTGTCTCATGCAGTCTTTAGCCAGGCTGGCTGCGATACTATACAACGTGGAAGGGACATACCCGTAATAAATCGAACAACGGTCTATACTAGATCATAATAGTATGGAATCCTTATGGAATTAAAATAACAGCCAAAAAACAAAAATAATTTTCAGCATTTCCATACAAAAGTGTGCAGCCGCCTGGGCGATTTGTATGGGAATGTCGTTTTTTTTTTTGGTTTTTTGACTGTTATTTTAATTTTATTATACTTGAGTGATCTAGTATAGCCCGTGGTTCGATTTATTACGGGTATGTCCCTTCCACTTTGTATAAATATTCAGTCCAGCCGGTCTGTAAGCTGTAAGGCATCCTAAAGTAAATCCTGTGTCGGAGATAGTCCAGGGGATATTGTGAGGTCTCCCGCTTATTTTTACTGAGAGGAAATAGGGCCTAAAAGTATATCATCATCAGGTCTGCTTTAGTCTCCACTGCAGAAGTACGACCCTCTCTGTACTACCAGAGCCAAAAATTAGCCAGAGCAGTCAGAGGATTTGGCCTACACTCTCCACGCTGGCCAGATGGGTTGAAGAGGTTTCATTGATGTTTTTGAAGTCCTTCGATCATAACTCCTTTGATTAATGAGCACCACGGGAATTTGACAACGGCTCCACTGCTGTCAAATTCAATTCAAAGAATAGGCAGTTTCAACGGTCATCGTGCGTCACCAATAAGTTCCTGCTCATCCAGCTTCGTCATCGTGTTTCCTGGACAGTACAACGGTTTCAAGGCGGACAGCATCGCATTGGCAGGCAGAATCGACGTGAACATACTTCGCCACAAGAAGTAACAAGGAAGGGCACCAAAAGCCGTGCGCTATGAGATCGACCCAACATCACATCACACGTCATTCACACTTCAAATTCTGCGTTCCGTACGATTACTTGTGCGCACCATACGTTTACTGTCAAGCGACCTTTGTACATAAAAACCTATTTAAATACAGTCCATTACAGTTCAACAATAGTTTCAATCATCAGCGGCAGTAGGGATCCTTAGTAGCTACAGTTTACGGGCCCGCACCGCACCATAAGTTTTGCTGTTTACTTTGGGATGCCTTACAGCTTACAGACCCCGGAGCTGGTTGGACTGTAAACTTATTTATCCAATTATTGTGAAAATATGTGAATCTGCTGGCGGTACCAAAGATATTAGGTACATAAGGTACATTATTGCTCTTAGGGCGGTACCTACTTTATTTTCAGGTCCTTCGTACTTTGAAGTTTTTCATTAATTTAAAAAAGAATAATAACATACGGTTTTAAATCAGTTCTGTTGAGGCCATTTTCTTACTGGCCAGTATTTACTTCTTTGTAAATAGGTTTCAATTTTTGTTTTTTATTTAGTTTCAACTGTCCCATTGTCTGTGTGGCCGTAATCAAATGTTGCAAGCTAAATTAGACCCAATTCCCATTATTCGGTTGATCTCGAACTTCACATACGTAAGTTGGGTAACAAACAATGCAATATTATGGTACCAATGACCTGATCCCATGACGAAGGAAGGTGGCCATGGCATCTCTGAGATAAAACTACATAACCCCTCCGAGTTTTGGCTTAATTTATTCTTCTAGGGGAACACTAAACTTTTTAGATCATGTTTTTAGATAAAAACTTGATTTTTAAAAATATTTTAGATACATATTTACATTTACTTTTTTACAACAGAAAACATAATATCTCTGACCGCTGGATGAGATTTCATATAAAATAAGCAGTACCTATGTACTCTATTTTCTTACTTCGTTTGTTTCTTTGTTTGTATTTAGTGTACATGAATTTTATAAATAAATAAAATAAAACTTTTTGGTAAGATTATTTTATTCTTTTTTCTAAGAAATCTTCAAGTCATAAAAAAACTTTCAATTTATTTATCCAAGGAAAGTCAACCAAATTAATAACTGACCTTTTGAGGAAAAACGAAAAACCGCGGCTTGGGTCAAAACATCCCCACTCCGCATTAAGCCATGTTACCAACTTACCATCATTAGTATGCGTTCCGCATACTACCCGCATCTGGCTTCGACTGCCAGAACCAAAAACGACCTACATTAATAAGATATCCAGACGAAAACACTCTTTATTTGTGAACCAATAAGGCATATTCCACGTCAATAAATTGCGATACTTCTGTTTTTATTTCCCAACTTACAACAAAGGATAATGACGTAAGAGAATTCGCTAAATTAAAACATTCGACCTTATTGTTGAATTGTTACGGTATATTTCGCTTTGTTTAATTAGATTGTTTAAGATTTTTATTGTTACAATTCGGGAGGCGCCATTACCAAAATTCCTGTTTCTATTTGCTGGGAAAATTAATTTCTTTGCGACCCGCACCCCGGAGGTGCTAAACAAAAATAATTGTATACAAATCCATTTAATGAAATCCTTAGTCTTAATTAAAACATGCAATTGTTTTGAAGGGCTCTAGATTGTTATGAAAATGCCTACGGTTTATGTTTGTAGCTTACGTTTAAGTGTATTTTTACCTGACTGCGACAGAAGGAGGGTTATGTTTTTCGAGTCATCATCATCCGAGCGTATTTCCGGTTGCATCCTTAGCTGTTACGCTTCAGAGCCCGGGATCTGCTCCCTAACCTAAGTGATTTGACGCGGTTACTGGTTTTACACAGAGTGACTGCCGTCTGACTTCCGCAACCCAAAGGGTAGACCAGAAGCAATCCTAGGATAGGTATGTTTCTCGAGCGTATGTAGGTACTAGCTGTGCCCGCGACTTCGTTCGCGTGGTTGTCGGAACGTAATGTTATATAGCCTAAAGCCTTCCTCTATAATTGGACTACCCAACAAAAAAAGAATTTTTCAAATCGGACCATTAGTTCCTGAGATTAGCGCGTTTAAACAAACAAACAAACTCTTCCGCTTTATAATTTTAGTATAGATATAAAGTCCTCAGAAAACGTCTAAAAAATATACTGAATCTATTTTAAGGGTATATTCAGTAAATGATACTGAACAACTTTCTTCAAGGAACGTAATCGAAATAAGAAAAAAAATTGCTTTCTATATGAATTTGGATCAACTTGTATAGAAGACCAAACCCCATCAAGTTTGGGCTTATTATCAAGTTTGTCTTAATAAGTCCTTAGGCCTCGCAATATAAGATTGTACGACAAATGTTTTTTTTTTTTTTTTTAAAGAAACGTATTTTTGATTCGGTACGAGATCGAATAAAATACTGACCTAACAAGAGGCTTCATAGGCCGTGTGGTTCCGGGTTAGAATAGGACCACTTCATCTCTTCCTGTGGATGTCGTAAGAGGCGACTGAGGGACTAAGCACAAACATCTCGTGCTACCATTGCATTCCCAGGGAAATTTTCGCACTTATAAATTCCCAAAGAGGGTTGACTTCAGGCAGGCGGCCGGTCGTAAAACTAAAGCCAAATCAATAAAACTGTTCTGGCTGTTTCTCATCCATTTGCAAGGTCTTTGGCATCCTTGGGTGACCATTGACATGCAAGTTATATTTGGAGAAGAAAAAGCGGGAAAGCGCAGCCCGGGCTCCGAAGCAGCACAGCTGGGGATGCAACCGGGAACGCGCTTAGACGAAGAAGAACAGACCATTTGGCGACCTTGAGCCTTCTCACGAGACCCATAGTAAGGGACCACGTTGTGAAGGAAGAAGGGTAAGGTAAATTTGCACCCAATTCTACAAATCCCCTGCTTAATACACTGTACATTCAGGAGTTCATTTGTTCGTAACAAATGTTTGGTACCCCTGTAATGTTGCGGTGAGGCGGTTTCCAAATGGTTGGCAACATGCGTGTAAGGCCATTACACACACCTTAGCGAGTCCTCACTCGCTATGCTGTGTAGGTATACTAGCTTACACATGCGTTTACAAAGAATAGGCATGACGACTGGAAGAATAATTTAGGCCCATCGGTTATATCATAAAAAAATATTGTACACGCGTTTTTAGGGTTCCGTAGCCAAATGGAAAAAACTGATTTTATGGATTCGTCGCGTCTGTCTGTCTGTCCGTTCGTATGCCACAGCCACTTTTTTTCGAAACTATTAGAACTACTCAGTCTGGCCATAAATACTGTTACAATTAAAAATAAACGAAATATTACTTGATTTTTCATTGTCTTTTCTTATTTTGGCGCCAATACATTGTACAATATTTTGCGATATTAAAATAGAGTGGGGTGAACCGAATCGCTGTGATTGCATTACACAAAGTAGGTATGGAGCCAAATGCAATTTTTAAAACTCTCCATACGCTTGGTATTAGTCAAATGTTTGTGTACCGGGCTATTAATAGGTACAATGAGAAGTTCTCTGTTTGTGACAGAAAAAAATCTGGCCGTCCACCTAGTGTTCGTACGAAATAGGTGGTCAAAGCAGTAAGGGAAACAATTCGAAGAAATCCTGTCCGTAAGCAAAAGATTTCATCACTGTCGGAGGAGATGAAGATAGCACCTAGAACCATGTATTTTAAAAGATGACTTTGGACTTGTAGCCTATAAGAGACATACTGATCATAGAATCAGGTCACAGAAAAATTTTGTTTAGGGATGAGATTTTTTTTTACAATTGATCAACATTTTAACAAAAAAAAATACCGTATTTATGCTCTAAGCTTCCCGATTTGTCAACAGAGTGCAACGTGGGCATTATCCGACTTCAGTGATGGTTTGGTGGAGTGTTAGCTATGAAGAAGTGACTGAGCCATACTTTTGTGAAAAAGGTATCAAAACATCGGCACAAGTGTATCAAGATACCATTCTTGAGAAGGTAGTAAAGCCCCTTAACAACACCATGTTCAATAACCAAGAATGGTCCTTCCAGCAAGACTCGGCACCGGGTCACAAAGCTCGGTCCATGCAGTCTTGGTTGGAATCGAACGTATCCGACTTCATCAGAGCTGAAGACTGGTCGTCGTCTAGTCCCGATCTAAATTCGCTGGATTATGAATCATGGTCAGTTTTAGAGAGGACGGCTTGCTCTAAACGTCATGATAATTTGGAGTCCCTAAAACAATCCATACGATTGGCAGTGAAGAATTTTCCCATGGAAAGAGTGCGTGCTTCTATTGATAACTGGCCTCAACGTTTAAAGGACTGTATTGCAGCCAATGGAGACCACTTCGAATAAGTTTCTCATACAAAAATAAAAAAAATAAAAAATTTTGGGGACCGAGACCGACTCGCACTTGGCCGCTTTTTTATTTTTTCTTAGAAACAGAAATTGACGCAGATACAGCTTATTTAAATAACGCATGACGTCATGGCTAAGAACGATTTTTACTCGTAAATAGCGGTGGCATCACAAGCCCCTCATTCTGGAACTTAGATACTCTGTATCTTTGTGAATTTTCACTTTTTTGATAAACTAAAGAATATGGATTTATTATTTTTGGATAATCTACAAGACGGACTAATTATAGACGGACCTTATATAATAGTATCGCCATGTCTGTCTGTCCGCGGTTTTACTCAGAGTCTTTTAGTACTAGAAAGCTTACATTTGGCATGGATAATGTATATGGTTCTAATTTTTTACAAACTGTATTAATTTGTTCCTTCGAATCTATCTGCGTTGGAAGAGAAATACTATTTTTTTTATTTAAGTATAGCAAAAAACAGTCATGTACAGATTTACTACATTATGTATAAGATACTAGAACATTCTAACTAGCATGGAAGATAAATACTTTTAAACTATGGAATCCAGTGATTAACAAAACACAACCCCGGTTTGGTGCACAATCGGTTAAACACCACAATACGGTTGCGTTACGGAATAGGGACACTGTGAGTGTAGTGTGTGACGGTACTTGGAGAATGAACAATATGACGGTGGACGAAAATCACACCGGGCAGGAGGAGGCGTAGGCGTCATCGCTGCTTCAGTCAAGCTGGGACCACGTTCGGTGAAACCCGAAAGAAACGTCAGCAAAATTAATAAAAAAAGGTACGTTTCGCGTTAATTCCCGTATGCATTAATTTAATAAGCATGGAAGATTTTTGAATATGTATAATAAAATACCTAATGTCGTTATCAAATTGATATATTATCAAAGATAAAAATACTAGATAATTCGGAATAGAATTACAGAACTAAGCTCCTAAAAATAATCAATAAACAATGTGATAACACTAAGAATATAATCTAGCCGCCGCCATTTTGTGACGTCATGCAGTCAAACATGTATATTAACTAAACTAACTTCTGAAAAATTAGGGCACAGTAAAATAAAAATAAAAATTTGTTTAATATACAAGATGCTGCAGATTTTATTATGAATAATGATGACTGACATATTAATAAATAAGAAAATAGACAACACTAAAATTCACTAAAACTAATGAATTAAAGGTAAATTGTTCAGACTTTTATTTTCTTTCATTGAACAAAAGCGGTAGACCTTTAACTACACCTTGGACTATTCCTGGAACTGGAAGCACTTTGGGATGTCGCACAGACTCCGGCGCAGGTCTCACTGTGAACTTGGACAAAATGGCTGCCAGACCAGCCAATGACAGCATCAGACCTAATCGGGAACCTGTAAATTTACTTGCATGAAGAAAATAAAACGTACTCGTATTATTTAAGCTACTAAATTATTTAAAAAAATTTACAGAACGGATCTTTTTGACGATATCAAAGTTTTAGATTTTTTAGTCTAGCATGAAAAAATAAGATAAAAGGTATAATACTGATGACTATGTTAACTAATAACAAAATGATGTGCTTACCAATACAATTTCTTGGTCCATTTCCAAATGGCATGTACACATCTTTAGTTTTCTCTGCTTCATCTGTAAGGAATCGTTCAGGCTTGAATTCCTCTGGTCTGTCCCAATACTGAGGATCCATATGTAATGCTTGAACAGGAATCACTACCTTAATACCCTTATCGATTGTCAAGTCTATGTCTTCAAATTTGTATTTTCTCGAAGCACCACGTGTTATGTATCCAAGGGGTGGAAATATTCTCATTGCTTCCTTGAAAGCTATTTCTAAATATGCCATCTCTTTAATCGCATCATAACAAAATTTATTGCCATATTTAGCCAGTGCTTTGTCAATATCTTCTTGAACTTTTTTCTGTTCTTCTAAATGGTATGCTAATAAGTGTAATGCCATACTTGTAGAATTAGATGAAGTTTCAAATCCAGCAGCGAAGAATAACATGATTTGTCCAAGAAATATGTCATCAGTGAATTTAACAACTGTCCGCTCAGAAGTGCCATCTGGTTTCATCTTTTCTATTGATTCAAATTCGATATCACCTTTATTCTTTATCTCCAACATCATATCTAAGTAATCGTTTCGCCCGGATGGTATACTATTCCTTGCTTTTTTTATTTCAGCAACTAATTGTTTGGCTTCATTTTCTATTTTTCCAAAATACTTTAAACCTTTGAATGCTACTGGATACATTTGTTTCAAGACAGCTGTTAGGTACTCTTTAACACCTGCTTCAAAAACTCTACGCCCAAGTTTCCGAAAAGCAGAATCTTCTTCGTTCAAAGAATCAGAGTCAAGACCAAAAGCACAAGCTCCTATAAAATCTGTATTATATCTTGCCATTAGATCTCTTGCATCTAAAGATTTACCTGATTTTGCTGCATCCAACGTCCTTGCTTGCAACTTCTCAGCCCTTTCGGTGATAAGTGGAAACATAGCCTTAAGTTTAGCACTAGTAAATGCAGGAGTCATGCTAGTTCTAAGCATCTTCCATAGATCTCCTTCAGCCATGAACAGATTTTGCATTATGGGTTCTATAGCTTCTTTATTTGGGTGCATACTACGACAGAAAAAAGAATAGAAATCTCTTACTAGAACTTTCTTGATTATATCTGGATCTCTGATAATCAGTTCTGGTTGAGATGCTCGGTAAAAGCCGACTACCTTTTCATTTGGGTATTTCCAATATGCGTCCGCCACAGCTTGAGCAGTGCTGCTTTGAAGCAGGTAACCTTTACCATTCGTACCGAAGAAAATGACAGGTTTATCATGCTTAACACATTTTTCTTCCCAGTATTTGAAAGTTCTAGTATGATACCAGTACACTATTGCTAAGAAGATTGTAGTTAATATTAAAATCATTGCAGAAATTATTAGACACTAATCGCACAGTTGCCTGTAGCGCACTGAATCTATTATTTATACTATCTACTAATGTACTTGTGTAAGTTCATATGATATGATAAAATATCGTGTAATATATGATAGGCATTAATATGAACATGAATTATGAAAACAGAGGCGGTTCTCTTAAACAAAAAATTAGGAACAATTGTTCGGTTCATCCAATACTCGTATTATATCGTCAACCCATCGCAAAGGCGGACGCCCGACGCTTCTGTCACCCGTTCTGGGCCACCATTCGGTCAGAGCCTTGCTCCACCTGCCATCACTCCGTCGGGCCAGGTGTCCTGCCCAGTTCCACTTTAAGTTCATGACCGTTATACCAACGTCTTGTACTTTAGTACGTTGTTGGATTACGGTGTCAGGAACAAGATCCAGCAACCTGATGCCAACCATAGCGCGCTCCATGGCTCTCTGTGCGACTCTCAGTTTGTGCACAGCCTCCTTCGTGAGCGTCCATGTCTCAGCACCGTACGTCATAGCACGATAGAAATATAATAATTGACGATATAATCAAAGTTGCAGGTCGCACCTGGATGAGAGAAGTACAGGACCGAGATGGGTGGCGTCGACGAAGAGAGGCCTATGCTTAGCAGTGGGCGGAAGAAGGGCTGGGATGATGATGATGATGATGATCCAATATTAGGCCAAGTTTTAGACACATTTAAGAACAAGTTTATTTTCTAGGCAAACTAATAAAACCCCGACTGTCAAGAATGCCATGTAGTGATGAGTAGAACTACCGATATGACTTGATATCCGTAGCGCCATCTATTATTTGCTAGAGAAAGCCTTGACTTTCAAGCATTAACCCTCAATAACTTTTAAACGGCTACGGTTACGGCTTTTTTTATTTATGTTATAGAACGGCAAACGAGCAAGCGGGTCACCTGATGGTAAGTGATCACCGCTGCCCATGGACAATTGCAACACCAGGGGTGTAACAAGAGCATTACCGGCCTTTCAGAGCGGGGAGGGGGGGGGAGACGGGGCTCCGGCTCTCTCACTCACCGAACGAAGCGTAGTAGCGGTTAAGCTACTACTCAGACGTCGATTTTCTGTGAGAGTGTGGTACTTCCCCGGACGAGCCGGCCCATTCATGCTACTAGCAAAACAGAGTTTTTCCGGTAGCGTGGCTCTACCACAACTAAAAATAATCTATTTATCTATCCATAAATAGATAAATAGATTTAAGATATATATAAAGATTTAAGCAAACAATATAATATGTATATAATACACACCTATGTCACTAACAATAGAGAGTATGCATGTATTTTTTTTATATATATATTCGATAGTCCTCGTCGAGAAATAGCCGCAAAAAATAAATCAGTGCCGAAAAACATGCATATGGTGTAGAAATAAGTATTGAAAATAGCAAGTAGATTATAACAACTAAAACGCGCCATTTTAAAATATGACGTCAAAGTCTGCAATATCCGCTAGAGACAGAAGCTGTCAACGCATGTTTTTCTTTTTTTGGGTACTTTCGATATTATCAGCCAGTGATTTTTGTTAAACCTCTATATAAAAGTACATACATTTCAAATGTCATCGATAGTCAAACTACATGGACGGACAGTCCTGCCGAACGCACCCGAACTTGTCATTTCCCTTTTGTGAACTTTGTCGTCATTTCCCTTCTGTTTGTCAAAAGTTCCCACGCAATATTTGCATATTTTCAATAATTTATTTCTAATCCAAATAAGAGTCAATAAGAAAAATAATTAACGAGGCGTGTTAACGTATTAATAGAAATTGTAAAATAAAAATATGAGCCGGATTGGTATTACATGCATATTCCTGATAACAATTATTTTTAAAGTACCGACACAAAAGTCTCTGAAATAAGCTGTTGACGAACAGACAAACATAAAGACAGACATGCAGACTTCCAGACGGACATGGCGAAACTATAAGGGTTCTTTTTCCGGAATAAGGAACCCTAATGAATATCGAAAGGATTACTGGTATCAAAAAGTTGTTTTGGACTAATAATGTATTAAAAAAGTTTTATGTACTAGAAAGTATTTTATTTATTTATTTAATCTTTAGGGTTGGGACACATCTGTGCATGCAGCATGGCCGGTGGTGAAGCGTTCCGTTGCTCCATCTCGCTCTAGCAAATGACTGTTCTGAGTGACAGAAAAGGATACCAGCATAGGAAAGTGCTGTTCCGTGCTGATAGATGTGTCCCTTATTGTCCATTAAATACAATCCGCTAGATGACAATAAGTCCAAATCAGATACTTTTTTCTAAACGTCAAAACGAACATTTTCTATGGGATTTGTATGAAATACAAAACCTTGACGTCATAGATTTTTTGAGTCAAATAGCGCTCCTAATATCAGTTTTTCTGCATTCATAAATCCAAAATCATGATGAAAATGGATATGATCAATCACAAGTGACACTATTTTGTGACCTTTTATTCTCATGACAGTACTAAATAATTTATTTTTGACCCAGTCATCTACCCAATTTTTTTAGAATAATAGACGGACGCTTAATGCGTTGTCTACCAGTCAACGTATGGGTTACAACGATAGACATACCACTACTAGACTTGCAACGATATTGCTAGAAAGACACTGTCCAATACAGTACAACGTGAGTGAGAAAGAAACGCTGATATGTTATTTTTTTTGTTTCTATCGGCGTGGCTGCTATAAGCTGGTCTACTGTCAAAATCTGGGCCAAATAATGGTTTGTTATAATAACAACAAACAAAACGATCGAAGAAAGTTATTAATTTTAGGGATTTTATCATTTAAAAGGTGATTTAGGGTTTTATTTGAGATTATTTTGAGTTAGTAACCATAGTGTGTTCTGTGACGTGTGCAAAATATGGGTGGAGGCAACAATCAAAGATAGAAAGAGATGCACTAAAGTGGCCACGCACTATGCAGGTCTAGTAGTGGTAGGTCTGTGGTTACAACTTACAATGATTGACAGATAGTCTAAATATGGGTTGCAAGATAAAGTATACGTGTAGTATAGGTACATAAAATACATAATGTACAATTGTACATTGATAAATATATACGCTTCCTATATGTAGATAACGACAAAAAAAATACACTGGAACTATTTTAAAGGTGATTCAGCCCATGATACTGAAAATCTTTCCCAAAGAACATTTCAAAATATGAGGCTTTCCATACAAACTCGAATCAGCTGATCTGACCGATCAGCTGATTCGAGTATAGGAGGCCGAAAGCCTAGCTAGTGGGTGGAAAATCAACCTGTATAAACACGATGTCCATTGACCGGACGACCTGTGAGCCCATAACTATAATAATAAAAGTAAAGAGCTGTCAATGAGTGTCATTTGTTGTGATGGGGTAATAACAACAGATAAAATTCACCCGGTGCCAATGTGCGTAAATGCTGTGGGAATTCAAGTCTGCTAGTGTATCACATCTTTATCCCCAACAAGGTAGACAGAGCCCAGATACGTAAGAACTAAATGCTAATTTTACACATTGTGGGACACATTACGCATATACATCGTGTTAATGAAAGAAGCCAAATCTCTCAGATGGTACCTCATTCAATGTAACTTTTGTTCAACAACTTTCACGAAACTAAAAAAAAATAATTGGAATTTTCATACAAACTGATTCTTCGATCGAGTCAATTTATATGAAAATCCGAATTTTTTTTTGGATTTCGTGAAAGTTGTTGAACAAAAGTTGTTCAGTTTCATGGGCTGGGGTACCATCTGAGAGGTTTTGCGTTCTTTCATTAACAAGATGTAGAGGCGTTTTCTTAAAAAAAAATATAGTACAGTAATTTATAATAGATGGCGCAGAAATCATTTCAATCGATCTGTCATTGTAAAATTTTGGTCAAATTTATTTAAATTTTAGACTGCGTGTTAGTTTTTGGAATATTTTATTTTATATTTAGTAAAATTTAACAGATCACGTAAGACTCTAGCCACAGAATACATAAGAGTCAAACAGAATGGTATCTCACAGCGTCTCCCGCAAATTGGCGTCCCCGCACCTCTCCCCCGCACTTTGTGAGCTTTGACGGCTCCAAACCAGGGTTTAATTACTAGCCGCACGCAATACGCGACGTGTGTTGTCTTGAGAACTGTCAACCAATAGTAACCATCATGGTGAGAAAGTGCGCGTATAATAATTGTTTATCCACCCAATACTCTAAAGAACGTATATTTCATACATTTCCAAATGATGAAAACAGGTAAGCAAAGCAACAATATAATTTCACATTATTACCCAGCAACCATCTTGATATATATACCCTTCTCGCTCTCTCGCATTGGCGGGAGATACACAAGAGCGAGATTGTAACATTACCGGATTGCTAATAAGCAATCCGGTAATGTTACATATGACAATGACAACTTGACATGCTATTTGTAAGCGAGATAAACATTTGTTTATTTTTATTGAATTTATTCATATAATTACCGTATAGTTTTGCGCCGAATATGCAAATTACTATATTACAATAGTGAATGAGTGAAATTAGTGCATTACATTATAAATGACTCAATAATAATCAGTAAAGTGAACTATAGGTGAAATGGACAATGGACATAATGAAAAATATTTGTGAAGTGATATTACGTAGCTGTTTCCGACTTTTCTGTAACATTTAATACATATAAAACAGAATATTTTTTACGTCATAGTGTTCGCAAATCTTCCGGTATGGAAAAATATAATCGTAAATATGTCGAACTCGTTAGTAGGTAGGTATTAAAATAATTCTGCGGTGCGACCCTAAGTATAAAACTCACACATCGACGTGTGTACAGATAAATTGTTTCGTTTGTAGTAGTAGTAGGTATATATGTTACGCTGAATCAATGGAGAGTCATACCAGTGCTCTAGCTCTAGTGTAAAGAAAATAAACGGGCAAGTGCGAGTCGGACTCCGTACATGAAGGGTTCCGTACCACTGTACAATGTTTTAAAACGCTGAAGAAACAAACAAGTTTCTTGTATGACGACCCCCTTTAATTATTAACATTATCTTATTTTTCGTATTTGTTGTTATGGCGGCCACAGTAATACATAATCAGTGAAAATGTCAGGTGTCTAGCTATTACGGTTCAAGAGATAGAGCCCTGTGACAGATCGAGTTAAAATCACTGAATAAAACACGTTTTATGTATGACGACCCCCTTTAATTTTCAACTTTTATTTTATTTTATTATTTGTTGTTATAGCGGCCACAGTAATACATAATCGGTGAAAATTTCAGGTGTCTAGCTATTACGGTTCAAGAGATAGAGCCCTGTGACAGACGAATAGACGGACAGACAGCGGAGTCTCAGTAATAGGGTCCCGTTTGCACCCTTCGGGTACGGAACCCTAAAAAGTGAGCCTACACCGTTGTGATGTGCAAAAACAAAGGAGGAATACTGTTCCTACTGATTTAACATAAAACTGATGTGACGAACGCAATGGTTACACACTTTTTTCTATGACATAACAGAAAAGCACAAGGATTGAACCACTATGGTTATTGTTCTTTGAACCAAACGGCCTAGTGCTAGTAGGTATTAGTTTTGACAGAACTATTTCGAACTATTAAACGCCATCTATTTAGGATGTTTCCTCATTCTTATTTCTATTATTTATTTTTTATTTATTTATTCAACTTTATTACAAAAATTGTAAACGGCGGACTTAAAGTCTTAGGCTGTCCCTACCAGTCAACCGACAGGTGGTGCAGAGACAAGTGAGGTTAAAGTAGGAGCAAAATTACCATTTTAATAATTACTTACTAAGTAGTTAGTATTTGAACTTTAAACTTACATATATATTGCATAGCTATGAATAAATTACATAAACTACAAAGTATAATACTTAAATATAATATATTAATATAAATTACCTACTTCATAATAAATAATATAGGTATATTTACCTACATAAATGTCCATAATTTATTTATTATCTGTCAGTCCATGAAGAAAGTAACCGTACACTGCTTTTTTGAAGGCAAGTCGACTAGGGGCTTTACGAATTTGGTCGGGAAGGGCGTTCCAGAGCTTCACGGCTTGTACGGTAAAGGAATGCTCGAAAAACCCACTCCGATGATGCGGCATAGCAAGTAGAAGATTGTTAGACGAGCGAAGTATTCTGACGTGAGAATCCTTAAAGAAAGAAAATTGAGATTTTAAGTACCGCGGAGTTTTAGGGTCGAAGAGTATAGAAAAGAGCGTGGAAAGCATATGTAAGTTACGACGTTGCCGGATGGGCAACCATTTTAACTGCGAACTATAATTCGACACATGGTCATACTTACAAAGGCCAAAGATGAAACGAAGACAGTTGTTTTGTATTCCGTCAAGTTTATTGAGAAAATTACAATTCAGATCCGGGTGACAAACATCAGCATAATCGATTATTGAGTCTGGCTTAGTGTCAAGCAATGTGTTAACGTGATCGTGGAGAACGCGAATCGAAGTAGTGATGGGTTGCTAGAAGCATCGCCTATTAACAGCTTTGATTTGTCCTGACTAAGGGCGCATGCGACGGGTTCAGTCTATCTCTGTCTATACTGTACCTGCGACGACAGAGACCGGCATCATGCGACGGATTCTGCTATCTCTTTCACACATCTGAACACGTCGCGTGCGCCTGCTTAACGTAGCGGATGTCCATTAATAAAAAAAATAACAAAAATAAACTGACTTCATTTTTTGTTTGTTTGTTTGTAATAACTTTATTGTACCAAAAAAGAGGTATAAAAGACAACGTAATACGAAAGAGCAAATATACAAAGGCGGACTTATCCCATGTAGGGATCTCTTCCAGTCAACCTGCGATAGATTGAGAGGATATTTACTCAATTATAGGTTGAGGTATTTTTTTAGGAGTTTCTACTATATCTCCAAAGTTCTTCATTATATTTTCACCAAATTAATATGGGACCAACTTGGATAAAAAGGATTTTATATAAAAAAAGAATCATCAAAATCGGTTCACAATTAGTGAAGATATCGCGTGACAAACATACATCAAAAATAAAATAAAAAAACAAACATTCGAATTAATAACCTCCTCCTTTTTTGAAGTCGGACAAAAAATGCCATTTCAAAAAGTTTATTTACTAGAAAAACAGTAAATAAAAACATGCGAACTCACGAGCGATATCATCTGTGTAACCAAAAAGGTTTCATCCCTTCGTTATTATAGTGTTAGCGAGTAAGGTGCGCCGGCCAAATCACAGTAATAACATTCAATCTAGTAAAAGCCATCAAATATACGTACTTCAAGGCATAAGCGGAAAGCGGGAAACGGTTGTGGTAGAACCACGCGCATAAAAATATTACCAGTGGAGATAAAAATGTCTCAATCACTCCTTTGAATACAGAGTCAAGAAATTATATGCAGAATCTTAAATTGAGTTATATAATATACATATGTATATAAATATTTATATATTATTTGTAGTATATTTATTTGGTATGTATGTATAATACTTGTAGACGCTTCAATACTTGTTGTATTTCATTGTTTTGTACGTATTTCTGCCTTCGTAATGAATATGTAACTGTCCTTCATAGACAGATCCCATCTGAGACAAGTCCACCCTTTGTACAATTGTGCTTTTAATTATGTAGGTGTAAATATTGCATATGTACAATAAAGTTTTTAAATAATACTTAAATAAAATAAGTAAATAAAACCGGCATTAAGTTTAGTCTGTGGTTTAGTAGTGAGTAAAGTAAATGATGTATGAATAAATTTATACAGGGTGACTTTTTAAACACCAGCCAACTTTTTGGAGCAATTTCAGTCCATGATACTGAACTACTTTCTATAAAAAAAGTTATTGAAAATCAATAAAAATTTTTCGTCCTCCCATACTCAATCCGTTTGGCAGAGCGCTGATTCGTATGGGAAGCGAAAATTTTTTTCGTTCTTTGACAATCATTTTTGAACTGACTGAACTTGCTCCAATAATTTGGCTGCTGGTTAAAAAGTCAGCCTGTATTAACGTATTAAATTAAAGTGCGCCGGCTTATCTTAGTAACTTAGTAAAACTAACTTCCTTTTACTGTGGAAACTAAAAAAGATCTGATGATGATGATATACCGCGGACTCTAAAGCAGTATATGAGTATGTTGCGTACTAGCGTTGTTTACAAGTTTTTCTTTTGTCAAACACGCTGTCGCTTATAAGTTACGCTATAAAAACTGGCCAGTAAGGCGCCTACTAAGTAATTCCCTCCATAATCATAGGTGTAGCCGACAGCGGCGATTACGTCGCTCATTTTTACGACGCTGATGTGTCCGCGCCGAGATACCGGATTTATTATGAATATTTCAGTGTGTTCAGCTTTATGGAGTTATACAATTATGCAAATAAACTAATACAGGATTAACTTACCTTTTGGATTTGAATTTATTTGGTGAAATATATACTTTATTCTAGGATACACATACTGTGTCCGGTTATACCTATTTTATTAAAGGGATCCCCTTGATTCTCCTAAATTTTAAATTCATAATATTGTTACTTTGTCATAATCATAGTTTAAGTAAGTAACACTTTATAGCACCAAAAACAAACACGTATAAATACGAGTAATATACAAAAATATGTACAGTATAGGTATACAATAGGCGGCCTTATCGCGAAGGCAATTTCTTACAGGCAAGGCTAGGCAAGGCTACCTTTGGGTGACAGGAATTGTGCCAAAAAATAAAAGGTAGTGCAATGAAGAGAGTATTGTGAAACAATAATTTAGTGATATTAAACAGTAAAAATACGGAGATGAAGTAAAAGTTTAACAGAATGTTCTTTCTCATAATATTTCTGTAGTCAAAATCTTAATTAACCGTAAGTTTTTTTGACATAATATTGAGTCTTATATAGTGTTTAACACATAATATGACAGAAACTATAGTGTAGGTTAAGGTGTGGCGAGGGTGACTCTTTGGTCACCCCTAAGCCGCGAACATATTTATTTTTTATTATTTTTAAGTTTCGTTTATATTTTAATTAAATATTTTTTTTTTAATAGAGTATTAGGTGTGTTTATTGTTATGTTAAACAAAATAATGTGAAATAAAATTAGGTTTACAAATAATTTTATGTTAGATGTCTTTTGGCAATTTGGATAATCTACCAATTTTGTTCACCAATTTGATCTACCACCAATTTCGATCTTCCAACAAAAAATTATATCTTCCACAAATTCAAAATCTTCCACCAGTTCAATATTATGTACATTCGGTTGAAAGAGAGACATTTATTAATTAATATTATTTTATTGTTCACAGGTAAATCGTGATAAGAAGAAGCAGATTAAACAAATGGGTAAACACAAAATAAAATCTACACTCAATACACACCCACCGCCGTATCTTATTAACATTCGCATTTTCACCCATTCCCTTGACAAGCTTTCACTATCGCGCGGGAAAAGGAGCAGCTGGTACATCTAAGCTTCCAGACCAGCAAGGAAGCAACCTGACAATATACCTAGAAATATTTGTTAAACATCAATGGCGCTGGTAAGAAACGGGTTTACATTCACGTCGCTATGAAATATCGTGGATTAAAGTCGATACCGTCACTAAACACCATGAATTATGGTAATGCTGGGGTGGTGCATGGGAACAGCGGCTACACAGCAAAAATGTACCTTATTTTTCTTCTAAAAGTTTCAAAAAAATCCGCCATCCTACTAGTAAAGGAAAATTTTTGCCATCTATGCAATCATAGTCATCATCATCTGAGCGTATTCCCGGTTGCATCTTTAGCGGTAATGCTTCAGAGCCCGAGGTCCGCTACCTAATCTTAGGTGATTTGACTAAGTTAGTCTAAGCGCGTTCCCGGTTATGCAACCGGGAACGCGCTCAGACGAATGCTGCTGCTGCCCTCAGCTGTGCTGCTTCGGAGCCCAGGGTGCGCTTTCCCGCTTTTTCTTCTCCAAATATAACAAGCATGTCAATGGTCACCCAAGGATGCAAAAGACCTTGCAAAATAGAGAAGAAATAGCCAGAACAGTTTCAATGATTTGGCTATAATTTTACACACAACTACAACCGGCCGCCACCCGACGTTAACCCTCCTTGGGAATGCAATTGTAGCACGAGATGTTTGTGCTTAGTCCTTTAGTCGCCTCTTACGACAGCCACAGGAAGAGATGGAGTGGTCCTATTCTAACCCGGAACCACACGGGTACAAAGGGTCTTGATTAGATTCCATGGCGCTAATAACCCATTATTTAAAAACGAAATTGCCAGTGCCATAAAAATACATTTAAATTTTTAAATTTCACTCATAATTTTCCGCAACCGTTGGATCAGTGGACGCCATATTGCTCTGTGGTTATGACGTCAGTTAATCGAACAAATGCGCTGATGTATGTATTTTGACAGTTTACACTAGCGTATGATGTTAAAGCATGGCGGCTACTATTTGGTGTTTAAAAAAGATTATTAAAACTGAAAACTTTGAATTGAATTAAAAAAATATATTTTGTTATTTTATGAACTAAAACAAATGTTTTACGACTATTTTAGCCTAAGCTATCTCAAGAATATATTTTTAGACTTTTTCTCATATATAATACAATACTCTAACGCTTTTCTTTTATAACTTGTACCAAACAAAACTAACCTGCTCATTAAAAAAACTTAGTAAAATCGTTTATTATGAATGCATTTTTAACGTTTTTTCTAATCACGTCCCAACTTAGTGTCAGTGATTACTGACATTATAACAGAATAGCCGCATGCGGTCCCAGGTTCATTTCCTGATATTATTTTTTAATAAGTATATTTAAAACAATATTATATTTTGTAATAAAGGTTAAATTTAAAATAAATTACGTAGCAACTAGCAGTAGTATCACAGAATAAATAATACTAACGTACAGAAGTCTCACTTAGCAAAGAAGTTCAAAGAAATATCTACTCAATGTGGCTAGCGATATGGTTTAATTTAGCTCACGTCAGAACTCAGCACCTTTTCGTTTATATACCTAGACATCCATTGCAAGCCAATTTCATTCTTATTAATTTGGATAAACGATTCGTGTAACTGAATTTACCACCCGCAGGGGCCGCCTGCGCGCATAGTAATAATGTAGGTACATTTTCGATACCTAAGCGGGGGGGGGGAGTGACACAGGCCTGCTAGTATAGCCCGTGGTTCAATTTATAACGATCATCATCATCATCGTCAGCTCTCAACGACCTATTGCTGGGCATAAGCCTACCTTAAACTTTGTGTGCGCCATTAAATCCTGTCTAAAAAAAACTACTTACTAGATCTCGTTCAAACCAATTTTCGGTGGAAGTTTGCATGGTAATGTACATCATATTTTTTTTTTAGATTTATCATTCTCTTATTTTAGAAGAAATCGATATTCCATAAAGCAATGACCATAAATTAAAAAAAAAAAACAACAAAAGAAAACCTTATTCTCTTTACATGTTTACTAATCTTTAGAATATTTTCAAGAAAAACGAACCGTATTATAAAAGATAGACTGTGATGTTTATTTTTTATGGAATGAGAAAATTCAACGTAACTTTTTAATAATAATGGAATACTTGGAGTGGTTCTATTCTACTCTGCCAGGAACCACATGGCTATGTCGTCGTTTTATTACAGCGTTCCTATAGCCACCTTCCGGCTCTATCATCAGATCAGTAGCCTACTAACAGCTTGGGCCAATCTTCGCGGTACAGTAAGTATTCCTAGCATAAACAAAACACAACATATTTTTTTTAATAACAATAAATACACTGACCACCAAATCCCAAAAAACAAAAAAATATATATTCAAAAATAGAACAACCTAGCCCAATCTTCGCGGGACAGTTTACGAGGCGCCCTCTATCCCTTTATATCCCGCCCGTGATTGCGTACCGTCAGCAAATTAAATGGGGATACCAATTTATGGTGCCTATCCCATTATAAGTGGGAATGAATGGGCTTGTTTATTTTGTCTTGTTTTGTGAGGAACGTAGTTGTAAGATTATTGTATTAACGCTTTTTGACTTAGCCCAGATTTATAAATTAAATCAATAGGCAGGTGGACTTGGTCTGTTTCCTACAAGGGTAGGTAGAGACAATAGACCTCCACTCCACTTGCTACGATCCTGACACACCTCTTTCGCTTCATCTTCAGTCATCAAACTCTTCATATGTTATAAATATTCCTTTCAATTCAAAGTTGACTGGAAGAGATCCCTATCTGGGATAGGTCCGACTTTGTACCTACTCTTGTCTTGATGTATGTTACGTGTATTTTTGTTTTTTTTTTGTGTACAATTAAGTTTTAACAAACAAACCTTTTCTAATCAGTGCGCCAGCTAACAAGCTTTTATATATATATTTTTTTGTTTTATTTGACTTTTTAGCAAATAGCTCATTGCGTTATTATTTTAATTATTAGTAACTTCGTTTGCTGACCATCCATAATCTCGTGGAAGCGTCCCTGCATGGCTACCAAAAACATTTCACCAGTAATGTGGCGCCGCATTATAAGTACCACACCAGGTTATTTTTTCAAAGGGGATTTGGTATGCCATTGGTTAAGCCCAGTTGTTCTTAGATTCTTTCTTTAATTTTTTTTTTTAAAGAAATACTTCGTAACTGATCTCATTGTACTCACTTGCAGTACTGGCCGTCAAGAAGAAAAAAGGTTTTCTATTGTGAGTCTAGAAAACTCGGTGAAAGTTTTTGGCGGGAAGACAAAGGAACCCCTTGTCTTCCCGCCAAAAACTCTGTTGGGGTTTGCTTTAATTGATTTTGCAAATTGATTCTAGTGGACTTTATAATATGAAATTGGTCTAGTTTCGTGTTATAAATTCTAAGACTCATGAATAATATGTGAAAAAGTTAAAGTTAATAATACGACTGTAGTGATATTTGATAAGCAGACTGTGGTGGGCGTCTAAGCTTCGTCCACCACCTCCACCACTGACGTCAATCAATGAGAATCGAAAGAATTGTTTATTGTTATAATGACAAATACGTTTAAAATTGCACAATGCAAATAAAAATATTTTATCAATATTTCGGTAAACTTTTGGAAAATTATAATAATGGTAAACACAGAAAAGTAAAGTTATTTTAAAGATATTGCTTAGTAAGGGAAAAAGACATGATTAGAGGCTTAGTTAGGTAGATATGTTTGTTTGGCATTGCTGCTAAAACACATTTAAAAATATTATAAAACAGATACTTTATTAGTAATCTATACTTTTTTGACAGTAGTACCTAGAAGTTCTATACGTTTTGACCTTCGATCAACAATCCACCTAGACACTACAAAATCAAAGTGAATTTCTATCCGCTTGAAAAACAAATAACATTCACTGTGAAATCAACCTTATAACAGTATATAAAAATTGATTTCTCCTTGACCGAACTAAACAAAATAAGAGCTCACCGCCGATAGTGCTCTTAAAAATTTGGTAGGCCGTATTTTTTGCGCCGACCCCATATCTAGTTGTTTGTTGATCGAAGGTTTTGACAGTAAAATTTATGCCTTAAACAATGACCGTTCTTCAAATAACAAAGGAAGGCCACCGACGACTCCTTGGACGATTTCAGACAAAGGATCCACTTTAGGGAACCTGATGGAGTCTGGACCAGGCTTCACTGAGAATTTAGACAAGATGGCGGCCAGTCCAGCTAGAGACTGCATTAGACCCAGTCGAGCACCTGGAAAAATAGTGAAACTTATTAATTCTGAAAATAAAACTAAAATATTATCCTTCGATGCCTTCCCTTCCGATATAAGTAAAGTATAGGTACCTTTACCGCCCATTGTACTAATGTTATTTTAAGTTATTTGTTTATATTGTTTTTCTTTTGGTGTACAATAAAGAGTTTATCTATCTATCTATCTTAATACATAAAGCATGTCATTATTATCATGACGCTCCCATGCAAGTTGACCGATCGGCTAATTCGAATTTTTATAGACCCCAGAGCACTATGAACACTATTTAATAACTATCTGGTGCTTATTTTATAATAATCCTGGGGCGAATCCATATTAACACTAACATTGTTTTTTATTTAGGGAAACACAACAGATAAGAAGCATAAAACGTATACGAATCATATAATAAATATTTTAGACAAGTTATCTCTTAGTTTTTAGGGTTCCGTACCCAAAGGGTAAACGGGACCCTATTACTGAGACTCCGCTGTCTGTCCGTCTGTCACAGGGCTCTATCTTTTGAACCGTAATAGCTAGACACTTGAAATTTTCACAGATTATGTATTACTGTGGCCGCTATAACAACAAATACTAAAAATAAAAAAAAATAAAAAAATTAAAGGTCGTCATACAAAAACGTGTTTTTTCAGCGTTTTTGACTAGATCTTTATAATGGCATTAACTAGATACTTGAAATTTTTACGGATTATGTATTACTATGGCCGCTATAACAATAAATACTTAAAATAAGATAAAATTAAAAATTAAAGGGGGTCGTCATACAAGAAACGTGTTTTTTTCGGTGGTTTAAAAAATTGTACGGAGGTACGTTTTCAAGGCACGTTGGGCATTTTTTTGATAGGAAAAAAAAACCATTGAACTCGCCACACTGTTACTGTAACCGACACCTCACGTAATTGTTCAAGTTCCACTTCTGTCGGCACTCCCGGAGTTCTACTGTTTTTAGGGTTCCGTATCCAAAGGGTACAAACGGGACCCTATTACTGAGACTCAGCTGTCTGTCCGTCTGTCTGTCCGTCTGTCACAGGGCTCTATCTCTTGAACTGTAATAGCTACACACTTGAAATTTTCACCGGTTATGTAATACTGTGGCCGCTATAACAACAAATACTAAAAATAAAAAAAGTTAAAAATTAAAGGGGGTCGTCATGTGAGAAACGTGTTTTTTTCAGCGTTTTTAACTCGATCTTTATAATGGCATTAACTAGATACTTGAAATTTTCACCGATTATGTATTATAATACTATGACCACTTTACAACAAATACTAAAAATAAGATAAAGTTAAAAATTAAAGGGGGTCGTCATACAAGAAACGTGTTTCTTCAGCGTTTTAAAACATTGTACGGTGGTAAGGAACCCTTCATGTACGAGTCCGACTCGCAGTTGCCCGTTTATTTTTTTAATAATTAAGTACTCGTTTCATAAATTGTTTGCTTGTTTTAGTATATTTTCTGCGTTCGTACGTAAGTGTGTATTGCTTTGTATACATTATATAATATAATATTATATATTTAATAGATTAGTAGATAAGATTTAGTAGAGTTTTTGTCAGCTGAATTACGACTGTTGTATTTATCTTACAAAATTTTATCAGTCAGATTATGAACTCGTGTTCAAAGATTCAACGTTACTCTTAGCAAAATATATTTTATCATTCATAATCATTTCAGCTGTATGACGTCCACTGCTGGACATGGGCCTCTCCCAAGGATTTCCAAAATGACCCATCTGGAGCGGCCTGCATCTAGCGCTTCCCAGCGACTTTGTCAGGTTGCCTTGGTCACGACGTCTGACCACCTTGTTAGTGGATGTCCTTTACTTTGCTTGCCAGTACGTGATCGCCATTTTAGATACTTTTTGCCCCACCAGTCATCGGTTCGTCGCGCTATGTGTCTCGCCCACTGCCACTTCAACGAGCTAATTCACTGGGTTATGTAAGTGACTTTTGTTCTACGAATTTTCGAATTTCTGATTCGATCACGCAGAGAAACACCGAGCTAAGCAATCTCCATAGCCCGTTAAGTGACATTGACGACCTCCGTGGCGTATTGTTTAACATGTTAGTCCGTCATTCTGAGATTCTGGGTTCGATCCCCGGCCAGGGCAAGTTGGAAAATGGCCGTTTTAGAGTGATTATCTTTATATTTATTTATTATAAAATTTAATATCGTTGATATAGTATCCCATAACACAAGTTTACACTTACTTTGGGGCTAGCTCATTTATTTAATTATTCAACTTTATTACAAAAGTTGTAAACGGCGGACTTAAAGCCTTAGGCTTTATCTACCAGTTGACCGACAGGTGGTGCAGAGACAAGTGAGGCGAAAGTAGGAGCAAAATTAACATTTTAATAATTACTTACTAAATAGTTAGTATTTGAACTATAAACTTACATATATATTGCATGCTCATCAGTGTGATGAAGCCATCTTAAGAGACCCATAAACGTATTTAAGTACATATAAAAACAAACTCACCAATACAACTTCGTGGTCCAACTCCGAATGGCATATAAATATCTTTATGTTTCTCCGCATTTTCTGGAAGGAATCTCTCGGGCATAAATTCCTTTGGACTATCCCAGTACTTAGGATCCATGTGCAATGCTTGAATAGGAATCACCACTTTTACTTCTTTATCAATAGTTAGACCTATGTCTTCAAATGTGTATTTTTTTGCGCAAACTCGAGAAACATATCCAAGAGGTGGTAATATTCTCATAGCTTCTTTGAACGCCATTTCTAAATAATGCATATCCTTAATAGCATCGTAACTTAGTTTATTGCCGTGTTTAGCTAAAGCTTTATCAATATCTTCCTGCACTTTTTTCTGTTCTTCAGGATGGTACGCTAAAAGATGTAAAGCCATACTAGTTGAATTAGACGAAGTCTCGAAACCAGCTGCGAAGAAAACCATAATTTGACCCAAGAAAACATCGTCTGTGAAATCTACAACAGTGCGTTCGGGTAATCCATCCGATTTCGTCTTTTCTATTGATTCTATTTCAACTTTTTCCTTTTTCCTTATTTCCAACATCATGTCTAGATAGTCATTTCTACCCGATGGTTCATAGTTTCTAGCTTTTTGTATCTCTGTTACTAATTCTCGCGCACTGTCTTCAATTTTAGAAAATAATTTTAAGTTTTTAAAGGCGTTTGGGAACATTTCTTTCGACACAAGGATCAAAAAATCTTTAAAACCAGCGTCAAATATAGCGCGGCCAAGTTTCCGGAAATCCGAATCTTCTTCGTTAAGAGAATCAGAATCTAGACCAAACGCACAGGCACCGATGAAATCTGTGGTGTATCTTGCCATTAATTCTCTACTATCATAGCATTTTCCTGATTTAGCCACTTCTAATGTTCTTGCTTGTAATTTCTCTGCCCTTTCAATGATGAGAGGAAACATAGCTTTTAATTTAGCACTAGTAAATGCTGGAGTCATTCTAGTTCTTAGCATCTTCCATAAATCTCCCTCAGCAGCGAATAAACTTTGCAGAACAGGCTCTGTATAATTTCTGTTTGGATTAAAACCTCGATAATGGAAATATGCAAAGTCAGTCACTAATACCTTTTTCACCAATTCAGGATCTTTTAATATAAGTTCTGGCTGTGCAGCTCGATAGAAGCCGACAACTTTTTCATTTGGATATTTTAAATACATTTCTTCCGCAGTTTGAACTTTACTTTTTTGCATGAAGTATCCTTTAACATTATTTCCGAGGAAAATCACAGGTTTTTCATGTTTAACACCTTTTTGTTCCCAATATTTAAAAGTCTTTGTATTATATAAGTACACTATAACTGAAACTACGAAAATTAATAATAAAGTTATCATTTTTCTGGCGTGTGTTACGGCAATAAGACTGATATGGATGGAGACTTTGTATTATATATAGAATCAGTTATCAATGTGTGCTACAGTCATCGTAAATAATTGTTTAATAGAACAAGTTAAGAGGAAATCGTAGTCCCCTGATTCCTCCCAGATAGTGCCAGAAAAGGTTTTCTGTTTTAATGTACTTATGAATATTTCGTATGTCCCTATGTTTTTTTTTGTTATAATTGAATTATTAAAAAGATACGAACCTTCATAAACCTGAAAAATTGGTAAGATTTTCTACTGTGTTCAAATATCCCTCACTGGGATAAGCCCGCCATTGTACATTTTTGTTTTATAATGCATATTTTTTGTAATGTGCTTGTATTTAAATGTGCAATAAAGAGTTAAAACAAACAAACAAACATCTAGCAAACTTTGACGAGATTATACCTATCTCCAATTTTAATAAATAATTATCTCCAATTTTTTCCTTTGACTGTATTATATATTAACATTGCAGATTATTAGGGGTTATCAAAAACGATAGGTATTTGTAGACTTCTGATTTGCAACCATTTTATCAGAATATACAACTCATCATCATCATCTACTTCTTCTTCTTCTTCTTCACCTTATCCCACTTTACGTGGGGTCGGGACAGCATGTGAGTCTTTTCCATTTTCCTTTATCTTTTGTCATCATCATCAACCGTTGCCAACAGACAACTGTGTTGAAATATTTAAACTGTTTATAGATAAGTAAGTAGGTATTTATATACCTACTTATCAATATAGTAATATCTTGTTTTGCAAGGGTATGTATTAAACCAATAGAGTAGGAAGGAATAAATGTAACTCTCGGGAGTAGCAAAAGACTTGATACGACACTGATTTAAATATTTTAATTCATCGTCTGTTATAGGACACAATTTAATGCCCGAGCGAGCGAAGTGTCTCAGTTTCAAGATTGGCCAAATAATGCTTTTGTCCGTTCTCGCCTACAGGGCGCATGTTTCAACCAATTTTGTCGAATATTGGCACACAAGTTCCTTGTTTTTTTTTGTCAATTGGGATTTTTGATTGAGGGTTTCCCCTCTAGAGGGTTTTTAGTGGGTAAAGAGGGGAAGTTTGCTGTAGCTTTATTTATCGACGGATTTCAATCAAATTTGAGGAGCACTCTAAGAACTTATTTTGCACAAGATGTTGTGAAAAATGTCCAAAAGGGAGGAGTGGAGTAGGAAAAATATGGGAAGTTTGCTTTAGTGTTATATATGGACAGATTTCAATATTTTTTTTTCGGAAAATTTATACCTACCTATACCAATCAGACTAATCAGTCCTCTCCGCCTTTACAAGACGAACCCGTATACACCAGATGCGACCTCCTAGGACCAAGAGAACGAGAATAATCGCTAAAACTAATATTCCTTTTTTGCTCAAAAGTCTACATAGGTCTAAGCCTATTAGCAAATTTAAGCACCTGAAATTTGATTTAAAATTGGACTTTCTTCGTTAATTTTGTTCCACGAATTACTTTTTGGACATGTATTTGCATTATAGGTACCTCTAATAAAGTATAAATGGCTTTGCTAAGCCTGGTGTAAGAGGTAAGGAGTACGGTTATTGCATGAGTTATAAGGGCTCGCGAGGTTTACTGTTCTCATAGAACCACTAGTATACAACGTGGAAGGGAAATACCCGTAATATGTCGAACCATAGTCTATACTAGATCATTATAGTTGAAACTAAAATAACAGCCAAAGAAATCGGCAATTCCATACAAAAGTGTCCAGCCACCCGGGCGATTTGTATGGGAATGTAATTTTTTTTTTGGAATCTTATAGTCCGTGGTTCGATTTATTACGAGTATATACCGTCCAAGTTCTATATTGACGGGGTAGTTAACCCTCTCTACTTGAGAGGGTAGAGGGTCTACGTGGTCGGTACATACATGATATAATTTAAAATATTATACATATCAACATACAATACCTTTGCACAATGCGGATATATTCCCATTGTTCCTGTACATGACACGGGCATGTACAATGGCATTATTAACTAAGCATTGCGTAGGATCTATGTCTGCTTGTGGTATAAGGTTCAATGCTGTAAGCTAAATAGTAGGCAAATCTGTCAAATTGACATTGATGTTATCACACCTGTCACATTTAACAATTGTAGTATACGGGGTACTTCAAAGCTGTGAAGGATCTTGGCTTCCATATCGATTCTTTACTTAGCTTGATCAGTTTGATCACTCAGGTGGCTGAAGTCAGTCATTCTGTCACTGTTGCGCTTCAACAGCTTAACCGCCTTAGGAACTTTCTGCCTTTAAAAACTAAAGTCTTGTTAGTTTAAACATTGATATTACCCATTATTGAATACGCTGATGTGTGTTACCCTGATCTCAATGCAGAACTTCTCAATAAGCTTGATCATCTAGTCAATAATTGTATTCGATTTATTTTCTGTCTTCGCAAATATCACTACTTTTCGCCCTGAGCTTAAATGGCTTCCTATCCGTGAACGTAGACAATTGCAAATTCTGTGCACTCTCTTTTCTATTCTCTCCTCACTACCTTAATTGCATATTTCAATTTCTTTCGGCAACTTCGTTCTGCTGATACCCATCTCCTTGCTATTCCTCTTCATCGCACAAATTTTATGGCAAAATCTTTTACCCTTCAAGCTTCACGACTCTGAGATGCCGAGATTTTCCCGTTGACATCATAGAATTTTCTACAAAATTTTCCTTTAAGAGAAGAGTACACTGTCATCTTCTAAATTAGTCTCTTTTTTATCAACATCATTCATTGTAGTTGTGTATGTATATGTATTTATTTAATGATTTATGTATAATATGTATGTTATATGTATGAGTAAGAACGTCTTTATTATAAGTATATAGGTATGCCGTATGTATTATTTGGTACGTTTGGTATGTACTTATTTATATATATGGTATCACCCAGAAAAGTGAAGTTATACCATACAATACAATACAATACAATACCCTTTACTGCATAAAAGAAAAATACAGGATATATGTAGTTATCTTAAAAACTAGGAAATGCGCAAAAGGCGGTCTTATCGCTAAGCAATTTCTGCTAGGCAACCTCGATATTATTTTTAAGAAAGGTACATGATTCCCTTCCACTTAGGCGCAAACCAGTCAGAAGCAACGTGGCGCGCATTGTGCGCGCCGCTGACGCTCTACCGACACTCATCGGGCTTGCCACTGGTGCGCAAGCGGCCCGCATCCGGTGCGCTAGTGGCACACTCATGACGAAGGGACGGTGTGTCTCGGTAGTATTCAAGTGACGCGGAATCGCGCATCGAAATTCATGGGATGCGCTTTCGATGCGCCTTCGGTGCGCACGCGGCGCGCCCACCGCGTCGCATCCATCGTGCTGCCTCAATGCCTTTCCAATGTCTTTTATTCAAAATGTAGGAAAGGGACGTGGTTCTGTTCTGTTTTGCAAAATAGATAGAAGAGGTGCGCTGATGGCACTCAACAAGCGCGCCGCGCCCGCGCCGTTTCTGTCTGGCTTGCGCCTTACGCGGTGCGTGGTGCATTGAGAGTCTTATGATACCCTAGGCTCTGTTTCTCCGTTATGTAAGGGAAAAAGACATGATTAGAGGCTTAAGTATGTTTGTTTGGCATTGCTGCTAAAGAACATATAAAAAAACAGACGCTTTATTAGTAATCTATACTTTTTGGACAGTAGTAGTACCTAGAAGTTATACAGGGCTAACTAAATATACTGAAACTTTTTAAAGGGTGGATTCAGTCCATGATACTAAACAAATTTCCCTAACGAACATATTATATATTGACCGATCACCTGATCCGAGTTTGCTGGAAAGCAAAAAATAATTATGATCCTTGGGGAAAGGTGTTCAGTACTATGGACTGAATTCACCACTCAAATAGTTTCAGTATATTTTGGTAGACGTTATATGCGTTTTAACATCCGATCAACAATCCAACTGGTTAAGGCCGTACCTGAATTTACAGCACTGGACCCCGGAAAATTCAGGGACGGCCTTAACGCGTTCATAAAAAATCAAAGCAAAATTTTGTCCGCTTGAATATCAAATAACATTTACTGTGAAATGAACCTTATAACACTACATAAAAAGTGTTTTTCTCTTTGACTAAACTAAACAAGATAAGAGCTCACCGCCGGGAGTGCTCTTATTTGGCGAGCCGTATTTTTTGCGCCGACCCCATATCTAGTTGTGTTGCTGATCGAAGGTTTTGACAGTAAAGTTATGCGTTAAGCTATGATCGTTCTTCAAATAACAAAGGAAGGCCACCGACGACTCCTTGGACGATTTCAGACAAAGGATCCACTTTAGGGAACCTGATGGAGTCTGGACCAGGCTTCACCGAGAATTTAGACAAGATGGCGGCCAGTCCAGCTAGAGACTGCATTAGACCCAGTCGAGCACCTGGAAAAATAATGACACTTATTAATTCTGAAAATAAAACTAAAATATTATCCTTCGATGCCTTTTCCATTTCCAAATAAAATTATAAGTAGGTAGGTACCTTTATAAATTATACATGTCATCATCATCATTTGTTGCTCCCATACAAGTTGACCGATAAGCTAATCCGAATTTGTATGGAAAGTCAAAAATTAATTTTCATATTTCGATATATGTATGTTTCTTTGGGAAAGTTGCTAAGCATCATGCACTGAATTCACGCTTAAAATAGTTTCAGTATGTTTTGTTAGACGTTATATAGTATGTTTTACATGTTTTATACCTATATCTACTTTATTTATATCTTAGGTAAGGCATCTCGGATAATTATGATAGACCTTGGCTTCAGGTACCTAAGTTCTTTTAATAACTAATTTATACAAAAGAAATAACTAATAAGACTTATAATACACCTCTATACCTAGTGGAGTTATATCGTGTGGTGACACAGTGCAGAATACATCTTGTCACCACCTCTTTCTTCTCACACGTCTATCATATTCAGTGCTATTTCCGGAAGTTAGTGCCAAATAATTTATTTATTTTATTTTATTAAACTGTTTTTTGGCATAGGTAGCCATATTCTCGAGACCTAGTGACTGTTATCTTAACATCGGATATGGGTTCGTATTCGTGTTACTTTTTTTTTCATTATTTTTTTTGTATTAAATCGAGAGCAGATAAATTATCTGAAATTAGCATGTCGTTCTAATGATGCTCGACTTGTGTCATAACTTACTTAATTTAATGAATACGTCGACATTAAGGTAAATATTTCCGGGAATCCTTAGGTAGGTATATCTATTACATATTAATATTGAAATTCAAGTTCATTCACCCCAGATGGCACTTTGATTAATATTTAATAATAAATATACATCGACATTTAGGAAAATATTCTCGTGGATCCCGGGAATCCCGGGGCGAATCCATATTAACACTAACATTTTTTTTTATTTATTTATTTAGGAAAACATCAGATAAAAAGTCTTATTACCTTAACTATTAAAAAGCAAAATAGATAAAAAAATAACAGATAAAATAAACAAAATGGATAATACACTGTATATTTTAGACTGTCTCCAAATTCGTCACCAAATTGTGTCTTAATTTTTTTTTTTATTTACACCTATCAAGTGGTGTATCAAAATTAAGGATTTTGCAAATGGATTACAAAAACACTCACAACGAGAAATGCTAAAGGAAAAGTATGAACTCGCTTAACCGACCATGTTTCCGGTTGCATCCTAGGCGATACTGTGTTGTATCTTGCCAGTTCATTTAATGTTTTTTTTTGTTTTAAATATAATTATTAATATTTTTTGAAAACAAAAAACCGACTTTAGTTCCAGCAGAGTAAAATAGGACCACTCTTAGTCTTCCCGTGGACCGGGTGTCGTAGAAGGCGACTTAGGAAAAACAAGCTAAACAAAGCTTATAAACATTAATGAGACCTCTCCAACCCGTCTGGCCAGCGTGGGGAGCGTAGGCCAAATCCTTTGGCTGTTCTGGTTTATTTAAAGCTTTGGTAGTAAAGAGATAGTCCTGCTCCTGCAGTGGAGACTAAAAAAGACCTGATGATGATAATGAAAAGTTGTTCAATCCTTCAAGACCCGAAATACGAGACACAATAGACAAACAATGCATTTTTGCATCAATTGACGCCATCGGGTCTTGAGAGGTAGTTTTGAGCGATTTTAACACATTTTCTACGTTCGTACATATGTGTATACTGCATTGTAGCTTCCATACATTATATTTAGATAAGATTTAGCAGAATTTCTGTCAGTTGATTAGATTACGATATTTACGATTGTAGTTTTTATCTTCCTCTTTTTTTTTTAGTCATTAAGCACATTATGAACTCGTGTTCAAAGATTCAAGGTTACTCTTAGCAAAATATATTTCATCATTTATAATCATTTCAGCTTCATGACGTCTACTGCCGGACATAGGCCTCTCCCAAGGATTTCCAAAATAACCGATCTAGCGGCCTGCATCCAGCGCTTCCCAGCGACTTTGTCAGGTTGCCTTGGTCAGTTCGTCTGACCAACTTGTAAGTGGATGTCCTTCACTTTGTTCGACAGTACGTGATCGCCATTCTAGATACTTTTTGCCCCATCAGCATATAGTATCGTTGAGTTAGTATCCCATAACACAAGTTTACACTTACTTCGGGGCTAGCTCATCAGTGTCATTGTGTATCTAGTTATGTATTTATTGAGCCATCTTAAAATACCCATCAACGTATCAAAACAAACTCACCAATACAACTTCGTGGTCCAACTCCGAATGGCATATAAATATCTTTATGTTTCTCCGCATTTTCTGGAAGGAATCTCTCTGGCATAAATTCCTTTGGACTATCCCAGTACTTAGGATCCATATGCAATGCTTGAATAGGAATCACTACTTTAACTTCTTTATCAATAGTTAGACTTATGTCGTCGAATGTGTATTTTTTTGCGCAAACTCGAGAAACATATCCAAGAGGTGGTAATATTCTCATAGCTTCTTTGAACGCCATTTCTAAATAATGCATATCCTTAATAGCATCGTAACTTAGTTTATTGCCGTGTTTAGCTAAAGCTTTATCAATATCTTCCTGCACTTTTTTCTGTTCTTCAGGATGGTACGCTAAAAGATGTAAAGCCATACTAGTTGAATTCGACGACGTCTCGAAACCAGCTCCGAAGAAAACCATAATTTGACCCAAGAAAACATCGTCTGTGAAATCTACAACAGTGCGTTCGGGTGATCCATCCGCTTTCGTCTTTTCTATTGATTCTATTTCAACTTTTTCCTTTTTCCTTATTTCCAACATCATGTCTAGAAAGTCATTTCTCCCCGATGGTTCATAATTTCTAGCTTTTTGTATCTGTGTTACTAATTGTCGCGCACTGTCTTCAACTTTAGAAAATAATTTAAAGTTTTTAAAGGCATTTGGGAACATTTCTTTCGACACAAGGATCAAAAACTCTTTAATACCAGCGTCAAATGCATCACGGCCAAGTTTCCGAAAATCTGAGTCTTCTTCATTAAGGGAATCAGAATCTAGACCAAACGCACAGGCACCGATAAAATCAGTTGTGTATCTTGCCATTAATTCTCTAGCGTTATAGCATTTTCCTGATTTAGCCACTTCTAATGTTCTTGCTTGTAATTTCTCTGCCCTTTCAATGATAAGAGGAAACATAGCTTTTAATTTAGCACTAGTAAATGCTGGAGTCATTCTAGTTCTCAGCATCTTCCACAAATCTCCTTCAGCAGAGAATAAATTTTGCAAAATAGGCTCTGTAAAACTTCTGTTTGGATTAAAACCTCGATAATAGAAATATGCAAAGTCTGTCACTAATACCTTTTTCACCAATTCAGGATCTCTTAATATAAGTTCTGGATGTGCCGCTCGATAGAAGCCGACAACTTTTTCATTTGGATATTTCCAATACATTTCTTCCGCAGTTTGAACTTTACTTTTTTGCATGAGGTATCCTTTAACATTATTTCCGAGGAAAATCACAGGTTTTTCATGTTTAACACCTTTTTGTTCCCAATATTTAAAATTCTTTGTATTATAAAAGTACACTATAACTGAAACTACGAAAATTAATAATAAAGTTATCATTTTTCCAGCGTGTGTTACGGCAATAGGACTGATATAGATAGAGACTTTGTATTATATATAGAAGCAGTTATCAATGTGTGCTACAGTCATCGAGAGTAATTGTTTAATAGAACAAGTTAAGAGGAAATCGTAGTCCCCTGATTCCTTGCGAGATAGTGCCAGAAGGGCATTTTTTTAAATCTATGGTTATTTGGTATGTCCCTATGATTTCTTTTTTTTATAATTTAATTGTTAAAAGAGATACGAACCTTCATTAACCTGAAATTGGTAAGATTTTCCACTGTGTTCAAACATCTAGCAAACTTTGACGAGATTTTACTATAAAAAGAAAACATAGGGAAATAGCCATAGCTTTTCTTAAATTTTTATTTAAAAAAAAGGAAATAAAGTCGGTTAAGTTTTGAAGGAGAAATCAGGGGACTACGAAACGCTGATTTTGTGTACTTTTCATAGGTATTTTCGGTCTGAGCTGCAGTGGTCTCTATCGCACTTGCTTGGTCGTTGTTCGGGCACAGCGCGACAGCAATAGATTTTATAAATACCTATTTTTCAATTCCGTCAAACTTAATATTTCCTCTTAAACCAGCAAGATATACATGTTTACCACGTGGTCCAGTAACATATATTTAGATGACAAACAGTTTTAGATACTCGTACTTGAACTCTATTCTAACCACGTAAATGGCACGAATTGCTCTTTTTTGTAAAATAAAAATAGTCTGAATGTCGGCTGCACTCCCCCATAGAAGTATCCCGTAAGACATTTAGACTGTCAAAGTAACTAAAGTACACTTGTCTAACAGTTGTTACATCTGTCAATTGTTTTTTTCTCGTAACAGCGTTAGCCGCAGAAATAAGCCTATTAGAAAGTTTAGTTATATGAGCGCCCCATTGAAGTTTCGGATCAATTGTGATTCCTAAAAAGGTAGTACTTTTAACCAGATCGAGTTTCTGACCATTAATTAGTATGTTAACGCAGGCTTGATTAACATTAGGAAGAGATAATCGAATGCATTGGGTCTTTTTCGCATTTAACCTGAGGTTACTGGCTAAAAACCAATCAGTTTTTTTTATGTTATAGGACGGCAAACGAGCAAGCGGGTCACCTGATGGTAAGTGATCACCGCTGCCCATGGATAATTGCAACACCAGGGGTGTAACAAGAGCGTTACCGGCCTTTCAGGGCCCTCCCCAAAGGAGAGACGGGGCCCCGGCTCTCTCACTCACCGAACGAAGCATAGTAGCGGTGAAGCTACTACTCAGACTTCGATTTTCTGTGAGAGTATGGTACTTCCCCGGACGAGCCGGCCCATTCATGCTACTAGCAAAACAGAGTTTTGCCGGTAGCGTGGCTCTACCACAACTGTTGAAATAATTGAAGACAAGGTGCTGGTTTTGCAACATCTTGTGTAGAATGAAGTCCTTAGTGTGCCTCTCTTTGATTGAAATCCGTCAATAAATAACATTTCCATACAAAAGTGTGCAGCCGCCCGGACGATTTGTATGGAATTTTTTTTTTTTTTTTTTGGCTGTTATTTTAATTTTATTATACTATATTGATCTAGTGTAACCCGTTGTATAAAGTAATAAAATATTAATTTTTTATCATCTCCAACTTTTTCGTCTGACTGTATTATATAATGACATTGCAGATTATTAGGGTTATCAAAAACAAAGATATTAGTAGATTTTTGTTTTGCAACCATTTTATCGGAATATTGTCTGTGTAATGTTTAAAGATAAGAAGGTACATAAACTAATATCTTGTTTTGCACGGGTATGTATTGCACCTGTAGAGTAGGCAGGAATATATGTAACTCTCAGGGTTAGCAAAAGACTTTATACGACGCGACATATGTACGAATTATGTATTACTATCTAAATACATAATTAATTTTTTTCTAAAAAAAACAACCGACTTCAATTTTTTAAGGAGTTTCTTCCGTATCTCCAAAGTCCTTCATCATATCTTCACCAAATTAAAATGGGAATGAACCACGGTCTAAACTAGATTATTATACCTAGTATAATTAAATTAAAATAACAGCCAAAAAACAAAAAAAAATTGATATTTCCATACTAATCGCTTGAGCGGCTGCGCACTTTTTTATAGAAATGCCGATTTATTTTTCATTAAACTTTAGTAATTTAGTATAGCCCGTGGTTCATTTTATTACGGGTAATGTACCTTCCACGTTGTATATTGACGGGGTGATTCAACCCCTCAAGTACATTAACACCGATATAATTTTGAATATAATACATATCAACATATAATACCTTTGCACAATGCGGACATATTCCTATTGTTCCTGTAAATGACTCGGGCATGTATAATGGCATTATTAACTAAGCATTGCGTACGATCTATGTCTACCTGTGGTATAAGGTTCAATGCTGTAAGAATTATCTAAAGTTAATAATGAAGTTATGGCCTTATAAGCTTGTCCTTTTTTTTTTTTTTTTTATTTGGTTCACAAAACTGACAATACACAGCAACAAGTATATGTAGGGTATTATATATATTATTATATGTATTATATATTATTAGAGCTTCAAGGCCCATTTACACAGTTAAAGCTGTTTCTTGCCTGTTACTTTGACTGCGAGAAAACGCGCCGTACTTGCGTCATCATAATCAGGTATTTTTAGTCTCCACTGCAGGAGCACGACCCTCTCTGTACTACCGGTGCCATATACTACTGTATGGTGCCATAGCCTACGTCTCCATGTTGGCCAGATGGGTTAAAGAGGTCTCACTGATGTTTATAAGCTTTGTTCAGCTTGTGTTTCCTAAGTCGCCTTTTACGAAATCCCCGGCAAGACTTGGAGTGGAACAAACAACGTAATCTCAGTCCATCCATATAAGTAATTTTAAGATTTAAATTTGTTAGTTGACGTCTTTGGAGAAAACGTGCAGTGCAGTTTGTTGCCGCTTCTTCTGCACTTGCGCCTAGGAAGCGGCGTAAACTTAGCTGTAAGTAACGATTTGACGTCAACATTTGTACAAAACAAAGTGACTATTATTAAGAGATATTATGAATATCCTACGATTAAAAAAAAGAACTATTCTACTCTGCCGGGAACCACACGGCTAACGCGTTTTCCCGTAATGGAAGTGTTTGAAGCAATAAATTATTTACATGGTTGTCGTTTGGTTTCAGACCATGCAAGTCATACGAGTATATTGCTTCAATTTAATTGTATGCAACAGACAAGAAATTGCACTGTGTTTGTTTTGGGTTTGTTTATTTTTTATTTTTTAGGTAAATCTTTAGGGTTGAATCTCATCTATCAGCACGGAACAGCACTTTCTTATGCTGCTATCCTTTTCTGTCGCTCAGAACAGTAATTTGCTAGAGCGAGAGAGAGCGACGGAACGCTGCAGCACGGCCGTTGCTAGCAGCATAGGAAAGTGCTGTTCCGTGCTGATAGATGAGATCCAACCCTTATTGAACACAATGGAACGAAAGGACTTAACGCTAATTCGTTCTCTACTAGTCATTCTTTAGGAAAAACAGAAAAAACTAATTTAATTGTGATAGGCGATGATAGGCGATATTAACTCAACGATACTATATTTTATATGGGATTTACTTGTATAAAGATAAACACCCGGACCCAGGAAAATTAAAAAAATGCAATTTTCAAACTTTAACTAGCTGAAAAGTAAAGATACGAATCTTAATAAACCTAAAACATTGGTAAGATTTTCCACTCTGTTTAAAAATCTAGCAAAAAACTAATACGAGATCAGGTATATTATAAAAAGAAAACATATGAACACAGCTTGTTTCACACATAGTTTGTTTTCGAATGTTAATTAAATAAATAAATAAAATCGGTTCGGTTTTGGAGGAGAAAAATGGGGACTACGAAACGTTGATTTTGTGTAGGTAAGTACTTTTCATAATATTTTCGGTTCTTGTTGCATTGCAGTTATATCTATCGCACTCGCTCGGTTGTTGACCGGACACAGATTTTACAAATAAATACATTTTTTTCAACTCTCTCGACCTTAGTGTTTCCTCTTAATACTTTGTAGGTACATAATATTTGCGATAATAACAAATATTGATATCGCATCAGGAATGCGGATCACAATCTCCCAGGAATTACGAATAGCGACGACCGGACAAATTGTGATGCAGACGACCTGTAGAATACTAGACCAAACAGACAATAATAGTAAGTTTCTTTGCTGAGACCAGATCACATACTCTGCGTTGACTGATTGACTGGGTTATGTGGTACCTAGTAAAAAAAAATTACAAAACCGGTCAAGTGCGAGTCGGAGTTGAAGGCCTTCATATCATAATACTATAAAAATATACTGAATCTAATGAATCAACTATAGTTACCATAATGCAAAGTCATTTCACAATTTGTCAGATAAAAAAATCGGTAATACTGTAATAATAACACTTATCTGTCAAAAATATCTTAATCAAATTTAAGTATTTTTGGAGCAATAAAGTCCTTATCATCATCGTCCAAACGTATTCGCAGTTGCATCCTCAGTGGTAACGCTTCAGGGCCCGGGGTCCGCCATCTAACCTAGGTGGTTTGATGAGGTTACTGGTTTTACACAGAGCGACTACCGTCTGACCTCCCCAACCTAAAGAAATAGGATCCGCAAAGGATAGACCAGAACTCATCGAAGGATATAGATATAAACAAACGCTAGATGGCTATTGGGATCTACAGCTTTACATGCCTTCCGAAGCACGGAATCATCTTACTTTTCAACATTAAAGGTAGATGATTCAAGCTTGCAATATCCTAACCACGCCGGAAATCACTTTTCACAAAGTATGCTTCCCAGTGGGATTTGAACCCACAATCTTTGGATCTCAAAGCCAACGCCTTGTCCGCTGGACCACGGAGGCAGCCCAAGTGACAGGCTAGAGTAAGTCTAGTATTTCAAGTATATGTCAGGAGTACTTTTCCGGTTTTTGTAACCGGATTTTCATCCGGTTACTTTTATTATTAAGGTATTTCACAATTTTTTTTACCTCTATATTAATAATATCAAAAAGTAACAATCCGAAACCGAAAACATGAAATAATTATTTCAATCTGCTCATAATTAATTAAATTATAAGAAAAGGGAAACTGTCAACCTACGAACAATAATTCACTAGAATCGTAAATAATCCCGAATAATCATTCCACGCGATATGTACCGCGGCGGGCCGGGCTTAAAATATGAACAGCGCGGCGCGACAGTTCGCCGTGACACTCGAGTCGTGCGGTTGCGTCGCAAGAAGTTTCCATTTAGAATATTGCTGTGTGTTTGCGATAATCGATTCATTAAAAATTCCGTCATGTGCCGTGAAGTGGTGTAAAAGCTATACAGACATGAAAAACACAGGACTCACCTTTCATATGTAAGTAAATAAACATTTTAATATTGTACCTCACCGCTCGTGGCGTTGACCGCGGCCGTGTTGGTTGAGTAGCCGGCTTAAGGGAGCTAGCTGCTTGACCGACATGACGCGTACGTGACCTTGTCGCGACCAATCGCATGCATCTTTGTCTATGTGTGCGTTCGAGTGTTTCGTTGTAATTACTGCTCGTTTGTTTGCGTAAATGGAATCAGAATCGAAGCGGTGAATGTAGAATCGTTAGGTATCTAGAGAATTATATGTCGATGCTGTCAACTAACAGAAAAAGGATGCACATACTGTGTTTGAGACATCATTTCCATTAGGTATTGTGCGTACGAAAGAGAAATCAAGATGTCCCCACCACGATAACACTTTTCTTCATACTAATATTTTAAATGCTAATTGGGTATTTTACTGGGTCAAAAATAAATTATTTGGTATTGTTATTATAATAAAACGTCACAAAAGAATGCCACTTGTCATTGATCACATTCACTTTGAACGTGATTTTAGATTTATTAATGCAGAACAATAAACGGGCAAGTGCGAGACGGACTCGTACATGAAGGGTTCTGTGCCACCGTACAATGTTTTAAAACGCTGAAGAAACACGTTTCTTGTATGACGACCCCCTTTAATTATGAATCTTATATTATTTTATAGTATTTGTTGTTATAGTGGATACAGTAATTACATAATCGGTGAAAATTTCAGGTGTCTAGCTATTACGGTTCAAGAGATAGAGCCCTGTGACTGACGGACAGACGGACAGACAGCGGAGTCTCAGTAATAGGGTCCCGTTTGCACCCTTCGGGTACAGAACCCTAAAAACGGATATTAAGAGCGCTATTTGACTCAAAAGAACTATTACGTCATAGTTCGATATTTCATACAAATCCACTAGAAAATGATTGTTTTTGACGTTAATAAAAAAGAGTGTGATTTGACTTGTTGTAAAATACCGTATAACCAATTTTCATGCTGTTTTCAGAAAATTATTTCTTTTTAGTATTATTTGTGGTTTCATATAAATATTGTCTAAAAACAAACACAGTGAATTACCCTATTCTGTGATCCGATATAGCAAGTCTAGTTTTATATTGGTCATTAAATATCCGTTGGCCATCCCGAACCCGGTATCCCGGGGACATTAATAAAGGCCAGCTGGTAGCCGGGTCGAATACTAATTATCGAACGGAATAAATGAATTAATTTCCTAATTAGATACGCCTTTGTTTTGTTTCCTGGTAGGAATTCTGGGAATGCGTGTGTTTGAATGTAGAAATTACAACGAAATTATTTAAAAAAATTATATATATATACTTATATATATATAATATCTAATAAAATATACTGAAACTATTTCAAAGATATATTCAGTCCATGATACTGAACAAATTTCCCCAAGGAACATATATCGAAATATGAAAAATATTTTTTGGCGTTCCATGCAAACTCGGATCAGCTCATCAGTCAACTTATATGGGATAAAAATGAATGAAAAACATTTATTACGTTACCAACCCCCGAATGGGGATCAAAACGTAAATAATATCATAATAATAATTACTGACAAAACCATAAGCGATAAGACCGCCCATTGTACCTATGTATATATATTTACAATTTGTGTTTTGTTAATTTTTTTTTTTAGGTGCAATAAAGAGTTATTCATTCATTCATTCAAAACCATTCATCATAACAGACCTGACATACCTCTACATGACAAACACAATAAAATAGTTTACCTTATTGATATAGACGTACAAACAAATACACATAATCTTTCAACCACACACACCGAGAAACTTAGCAAATACACTGATCTTTCCATTGAGCTGAAAACTCAATGGCGGGTAGAGACAGTCAAAACTATCCCAGTCATTTTATCTTCCACTGGCGTTATCCCCAAAACACTTAACAATAGTTTAAAGAGCCTAACAATACATCCGTTAACTTATCTTCTTCTACAAAAGGCGGCAATCCTTAATTACCTGCAGGATCGTCAGACAATTTCTATCTCTTGATTAAGTTTCCTTTCCTTTCTTAACAATATTTTTGTTTGGCCAATAGCCCGTAAAATTATTTAATTCCCCTGAAAAGGGTGTGCAAAAGCATATAAAAACATAATAATAATAAAACACTTTATTGCACCGAAACACTAGATAGACACTAGAAAACACAAATAAGGTGTACAAATAGATTTAAATCATAAAGATTTTTTTTTCACTTATTAGATTATAGATTATATTATTAATTATTATACTCGTATAATAAGAATAATTAATAATATAATCTATTTTCCTAACTAAATTATTATTGTAAAATGTACTAAATATTTGCTGATCTTATTTTGTGTTTTAAAAACAATTTGCATGTAATTGTGCACCTAATTGTGTGATTGATTTTTTAGTCACTGGAATAAACAGGCTTTTTTATTTTTATTTTATTTATTATGCAGACAGACTCGCAGGACAGAATAAATAAATAAATAAAATAAAAATATAATTATATTTGCCTAAATGCCTAATTTAAACAACAAAATGATTTAATTTCAATATTAATTTATAGTTAATCTTGCTGTCAATCTGTCCTTTGACAAATTCCGCACTGGCTAAAGCTAAATCGTGTTAGATTCAATACGATTCACTCTGTCAGTGAGCGTCGCCCCTTTGAGAGACAGCGGTTGCAATACTGCGGATTAAGACATTAAAGGATAATCAAATATATATTTAGTCTAGTAAAGATATAATTTTTTTTTTCATTTCGTTTCATTTTCTTTCTTAGGTCTTTTTTAGTCACGACCCTCTCTATACTGCCAGAGCCATATATTAGCCAGAGCAGTCAGATAATTTGGTCAAGACTTACCACGCTGGCCAGACGGGCTGGAGAGGTCTCCTTGTTATTTATAAGCTTTGTTTAGCTTGTGGTTCCTAAGTCGCCTTCTACGACATCCACGGGAAGACTTGGAGTGGTCTTATTCTAATCTGCCGGGAACCACATCATATTATTTAATTTAGTAATTATATGAGCCATCGTGGTTTTTCTCTTTGTTGTACTTTGTTCCTCCGTCGGAAGAGCTGCCCCCGGCTTAGATCATTTAATACAGGATAAGCCTTACCTGCGCGTTCCCCTCTGCCGAAGTATAAGATCGCATGCTAAATACGTTCATAAAAACTAGTTGCGTAATCGATTATGATCATTATGTGCATCGGTAAAGTATCGAAAGGACGTCTACAAGTGCTCGATTAAAAATGCCAAATTGTGCATTTAACGCATGTAAAAAGAGGTCAAATACTTCTAATCTTTGTAAAGATGGAATAACCTTTAATTTGTAAGTATTTTTTTATTTTATTAACATTGATTTCTATTTAAATGTAATTACTTAAAAATCGATATAATATCTTTCAGTATAGATTACGGAAAAAATAATCGAGTCAAGTTTGCAACTGACTTCCTGCCATCCCAAGCGATTTTTTATCTTATTTACTGCCATAACCATACCAAAAAGATCTATAATCACTTATCACAATGTTGACATACTTCATTTTTCAATGTTATTATTTTTTCACTATCCTTCGACACGAGACTTTCTCATTTTAAATATATCAATTACATTCATAAGGTTCGGTAATTTAAAAAACGATGAGTTGATGACGTAAGCGCACTCCCTACGAGACTATCATATTTTGATGCGCACTCCCCACGAGGCTTGTCTTTTTATGATTTACAACCCTCGTCTTTATTCTCTGGTCATTAGATTTGAATATAGATTAACCACTCAACTGTCCAAGTAAATTTTTGCTACTTTTTGAGTGACGAGACATCGCATTATTATCGATGTCGATAAAAATTACATTTCCTTGATATAGTTTTATTTGTGATATAATTTTAATATCGAAATATTCTCATTTTTTACAAGCTTTTATTTAGTTTCACCTGTCCCGTTGTCTGTCTGTCTGTAATCGAATCTTGCAAGTTAAATTTGACCCACTTCCTGGTTTCCGATTGAGCTGAAATTTTGCACGCATACGTATGTCGCGTGACAATGCAATATTATGACAACATAGATCTGATCTGATGATGGAGCTGCAAGGTGGCCATAGGAACTCCATGATTAAACGACATAACCCCATCAAGTTTGGGCTCGTAATATTCATCTTGACGAGTATTTTCTCTTTAGATGGTATCCAGGGTCTGATGATAGGGCTGCAAGGTGGCCATAGGAACTCCGTGATTAAACGACATAACCCCATCCAATTTGGGCTCGTATGATTTGTCTTCACGAGTATTTTGTCTTTAGATGGTATCCAGGGTCTGATGATAGAGCTGAAAGGTGGCCATTATAACTCCGTGATTAAACGATATAAGCCCATCGAAATTGGGCTCGTATGATTCATCTTGACGGGTTTTTTGTCTTTAGATGGTATCCAGGGTCTGATGATGGAGCTGGAAGGTGGCCATAGGAACTCCGTGATTAAACGACATAACCCCATAACCCCATCTATATATGTTTTTATTATAAAATATACAATCGTTGAGTTAGTATCCCATAATACAAGTTTTTTAGTTTTCTGTTTCGGCTATTTCTTCTTCATTTCGCAAGGTCTTTGGCATTCTTGGGTATATAACTATATTATATTTGGAGAAGAAACAGAGGAGAAGCAGCACAGCTACGGATTCAACCGGGAACGCGCTTAGACGATGAAGAAGATGATAAAATATATATTGTTGAATTAGTATCCCATAATACAAGTTTATTAGTTTTCTGTTTTGGCTATTTCTTCTCCACTTCGCAAGGTCTTTGGCCTACTTGGGTGACCATATTATATTTGAAGAATAAAAAGCGGGGAAGCGTCACAGCTAAGGATGCAACCGAGAACGCGCTTAGATGAAGAAGATGATAAAATATATATTGTTGAGTTAGTATCCCATAATACAAGTTTAAATACTAAAAAACTTGTATTATATTGTAGTATGCTTGAAGCGCCACGTAGGCAGTTTAAATAATAAAACTTGTTAAACTAATTAACAAGTTTTATAGTATTCGTGAAGCGCCACGTGAAACTAAATAGATACTAAACAAGTTCTATTATTTAAACTGCTCACGTGGCGCCTCACGTAATGCATTAACTTCTATCCCGAATTTCCGACATAATTATATGAAAACATTCCAGAGTTAAAACGAACGTAATTTTTTTTTCCGAAATATCGATGTCGATATTTTTTTTTGTTGTTCAATCCTTTTGCACTAGGGTGTATTATTACGTGTACATACACATCTGTTTTAGTGTGAGTCTTGCTAGTGTGCAGAAAATAAACTAGTGTGTCAATTTTACGTAAGTGTGCGTTTATAACGACACAAATTATTTTTGTGACTGTGTGTGTTTTTTAGATGGAGTAGTACCCCCCACACCAAAAACGGCAGAAAGTTTTGTAAGAAGATTTGTCTGCGTAACTTATCCTGTATTAAATGATCTAAGGCCCCCGGGCATAAACCCTCGGACAACTTGGAAGTGCCTGAATCGACTGCGTATTGAGAAAGGCCGATGTGGGCACGACCTTGCGAAGTGGCGCTACATTATATTGACAAAACGGGGGCCCGTTGCCTATGTGGTCACTCCGATCAGACCATGCAGCACCTTCTCTGGTGTCCTTCTTGCCTGACCAGCTGCACGAAACCTATACACGGCGTCCGAAAGTGGCATAAGAGTGGCTCACTGGAGTGACAAAGTTTAACGTGTCTTTTATGTATTTATTCATATTATTTATTCAAGTACACTTGGAAATTTACAAACAGACACATAAAAAAAAATAAGGAAAACATAGTACTTAGGTGCTACTTATTTCTAAAGAAATTTCTTCCAGTAGACCAGCGAGAAGAAATGGGAAAAAAAGAGGTAATTGGCGTGTACCTACAATACAAAACTAAATAAATAAATAGACAAGATACATACCTACATAAGCATACATAAATATACTTACATAAATATATAAATAAATATATATTCATAAAGCATATATACAATAAATACATATATTAATATTTCTAAATATATTAGGATGATAAATACAGATAGAGATCTTTTACTCGTTTCTTGAACGTCGTTATGGTTTTAGACTCTCGAATGCTCGGTGGTAGCTGATTCCATAGCCTAACTGCCTGCACGGAAAAGGAGTGAGTATAGGTAATGGTGCTGTGTTGGGAAATTAAGGATGGATTTACGGGCAGATCTACAAGGAGCGTCGACAGAACGTGCGAAAGAAAACCGTTCACGCAAATAAGGAGGATATGAGGGATTGTACAGGACGTTGAAGAGGAGGCAAAGGATTCTAGTGTTCCGGCGAAGACGGATGGGGAGCCACTTGAGTTGTTTGCGAAAGTCAGAGACGTGGTCAAATTTCCTTAAGCCAAAGATAAAACGAATATACAAATTCTGCAAACGTTCAAGCTTAGTAAGAAGCTCTTCTGTAGCGTCAAGGAAACAGGCATCAGCATAGTCAAGAAGTGGGAGTAATAGGGAATGACAGAGTTTTGTGCCCAACGATACGAAAAGAAGAAGAAGTGTTATATAATTGGTTAACGTACTGATACGTACTATATTAATTACGCCTTTGTCTCTAACGGGACAGACATACCCCATGGCAATAAGACTCAAAGGCCATTTTTAATAAACTCAAACTTATTTTTTACATCAACGTTATGTGAAAAATAAGTTCACATTCGTTTTGAACGAGTTCAATCAAACTATTTTTTTTACTTTAATACATATAATTGTCATTGTTTTCGATAGCTTGCATCCCTTTGCTGGGAATAAGCCTTTCTCAAATACCTATATTTTACATCATGCATAAAATTATAACGCGTATTTAACTGCACGATTATTTTACATCAATATTTATTTAGTTAATCTTGCTGTCAGTCCGAAGTTTGACAAAGGCAATTGCTGAAGCAATCATGTCAGATTCACTCTGATAATTCAAAATTCAAAATATCTTTTTGCGGCGGCTATAGTGGTGCTGACCTTCGCGCCGAGCCGTACCTGACGCAACGCATATCCCTCGCAATACAGCGGGGGAATGCTGCAAGTGTTATGGGCACTTTTGCGTCAGGTACAATTCGGGGCGGACTTTTGGACAAATAAATAGACGTGTATTCTTCAATACTAAATATTGTACTAGATTTATTTGTGTACAAATATCTTTACTATCGTAGGATATTTATAATATCTCTTAATAATAGTCACTTTGTTTTGTTTTGCACAAATGTTGACGTCAAATCGTTACTTACAGCTAAGTTTACGCCGCTTCCTAGGCGCAAGTGCAGAAGAAGCGGCAACAAACTGCACTGCACGTTTTCTCCAAAGACGTCAACTAACAAAATAAAAACTTAAAATTAGTTATATAGATGGACAGAGATTACATTGTTTGTTATGTCATAATTAAACGTCATAAAATAATTAATATTGAACGTCGCACCCTTCGATCATATATTCTATCAAAGCCAGCCAGTAAATAAATGTCGGGCGTCGTCCGCCACTCAATCGGCTATGAAAATCAGTGGACTCGTATAGATTTGTCGCCAAAAGCTCCCTTAAAGCAATCAAAGGCCTACACCAACCTTTGATTGTAATTTGTAAGGAAAAAAGAATTTCTTACGTTTTATTAACTTGTTCCTGGCTGAATACGCAGTAGCGTCAAGCCATTAATACAAAAAAAAAATGTGGATTCAGTTTAGACGAATACATTACTAGAAAATAATATTTATAAAGCTTCGATTATGGAGAAAATATGTCACAATATTATTCATATGTTAGAACTCCATCATTATCATCATATCAGCCACAGGAAGCTGGACAAGGCCTTCCCCCAAGGATTTCCAAAACGACCGATCGGAAGCGGCCTGCATCCAGCGTTTTCCTGTAACTTTACTCAGGTTGTCCGACCACCTAGCAGGTGGGTCCTATGCTGCACTTGCCGGTACATGGCCGTAATTCGAGAACTTTTCTGCCCCATCTTCCATCGGTTTTTGCGCTATGTGCCTTGCCCACTGCCACACCAATGATAAGAGCTAATAAAGCAGTCAGCTTGGCTACTCTTTTATCAGTATCGTCTCTCTTCGAAAGGCTCTTTAAGCCGTTGGCACCGGCTTTCATCATTGTATGGATACGTCAGATGCCTTTAAGCATCTTGAAAAATCTGACCCAGTGTAGGCTACAATAAAAAAAAAAAATTCGTGTGTACACGATTTTTTTTAATGATTCCTATAGATATCAATTTGCAAAGAATTCTTATCAAGTTTGTAATGTCATGAAGACATGATGACTGAAAAATTATTTTTGGAACATCGGTAAGATTATTAAAAAATATTTTACACATATTTTTTCTTTTCTCTGAGAAACAATAAATGACGAACATACAGTGCATTTAAATTTCGCATGACGTCACGCTTTCGTACGATTTTACACATCGTTGACATCTCAGGCCCGACTTTAAAACTTAGATACTCTGTATCTTTGTGAATTTTTACTTTTTTGATAAACTGAAAAATATGGGTACATTATTTTTGGATAATGTAACTAACGGACTAATTAGAATAATACTTTTCTGACCCAGTCATCATACCTGCTTGATCCGCCGCCTAGTGTACAGAGAATTCCGTGAAAATGCATTATTCACAGCCCAAAGGATGTATTTGATTATATGTAAGCACTGGACAGATTTAGCACGAGTGGGGCTGGCACGCGTCTGAGCGGATTAGAGTGAGGCGGATGTTAGTTCATTTACGGTAATATTTTATGAACGAACGGATTTGTTTCTGGCGTTATACATTTTGAGAATATTATGATTGCAGCTTTTTCTCCAACTATCTTCAAAAAATCTTCCTATGCTGGCTGGTCTGCAAGACCTTAATCGTACCTGCTGCTTCTCTTCTTTTAAATGTGAATCAGGTTAAGTCTTTAATCGCTATGGCTCACCAGGTGACTTACTAACAATTAAAAATAATATTGTTTCTGCAACGGTGCGCTGGCAGTCACGATGTTAATAGGCAACGCGGCTAGCAACCTATCACTATTTTGTTTCTTTTTTCCATCTTATCGCCCATCACCACGCAAGCCCAAGGCCCCAAGATCCAAAAGTGGCCTTTGGGTCTTGCGGTCTTGGGCTCTGTCTGCTCCGTTAATAAATACGTGACATTGTAAAATATCTCCAATTTGGTACAATCTTCGGTATCCTTGCATTACATAGAAATGCTTATCATCTTCGGAAAGCGCAAGATCTTTAAAGCACAGCAGCTGAGGTTGAAAAAAAAGACAACCATGCGAAAAATGTAATTCAATCAATTTTCTAGATTCTTATTTTCCATCTACAAACTACATTTTTCTTTTCCTTGCCACCTGTCAATTGCTCGACCCTAGCTCAATAATTAACAAAATTACAGCAAAAACCATCAATCATAAACATACTTACTAAATTTTCTTATCCGCAAAGCCATAAAAAAAATATTAAGGGTCAGTTCACACCGAGACGCGTTGCGACGCGACGTAGCGCACACTTTGGAAGAAATATAGAACTTGTTTACTCACAAAACGTGACATTTCAGTGAAAGCCCGCTGCGCCGCGGTATGCAGCGCTGCACAGCGCGGCATAGCAGGCTGACGCTGAAATTAGTATCTTTTTGTCTAGTAAACAAGTTCTATATTTATTTATTCATTTTTTTATTTACAAAATTTATGTACACAAAATACAAACAAAGAAAAAAGGTAAGAAAATAGAGTACATAGATACTGCTTATTTCATAAGAAATCTCTTCCAGCAGACCCAAGAGAGGAAAATAGAAAAAAAACAGGTAGAAGTATACTTTTTCCAAAGTGCGCGCTACCATAGATTAATAAATAGTTACTACGCGCTACGTCGCGCGTCGTCGCGTCGAGTCGCGTCTCGGTGTAAACTGGCCCTAAGGCTAGTCGTGCACGTCGGGTCACCGCCGTCTTGTATCGGCCATTTTTCTTTTTCCGCCCGCCACCTGTCAGCTGCTCGACCCTAGCATTTGTCAGCTGACCGTTGACGAGAGCGGTCGGCGATTTATTTTTTGCCGCTGTAATCTGCTTTCATGACGCGCTGTGAAATACTTTTTTCAGACTGGAAACCTTTTTATTTTGATAGTGATCCCGTATGAGTTTACTTTCGTGTAAACATCTTGTAAACTGAAGACATCCAAAGTATCTAAAACAGATATTTATTTAAGAAGAAAGTACACAGGCACCTTTCTTTAAAATTTTCTTTAAAAAAGGCTCCGGCTCTCTCACTCACCGAACGAAGCATAGAAGCGGTGAAGCTACTACTCAGACGTCGATTTTCTGTGAGAGTGTGGTACTTCCCCGGACGAGCCGGCCCATTCATGCTACTAGCAAAACTGAGTTTTACCGGTAGCGTAGCTCTACCACAACTAAAAAAGTCTACGAGACTCGTGAAAGAAAAGTGATCTCATTATATACATAATAATTTATTTTGAGTAGGTACTAATTACTTGTTATACCTATTGACATTATTGGTAACTGCGTGTGATGTGATATACTGGTAGCCTATAGTCCAGGCCTAACCTAGTGTAGAAGTTAGTGTTAAAGCTAAGTATTGTAAGTGTTTTGGATAAAAGTACTTATTGTTAGGAGACTAGCGCCATCTGCGTGTGATCTCCACAAACACGGGCAAGATTATCGATTTAGCGATATTCCGGCTGTCGAGCGCGGATTGTATTTGCCCGGCTAGGAAATAATCATTGTCTTTGCGTCAAAGTCTCGACTGACATTGTGAATGTATATATATAATTTTGTATTTGATATATTGCGAATATTTCGTGAAGAATTGTCGCTAATTATTGTTTGATTATGTGCCCAATTTGTTTGGAACGGCGTGGAGCCGAAAGTGTTTGTATTACGTAAAGAACAGTGATTTGTGTCAAATGTAAAACGCGTGACATGGCGTCATTATAAATTGTTGGTTTTTACCTATTTCCTGTGTGGAACGGAAGTATTTGTTATGTGAATAAAATTGACTATAAAGGAAACTTGTTGTGCTGTGTTGGAGTGGTGCTATAAATACGACGTATTCGTTTGGGGCGACATACATGAGCTCATGGGGAGGTTGGTTTAGGGACCCTATTTTCTTCACCACTGACTTGGGACCCGTGCTGGGACCTAAGGCCGTCGCCAGCCCTGAGTAGGACTTAGGGCTCGACGCGAAGGCCAGGCGAGGCTGCCTGAAGACTGCGTGGATGCGGTAAGTTTTGTAATTAGTTTAATTACTTTTAATTAGAATAAGGTTTAACTCATAATTAGGTTAGGAGGTTCCCTGGACCTTATCCAGGGTGGTAGCAGACTGCGTAGGTTTGTTTGTGTGTTTGTTTGTTGCCGGTGGGATTGCCGGACTCGTACCAAGAGCGTAGTTAGTAACATTTCTTGGTAGCTGAACGTAATCTTAGCTATCTGCGCCAACAGTAAGCTTTTTAGTTCTCATTGCCCAATCGGAAATCTTTTAACTTAAAGTTGGATGGCGGCCACAGACAAAGAGAACGACCTAAAAAGACGCCGGGGGAATGTGTTAAGGCCTTACCTAAATTTTACGGGGTCCAGTGCTGCCCCCATTTAAAATAAATCATTTCAAAGAAAACGGAGACATTATTTAAAATTTTGCTACTATCAAGTGCTAGTTAACTTTTCAAAGTATTTCACGAACTACTGTTTACAGTTTATAATGAGAATGTTAAGCTTTACTACGCACATTTGCAAAAAACGGCCACTTTTAGAAAATGCTTATTATTAGAAAAAGCTTAACGTTCTTACTTTAAACTGTAAACATTAGTTCATAAAATACTTTGAAGGGTTATCTAGGACTTGGTAGTAGCAAAATTTTAAATAATATCTCCGTTTTCTTTAAAATGATTTATTTTAAATGGGGGCAGCACTGGACCCCGAAAAATTTAGGTACGGCCTTAAGCGGGACATCATGGACAGGGGGGTCAGTACAGATAGAATAAATGCTAGAAAACGATAGACTTGACATACAGAGCCGACCCCAAATAGGGATAAGGCGAGGAAGATGATGTTAGAGAACAAACTATTAATTGTCTATGCCAACACTTAAAATAAAAAAAAAGAAATGATGTAAATATGACATGATCTACTTCCGCCACGCTAAGATCATGCTGTGTTACATTTGCTGATTAATTAAGGAGATCGTCGTCGACTGGTTTGGGGCCCCGCAACATCACAAATTAATCCAGGAGTTTTACAGGTTAGTGGTGGCACACGTGGAAGGATATTTCTCTTTGGGTTGATGTACATTCTTCTTCTTCATCTAAGCGCGTTCCCTTTTGCATCTTCAGCAGTGCTGCTTTGGAGCCAGGGGTGCGTTTTCCCGCTTTTTCTTCTCCAAATATAATATGCATGTCAATGGTCACCCAAGGATGCCAAAGATCTTGCGAAGTGGAGAAGAAATAGCCGGACCAGTTAAAATGGTTTGGCTGTAGTTTTACGACCAGCCAACCGGCCGGTCAATCCTCTTTGCGAATGTATTTGTGCAAAAAGTTTAACAACCGGCTCGACGTCAACTCTCCTTGGAAAAGCAATTGTAGCACGAGATGTTTGTGCTTAATCCTTTAGTCGCCTCTTAAAACATCCACAGGAAGAGATGGAGTGGTCCTATTCTAACCTGGAAATACATGGATTGATGTACGAGTAGAGTATTTAAAAAAAGTTTAATTATTCTCGTTATTTTAGGTTATTAGGTCAAGTAGTGTTGTTAGGTCAACCAATTGAACGAATGAACTATACTAATTTGTGAAATAAAGAAGGCAAAAGAAACCACTAGTTGCATACAATTACACCAGCCTGGCTCTAAAATGTGGAAGACGCGTAACTTACCTGATCAAAGCCATTTAACATTACCTATAGGAAACTACAAATTAGCGTGGGATGTTCGTATAACACAGTTAATCAAGGCACATCCGGTTCCGGGAATATAATTGTATAAAGACGAGCCGGCTCCGAGTAATGGCAAATGTGATTAGTCCTTAATTTGTTTGAAGTTGCGGATTGCTGATGGGATTTAGAATGGCAGTTGAACGAACGATACATACAAATTTATGTCTTTGTTTCTTACTGGACAGACATAGCTTAGGGCCGTAGCTCAGTAGAGAAAATTAATTAACGAATCTATAACAAGAAAGGGACATATGGGAGGATATTCAGTGTTTTGACAATGACATAAGAACAAAGTGCCTGCAAAGATCTACCTTAAATAATAAAGTTAAATTAATTAATTAATTTAACTTTATTACAAATGTAATAGGCGGACTTAAAGCCATACGCTTTATCTACCAGTCAACCCACTGGTGATTCCGAGGAAAAGAAAACTTTATACAGGGTCTATAACAAATTATACTAAAACTATTTAAAGGATGGATTCAGTCCATGACACTGAACAACTTTCCCCAAGGAAAATATATCAAGATATGAAAAATAATTTTTGGCCTCCCATATAATGACCGCTCAGCTGATCAGAGTTTGTATGAAAAGCCAAAATTACACAATTAAATTAAACAATTATTTTTCAAATTTCGATATATTGTGTTCCTTGGGGAAAGTTGTTTAGTATCATGGACTAAATTCACTCTTAAGATAGTCTTAGTTTACTATGTTGCACGTTATATATATTTTTATTTATTTTTGAACGGTATTTTATTTGATTCGTATAAGTTTCCACTCTTTTAAAACATCTAGCAAACAAATTTTAGGAGATTATATTACAAAAATAAAGCAAAGAAACACAGCCATTGCTCTTCTTAAATTTTTAATGAAAAAGAAATTAAATTTGTTAATGTGAAGATATAGGTCAGACAGAAAATTCAAAGCTTATGTAAAGAAAGTACTTCGTGAGAAGGCTTATTATAGGACCGATGACTATCTTAAAGACAAAAAGGTCTGGCTTGAGCTTGGCGCGGGTCCCTCTTAAAGGTTTGTATACTTAGACATGTCATAATTTAGGTACATTGGTACATACTAAATTTACAAATTGACATTATTTTAAATTTCGTAATTCTTATAATTCAATTTAATTATGACATAACAAACAATGTAATCTCAGTCCATGCATATAACTAATTTTAAGTTTTAAGTTTGTTAGTTGACGTCTTTGGAGAAAACGTGCAGTGCAGTTTGTTGCCGCTTCTTCTGCACTTGCGCCTAGGAAGCGGCGTAATCTTAGCTGTAAGTAACGCTTTGACGTCAACATTTGTGCAAAACAATTCAAAGTGACTATTATTAAGAGATATTATAAATATCCTATGATAATAAAGATATTTTGAATTCAATTGAAAAAAAGGCAAATGGCCTTGAAGTGTGAAATAAATTGTTAACTAGTAAATATGGTGATAATTTCCATATTGCTCTTCGTCATGCACTAGATAGCCCTTTAAATTATTTTATAAAAGGTCTTAATTATAAACTGCCGTTTAAACTATTATTGGTGATCCGTCTAGCTTTAAAACTTGCCGTGGCCACTTTTGGCGTAGGCAAGTTTTAAAGCTAGACGGACTAATGTAAATACTTTCAACGGTGGTTCATAAAATAATTTAAAGGCCTATCTAGTGCAATATGGAAATTATCACCATATTTACGAGTAAACAATTTATTTCACACTTCAAGGCCATTTGCCTTTTTTTATCAAATGAGGGCGCCACTTTAAGGCTATTTGCCTTAAAGTGGCGCCTTCACCTTAAGTTTTGTATAGGTTTTTTCGGTCCGAGCTGCAGTTGTCTCTATCGCACAGCGCAACAGTCCTCCAATGCAGGAACACGGCCCTCTATGTACTGCCAGAGCCATATATTAGCCAGAGCAGTCAGAGGATTTGGCCTACACTCTCCACGCTGGCCAGACGGGTTGGAGAGGTCTCATTGATGTTTATAAGCTTTGTTAAGCTTGTGTTTCCTAAGTCGCCTTCTAACGTGGCGCAAAAGTACTGGCACTAAAGAAAATACTTTTATTTTTTTTATATGACATTTTCTGTCATTCTGTTGTTGAAAATTGTGTAGTGAACAAATGTAAAATACACTGAAAATAAACATGGACCGTTTTACTCCCCAAGAACGTGGAATAAACACTATGGACTTAGTGAGGGACGCTTTTCCAGGCCGAGTTATCTCTCGTTTTGGCGATTTGCCTTGGCCTGCAAGATCACCCGATCTGACCAGTCCAGACTTCTTTCTTTGGGGTTTTTTGAAATCTCGGGTGTATGTGAACAAGCCACAGACTCTCGCAGCTCTAAAAGAAAACATTCGTCAAGAAATAACGAACATATCGCAGGAAGTGTTACGGCAAGTTATGCAAAATGTCATAAATAGGGCTCAAATGTGTATCAACTCTGGAGGTCACCATTTAAAAGACATCATCTTTAAATCCTAATGGTACGAAATTTAATGGCACAAATATACATTTAAAAAAACCTAAATCTAGTTTTCTAATTTAGAAAAAATGTTATAGCTGAACCAAATAGGGTCTTTACTTTTGCGCCACCCAGTATAACATCCACAGGAAGACTTGGAGTGGTCCTATTCTACTCTGCCGGGAACCACACGGCTTAAATATGACGATGAAATATGCGACAGCAATAGATTTCACAAATACCTATTTTTCAATTCTCTCGACCTTAGTGTTTTCTAAGTCCTTAGTTTTCCTTTCCTTGTTCGCAACTAAAACAAAGTATTCCACAGGGCGTCATGTAAGCAGATTCCAAAAAAATATATCGCCCGCTGATCGTTCTCCTCAACGGTCAGCTGACAAATTCTAGGGTCGAACAGCTGACAGGTGGCGGGTGGGACAAGTAAATTACTTGCTCAGTTTTCTTGATAACTTTGCGAACAAAGATAGATAAAAATGTATTTGTAGGACAAAAAACAAATGCAATAATGTCATAAAACAAATTAGAAAAGAGTAGAAGTAAAAAAATCGATTTGCAGCTTGAAAATTGTCCAACTATAGAACCGTACAACTATAAATTCGTCCATATATAGAAACGTCCAACTAGAAAAATGTTTATATGTCGTATATATCCCAAAATAGTCTCCGACACAGCATGTGCTGGGTTTGAACAACGTGATATTGTATCTGTAATTGTAATTGACCAAGCAAGCGAAGCGCCTCAGTTTCGAGATGGGCCAAAAATGCTTTCGTCCGTCTCGCCTACAGGTTGCATGCAGTGTTGCAGGGGAACTTTAGTGTAGCGTTATTTATTCAAAATTGATAGACCCACTAAGGACTTCATTGAATACAAGATTTTGTAACAAAGATCCAAAAGTGGAGGGAAGAAAAGGGGTGAAGTTCGCTGTAGCGTTAGATATATACCGATTTCAATAAAAATTACGGCCGCCAATTGTAAGACAATTTGATTGTGGAACAATAAAGTTTAAAAATAAATAAATAAAATAAAATAGTTTTGCTAAGATAGGGGAAAGAAGAAGTCTGATTGAGAAAGTGTCGGTTATTGCGTGGTTATAAGAGCTCGCGAACTCTAACTGTTCTCATGGAACCTGTAGTAATGACTTCCATATTATCTTTCTTATGAAATTTGTATGCAAACCTCCTCTAAACTTCAGTAAATCTAATGAGCAATGTATCAAGCTAGTTAGCATCGCCGTTACCATTGTAATCCTATAAGTTGACAATCCAATTTCGTTTGACAACTCCCCATGGAAATTGTGGAGGAAGGGCGATGGCGAGGAAGATTTTGAAACGATATTGTAGTGAGTCGTGTGGTTCCCGGCCTTGAATTGAACCATTGCATCTCTTTCCGTAGATATTGTAAAAGGTATTAAAATAAGGAACATGGAGGAAGGTTGAGCAGGCGGCTGGTCGTATAACGTTTGTTCTGGCTTTTTCTTCTCTACCTAACTTCACAGGTTTCAGGATCTTTACGTCCTCACACGTATTTAATTTTTTAACAATGTAATCTGGGTACCATTGGAAAGTTATTTCTTTACACTTTGCCGTGTTCCTTGAATTATTCTCACATGATTCTTACACACACCAAGCATTTTAATTATGTTACCATGTTTTCGTATGGTTTTCGCTTATAAAATGTTGAAAGTACTAGGCGCATAGAAGCTAGCAAGCGAATTGAAGTTTATGGAGATAGTTACAATTGAACGGGACGAAACATCCAAAAAAGATATCGTTTCTGTATCGTTTGTCACTATAACCCAGTCAGTACCAACTAACAGCATCACCAATTATCCCATACCCCAATGGACTGGAATGCTACAATCAGATTACAAACATCCATTCCAGGAGTTGTTGGATATTATGACCTTATATATAAACATTAATATTTTTTAATTCGATGAACATGACTCAAATTAGACTATGGATTTTTTTACATACATACTCAAAGCACAAAAATACTATTGAAGTTAAAACTAAACTATAGACTAATAGGAAAATAAATTAGTTCATGCGATATGGTGCATAGAATGCTGGCTGCGTTTCCTCTCTGAATAGCTATACTAATTCGTTGAGCAAAGAAGCAGCCAGCCCTCTTGTCACCAGCGCGGCAATTAGGCGCGGATTATCTCTTTGAAGAATTCCCTTGCGTGTGGTCCCATTACCCAAACGTTTCCATGGACTGTTTCAATATGGATTTATAAATAAAAGATAAGATATTATTATTTACGCAAAATAAGGTTACACAAAAAATACAATTGAATATAGCGCGGGTGTACTTTCTTATACAGACAAAAGTTTAACAGATTTTCGTTATTTAGAAATTTTATCATGTCATAGAATAATCAATCTATATGTAGGTTACTCAGTATAAAGAATTTTTAATAATAGATTTTCGTTGCACAGAAAATCAATAATTAGAATGTTTGTTATGAATAATTTGAAATCATAGAATTTTATTACAAATAACATTTGCTTTTGCGATGTTTCTAATATCAAATTAAATATTATTATTTTTAATAAGTTTAGTTAATATAATATTTATAACCTATAAGTTTGCCCTATTCTAGTAAAATGGATAAAAGTTTCCCAGCAGTCGCAAGTCCCAAGTTGGTCGCAGTTCTAACCTAACCTAACCTATAAGTATGCCGTAACCTATATTGTGGTAGCGATTTATAATGTATTCTAACTTATTACATGGTATTTAATTTGACTAAACAATGTTTTCACTTAATACTTCCTTAAATAATAATTTTCAGTAAAATAAAATTCCATGAAAGATTATACCGAACAAACAATATTCTTTAAAGAACTAGCTACTGTTTGATTAGTTTGTTAAATGAAAATATGAGATTCTAAAATTCATTGAACTGTGTTTCTATAAATTGTGTTTCATTCAAGTAAATAGTCTTTGAAACAATAATATTTCAAATAAAAATATAAGAATTAAATATTCTATGAAAAATTTTCTGTGAATCGAAATTCTATGAAATTTCAGTCTGTGAAACAAGGGGCACCCATATAGCGCTCTATAATTAAATTGTATCATTCATGGTTTGAGCACAAATTACAAACATTTTAAGTGTATAAAATAGTTATGGTTGTATGAGTAATGAACTCTTTGCGTGTACTTTTTCTACAATTAAAAAGAATGAAACGGGAAAATACTGTCGCGGTGTATTTTGTATTGTTTTCGAGTTCATAAAAACAGATTGTTATACCTACATTTTAAGATATAATAATACAATGTTGAAGTTATTTCAGTTATTCCTGAGTTCAAGAAGTACATTGAACAATAAGTTACATCATTTTGGGATTCATTACTTGTTAATTATCTTTCACAAACACCTTTCGTTTTGTTTATTTTTAGAAAATAAAAGAATCTCAACAGATTCTTCCTGCTTTTCGGTCACGGCCAGAACTTTTATAGCCATTAAAACAGCAATCTCTTCACAAAACTCCGAAAATCATTACTTATAATTTAATTAGTCGTGTCAACTAATTTGGCGTCACCGTCCGCAAAAAATTGAATTTCCGCGAAATTAATTTAAAATCACCCCCAAATTAATACGGTGTGGACCCTATTTCGGGCGACTGTCACACCAAAGCGAATCGTATTCGAATTTAATTAATTAAGTTAGACTTTGACGTGAGCGGAGCAGAGCGGACTTTGAACCACTAATAGGATTTTGTATTCTTTCCCTTGCGATCTATTTTTTTATGTCATAGGACGAAAAAAAAATGTAGAGTAATTTTTAAAACATTAAATATTGCTTGTCCTCTATATAACTATCTTCAACCTATATCAATATTTAAAAAAAAAATGATCTGTCAATAAATAATGAATGTAGCGAGAGCAATGTGATATTCTCGACTGCCACAAAGGGAAGATTTTCCCGCGAAGCATGGTGTTGCGCGGGGAACAGCGGCTCCGACGGCAATAAACTAAAACTATTTTAAAGGTGAATTCAGACCATGATACTGAACAACTTTCCCCAAGGAACATCGGTTGACTTTTTAACCAACTGCAAAGAGAAGATTTTCGGGAGGAACAGCGGCTCCGACAACAATAAACTGAAAATATACTGAAACTATTTCAAAGGTGAATTCAGACCATGATACTGAACAAATTTCGTATCATGGACTGAATTCACCCTTAAATAATTTCAGTATATTATGATAGACATTATATATGTCGAGTTGCAACTAAAACTGATATTGAGATGTAGGATACACAACCGGAGCTGTAGTATTTTTTATGAGATATCTCCAACAAACATTTGCCCCATAAAATTTAGTTCATCATTGTTCAAATTGATGAATTGAATTTCAACTTACCCGAATGAAAGTATACCAAAATACGAAAAATTTTACGCATCCCATACAAATGCAGCATTTATATGGTGATGAATTTGCCATTTATTTAACATAATTAAAAGCGCCTTATATTCAAATAGTTAACATCATAAAACTATACCGAACGTGTGACCGCGGCCCCTTTAATTTGTAATTCGAAGTTCGTTTGGGACAACCGAGGTCTTTATTTGGGTAGAACCTACATTAAGAGGGCCCAACTGTCCTTTCCATGCCAAAATGGCGCCACTTGTGATGGGAAATAATTAGTCCTTGTTTGCGACCGCCTTTTTGTTGACGGACTGTTCTAACTTCGAAGCATTATTATTATGGACACGCATATTGTTCTGGAGAGCAGATGCGACTGTGTGATTGAGGTGTGTTTTGTTTTCAGAATTCCCTTTACATTTTTGTGTTTATTGTCACGCGAATCGCCTGTGGTATTTGTGACAGGACCTATTAAGGAAGTCTCCATATTTACTGAATATTTTGTTTTCACCCTTATATCATGGGACTTTTGGTCATTAACTATGGGGAAGTGCATGCAATTCAAACATCACCATCATACAAAGATTGCAAAATAGCCTCCTCAGCTCAACATAGCCAACACACCATGGCTTGTCTATCACCAACAATGAAATCTATAAGGAATTGCAAATTATATATATATATAAGGAGGAGATAAATAAATAAATATATAGGGACAAACCAAATTACTTTGGGGCTAGCTTAATTATTACTTTGGGGCTAGCTTAATTAAGATTAAGGATTAAGAGTTAGTATCTCGTAACACAAGTTCGACTGACAAAACGACCGATCGGAAGCGGCCTGCATCCAGCGTTTTCCTGCAACCTTGCTAAGGTCGTCCGACCACCTAGCAGGTGGGTATCCTAAGCTGCACTTGCCGGTACATGGCCGCCATTCGAGAGCCTTTCTGCCCCATATCATCATATTAATTAAATTTAATTTTATTGTTTCAGGTTGAATCGAGATTTAATAAATTTAAGTTAATTTAAAATAAGACAGGGACTTGTGGAATGATAAGGGGAAGGCCTTTGCCCAGCAGTGGGAAACAAGATCTACAGGTTAGCAAAATCTCTTTACTTCCCTTACGAACAAGCGGGCGAAGTTACAAGTGTACTTAAGACGATACACGGAGTCCAGTGCTGCCCCCATTTGAAATAAATTATTTGAAAGGAAACGGAGATATTATTTAAAATTATAATCTAGTAAATCCTAGATAACCCTTCAAACTGTTTTATGAACCACTGTTTACAGTTTAAAGTAAGAACGTTAAGCTTTAGTTTGCATTTTTGCGAAAAACGGCCACTTTTGGCAAAAATGCTAAACTAAAGCTTAACGTTCTCACTTTAAACTGTAAACACTTAATATGTGTAACATTATTTTCTTGTGTTTTTAATAAAAATAATCTGTCTATGTCTTATACAAGACTTTGTGCAGGTGGTTGGGTATAGGAGACAGTTCAGTAGGTGGTTCATAGCTTAGCAGGGGTACCCACAGTTACGGGCCTCCGAAGGCATGTAACCCCATTTGTGTAGGTTCTAATTGCATCTGCTGGTTCGAGTACGAAGCCGGTTAGATGAGTTCCACAAAGGCCAAGTGCGAGTTAAACTCGACTGTAGAGGGTTCCATACGTTAATTCAATTATCTAAGTTCCATTAGTTCAAAATCTGACCCAAATTTTCTTATAATAACCACGCAATAGCAAAATAAAGGTCATCCCTTTGTCGCTTTATTTTAGGTCATAGGAAAAAGTAACATAGTTCGTCAACCAGACAAGTATTTTTTTTTATACAAACAAGCTTAAACTAAAAAATTTAAAGTAGAGCACTTTCAAGACGAATCAATTGAGCCCAAACTCGGTGGGTTGATGTTTTATCACGGAGATGCCGTGGCCACCTTCTGGCTACATCATGAGATCAGGTCATTGGTACCATAATATTGTCTATTAGTATATTGTCACCCAACTTACATAAGTATGTGAAGTTCCAGCTCAATCGAATAATATATTATAGAAAAAGGGTCAATTTTTTTTATAAGGACAAATCACACTGATTGAGCTAGTCCCAAAGTAAGTTTTATTAAATATGTGTTATGGGATACTAACTCAACGATACTATATTTTATAATAAATACCTATATAAATAAACACCCAAGACCCAGGACAATTTGAAAAAGGCCATTTTCCAACTTGACCTGACTGGTGATCGCACCCAGAACCTCCGGATGGCGGACTAGCGTGCTGACCATTATACCACGGAGGTCGTCAAGATTTGATTACGGACACAGACAACGGGACAGGTGAAACCAAATAAAAGCTTGTAAAACCGAATGTCCATTTCTTTTGCGCATTGTAAGGGGGGGGGCGGGGTTGGTGCAATAAATTTTTTTACTAACTATGTCGAGGGCTGATTGTATACTACCTACCGGTAAAATAGATAATATACGAAGTAAATAATAGAACCTTCTAAACAAATCTTTGTAGCAAGGTTCCTTCTGAGAAGCTAACAGTCCTCGCTTCTAGGAATTCAAGATAAGTGTAATGGATTACGTTGAGTACCATCGACGTGTCTTTTGTTTTTAGGAAACTTGGCTTCAGCAATAACGTTCATTGGAAAAATGTACGAGTAAGTGCGAGTCGGACGTTTTTCGCAAATGTGCGTAGTAAAGCTATAAACTGTAAACAGTACTTCATAAATATAGTGTACTGTACACTTGTATGTTTATTTTATAGTGCAATAAAAATTAAATAAATAAAATAAAATACTTTGAAGGGTTATCTAGGACTTGGTAGTAACAACATTTTAAATGATGTTTCCGTTTTCTTTGAAATGATTTATTTTAAATGGGGGGCAGCACTGGACCTCGGAAAATTCAGGTACGGCCTTAACGGCTCAAACAGCTAGAACTTTGTACTTAATCTACATTTCTTGTACGTCTACAGCCTTTCCATTTATGAACCCAACCTACCCATCTGTAGTTGGTGAATAACACTACACAAAGCACTACGCTGCACAGTAAATCAGTAGGTACTATGTTCTTTTTATTTACTTTCCAGTATAGTTAACCTATATACTTACCTCCATTCATAAAAAATTACAAACGTTTGCTAAATCTCTTTTAGTTAAAATATGTTTTGTCTTGTTCTTGCCATGTCAAATACTGAAAAGAGTGATAGGGACAAAACATATTAAAACTAAAGTGGCCAAATACTGGTCAAATTTGATTTAATTAAATTAATAAATACCCTTTCGACTCGAGAAGAAGAACTAAAGTAGGTTTAGGAAACGTTTACGAATAAGAGAGTTAGTAGTTAGCAGTCCCATTTTTTCTTAAGGCGACGTGGGTTCACAATTTGCAATACTGTGCGTGTTTTTGAAAAATCACTGTTATTAAACTACTACAGTTTATTCTTTAAAAAAATTTACATAAAAATTTTAAGGATTTTCTACAGACAATAGCCAAACACGATTAAGCATTTTTGGCTCGATATACGGCTTTTACGATCTACGCCGAAAAAGAAGCTGCTGGTATATTCTAAGTATTTTCTTTTCTCCAGGAAGAAAACAATTTGTATGGGATATAGAAATCATATTTTGATGTATTATATCATTAGAAAAAGTTGTTTTTAGGGACAGAACCACCTCTTAAAACATTTATCCATAATTAAAACTGTTTTGTGTTTTATTAAATAACATTAACTTAATAATCCATTTTATTGGCATTTCGAAATCACCAAATCGTAACAACTCGACTGAACAACAATGAAATTTCTCATTTGTCACTTTTAACGACTCATTTCACGCCGGTAATAAGAAGACTTGAAATCACCGGAACAGCACCGGATCACTCCACTCTGAACCGGTTACAGGTGTTATATCCTTATTAACAACCCGTCCCAAATAATTAAGTTCAACTTTTTTGTGTCTTCCCGGAAAACATTCGGCAAACGATAAATGCATCCAGATAAGGTTTATAGGCACTTTAGTAACAAAGTGACTTCTTAAAATGATCGCATGAAGAGTGGTAGGCTTAGGAAGTGGCACACACTCGAAATGTTTGGAAGTTATATCTTTATTAACAACTTGTCCCAATAAATTAAGTTCAGCTTTTTTGTGTATTCCCGGCAAACATACGGTAAACGATATATGCATCCAGATAGGTAGACCACTTTAGTAACACAATGACTTCTGAAGATGATCGCAGTAAGAGAAGTCAGGTACTTTGCTGAAAAGAATACGTTTTCCGACTTTTTCCAACGGTGTCTTTCATATATTATGACAATTTTCTTATGTTATTGCCATTTCTTCCAGTTCTTATCAATATATGACAGTTATATACCGTATATCTAAAAAAGTATTTAATATTTCAAGACTAAAAACGACATAAGGGGTGTTAGAATCAAAATAATAAAAGAAAATCATCACTTGTCACAGGTTTATATACTTCTGTTTACATCTTGTCCCAAATATTATCAAGGTTAGTAAGTTTCACATAATAATATTTATATAATTTCTTACCATTTGGGTCAAGATTTCCACAGAACATCCTGAATTCTGACGAATTTGGATTTCTTTTTAAGTGGGACATGATGTTATGCTTACTTGTCCTTGACATTTCGTGTCAAAGTATTGTAGGGCACGTGGTAAACGACCGGGTTTACGCCAGTTTTAATGAACCGGGTAATGACCGTGTCTAATCCGGGAGCACACGTTACCTGCCCACTAATATTTTATTTCTACATTACACGCGTACTCCGTTATGTTCTCTCTCTTTTCTTTATACGTAGTAAGTCAGAGAAGTAAGTTAAAAGTTTACTTATAAAAATAAACTAGTAGTTCGAAAGGACGAAAATGAGAATGATGCTAATAGGCAATGCGGCTAGGAACCCATCACTATTTAGATTCCTTTTTCCGCCTTTTCGCCCACCATCACGTTGAAAGCGGCCTTTGGGTCTTGCCGGGCCTGGGTTCTGTCTTCTTAGCGTCGTAAGACCCAAAATGCTCTGACTGCCACATTAGGGATAAAGGCTTGATAGTGCGTGTGAGGCTGTATATCTCAATAATTACTAGTTAAGGCGAGATTGGTTCACAGCCCACAATGCTGTGCGTTTTTTTGCAAATAATAATGTTTGTGATTTTTTTTCTATCGAGCCAAAAACACTTAATCGTGTTTTGGATAATGTGGGTGTCTGTAGAAAAGCCTTAAGATTCATATGTATCTTTTTTAAATAAACTGTTGTAGTTTATTTACAGTGATTTTTCAAAAACACTCATAGTATTCTTGGCTCTGAACTGACGGGGCCTTAAGGGCAAAATACTTTTAATATCAAAAAAGCATTATTTTCATAAAACATTTACCAAAAAATATGCTTACCTATTTTCCTAACAACCATGTTGAAAGTCATGTCAACATGGTGATAAGCATATTTTACGATATTTTTTACGATATTCATACAAAAAGTAATTTCATACCAAACATTATCTTACTATCAGCCAACAGCAGTATTGGACGAAAACTGGTGTAAAAGCCGCCATTTTGTCAGCTAAATAATAAAAACTATTGTCGGAATTGAATGCACGATTTTTTGCCCTTTTGCCACAAAATACATGAGTTCAGAAGTAAATCATATAGTAAAACATATATAACGTCTTACAAAATATACTAATTTAGTGCATAGTACTAAATTAGTAGTACGTAGAACAACTTTCTCCAAGGAAAATATATCGAAATATGAGAAAAAAATTTTGCTTTCCATAGAAACTCAGATCAGGTGATCGGTTGGTTAACTTGTATTAAAGGCAAAAAATATTTTTCATACTTCAAAACACGTTACTTATGGAAAGTTTTTATATAGTAGGTATATTTTGTTAGAGCCTTAATATGCACAGTTTACATATACTTGAAGGGACTACTAGGCCTATTGATATTATATGAATAGCAAAATTGGATCAATGCTGGGATTCCAAAAAAAATCTAAATTCCAATTTAAATGTCCAGTTAGTTGAACAAGTTTGCAAAAACATACACAACGCAAGGCGCGTTGTGGAACTCATGTCTCTTAAACGACAATCAGTGCCTTAAACGCTAAAGCGGTTATTACACTATCCAATTTGTAGAAACTCTTACTAGGAACAGTAAGTTTCCTAAATTGTTAACTAGTAATCACACTATATACAGGACGAGTTTGACCCTCTGAGCTATATTCAAGGAAACTACTCTATGCGCTAAATAAAATATACATGTTCCCATACAATTACCTTGTTTCATATTAAAAACCAAAGATAAAAGCCCACAAAGTTGTACGGCAAATTTCCAATCGCAGTGATACCGACCGGCCATATGATCGCTCGCCCCGCGCGCCGACGGCGGGATGGGAATCGAGTGACAGCGAGGTCACTGACACTAATAATAATACGTTAGCCATGTATTGCAAATGTGGGGATTTTTCCTAATGAAAAATAGTAAAAAAAAGTATCCTTTTTCTTACTATTTTGTGTTCTAATAAGTGATTCTCATTCCAAGATTTCAATATACCTCAGTGTTTCAAAATCAACCTGTACACTAAATAGACGACGACGCATACAAAATCTTTATTGCTTTTAGTATAAGGTTATTCCTTAAACATCTTGCTTGTGACCTATTGCATTTTGGAATTAATTCACAGATACAAGGAAGTGGAGCGACGGAAACGGCCTTTTTACTCTAAATCGGATCCAATCAGCATAACTGCGATTCAGATTTCTTAGTTAGGATTCCTTCAAATTGGAGAATGTAATAACAGCTAAGGATAACTTCTATACTTTTTCTGATTTGCTCGTTTTGCCTAGTTGGTGGAACCGGGGAACGCAATAAACAGAATAGGAACGGATTTGTAAAGTTGTTTTGACAAACAACAAACGGCCTTTTAGGTTGTACGAAAAACGGGTGCGATATTTTTACATTGGAAAGATTTTTCTGTTGTTTGTTACGGCCGTGTGGTTCCCGGCAGAGTAAAATAGGATCACTCCAAGTTTTCCCGTAGATGTCGTAGAAGGCGACTAGGGAACACGAGCTTAACGAAGCTTATAAACATCAATGAGACCTCTCCAACCCGTCTGGCCAGCGTGGACAGTGTAGGCCAAATCCTCTGCTCTGGCTAATATATGGCTCTAGTAGTACAGAGAGGGTCGTGCTCCTGCAATGGACGCTAAAAAAACCTGTTGATGCTCCAAAACACAAATAAAGGACATAAGTGTAAAGTCAGCACAGCTGTAATGGTACTGGGTGGGGCACGTCTGCCGCATTAGACAGGACAGTTGGGCCAAACTAACCACGTTGTGGGTACCGCACATGGTCGCCGAAAGCAAGGCCAACCTAACCTAGGCCTGCGCCTAGGCGAAGATGGCGGGATGGATTAGATGCATACATTACTGATTGGCGGTCTGTGCCTCTGAGTAGGGACGAGTGGAAAGAGAAGATGATAAGGTAAGTCAAGTACTAAACATTTATGTTTTAACAGTTAGGTACTGTCGAAATCTGATATGTCATTTTAAAATAAAAGCTAGACCACGTTAGTCTGCAGAAGCCTAGGGTAAGGGGACTCTGACTTAGTCTATCCTTGCATAAAATCAAAATTACTTATCTAAAAGAAGATTTTTCGGCGACTAAAAAGCCAAATTCATTAACTTTTGATTGTCATTTAATACCACACAAGAGCCACTTAATATTCCAGTGGCTTTAAGTTTCATTAGTAGCCATACATGTTTGATGGTGACGTCACAACCCTGGCACGTCCTTGGGTGTACATAATTCAGGCAACCTGTGCTAAACCCTGTGCTCGCTATTCTGGATTTATTTGGTAGAGTATTTACTAAATGTAACGCAAAAGCCATTATTTTTAATTCCTGAATTTCAACTCATCTTATAATCATCATCATCATCAGGTCTTTTTTACTCTCCACTGCAGGAGCACGACCCTCTCTGTACTACCAGCCATATATTAGCCAGAGCGGTCAGAGGATTTGGGCTACACTCCCCACGCTGGCCAGACGGGTTGGAGAGGTGTCACTGATGTTTATAATAATAATAATAAATAAATAAATTCGTTTATTTCAGGCAACAAAACATACAAGTATATTATTGGCCCATATTTATAAAAACCTTACAGACTAACATACATATAATATACCGTCGTGACCCCTTACTTCGCCTGAGTTTTGGCACTTATTGAACCACCCCTTAAATTTTAGAAGAAATTTCTTTTTGCGATGATAAAAAAATGATTTTATACATCGTTCTTTATCATTGTTTACAGTATCATGATTAAATTCCTTTATGATATTGACAAAATTAAGTCTTAAATGTCATAGGCGAAGTATGGGTATAGTTTCCTGACTTCGCCTACGTCGTGAAATGACGTCAAATAATTATTAATTGTCCGCCATAATGTATAGTAGACCGGATGTAAACGAATTGGAATAAGCCAGACGAAAATAAACTGTACTGTGATAGAAATAGAGTCCATTTAAAAAAAAAAATGGTTGTAGGCGAAGATAGGTATCAGTCTGAAGTTGGCTCCATACAATTGCTGGAGCAGTGTCAGGGCTGCCAAAAATATGGGGAATGACAAATAGAAAAAAAAGATGTCGTTTAGTCTCTTTATTGTTTTCATAATTATTATAACAAAAGCTTACTATTTAAATCCTCGTAGCGTAAAATAAAAGATAGCTGATAAAATATTTTTTATCAGCTATCTAGCTTAGTAGTAATTTTAGTAGCTACTTTTTCTTAAACAAAAAAATTACCTAAAATTAAAAAAAAAATATATCTTTACGTGACAACGTAACAACTAAAACTAATTTTAAAAACATGTAATCTTAGCAAACCTCCATACTTTATGCATCAAAAAACAATATTTATTTCACTTCAGCAGTCTTATTCAAACATAAACAAATACTAAATCATCTAAAAAGAAAACTAAAATTAAAGCACAATTTTTAATACAGTACTGATACTTAAATTAAAAAAAAATACAATCTTAGCAAACCTCCATACATTATGTATCAAAAACACAATATTTTATTCACTTCAGCAGTCTCAAACATAAACAAATACTAATAAAACACCTTAAAAAATTAACAAAATATAAGGCACAATATTTGGCATTGATACTTTTTAAATTAAAACATACTAAATCAGTCTTATCTTAATTAGTCCGGAAACATCAAAAATACGTACGTAACTTCAGTCAAAACAGTTAAACCTATTGTACGTTGTAATTACTCAAATCAATATCAAATATGATTTGTCCTCGCCGGGAAATGTTGGGCGTTGGTAATATTAAAACAATATCATCCAAATGTTTCATGGTACAAATATCATCCACTGCAGGATAAGTAAACACCGATCCTCTATCCAATTTTGATTCCTTTACTTTCCTTACAAATTTCACGTCAGGTATGTTGTCTGTCATTAATATAACCTTTCCTACAAAATGTTTCAAACTCTTTTTCGTAGCAAATTTTGCTAAAATCCATGTATCGATATTTAATTTATTATTATCTTCTGTAAAATATTCAATTTCTGAAACGCCGTATGGAATTGATGGTTCTATATTTTCTTGTTCTTCTTCCGTGATAATATCTTCCATTGTTTCATATTCAGAATCATCCGAATCAGCCATACACAGTATACTTTCAGAAGAGCTAGACTCACTGCTATATCTCCTCCATTTTTCTTTGCTAGGAATGTGTTTCTGTGTCCTTTTTTTTGCTTTAGTAGCTGTTTCTCTTTTTATTTTTTTCTTCGGTGTTACAGTTTTTATTATATTTCCAAATTCTTTACTTTTTTGTGTAATTTCTTCTAGGACTTTTCTTTCTTCAGTTATATTTTCTTTCTTTTTCATATTTAATTTCATATGTAAAGCAGACCGCGTAATTTTAACATCACCTTTTTGATCACTGTTTATTTTCTTACGATAATGAATATTTTGAGACGATCCTGCTTTGAAAGTAACTTCCGATGTAATTATAGGTTTAGATTTAGTAGTAGGCTTGTTGTTAAGATTTAGTAGTAGGCATTCTGGCAATTCACCAATAAATGGCTCATTAGCTTCATCATTTTTAGTTTCGTACAAATTTTGAACAAATGATCTTTGTGCGGTTTGTTCATCGTTTTGAATTATCAAGTAAGTATTGACCCAACTGATGCATAACTTTTTGAGACTTTCGGGATTTTGGAAGGATGGCTCAATTAATAAACCAACGTTTAATTGAGTAGTTTTAGAATAGTCTGCCTTTTGCTTTTTATCTTTTTTTCCATTCTTTGGTTGAGTAATCAAATCTTTAAAGTCATTTGTGCCAACAGATTTTCCCGGGGGGACATTTAATTTCTTATTCCTTTGTTTTTTGTTTGGATTGGCACTTCTTGTCTCCTTCAGCCAGTCTAGTAGTGCGTTGTCGATAGTGTATGTAGCAGTAGATTCATTTGAACCTGGAAGTTTACTGATAACCTTATCAGGGTTAAATGGCGCAATTCCTGTACTTTTAAAAGCACTGTTTATATTATGGGACTTTTCGTTAAGCTTCTCCACGAGTTGTTTGAGTAAATCTGGAAAATGTCCTTTATGTATTGTTGTTTCCCTTGGGTTTTTTATCTTATAATTCAATAGAATTTCTCTCCATAACTTTTTTAGTGGGCCAAAATAACATACATCGAGAGGTTGCGTTAAATGAGACGAATTGGGGGGTAAAAATACAAAACGAATATTATTTTGTTCACAATAAGTCACAATTTTGTGATTTATGTGAGACGCTAGGTTGTCTCCAATCAAAACTTTTGTACCCGTTTTGTCTTTAGCCCAGGGCAGGATGATGCTTTCGAACCAATCTTCAAATAATAGACTGTCAAACCAGCCCGACTTTGAGCGGTTGAATCTGGATCCTTTAGGTCCATTTATGGTCCATTGGGTATATAAATGCTCGGCTTTATAAACTACGTATGGAGGGAGACATTCTCCTCCTGCAGTTATAGCGAACATTATAGATATAGCTCCCTTTGTATAATTCAACACCCTTTCGGGGTACTTTACTCCTCTTTTAAATAAACATTTTTGGGTCCCAGGATTATCACTCAAGTTGGTTTCGTCATAATTTAGTATGTTTTCATTAGGAACGCCCTCCAATGATGATTTTAAATATGTGAAATATTCTCTCATTTCACCTGGTGATTTTTCTGCTCGGCTCCTTTTTATATTTTGAATCACTCTGTAGGTTAATTTACATTTATTTCTTTTTAAGAAAGAGTACGCCCATTTTTTTCCAGGTAATTTGTTATTAAAAATTGAAAGTCTTCCATTAGCTTCTAAGTATCTGAAAAAAAAACAAATCTCCAATCAACTGATAAGCAACTAGTCAAAGGTAGGTAAATGACGATAAATTTGAAATTTAATAAATCCCCAAACCATTTGACCTTGACGGCGTCCATCAACTATACATAGCTAAGAACACTCTTGACTGATTCACCTTTTAATATAAAGCTATGATGTCATAGATAGACACATACAGAGACAGACAAACAGACAGACAGGTCAAACTTTTAACACCCCGTCGGTTTTACAACGGGGTTTAAAAATGACAATTGTAGTTAGCTAGCACTAAATAACCTAATCCTAACTTGCTAATGAAACACATTCTGAAGTGTACGTTTTAGGATATAACTTTCGAGGGGTGACATTAGTGCCAGTTGAATCATTGGCAAAAATCACAACAAAATATTTTTAAACATCACCTGTGTACTACAATCCGCAAATCTAGAAGAGTCAAGGGGCTTCCATAATCGGCGGCTGCTATTAAAACTTTTATAATATCCGCTTCCTCCTGTTCAGTTAGCTTAGTAGGGCAACCGGGTCTATTAGGGTGTTTATTATGCAACTTGTCTAATAATGTTCGACGAGGTATGCCGAATACTTTTTCTGCACTGTAGGAGGACATAGTTTTTTTTTTCATCGCATCCAGTGCTAATTCAATCATATCTTCTGAATGTTTCGTAGTATACAATCTTTTGATGCGTTTCTTTGCCTGCTCTTTCGTTTTTCCCATTGCTGAAAATCCTGTAATGATCAGTTTATTGTATAGGACGTAAGAAAACCTCACATAGACATCGAGAAAATAATAATAAAAAAAAATGTTAACGAACTGCTTTAAATAATATAAGTTAAAATTATATTAGTTCTTTTGTTAGAATGCTTTTCAATATTACCTTGTAGGTTAATCGGGATATTTAAAATATAAAAGATAAAATTATCCAAAAGTACCTAGTGCAGGCATATTAACAAGCCGGAAGTAGCGGGTGAAAGATAGATAATAATTAAAAATCACGAAGTGGATGGAAATCCGATAAGTCACGTTATTCGCTATAAAGAGAAGTACGAAACAAAAACGTAACAGCAGCTTTTTAAAACACAATAGACAACAATGATTACACTTGGAATAATTAAAACTATTACCTATTACAGAAATGTAGAACATAAAAAACAATGATTGATAACCCTAGAGGTAGGCGAAGTTTGAAAACAAGATGTCTGCCGCAATCCCGTCAATAGGTTTTTGATAATTTATGAATAAAAATTGTAAGTAAACCAGGAAATAATAGTGTTAAATGAAAGGAGGTTAGTTGTAGGTGACAATTACTAAAAAACATTAAACTTACCTGTTCCGTAGCACTGTCTAAAAGTAAAGTTAAACGGAGGCAAATAAAATCTGTCACTTTCATCGTACGGAAAAAATGCACTGATCATGAACAACGTTACGTAAGCTACGCTTTATCTGCAAAATCTTGCCATATATGAAAAATACTTGGTATTTGGTAGTATTTTTTGCACCCTGTTCTAAAATTATGGTAGGAAACTACATTTATTTGAAATCAGGCGAAGATAGGTAGAACAGGCAAAGTTAGGAATCACGACGGTAATAACTTAAATACTAACACTATTTTGTACGTAATGTCTGTGACGCACTGCACGATGTCGCGGTGTCCGGTAGCCTCCCGCGATAACGCCGGAAGACACCTCTCGGCCAGTAATCTTCTTGCGTAAAGGTGTCCAGCTGCGCGGTTGGAACTCGCACCACATATGAATTAAAATTCACATTGTGGCGCGATTCTAATTTGACTACTCTTAACATGAGTTTTGACTTAACCCTCATGTACTCCACCAAATCTTCAGTTTTTGTACTGTAATGAAGGCGGGACACGTAGAGTAACGTCGTCGGTACGGCAGCACGCAGCAACATGTTGGGGCCGCTGAGCGCAGTGCCGCACTTGTTTCTGCGCGAAGGCTTCTTCCGCTTTCTTTCAACTTTTGTGAAGCCTTCATCATCTTTGACGAGTCCCTTCTCAGGAACAAATTCAGAAGATGGCACCTTTAACGGCGCTGACTTCTTCCTTTGAGGTTGCCCGGGAGGTTGGCTGGAAGCTTTGTTCAGCTTGTGTTTCCTAAGTCGCCTTCTACGACATCCACTTTTATAATAAAATAAATAAAAATGCTGAGTGCGTGTAGGGTTCTGTAGTTGAAAATTAAAATATCTAAATAAAAAATAAAAAGCCAAGTGCGTGTCGAGCCACGCGCAGTGTAGGGTTCCGTAGTTGCAAATGCCGGCTTACAGTTCACGCCTCTCGGTTTAACGACTAAAAACGTCTAATAACTCTTTTATTTTTAAACCCTATTTAGCTCTGATAGTTTTCCTTTTAACTTTGTAATAAATATACTATAGTCGTGATTTTTTTCACGTGCCCAGTCCATATACATTCGTTTAGCTGACAAAGAGGAGGAAGACTTGTTTTGACTTTGCATTTTAAAACCAAATATTTCACAAAAGGATCCCTTAATCGAAAAATATTGTTCACAAACTCATCATGCCAAATAACAGCTTTTTAGTACTAATAGTCTCTGAATAAAACCGCGGACAGACAGACAGAAAGATATGGTGAAACTATAAAGGTTACTTGTTTACTACGGAACCCTAAAACTAAGGTCTTTACTGAGCCTAACAAGATAGTAAGAGTTTTAAAATAAAAAAAAAGAATTATCAAACTCGGTTCACAATTGGTGAAGATATTTTTTTGCAGCTTCTTCGTTATAAGAACTAAAATAACTTTAAAAAATTACGCACCACAAAAATCCTGTAGATTTATTTCGTGTCTGTTAAAATATAATAATAGTAAAAGCGTGAATATAATCTAATTTCAAATAATCTTTTCAATTACTTTGCCTAGAGTTTAAAACCTGAGAAATTCTAAGAGATTGTTCTAAAAGAACTGACATTGAGTTAAATTACAAGAAATTACATTCAGAGATCAGACCACCGAATTTATGTAATTTTATTTTATGATTTCTAATGTAAATCGATAATTATTTCTGACAAACTTACATAAACACACTATACCCAAAATGGGGTCTTTTGGGTTTTGCGGCTCTAAGCAGATAGAGCCCAGAGCCGCTAGACATAAAGGTCACTTTTACCGTGATAGTGGTCAAGTGGGTGGACTATTAGGTAGGGATTATGGTTTGAAATGTCAGGCTACCGATGCGACACAAAAACAAATCCGCATGCAGCTGAAATGTGGATGCTGAGGTGGATGAGTGAAATTACTAGAAACAAGGTTATGGAAAAACATTTTTTTTTATTCAAGCTTTTATTGTAAGACCAAATGTCTTGTCAACACAAAACAAATAAGCCCAAACTCAACAGGGTTGCGTTGTTTTATTACGGAGTTCCTTTGGCCAACTTCCAGCTTAATCATCAGACCCCAAATACTATCTAAGAACAAAGTACTCATCAAGACGAATCCAATGAGCCCAAAGTCGATGGTGTTCCGTCGTTTCATTAATGAGTTTCTATGGCCACCTTCCAGCTCCATCATCAGATCAGCTCCAAGTCTTCATATTATTGCATTGTCACACGATATACAAATGCGCGCAAAATTTCAGCTCAATCAGTTGAAGATATCTGCTTTAAAATTGAGTTGCACGATTCCACCAGACCAAACATAGTTACATAGGTAAGCAAGTTTAATAAAAGCTTGTAACTTGTAAAAACAAGATAAGTAATGAGTATGTGATTATACACAAGCTTTTCTATCTAAAACAATGAACTAAAAATTTTAAAGTGCTACTCGTGGCCGACTTCATCATGAGATCAGGTCATCAATACCATAATATTGCATTGTCACCCAACTTACATAAGTATGTGAAGTTTCAACTGGATCGAATAATAGGAAGTTGGTCTAATTTAGCTTGCAAGATTTGATTACGGACACACAGACAACGGGACAGGTGGAACTAAATAAAAGCTTGTAAAAAATTTGGCTATGTTATCAAATTATTCATTAAAGCTTGTCTTTCAGCTAGTAGAAAACTTCTATATCATTATAAAAAGTTATTTTATAATGATACTACTAAATACTTACGGTAGCCATTTTCATAGGTAATACCTGGTAATACACATTACATTTGCGTAAATTATTCGGTGTGAATGTCGTCTCTATGAATACAAACTCAGTTTTAACACTCGTTGATGAAAATTGGATATTTTGGGAATTACTTTTGTACATTGCTACTTTAAGTTTACGATTTTAAAAGCATTGGATCGAAATTGTTAACTTTAAGTAGATTTAAGTATAATTTAACCATGAAAAAGAGTTTATTTAATTATAGATATTAACAAAATAAAAAATGGAAAATTACTTCGGGGTCTACTACTCAATAAATGTGGTTTGTTCCTTTCTATATATTTTTTATTTAAACTATGTTTTTATTGAATATGAAAATTTAATCGCATATTTTTAATTTAGATAATATTCCGAGCATTGTAATGCTGTATAAATCAATAATTAAAATAAAACCCTCTCCACTTTAATCGACTTTCAATTCATCTAATACGAATTATGTTGAATACTACACTTTTAAATAGTAGGTAGTAATAAATAAATACGCTTGCTTTAAATGCGTGAATAATATGTACTCGTAATGAGCAAATTCGTCAGGTGATTCGAACGTAAGCACAATTGGAAGTGCACTCACAGAACAGACATGAGGGGCGTGAGTTCGAATTTCACTAACAATTATATTTTTAAGGCCATACTTGAATTTTCCGGGGTCCAGTGCTGCCCTCATTTGAAAGGAAACGGAGATATCATTTTAAATGTTGTTTCTACCAAGCCCTAAATAACACTGAAAGCTATTTTATGAACTACTGTTTACAGTTAAAAGTGAGAACTTGAAGCTTTTCTTAGCACATTTGCGAAAAACGGCCACTTTTGGACGGACACAAATAATTAGCACTGGACCCTGGAACATTCAAGTATGGCCTTAAGATATTGTTCCAAGTATAGTAATGCTGTATCAATCCATAATTAATCTATGTTTCTATGTTGTATTTCAGATTCGGGTTACTGTGTCCTGTTTAAGGCTCTAGTTGGCAATTATATGTGGTATGTTGGAGATTAGTTCTGCGGTCAGCTTTAGTTGTAACAGACTTGGCTAATCCTAGGCAAAGCTAATCTAGGTATTGGTATTACTATTAGGTAGAACTCGCGACCCCACAAGCTTCCTCGGCAATCCCTTGACTGTGTAAATTGTAAATCGTAAGATTTTCCTATTAATAGATGGCGTTAAAGTGAAGATATAGGCAAATGCCTTAAAGTGGCGCCCTCATTTGAAATAAATTTTTAACTGGTAAATATGGAGATAATTTCCATATTGCTCTTCGTCATGCACTAGATAGCCCTTTAAATTATTTTATGAACCACCGTTGAAAGTATTTCCAATAGTCCGTCTAGCTTTGTGGCCACGGCAAGTTTTAAAGCTAGGCGGATCACCAATTATAGTTTCAACGGCAGTTCATAAAATAATGTAAAGGACTATCTAGTGCATGACGAAGAGCAATATGGATATTATCACCATATTTACGAGTTAACAATTTATTTCACACTTCAAGGCCATTTGCCTATATCTTCACCTTAAAATAATTTAGAACTCGCTATCGATTTTTTGGTATAATTTGTGTATATCGCTTCCTAATAAAAATTTTCATTTCATTTCATTCATCAAACGAAATATTTTTGTATTTAGACTTACGACTGAACACAGTTTATTCAGTATATTTAGTTTATTCTACTAAACCAGTGTTCTGCAGGTATCCATTAATGAGTTTTACTTGATTGAAGAAGATTTTAAGATTTGTCATGGTCCTTTGAGCCGGATTTGAAACATAGACCTTTTTGTTTTTAATATGACACAACCTCTCCAACTCGTCTGACCAGCGTGGAGGGTATGTCAAATCCTCTGACTGCTCTGGCTAATATATGGCTCTGGTAGTACAGAGAGGGTAGTGCTCCTGCAGTGTAAAAAAGACGTGATAATGATGACAAAGCCCTTTTGCCGCGTAGGCGACCAATACTGTGTAAATGAGTTTCTTTCGGCGTTTTTTCACAGAAGTGTAAACGGTGTAAAACTTCCTTCAAATTAAGGACTAATTACTTAGTAATTAGTTATTCTCAAAAGCAAAGCCTATTTTGAAACGTAGTGTTCACATTTTTTGTACGCATATGACGCCAGGACTTTTCTATTTGGTAGCGTCATACACGTCGCTAAACAGAATTCAATGTATTAAGCAGCAACATTATAATTTTGTCGTATTATCAGGTAACATTTTTACTTTTGACATTTGGCGAGTCTCAACTTGCAACAGTAAATGCCGATAAGATCGAAAGAGACACAAGATAGGTTTTAAGTCAGATTCTTTCTAAAGAAGGTACATTCCAAGCTCTTTGTAAATACTAAATAAACATTTGAATTTTGAATCCATGATGTGCACACGCCTATTTCATAGCCACAGTCTATGAAAAGCTTATCGACCTTATTTGTTTAGGATTTGGGACATCCAAATCCGAATTTGCTGATTTCTATTTTGTATTTGGTTAACCAAATGTCAATTCGTTTGTAATTGCAGAGTGGTCGATTCAGTGAATGTTGGCGAACAAATACTGTTATAATGTATTGTGTTGACAAATCTGAGTTGTACAGTTTAAACGACTATTATTCTGAAACTATCAACAGTATTTGACAATCAACATAGCGTGATGAACCGACTGACTGACGGGGCAGATAGGTTCTCGAATGGCGGCTACGTGCCGGCAATTGCAGCGTGGGCCACCCACCATCTAGGTGGTTGGACGAACTAGAGTGCTATTTTTATTGAGGAAATCACATAACGAATTATTTGCGCAAATGTTTCCCAACTGGCGCATTTTTTAATGGATCGAATGCAAAGGATTTACACGAGTGGTCGTTACCACTCGTAATTTTGACATTTGAAGCGTAGAAATGTCAAATAAACCTTTCACAGAGAATCTGTTCCATTTCACGCTGCTTTTTTTATTTATGTTGAAATGTTTAGAAAACCATTGACAAATTTATGATATTTTCTGCGTAAAACAATATTACTTTTCGTTGACACGAAGGTTTCAAGAATACGTTACAATGCGCCGGAACGCGAGCGGTGAGTTGGAAAACTGCAGGAAAACGCTGGATTCAGGTCGTTTTGGTAATCTTTGGGGGAGGTCTATGTCCAGTAGTAGACTTTTTGTGGCTGATATGATGATGATGATGATCAACAGTATTGTAACTACTTAGTATTTTCCACGAACTGTGAATCCGCAATATTATTTATTCTTACTATCCTATATGATCCCGGAAATCTAACATAAACATAATTTTAAATCATTTTTGATCAGAATGGTTTCACTATAGCTTCAATTTCAAATAATTTTTGGTCAAAATGTGGATATTGCACGGCGGTCCGTCCGATTTAAATAATATTTATAATCTGAGGGGGTAACCTACGACGAAAAAAAGGTTGGGAGCCCCTGCCACAGATAATAGGGAAAGAAAGTACAGTGATAACTATTTAAACTTAGAAGCATCAAACTTTCTACTAACATAAATATTAATGCAGGGCATTCATAAGTCCAAGTGTCGACAGATAAACCTTTAATAAGTATGAATCATACACAACTTAAAATATCTCGTCGACTTTCTCGACAAAGCACTGTGTAGATTAACCTTAAGACTTTTAAATATTTGTATTCAAGTATGGTTCCCACGTTGTAAATGTGTCAGCTTTATTTTGTAAATGAAAATTTAGTTTTTGTACACACAATTTTTATTGTACAAAAGTAGTGGTGGGTTGCAAAAAAGATATCTAAGTTTAGGCCGTCTCATTTTCTTGATTGAGGCGAGGAAAAACAGCGTGTCCGTCTGTCCGTCCGTTTGTCACACGGGTCTATATCTTGACCCGTAATAGCGAGACACTTAACATTTTCATCGATTATGTATACTGTGACCGCTATAACAAAAAAAATACTAAAAATAAAATAAAGTTAAAAATTAAAGGGGGTCGTCTTACAAGAAACGTGTTTTTTTCAGGGTTTTTAACTCGATTTTATAATGGAATTACAATACTTGAAAATTTCACCGATTATGTATTACTGTGGCCGCTATAACAACAAATTTTATTAACAGATTTTATTACAAATAGAGCATTATATGAGACAGAGGAGGAAATGGTAGCACGTGAAGTCACTAGACGAAAAGATTTGAAACGTAGAATAGCTTCAGCACTGGAAATCGTGAAGCATTGCCCTCGTAATCAGACTGTAGTACTATTTAATAAATTGCCATATGATCTGAAAACGGAGCGAAAGCTTTCGAAATTTAAAAGTCGCTTACGTGTTTTACTGCTTGAGAAGTGCTGCTATAGTGTTGAGGAGTTCTAATTGCTTCTATTTCTATATATGTGTGTGTAATTAATTAATTAGATATTAAGGTGTACATATTATATTCGAATGCAATGTATTATTGTTACTGAATAAACAAATTGAATTGAATTGAAATGAATACTAAAAATAATAAAAGACTTGCACTTGAACACTTTTTTTATTTATTTTTTAAGTTAAGTTTATACAAATACAAATTAGAGCACATAAGTTGCTAGCCTACTTGAAGTGAACACAGCAAGCACATTGCTAATTTAATATCACGTGCTAAATATTATTATCAAGCCATTTGCTGTTAATAATAATAATAATAATAATAATTCGTTTATTTTTCTCTCCAAAAAGGTACATGTACAATGTAGGTTAATATTATAAGTGATAACACTATAGGTAATGACCTTAAAAGAGGAGAGAACTGGTGCCTGAGCTAGATAGTTGCCCACCTGTATTACAAGTCACCAGGCTCCCTCCACCCTAGGTTTAATATAGGACTATATTAGGTACAGTACACTTAACATGCCTTAAGACTATTAGAATAGGAAAAAAAAAAAAAAAGATTACTAAAAAAAAATTACAGACTACTGAATGAAATAAAATAATAATAACAATGATATATATGCACTAGAAATTTCGTAAGGATTGTAAGCGAGACAGTGAGATGGTTAGTTTGTGTGAACTTTAGTGTGTATGTGTGTGTGTAAATATTATGTGTGAATTTGAAGTCGTAAGTAGTGTCACCATATGATAGCATGCTAAATGTAAAACTGATGTGGGGTTTTAATGTTGAGGGATCAAATTTAATCTGTGGGATTTTTTATATTTATTTATTTTGAGCCATCATGTATCGCACTGCTGGGCAAAGGCCTCATAATTTATGAGATTACTTTAAGCAGATTTTCTGTAGACTCGTAGTCAAGGGTTATTAGCCATTTGGTAAGAGTTTTTTTGCTTTGATTTCTACTCAAATGATAGATATTTAATAATTTATTTGCCATGTTATAGAGATATGCTCCCAAAAAGCAGTAGAACCTTTTTGCAAAACTTTTACATTTTTTAATGGAACAGACGGTAGTGTTCCTTCTTTTGCCAGCAAACAGACTCGGTCTGTACCCGCCCTGGGAGTGCATTCTGCGAATTGTGGAATGGATAAACATTTGCCTAACAGTAAGAACTTCCCACTTCTGATATAATTCAAAGGTGGGGTGACGGAAGTGAAGGAATGCGCTGACTTTTAGAATAGCACGCTGCGCGCGCTCAACTTCAATAATCTTTGTTTTAGCAGCTCCACCCCAGGTGGTTATGCAGTAACCGATTATTGATTGGCATAATGATTGGTACACCATTCTCACTATTTTACGATCTGCTACATGTCTCAAATTTTTAAAGATGTAGATAAGTTTACGCAGTCTTGTAGCTAGCGCTTGTAGATGGGGTTCGAAGTTAAGCGCAGTGTCAATTGTTACTCCTAGGTATTTTATAGTATCTACTTGCTCAAGAACTTGACAAGTACAGTGAGGATCATCACGTGTGCAAGTGTGAGCAGTAATAGAGCAGTTTGTAGGCCATTGGGTTTTATTTAAGGCAAAAAACATATATTTGGTTTTCGATATGTTTAATGTAAGCAAGTTATTGCTCACCCAAGTTGAAACAATATCGAAACCAATTTGAGCATTATGATACACCTCATCCCATGTTTTACCGGAGAAGACTAATGCAGTATCATCTGCAAATGTAAAAATATTACAGTTGGGGATTTTCAGTTGGCAGAGACCGTTGATGTAGACGAGGAATAGCGTCGGGCCCAGTATACTGCCTTGTGGCACGCCATGCGTTATAGGGAGTTCGTCAGATATCAGATCATCAATCTTTACCCTCTGGTGTCTATCACTCAGGAAATCTGAGAAAAGTGCCAAAGGCATTCCTCTTACTCCTATGGCTTCTAGTTTTTCAAGCATTACAGGGACAGAGATCGTGTCGAATGCCTTTGCAAAATCTAAAAACATTCCGATGTTTTTCTTACCCGAGTCTATATTACAGACAATTAGATCGGTGAGTTCGTGCACTGCATCGTCAGTGGATTTACCTCTCCTAAATCCGAATTGGGAATCTGCCAGGATATTATTTTTCTCGAGATAATTTACTAGACGATTATTAAGTAGACGCTCAACAACTTTTGATAGTGCAGGCAGAAGTGAAATAGGTCTATAATTGTCGACACAGTATTTGTCTCCACTTTTATGGATGGGTTTTATTAAAGCAACTTTTAATGCTCGTGGGAAGACACCAGTGGAAAAAATTAGATTACACAAAAACGTAATGGGTGGAGTTAGAAAATCCACATACCTTTTAAGCAATCGACTAGGTATATTATCGATCCCCGTAGCAGAGTCCGACTTAAGTGAGATTATCGTGTCTCTAACCTCTTCCTCGTCAGTAGGTAATATAACAAAAGAATTGAGGGGAGGATTAGTAAGTTCAGTTTTTCTATGTATATCTTTTTTGGGGCCTACCTTGTTAGCTAAATTACTTCCTATGCTGGCAAAAAAACCATTCACATTATTGACACTCTCTTGGGGCGACAGGGGAGATAGCAAATTAGAGGAATGGTCGGTTTTGCCACCAACTTGTGTAACTTTACCTATTGCACTCCATAGTTTTTTATGCGAATTTCCCGCCTCTTTAATCAAATTCCTGTCATAGTCTCTCTTTACTCTTTTTAAGATTAGATTGCAAAAGTTCCTGTATCTTTTATAGGTACATTCTAAGGTTGGATTATTAGGGTCTCGTTTAAGTTTTTTATGTAGATTGTCTCTATTTTTCATACACTTGAGTAATCCATTAGTGATCCAGGGTTTAAGTATTCGTTTTCTAGCCGAGATTCTTTTAACTTTTTCATTACTGGAAATAGCCTTCTGCAAGGAGCTTATGAGATAATCGGTGGCAATATTAGGATCTGTCGTTTCATATATGGGAGAAAAGTCAATAAGTGCTATTGCACTATCCAATCCGTCATAATCAGTAACTCTCATAGTGCTATTTCTTTCCTGATTGGAAAATTGTGGTTTGAGATTAATATTAAGAGCTATACTTTCATGATCAGTAATTGACGATTCTATGACACAGCATTGAGGTTGACATTTAGTTTTAATCATGATATGGTCTAAACAAGCTTTTCCTCGCGTAGGTAGAGTATGACCAGGCATAATGGAATTACTTGCAAGCATATTTAGATAATCATTTGCGCGTTCATCGAACTTTTCTGGACAGATACTGAGATTAATATCCCCTATTATAATGACGTTTTTATAATGAGATAACTTGTTGAGAAGTAAGTGTAGTGAATTTATAAAGTTAGTAGCCTTAAGATGGTGAGGAGGTCGATAAATACCAATAAGACACGTATCCGTGTTTAAATGTATCAAAACACAATTTGCATCCAATATTATAGGTTGTTCTGTTTTAACCTCAAGGGATTTTTTAAAATAAACCACTACACCTTCATTTTTTGTGAGGTGTGATGAGGGAGCTGATGTAGTAAAGTTGTAGTTATCCAGTATGGGAACATTTGTCGTTGATTGTAGGAAACATTCAGTTAACACAATAAGGTCCCAATCTGTTTGTGAACGAGCAAGTAAGGTTGTAAAACTATTCCAGTTGTATGAAATACTACGTATATTCTGAGACAAAATTTTAAGGTTGTACTTGTTTTTTTTAAATTGTTTATTAATGTTTTCTATGTCACAGGTAAAACTCTCTGAAATGGACAGAGAGTCAAGACTGGAACTTAAGTTCCAGTCCATCTTATATTTTTGATTGGTCTAATATTTAACAAGTACAACGCAAACATAGTTTCAGCGTGATAGTTACTGTATAAGGTTATTTTTATTTTGACGCTTAGTACGAGACATACGAAAGTGAGTGCAAGAGAATGACTTGGATAGCTTTTTGTAGAGGCGCATACATTATGGTGTTTGGGTGAGTGTGAGTTATATGAGTGTGAAGTGGTGTGAATGTGTGTATCTACGCTTACGTTTAGAGAGTTAGAAATTTCTATAATAAGAATTATATAATAAAATGTGAGGAAAAAAGTATTAAGTAGTTCTAGTCACAGTTCCAATTTTTGGAAGTCCTCTTCATCGTAGATTCTGACAGGATCTTGACCCTCTTGTTTTTTAACAAATATTCTGCCATACGACGACCACGTAGAATGTAGTTTCTTTTCCTTCACAAGACAACGAGCGAGGTAGGCCAGCCGTTTATTTTTGTATGTAAGCATTTCAGTAACGTAAATCGGACGGGTTGGCCCTGAGACATTAATGAGATCAGTGTTGAGCAAAGGCTTCTTATTTACCAGGCTGTCCTTGTTGAATTTCTTAACTTCGGAGATCAATGTTTCCTTGGTGGTGGTCGTCACAAAGTCCACAACAATAGTCTCAGCCTTGGTACGGTAGACATCTCTTATTTGGGGGCTGCCAATTGGGGTGTCGATTCCAACAACTTTGGCTATTTCACGAACGTAATGAATATATGTGGACTTGTTTTCACATTCCCTGCTCTGTCTCGGGATGTTCCGTATTTCAATAGTGGTAGAAATAGATTTATTTTCCAAAAGTTCTAAGCGATTTTGTAATTGGGCGATCTGCTTTACTTGACTCTTGTTGGATTTTTCGAGTAAATCAATTTTATTTATCATTATGTCGTGACGCTCTGATATGAAATCTATTGATTTTTGTAGTTCATCATTTCTTGCAAGAAGTGCATTATTTTGTTGTTGGATTGTACTAAACATCTCTTTAATTTCGGTCATTGGGCTGTCAGAGTAACAGGGTAATTCATCCATTCGGCGTTTGAACCGTTTGGTTATGTTTGAAACGGACTCGCTAATCTCCCTATCTCGGTGAGAAATATTTAAAGCCGAGTCAGAGCCATAGCATTCCAGCACATTACTTGTTCTAAGCAAATTACTTGGCGGCGGCGTACGTTGAGTTGACATACTCAAAGTTGACTCGAGCGTGATACTAGGACTGTATGATGCGTAAGTAGCGTAGTGCGTAAGCAAGCGAGATGGACTGCGCGTAATGGGCGGAGCTTGTACTAGTCGTACTCGATGAGTCGGCGTAAGCGCACGGAGGAGGTGAAGCGGAGATGTGTGTGTGCGGGTACGCTGGATGAAGCGTCAGTGTGTGTGTGCGCGGAGTAGCGATGATGCTGTTGCGAATACTTGCGAAACGAAGTAAAATATATTTGTCTTATTCACCGTGTTCTTTCCTACTCACGCACTGCTGCGATGACTCTTGCGTCTTCTGAACACCTAGTAACTTGCTTTTGCTGCGTTGAATTTAATTCGAATTAATTGTTAAACTATTTTTGCGAAAATAAATAAATACGGAGCTTCGGTGTACACGTCTGATCGCGTCAGAATCCCAGGGGGGAGGAATAGATAGACTGTTAGATTCAATATAGCCAGTTATATTGTGATGAGTTGTACTGTAGTATAACATATTAACGATGTACCTAATCATATCACAGGCGTCTAGAATTCCTGGAAAGCTAAGTCAGCAATGCCGTTAACATGTGATAGGATTGAATTCCAGTTTGGAATACATTGCATGTTTGTAGGTATAAATTGTATGTATATGTATACCAAGAATCTATCGCCGGTTGACTGGAAGAGATATTTTTGGTATACATTTTAATCGGCTCAAACCCGTGTGGTTCCGGGTTAGAATAGGACCACTCCATCTCTTCCTGTGGATGTCGTAAGAGGTGACTAAAGAACTAAGCACAAACATCTCGTGCTGAAATTGCATTCCCAAGAAGGTAAACATCGGGCGGCGGTCGCGTGTAAAACTTTTCGCACAAATACATTCCCAAAGAGGGTTGACGTCAGGCAGGCGTCCGGTCGTAAAACTATAGCCGTCATTTAAACTGTACCAGCTATTTCTTCTCCATTTTGCAAGGTCTTTGGCATCCTTGGGTGACCATTGACATGCATGTTATATTTGGAGAAGAAAAAGTGGGAAAGCGCACCCCGGGCTCTGAAGCAGCACAGCTGAGGATGCAACCAAGAACGCGCTTAGACGAAGAAGACATTAATTTATCGGCTGATATCTTTGGTTTTTATTACGAAACATGATACTTAAGTATAATTTCTTTGAATAATTTGAATTCTACGAGGTTCAAATCAGCCTGTATAGCTAGGTGGTGAAAAATTTACTTGTATATCAATAAAAACATTCTCCTTATAAAATAAAGCAAGCTCACAGGAGGTCCAAACAATGTAACAGATACAGGATTTACATAAATCTACAAAAGCAAACATTACAATGCGTTGTGCAAACGAACAGACAAGACAAATACCAGTCTAACAATATGCGCGGTTTAAAATAAAATAAACCTTAATAGTATTGAGATAGAACTTTGAGGAGTTGACGTGAAAGTGATATGTTTTTAGACGCATGTTAGATTAGGCAGGTGTGTTAGAGACATTTTGTTTCATAATCCTTGAAATACATACATAATATCACGCCTATTTTGACGTGTGGTTCCCGGCAGAGTAGAATAGGACCACTCCAAGTCTTCCCGTGGATGTCGTAGAAGGCGACCTAGGAAACACAAGCTAAACAAAGCTAATTAACATCAATGAGACCTATCCAACCCGTCTGGCCAGCGTGGAGAGTGTAAGCTAAATCCTCTGTCTGCTCTGGCTAATATATGACTCTGGTAGTACAGAGAGGGTCGTGCTCCTGAAGTGGAGACTTAAAAAGACCTGATGATGATGATGATGATCACGCCTATTTCCCCCACAGGGGTAGGCAGAGACTATGGACCTCCACTTTCTACGATCCTGACAGACTTCTCTCGGTTCATCTACCCTCATCACTCTCTTCAGACATGCCCGGTAACGGGTACCCACTTGTAACCTCTCCTTTTTAAAACGTCTGCAATCTGATACCAGAAAGTTCGCCGAGGCCGAGCCTGTCTTTTTGATTAACAATAAATAAAATAATAACCAAAATTTGTTCCAATTGATATACCAATCTGTTGCATGTCAGTGATGACTAAATGCGTGAAACTCTACATGACTTTTGTACCACCAAAATTGTACCACATTTTAAGCAATAAACTACATTTCATTTCATTTCATTGACTTGCTCTCATTCCTGCCTTTTTATTCCTACCTTTTTCTTGAAATCATGTAGGTTTTAGATTATTATAGATTGAAAGATGAATCGTTTATTTGTGTAAACTGCATATACACACCCACACAAAAAAATACTTGAATGAGTTTATGTTATTTGTATATAAGTTTTTAGTTATGTGATGTGTGTATGTTTGCTGCAGCAATACAAAAAGTCATAGGCTCAGCGAAAATATTGCTCAAGGAACAATGCGCTGATTTTCAGCTAAAACTTAAAGGTGCAAGTGCGATCATTTGTGAAGATAACGATGTTAGATTAACGTGTTAAATTGACTTAATAAAAAAGAAATAAACTACTGTAAATATATATATACACACTAGTAAATAATACAAGATTCAGACTTTGCATACCCAGGTTTAATAAATAAGCAACATGATTATTTGATGTTGCTTTTTCCTGCAAAAACACGGACTATCTGCGTTTAAGGATAGACTAAAGACGTCGGTAGTCCGGTGAGAGTACCCGTTACTAGCGTTTTCGCAAGTGACACCGGGCGTGGTCCGCACTAGGATGGATGACCACAAGTGGCACTAAATTTCTCGAGCTCCTCGGTATTCGGAAGGCACGTTAAGCCATTGGTCCCAGCAGTTATCACTGTATGGCACTCGTCAAGCTATGTCGGATGTCCTTAGGAAGCTTGAATGCTCTGACACGAGTGTTGGCCACTTACACACACGACAAACAAACAAGCATAGATTTGGTCATCATCATACTGTCCGAAATCATCTAGTCGGCTAAATTGTAGGGCAACATGGCCTATATACCAAAATCTTTTTAGAATTCTGCTAAAGATCCTGAGGCTGGATCGGATTTACCATGTCAGGGCCCCTAGGTATAGGTAGGTATGGCTCGACAGCTCAGATTAACAATGTTTAGGGGGCTGGGTCCAACGCCAGTCCTATCCCTTGATCAGGGTTGAGCAGGGGGGGAATAGAACAGGATTGGGGGTAAAAAGGCTCACCAAAAATTTATCGTGAAGTGCCTACCTAATCGGGCCCCTTTGCAGTTGCCTACTCTGCTTAACACGATAAACGGAGTCCAGTGCTGCCCCAATTTGAAATAAATTATTTGTAAAAGGAAACGGAGATATCATTTAAAATTTTAAGCTACTAAAACCTAGATAACCCTTCAAACTATTTTATGAACCACTGTTTACAGTTTAAAGTGAGAACGTTAAGCTTTAGTTTACATTTTTGCGAAAAACTGCCACTTGGTTATCTAGGTTTTAGTAGCTTAAAATTTTAAATGATATCTCCGTTTCCTTACAAATAATTTATTTCAAATGGGAACAGCACTGGACTCCGTGTTTCGTCTTAATCGTTACTACAGCTGCTTTAAGGAACGGTTGTCTTCACTCATATGCTAGCATACAAGAGTCACTCCTATTTGCACCCACTCAAAGTTTTATGAGGCCCTTTGGCTAATAGAAAACGCGCTTTAAGACGCGCGAGGCGTCTCGTAAAGCTCATCCGCTTCACGCGCGAGGTCCTATAGACCGAGAGGCCGTGGGCAGGGGCCCCATGTCTTCTAGCCTCTGGTGAATGGGTAACGCGCATTGAAATAGCTGTAACTTTTTGAAACTGAGTCCCAACAAGTAGTCAATAGACGACCTCTCTGCCCATTTGACTTGTTGAATTGGCGTAAGTGTCACTTAAATAAGTATTTTAGTTTCGAGACATACGAGTAAGTACTAACTCCTTCAAGATATTCTAAAACCCTTCGTTTTGACGGATTGTTAGCTTTAGGTAGTGATGTGCTGTTCCCGTTCCCCAGATTTGCGGGAACGTTCCCAAAAATGGAAATGTCAGGGAAAGTTGTAATTTTATTTATCAGACATATTTTTTATCACTGTAAATATATTTTACTAACGTAAATGCATCACCTGATATTGTTATAATGCAAATACATATTATATATCCAATATTCCGTAACATTCCCTAGAAATACGGGAACGTTCCCTGGGAACGTTCCCAAATTCCCCGGGAACGGCACATCATTAGCTTTAGGTAGTTATTTTACACTTAATTTACACTAGCTTTAAACTATCAGTAAAGAAAAAAGCAATTTATAAGTTCTACGTCCGAACTACTGCGACGAAACCATTTCGAATATCCATGTCAAAGTAGATAAGGGTGGCCATACTCCCAACAATCGTGTCCTCGGTTTTATTATAATAGACAGGTTGTTATCGCTTGATAGCTTTTTATTGTAAGGCAGGCGTCCATTAGGGGACAAAGTTGTACAAGTGTAATCTTATCTCGTTGATAAGGGATTGTGACATAATATGTGATTTATATTGGAGTAGGTGTCGGTATGTTATTGGTACGAGAACCAAAATCTTATTATAAACTTTCCCAGTCTATTTCAGTCCACTGGTGGACTAATAGTTACAATAAGGGACAATTTAATTGCTAATTGTCAGAGAAAATTGTAAAATGAATAGAAAAGATATATTGTTACAGCGTGTAGTTATGTTCAACTTTTATTGTAGACATATACAGTGTCTAATTATGAGGACCTTAATTGGCTTCCTAATATCTAATACTGTTACCTATTGTTAATTGATAGCTGTTGGTCTTCCTTCTAAAATAAAATAAATATATATATTAATAATATAAGTAACTAGGTAGTATAAATTAACATAACACGTAATAAACACTAAAATTATTAACGTGTAAAAGTGCCTGCAAATACCTAATTACTGAATAAATATTTGATTGATTGATTCTTTTATTTTCTCTCTGAACCCCCAAAAATGTAAAATTTGTTCATAAGTATAATCTAGAAACTACAAAAATCAATCTTTCCCTATATTTCTAAACGAATTTATAACCTTAAGTACTACCACCAAACTAAATGGACCTGCATAAATTTCTTCTAAATCAGCACACAGCCGAGTAACATATTTATTCATAGACCAATTTGGAAAGCGATCTACATTGTAGATACATTTATATAGTAAATCCCTCCAAATCCCGGGACCCATCTTGAATATAAATATTGGAGGCAAATAGTGTTGGACGGAGTCTTTTTGATTTGATTCTCATTTGATTTGAGCCTACATTCTGAGATACAAATTAAGAATTTTGTAGCCCGAGAAATACGCTCACAAATTAACATGCGAATTTTTATTTATTATTAACTAGCTTTTGACCGCGGCTTCGTTTGCGTATTGGGACACGGGAACATTTTTCCGGGATAAAAGGTACCCTATGTCCTTCTCAGTACTCCTAACTATGTGTATGCGAGTTTTCAAGAAGATTAGTTCAGTAGATAAAGCGTGAAGAGGTAACAAAAACAAAAATACAAACTCACTTTCGCATTTATAATATTAGTTAGGAAGTTAGAATTAGGATTTGATTATTTAAATACCTAAAACTTTTTTACAGCTCTTAATTTTTTTTCATTTATTCAGTAATTTTCTTCTCTTCCATGTTGGTCTGGAAATATATAAAATACTTAGATACTTAGAATGTACCAGCTGCTTCTCTTCTGATCATCTGATAATGAAAGCTGTTTGATGAAATTGGCGAAAACAAATAGGCGATGCGGCTTGATAGCCGTCCTATCACTATTTTGATTCCTTGTTCCATCTTCTCGTCCACCATCACGCTAAGTGGCCTTTAAGTCTTGCGACCCTGGCTCTGTCTGCTTAGAACTCCAAGACACAAAATGCTTGGTCTGCCCCATTAGGGATAAAGACGTGATAGTACCTATATGTTGACTGCCTCCGCGGTCCAGTGGTCAAGGCGTTTGCCTTGTGATCCGGAGGTCATGGATTCAAATCCCACTGGAAAGCATACTTTGTGAAAAGTTATTTCCAGTCTGTTTAGGATATAGCAGACTTGAATCACCTGATTATCCAAAAAGAAAGATGATTCCGTGCTTCGGAAGGCACGTAAAGCCGTTGGTCCCGAACGCCATCTAGCGTTTGTACCTATCCTAGGATTGTTTCTGGTCTACCCTTTGGGTTGCGGAGATCAGATGGCAGTCGCTTTGTGTAAAAACCAGTAACCTCGTCAAATCGCCTAGGCAAGGTAGCGGACCCCGGGCTCTGAAGCGTAACCGCTGACGATGCAACCGGGAATACGCTCGGATGATGATGATGAGTACCTATGTGTATGTAAAAATGATATAAATACAATGGAAGAGACTAAAATGCAGTGCTGATCCACGTGAAGTGTGTCAATAAGTATAAGAAAGATTACGATATCTAAAATAGTCTCAAAATATTCCTAGTTTCCTATTTATGTGAGGTTCATCAGGTCACATTTGGGAAATAGTAATGCCCTCGGGTATTTAATAATTCCTAGTTTCGATTTGAGTCTCATAAATAAGTCTATAAGGAATCGAATGTTTCACAACACTATAAGCAACTTAGTCAATGCTTGACTTAAAATATTGTTTAGGGATGTTTAGTTTTTTCCCCAATAAACTAATAATATCGAAATACGAAGATATTTTTCATTTTTCATAATAATAGTCTCGTACAAATCAGTTGAATTTTTTTATAATTTCATCATTTTTTTTACTTTTATTTATATGCATATACCTATATGTAGTTATTGTCAGTTTAATTTTAGTTTAGTTATATTATTTTTAATTAAGTTTTGTTTTAAACCATTCAACGCGGCAATGCCGCCAGACTCTTGAGCACTCTACCCTGCGAGCGCAGCGATTTGGGGTCCGTCTTTTATATAGTTTAATGTCTTTTCTACTGATTATATTTAGTTTAGTTATTACTTTTAGTTTAGTTATTTTAGTTTTATCATTTTACATTGTAACTTCTTCTTCTTCGTCTAAGCGAGTTCCCGGTTGCATCCTCACCTGTGCTGCTTAGGAGCCCGGGGTGCGCGTTCCTGCTTTTTCTTCTCCAAATATAACTTGCATATCAATGGTCACCCAAGGATGCCAAAGACCTTGCAAAATGGAGAAGAAATAGCCGAAACAGTTTAAATGATTTGGCTATAGTTTTACGACTGGCCGCCTGCCTGACGTCAACCCACTTTGGGATTGAATTTGTGCGAAAAGTTTTACAACCGGCCGCCGCTCAACGTTATTCCTCCTTGGGAATACAATTGCAGCACGAGATGTTTGTGCTTTAGTCCTTTAGTCGCCTCTTACCATATCCACAGTAAGAGATGGAGTGGTCCTATTCTACACTGCTGGGAACCACACGGCTAAAACGGCGGCGGCGACTTTTACATTGTAACTATATGTATATTTTTTAAAGATTTATTTAATGTAGCTATATGAGTAAATTTATAGGTATTCTCACGTAAAAATAACTAAAAGACTCTGCCAAAAACATCAATACAAACTTTTCTATTGAAGATTAACGTTTCGAAATTAGTCTGTGAATTAATAAAAGCTTTTCTCAGAAAGCTTACAATATTTATTGTGCCAAGTTTACTTCAGAAATAGCTTTTCTTTGAATTCTTCAACTCTTTGTCGAGTAAATTGGTAATTTTTTTAGCTTTTAGTTACAGAATTGCCATTTTGAACTTGAAATATGGAATTAAATACAAAAGGCAAAGCAAATTGTGTTTTACGAATAAGTTTTTTATAACTTTAAAATCCTTGATAAGATTACTATCTTTAAAATGTTTATTGCAAAAACGTTGTTGTTTGTGTAATGTTTTATTGGGTTTGTTTTTACATGTACACAATTATAGTCTGAAAACTTATCTTGAATTACATTTTTTTAACAAAAAAAAACTGACTTCATTTTTTTGCTGTTTCTTCTATATCTCCAAAGTTCTTTATCATATATTCACCAATTTAATATAGGATCAACTTGGTAGTAAAGGCTTTCAAATAAAAAAGAATCATAAAATCGGTTCACAATTGGCAAAGATACCTATTACAAACATACAAAAAGAAATACAGTCGAATTGATAACCTTCCCCTTTTCTTCTTCGTCTAAACGCGTTCCCGGTTGCATCCTCAGCTATGCTGCTTCGGAGCCCGGGGTGCGCTTTCCCGCTTTTTCTTCTCCAAATATAACATGCATGTCAATGGTCACCCAAAGAATGCCAAAGACCTTGCAAAATGGAGAAGAAATAGCCGGAGCAGTTTAAATGATTTGGCTTTAGTTTTACGACCGGCCGCCTGCCTGTCGTCAACCCTCTTTGGAAATGTATTTGTGCGAAAAGTTTTACAACCGGCCGCCGCCTGACGTTAAGATGTTTGTGCTTAGTCCTTTAGTCGCCTCTTACAACATCCACAGGAAGAGATGGAGTGGTCTATTCTAACCCGGAACCACACGGGTGATAACCTTCTTCTTTTGAAGTCGGTTAAAAAGAAGACTGTAATTTTTAACTTCTTTGATTTTTAGGGTTCCGTACCCAAAGGGTGTCCAAAGAGTCTATCCGTACGACTACGACTGTCACAGGGCTCTATCTCTTCAACTGTAATAGCTAGACATTTAAAATTTTCACCGATTATGCATTACTGTGACCGCTATAACAACAAATACCAAAAATAAGATAAAGCCACCACCATCCACAAAAATAGTCAGTTATCATGATTTGCAATTGCAATAGCCTAATATCAATACCACCTTACCCCACTCTTTTTCAAACCGTGTAAGGTTGTCCGGTGTCCGCCCATCTCTTCTTCGGTCTTCTTCTCTTTCTTAGACCCTCCGGAGTCCAGTTGGTGGTAACATATGCCCATCTAACATGATGAATGCGACAGACATGACCCGCCCAATCCCATTTAAATTTAGCCGCTTTTACTTCGACATCAGCTATCTTGGTGAAGGAGCGTAGTGTGGTGCCTCACTCCATAGAAAGAAAGAAGAAAGAAAGAAATCATTTATTTGTCAAACATAGGTATAAACAAGTTGGTAAATTACACAAGCACACACTTATATATACAATTTGTAATTGTGACAAATATTGAACCGATAAAAATATTATGTAAAAAAAAAAACTGGTAACGGATACAACACGGACCACTGCGATACAAGCAGCGCTTAGTGCAGGGTCCAAAGGTACCTATATCTGTCTGTACAAGTTTAAATAAGTTAAATTAGGTTAATTAAAATTGTAAATTATTATTATTCTTTGGTAAATAAATATATTATTATTATTATTAAATATATGGCATGGCACCCATTAAATCTTTTCATTTCGTTGCAATTGATCCTTCTCATGCCTAAACCAGTTCTAGGGTATACTTTTCACTGGTAGGTTTATATATCTAAAATAAACGGGCAAGTGCGAGTCGGACTCGTACATGAAGGGTTCCGTACCACCGTACAATGTTTTAAAACGCTGAAAAAAGTACGTTTTTTGTATGACGATTGTATGACGAAAAATTAAAGGACCCCCTTTAATTTTTAACATTATCTTATTTTTAGTATTTGTTAGTATAGCGGCTATAGTAATACATAATTGGTGAATTTTTAAGTATCTAGTTAATGCCATTATAAAGATCGAGTTAAAAATGCTGAAAAAAACACGTTTTTAGTATGACGACCCCCTTTAATTTTTTAACTTTTTCTTATTTTTAGTATTTGTTGTTATAGCGGCCATAGTAGTTCATAATCGGTGAAAATTTCAAGTGTCTAGCTATTACGGTTCAAGAGATAGAGCCCTGTGACAGACGGACAGATAGACGGACAGACGGATAGACTTGAGTTTGCACCCTTCGGGTACGGAACCCTAAAAATGGGTTTTGGCAGGAGTGCCACATTACATCAACTTCTCCAAAACCCTCTACTTGTTGGATCTGTTTCCCCACGCAAGCCTCCCAAAGGAACAAGGTGAAAATACCCGTAAATACAAAGGAGATAAAGTTAAAAATTAAAGGGTGTCATACGAGAAACGTGTTTTTACAGCGTTTTAAAACATTGTACGGAGGTACGGAACTCTCCATGTACGAGTCCTGCTCGGACTTGACCGGTGTGTTCAACTTATTTTGTAAAATTAGACTGTACATATTACAATGTACATATTTCTATACTATATTTATATACGAAGAAATTTGAATGATTTTTTTTTACAAAAATAAGGTTTTGAGTTCTATCAGTGATTCTGATTTAAAGGTTTCAATGTAGCTAAAGGGTATGAAATCAACTTGTATAACATACAGTATATATCTATCTTCAGGCAAGCATTCCACCGACTATTTATCATTAAGTTCTGACAAGCGCGGCTCGAGGCTGAAGCCTTGTGGTGTTTCTTGAATAATTGAGATTTACAAACGCTTCTGGAATCATAGTACATACTTAGTAAACTTTTTTTATCAAGATATTAACTGCCTCCGTTGACCACTGGTCATGGCGGTTGCCTAGTGATTTGGAGGTCGTGGTTTCAAATTCCACTGGGAAGTATACTTTGTGAAAAGTTGTTTCCAGTCTGGTTACGATATTGCAGGTTTGAATCACCTGATTATCTGAAAAAAAAGATGATTTCTAGCTTTGGAAGGCACGTAAAGCTGTGGGTCCCGAATGCCATCTATCGTTTGTTTAAACCTATCCTAGGATTAGTTCTGGTACTTCTGGTCTACCCTTAGGGTTGCGGAGGTCAGACGGCAGTCGCTCTGTGTAAAAACCAGTAACCTCGTCAAATCACCTAGGTTAGGTAGCGGACTCCGGGCTCTGAAGCGTTACCGCTGAGGATGCAACCGGGAATACGATGATGTATGAAGATGATGATGATAATGACAGTAAATAAAATAAAGTCCATTTAACTTCCATAACTTCCAAACGCATTATCAGCTAATGTGACTCTACATTTAAAGTTAGTAGATACAAAGATAGTGATAAATACACACGTTTTAACGTCTAATATTTCAATATATGTTCCTTGGGGAAAGTTGTTCAGTATCATAGATTTTGTTACACTCTGTATATAACAAACGCAAATAAATTATTTCTTAGTCCTGTTTATAAGGTTTTACTGTGGTTTTTAGGCCAAGAGATATATGGGGCAGACAGAGCCCTATGGGTTTTGCACCATGTATACAGGTCAAACTTATGACACCCCTTCATGTGTTTAAAACAATCCACAAACTAAAACTATCCATATATATGCACACATCCAATCACCCACATAATGGAGTGAACAAAGGCTGCCATAAATTACCGTTCAAACATTTCATTGTTTGGCGTACAATGGATTTTAACAAGATATAATGGCTTCAATTACGTATAGCTGGAATTTCATTAAGCCTTTGTAACCTCAAGGAGCTAGTGCGGGAGGTAACGTTCATTTTTAATTAATTTCTAGTTTATAGGCAAAGATAATACCTCTATAATTATATAATAATGTAATATATTATACCCAACGTCGTATTAATTGTTGGAAAGCACGTAAATTAGCAAACTTGTAGACTAAATACATATTAGTACCAACTGATCACATAGATGGCAGCACACAAATTACTACTAGCACACCTGAGAAAGGTATGTAGGTAATATGGGTCATCATCCGAGCGTATTCCCGGTTGCATCATCAGCGGTTATGCTTCAGAGCCCGGGGTCCGCTACCTAACCTAGGTAATTTGACGAGTTTACTGGTTTTTACACAGAGCGACTGCCGTCTGACCTCCGCAACCCAAAAGGTAGACCAGAACCAATCCTAGGATAGGTACAAACGCTAGATGGCGTTCGGGACCAACGGCTTTTATGTGCCTTCCGAAGCACGAAATCATCTGTCTTTTCGGATAATCAGGTGATTCAAGCCTGCAATATCCTAAACAGACTGGAAACAACTTTTTACAAAGGATGCTTCCCAGTGGGATTTGAACCCATGGCCTCCGGATCACAAGGCAAACGCCTTGACCACTGGACCGCGGAGGCAGTCATGTAGGTAATATGGGTATACTACATTTTATCCTACATTAAATATTTTTTTCTGACTGATTATGTCCAGCAGACACTAGTATTCTACTCTATTTACCCACAGGCACTTCGTTTGATCATTTCGGGCAGTAGATCAGTAAGTTTTGACTTTTATCAGAAACACAACCACAGGTATGACACTTCCTAGAGTCAGAGTATCATTTATACCTACTACTACTACAAACGAAACAATATATCTTTACACACGTCAATGTGTAAAATTTATACTCAGGGTCGCACCGCAGAATTAATTTAATACTTACCTACTAACGAGTTCGACATATTTACGATTATATCTTTCCATACCGGTAGATTTGCGAACACTATGACGAAAAAATATTCTGTTTTATATGTAATAACGTGAAATTATATTTTTGCTTTACTTACCTGATTTCATTATCCGGAAATCTATGAAATATACGTTCTTTATTGTATTCGGTGGATAAAAAATTATTATATGCGCATCTTCTCACCATGATGGTAACTATTTGGTTGACAGTTCTCAAGACACGTCGCGAATTGCGTGCGGCTAGCAACTAACCCTGTTTATGAGCGCAATAAGGGGCACATAGAACGGGGGAGAGATGCGGGGACGCCAAATTGTGGGAGACGCTGTGAGATTCCATTCTGTTTGTACTCTTATGTATTCTGTGACACAACCAAAAAATAAAGTTTAATAGTACCTACTTACTAAAATATTCTAAGAAATATGCAATATGATAAATAGATTTTCATAAACGTCCTCATATCACCACGATACAGAACGTGATTCGACTACGAGACGATAGCGAAATCAAAAATTCACCCGTAATAGTTCCAGAGGCTATAAATCGCCGTCAGCTCTTAGTCTAGCTTCAAGCTAGTGCCGGGATGATTTACGCAGTTTGAAAATTAAGTCATTGTTGGCTCTCGACGACATTAGGCAACGTAAGTGGAATCGTGACCTCATAACGTATTGCCTTTGCTTCCATACTGGTCTGGGAGAAAGGAGAAACTTCGAATGAACCTGTTGCTTTTCTTTTATCAACATCTAAATTTAAGAGTGGCGCTCTTATCAGTGGAGTTTCTTTCATTCTTTTTCCGCCATCATTATCATTAATTAAGAGTGGCGCTCCGGTCGGTGGAGATTCTTCCATTCTTTTTTTTTAATTCTTTTTCCGCCATCATATTCAATTAAGAGTAGCGCTCTTATCAGAGGAGTTCCTTCCATTCTTTTATATTTACCGCCAACCTCTTGACATCTTGATACAATACTGCTATCATCTGTTCCTTGACTTGCTTTCTAGCTGTGCCTGGGCTTTCATCTTCCCCTCCTTCCTTCTATTTTGTATCAAGTGTCCAAAAATATTGCCTGGCCTATTTCCGATGACCTCCAGTATGTGTCTCTTTTCACCTACTCTATTTAAGGTAAATACCAAGCAGAAGTGGCGCCCTCATTCGAAATAAATTAATAAATTGTTAAGTGGTAAATATTTTCATATTTCTAAATGTTAGGCTTTAGATAGCCCTTAAAATTATTTTATGAACTGCCGTTGTAACTATTATTCTAGTCTCGTCTAGCTTTAAAACTGGCCTCATACTTTCAACGGTGGTTCATAAAATAATTTAAAGGGCTATCTAGTGCCTAACATTGAGAAAAATGGAAATTTTCACCACATTCACGAATTAAGGCCGTACCTGAATTTTCCGGGGTCCAGTGCTTGCCCCCATTTAAAATAAATCATTTTAAAGAAACCGGACACATTATTTAAAATTTTGCTACTACCAAGTCCTTTATAACCCTTTAAAGTATTTTACGAACTACTGTTCACAGTTTATAATGAGAACGTTAAGGTTTACTACGCGCATTAGCCAAAAGTGGCCGTTTTTCGCAAATGTGCGCAGTAAACCTTAATGTTCTTATTTTAATCTGTAAACAGTAGTCCATTAAATACTTTGAAGGGTTATCTAGGACTTGGTAGTAGCAAAATTTTAAATAATGTCTCTGTTTTCTTTGATGCATACAAAACCGGTCTTGCAGTGAACGACAGGTGTTGTGATGATTTATGTTTTTATTTATTAACTAATACTTAACCATAGATATAAGTCATATATAATGTCAGATGAATATTAACCTAATTTTAAGATTGAATGTAGACAATATGCTTCCGGACAAACCTTCGTGGGTGCATATAATTGTAATTATTGTTATTTTTGGATATAAATAAATGAAAAAAAAAACAGTTTATTTTAAATGAGGGCGCCACTTCAAAGTCATTTGCTTCTAACTTCACCTTTGACCTCTACGTTTGTGACTTTGTCCTTAAAATTATTTTTTTCTAGATTTTTCAGCCGCGCATTTTGTATGCACTTGTTCTGACCCTTTCACATGATGCCGCGCGGTGCCGTCGTCGTAGCTGCAACGAATACCGCCAAATTGCAACGGCACCGCAGCGGCGGAATGTGTACAAACAAACGCTCATAGTTTACTGCCTAATATCAACACCATTCAATACATACCACAAATTCAAACCATACATATAAACATACTAAAAACATTCTAAGTCTGTAACTCAAAAAAAAAATAATGAAGGATAACGACTAAAAAGATGTCACAGAAAACAAAAAGGCATTATGACGAATATTATCTTAAAAAATGCTGAGCAAGATGTTAGATCTGTCACTCTCCTTGTTAACATAGGTACAAACGCAAAAAAAACCTCATAACCTTTATTACTATAGGAATAAGGTATACATTAGTTTGATGAATGGGGGTTTAGGCACGTCTAAAATCATGTTTGTATTTCCAAAAGCAATTTTAACTCATACTGTTAAGGCGATAAGGTTGAATATATTCGTTTTTAGACGTTGAAAAAAGTTTGGTAATCCAGGTAGACGTTATCATTGAGCTTGGACAAATATTTTGGGTACCCTTTTTAATCTGTGACATGTTAAAAAGGACATTCTTTTGAAACTCATTAATAAGACGGTAAGAATTTCTTTTGTGGGTGAATGTTTAGTAATTTATCAATGAAACAAAGAGCCCAAATTTCAACATCTACGAATTTGAGGTCTATATTAAAATTTACTGAAACTATTTAGAGGGTGAATTCAGTTCATGATACTGAACAACTTTCTCCAAGAAACATACCTACCAACGTAGCGAAATATGAAAAATATTTTTTTGCTCTTCGATACAAGTTGATCGAACAGGAGCTGATCCGAGTTTGTCAGGAAATAAATTTTTTTTTTCATATTTCTATACATGTCCCTGGAGAAAAGTTGTTCAGTATCATGGACTGAAATTCCCCTTTACCTAAATAGCTTCACTATATTTTGTTAGACGTTATATACTTACAGGGTTATTTTTAATTAACCGGCAGCCTTTTTGGAGCAAGTTCAGTTCGTGATACTGAACCACTTTCCATAAAAACAATTATCGAAAAACGAAAACAAAATTTCGTCCTCCCATACAAAATCCATTTGGTTGAGCCGATTTGTATGGAAAGTCGAAATTTTTTTTCGTTTTTCAATAATTGTTTTTATGGAAAGTGGTTCAGTATCACGGACTGAACTTGCTCCAAAAAGGTTGCCGGTTAATTAAAATAACCCTGTATACTACTGGAAAATATAAGAAGGAAAGTGATTAGACATCTTATAAGACATGATAATCTCTTCAGAACAATAGACGGTAAAATAAAAGGAAGACGAGGAAAAAAAAGACCGAGGATGAAATTTTTCCAACAAATTAAAGAAAAGTTAAGACTTAGGTCCTACCATGACATTAAAAGGTGGCAGAGAGAAGAGAGGAATGGAGGCATCTTCACTTAACTCCACTGACAAGAGCTCTTAAATTATCTAAAAGAAGATATACCACTAGATAAGCTAGACCATTTATTTCTATAATGAATACATGATCTAAGCAAATACTCTGACCACGAACTAAGCGCCAAATACCCAATACAATAAAAATGAATCTCCCTATCATCACTAGCCATAAAAGGGTAACTTATTTTCCCACATTTCCCCTTCAAAGAAAACCATTTTCCTCTAAAAGGCGCTACATATCTTTATTTGGCCGCCGATAAAAAAATAATGTAGGACATTAAGGGGAGGACTTAATTTAAATATTTTCTGGAACAATATTCACCTCTCTTTCTTACTTAGAACATTTTGTATAAGTCCGTCTCATTCGAACGGACAGCGATAAGTCAGAGCCGTAGAGAGAAAATGCTTTTTTAAGTGAACCCTACACTGTTTTTTCTAATAAAACGATGTTAAAGGCACTGGTCCATTAGACCGATGGCTTTTTTATGGCTTTGGTGGATTTAATTACAATTTTGATTAAATAACTGTACAGGAATATTTTGTTGTCGTTTAAGGATACTTTTGCGTTCTTAAATCATTGGGAATAAAGCGTTTAGGGGCGGTGATTTTGATTTTGAATTTCATATTTTGACCGTAAAAAAACAGTTATGTGCAATTTCTTTAAAATTACAAAATTTTGCCGAAATCTGACATGTCATTTCCAAATAAAAATTAGAGTACCATTGGCTAAGGTAACAGACTCTAAGTCTCCTCCTTTTACCAATATTGCGACCTAAGCGCAAGCTTGTAAAATCTGACACAAGTGTTGGCCACTAACATACGAAAGACAAATAATAAACAAGTGCGATAGGATGCTGCATCGACAGATCACGGAAGCGACAGTTCAAAGAAAATTACTTCATATTGCAACGCTATTTCTTACAAAAAATATCCTTATATCAAAAGAAATGACTGTGTAACACGGGAGGAAAACAGATATTTTAGACCTGAGACTTTGCTCAGACCTAAGACCAGTAAATCTCTTATTGTTTTTTCCTAAAAAGAACATTATTTAAAAATACATTAGTCACCGACACACGGTCCCAATTAAACCAGCTTTTTGAGATAACACCTAATTTAGAATTAATCACCAAAAAACTGTTACAATAAATCAGATAGGGCGCGCCGCCCTCACAAGTAGAAACGTAAAAAGTTGCCGGTTTTTGTGACATAATTGCGTTTTTACTACTCGTATTTTTGTTGGTGTCGGTTACATTGTATTTTAACTGTCAAAAAGGCTACTTTGACAGAAAACAAAAAAAGTCGAATGTACCACCTGCTTTTCCTGGCGCAGATCATTAAAGTACAGAGTAATATAATAGTATACTACCGAGGGAATAAGCAAAATCGAAATCATGTCATTAGACAATACGTCACTTTTTAAAGCAATTATTACACTATCCAATTTGTAGGAACTCTAACTATGAACAGTTAGGTTCCTAAATTGTTATCTAGTAATCACACTATACTAAATAGCATCCTAAATCGAGGCGCGTGGCCGACGACGGCGACGCATACAGAACAAACACTACCTATCTTTATTGCTTTGAGGTTCCTGTTTAAGGTGAATATAGAAGGAAATGGCCTTGAAGTGTGAAATAAATTGTTGACTCGTAAATATGGTGATAATTTCCATATTGCTAATCGTCGGGCACTAGATAGCCCTTTAAATTATTTTATGAACTGCCCTTGAAACTATTATTGGTGATCCGTCTAGCTTTAAAACTTGCCGTGGCCACTTTTGGCGGAGGCGAGTTTTAAAGCTAGACGGACTAATGTAAATACTTTCAACGGTGGTTCATAAAATAATTTAAAGGGCTATCTAGTGCCTGACGATTAGCATTATGGAATTTATCTCCATATTTACACGAGTTAACAATTTATTTCAAATGAGGGCGCCACTTCAAGGCCATTTGCTTTTATATTCACCTTAACATGTTGCTTGTGACCCATTGCATTTTGGAATGAATTCACACATTACACGGAAGTACAGCGATCGGAACATCCGTAAAAATCGTTCTCTAAATCTGATCTAATCAGTCCTAACTGCGGTTACATCTTCCGATTTCCTAGTTAGGATTTCTTCAAATTGAACAGTGTAATAACCATTTTATCTAGAGCCAAGTTCAAGTTAAGAAAAGGAGAAGCAGGCGAAGCAGCATTACCTTTGCATACACACGCGGACACTTCACACCAGAAGTGGCCTTTAGGTTTTATGGTCATAGGTCCTATCTACTCCATCATCTTCTTCGCCTTCTCCCTATTTGGTATGGCTTTGTATGTCAACTCCTTCCATCGTTTTATTTACTATATCTGTACCCCCTCTCCTTCATGGTCCGCTTTACACATACCCCCACGTCTTTTTAGGTCGTCCTCTATCTCTATGGCCATTTGCCTTCAAGTTAATCATTTTACTAGCCAGATATTCGGCATTCCACCTCTTGACATGACCGTACCATGTCACCCGGTGGCTTTTAGAAAAGGACCACTCTATCTCTTCCTGTGGATGTTGTAAGAGGCGGCTAAAAGACTATGCACAAACATCTCGTGCTACAATTGCATTCCCAAGGAGGGTTATCTTCGGGCGGCGGCTGATCGTAAAACTATAGCCAAATCATTTAAACTGTTCCGGCTATTTCTTCTCCATTTTGCAAGGTCTTTGGCATCTTTGAGTGACCATTGACATGCATGGTATATTTTGAGAAGAAAAAGCGGGAAAGTGCACCTCGGGCTCCGAAGCAGCACAGTTATGGATGCAACCGGGAATGCGCTTAGACGAAGAAAAAAAGGCGATGCCCTTATATATGACATTAGGTCCAGCACTTGTACTTTTATTTTAATTGTGCAATAAAGATTAAAAAAATATATAAAAATGTCCTTTCAAGGTGTTTTTAAATGTTAGACTTCACATACAACATCAAATGTGGACCCAAGTCCGATAATTTGGGACTCAGTAATAAATCATTACGAATAATTATTTTTATTATAAAAAACAAAATATTTACACCTTAAATTAATTAATATTTAAATGAATATAAGTTTCAGTTGTTAGGAATGATGACTTACTTTAATTTAGCCAATTTATATTTATTTACAACGTAGAGTAGGTTTTTAAGGTAGAAAAGACTATGTTAGGCAGAAAGATTTCCCAAAATCTAGCACAAAAAATGTTGTTTAATCTAACTGAAATTTATAAGACAAGGCTTCAATAAACTTTGGAAGAGAAGCCTTTGAACAACGTTGTCCACCACCTGGCCATGATCTGGCCTGGTCCACCTGGAAGTCTCTTAATAGACTAGAAACCCAGGAGTTTTTTTTCAAACTACAAATTACCGTTCCAAGAAAATCTGTCAATGTTGATAAACTTTGGAAGAGAAGCCTTTGAACAAAGTTGTCCATCATCTGGCCATGATCTGGCCTCGTCCACCTGGAAGTTTCATAATAGACTAGAAACCCAGGAGTTGCTTTTTTACAACCTGCAAATTACCGTTCCAAGAAAATTCTTGGAACGGTAATTTGTAGTTTGTAAAAAAAAACTCTTCTTCACAAATTATGGTGCACCTACTTTCGTGTCCTATGTTTACAAACACCTGCACTTTGGACTACCTAGAGTTCTTTTTTTGAAATCAGGAATCATACAACAAATGATTTGGGTGAGTGTTTCCAAACAAGCGCATTTTTTAATTGATCATATGCGAAGGATTTGTATGAGTGGTCTTAACTTGTAAGTCCACTCGTAATTTTGACATAAGTAGCGTACAAATGTCAAAGAAACCTTCGTGTTGTTTCTCATAGAGAATCTGTTCCGTTACACGCTTTTTCATTTATGTAGTAATGTTTAGAAAACCATTGACAAATGTATGATATTTTTGCTTAAAACAACTTATGGCGATTTATTCACTGGCAATGCGCCCCGCCGCGGTGCGCGGAATCTGCTGCGTTTTTAGTGGGTTGGAATAGGCGTGTTTTCTATACAAACTGAGATACTTGCATACAATGTTAAAATTTGCCGCCCAGCGCTCCGCGCACGGTGTGCGGTGTAGTGAGATCACCGCCTAAAACGTACTTATCGTTGACATAAGGCTGCGTCCACGGACACGCGGTGCAACGTGCGACGCGGTCCGCCAGCTTACGGTTCCAAAAATACAATTCTATCGTCGGAACGCGAGCGGTGAGTTGGAAAACTACACGTTTTGTGTGTCCCACGTTCAAAATTAGCTCTCCTATCCGAAGCCACCACTAATCTAATGATAATCTAATAATAAAAGTCTGACGTCAACCATCTATGAAATCTAAAGAAAACAATTGACAATTATCAAGCGAAACACAAACATCCAAAGATAAATAAATGATTTTGACATTGAAAAAGCCAACGATAGAGCTCTTGAGGTTGTATTTTTATGAGAAGCAACCAAATATAACTTAAAAGTACCATCAAAACTCTAAGTCTGAAATTAATATACAGGATGACTTTTTATCTACCAGCCAAATTTTTGGAGCAAGTTCAGTCCATGATACTGAACTACTTTCCATAAAAAAATGTATTGAAAATAGATAAAAGTTTTTCGTCTTCCCATACAAAATCAGTTGGCCTGAGCGCCAATCTGTATGGGAAGGCGAAATTTTTTTATCGTTTTTCTTTAATTGTTTTTATGGAAAGTAGCTCAGTATCAAGGACTGAACTTGCACCAAAAATTTGGCTGGTGGTTTCAATGTCAGCCTATATAACTCTTACATTGAATAGGTATGCATAAAGCGTCAGGTCGTATAAAATTCGTGAGTACAAATAAATATTTTCTTTAACATTTGCTGCCTAATATATATATGTATATAGTTTTATTTTGATTTGAGACATCATATTTTGAGCAAAATATCTACATTTATACAATATAAAAAATATGTATAACGTCGAAAATCAATGATAAATATATAGGACGACTTTTTTTTCACTACACTTGTCATGTTTCAGCATTCTCTTTCTGCAGTTTTTTTTAATTATAATAAATTTTAATCACTTATATGACTGAGTTCTTATGCTGATTTATGTCTAAGTAGGTATATTATCGACTTATCCGTTGTGGACAGCAGGCGGGGTAGGGTGCCGAATCATTGCCCATCCGGAAGAACCCTGGGTCCACGTCAGATTGGCATCTGTAAAAAAAAAAAATGAAGAATAGAAAACTAAAGAATAACCCTCAGTTTGTAAGAAATCAGATGTATAGTGGGTATGCTACTTATTTAAGAAGAACAAATGTTTTATGCAATTGACAGAAAAAACAGTGCTAAATCAGTAATTTTATATTCTTTTTCTTAGCGAGTCGGAATGGCTGATATTATTTTATGAGTGTAGACTGTCATTAGCCATTTTATATTATACAGAATATACCCTAACTATTTTAAGGGGAGATTCAGTCCATGCTACTGAAAAACTTACCCCAAGGTACATTTTATCAAAATATGTGAAATATTTTTTTCTCCCATTCAAATCGACCGATCGGTTGATCCGAGTTTGTTTAACAAAAGTCATAAATTCGTTTTATATTTTATATTAGCTATTATATGTTCCTTTAGGAAAGTTATTCATATTTCGATATATGTTCCTTGGGGAAAGTTGTTCAGTATCATGGACTGAATTAACTCTTAAATAGCTTCAGTATATTTTGTGAGACGTTTAAAATATTTTATGACCAGTTTACTCCCCTATTTATTTATTCACATAAAAGCTAGAAGGCAATATCGAAAAGCCGTATTTTTCTATCGATAACACTAAAAAATAAATGTAAATTTGATAGCCCATCCTCCCCTATTGCCTCAAAGCCCCTTCTGAAGTTATCTCCTTAATATTGGGTATTGGAAAATATTACGAAACAATATTTCATTTTGATATTGAACAACAAACATTTTTTTTGATCATATTGTTTGGGTATAGAATCATTTGGGTATAATATAAACGTGAATAAATTGAAGTTAATAAGTGTGGTTTTTGGATGAAATAATAGACTTAGACTATTATTTTGCACTAAATTGTTAAAAAAATAATCTTTTACGTAATTAATGAATACATGTAAAACGGTTGACTGGTGTAATATAGTCGAAAAATAACATAAAGGTTTATTACAATTGACCCAAACAGGCTGGCCAAGGAACATGCAGCTAAAAACAAATGCAATTCAGACTCCTATACAATACTCGTACAAGTCGAACGATCAAATACGAGTTTCTATGGAAAGCAAAAAAATATTTTTCATATGTCGATATTATGTTCCTTGGGGAAAGTTGTTCACTGTCATGCACAGAATCAACCCTTAAAATCGTTTCAGTATATTTTGTTAGACCAAGATTAACGATTTACATACATATATTATTACGATTTACCTCACTTAGTTTTAAAGGTACCTACTCGTTTTTAAAATTTTGGTTTACGCATTCTGTCGCACCACTCAAATTATTTTTCTTCTCGGTCCAGTGGGTTAACCGACAGAGAACGCCATATGGCGTTCAATTCGCCATTTGTTCACTTTTTATGTGCAATAAAGTTTTAATAAATAAATAAATGCATACTATCACGTCTTTATCCCTAATGGGCCAGACAGGGGAGCATTACGGGTCTTGCGGCTCTAAGCAGATAGAGCCCAGGGCCGCAAGACTCAAAGGCCACTTTTAGCGTAATGGTGGGCAAGAAGGTGGAAAAGGAGTCAAAATACTGATGGGTTGCCAACCGCATTGCCTAATAACATAATTTGCATTTTCGCCCCTAGATCGGCTTCTACGATCTGTGCGATTAAAGAAGCAGGTGTTAATTTCTCAGTTTTTCCTTTTCTCCTAGACTAGGATAAAAAATAAATAAATAAATATGTACCTACTTACTTAATTACCAATGTTATCAGTGACATGGATCGAACTAGGAAAAATGTGCAATTAAAAATATTCTTCCCATATAAAATAGAATATGTAACCTCCATTTTGAAATCAGCTAAACATATGGCGTATGAACCAACACGGTGCCGAGTTAATCCAAAAGGACAACATTTTTTACATTGTTTTTTTTTTATAAAGAAAACAGTGATTAAGCGCATCCTTGTTCGATACATCTGCCCAAAAAGGGTTGGATTCCTGCTTTTTTGTTTCCATCAATTTGTCATTTTGTTTTGAGACATTTACTTTTTTAGGGTTCCGTATCCAAAGGGTGCAAACGGGACCCTATTACTGAGACTCCGGTGTGGACCACCCCCCGTCCGTCTGTCACAGTGCTCTTGGACCCTAAATAGCTATACACTTGAAATTTTCACCGATTATGTATTATTGTGACCGCTAATAACAACAAACACTAAAAGTGAGATAACATTAATTTTTAACGTGTCTTAACACGTGGTTTTTACAGCATTTTAAAACATACTAAGGTACGGAACCCTTCATGTACGAGTCGGACTCGCACTTAACCGGTTTTTATCATGGGTTTTAGACAATCATGTGAAATCAAAGTAGGTATTTTGTCTTTTAGCTATTTAGTTCTGTCAGAACATGTCTAGCACCCGCCAGAAGGCACTCTCCGTAAGTTTTATTCTAGATACCTCATTCTATCAGACACGACTGAAGTCTCAGTCTAAATTTTGAAGTTCCTTTTGTTTAATAATAGTTAGATACATTCCAGATTAAGTGTAAGTAGTTGAAAAATAAGAAATACAGAATGTAATAAAAAAATGCAATAAACAAGTTGCGTTTTAAGTCAATACTGGTGACAATTTGAGAATTTATAAACGAAATCTGTCGTCAAATTATCGTTTTATACCTTAAAATATTGTTTTATTTAGGTACGTGTATTTTTATCGTCTATCTATTTGTTCGTATATTTGTAAAATGTCACGTATTAAACATGTATTATTTTAAGACGTGATATTATATCAAAGGTACCCAACCTGAAAGCTGTTGATGATGTAATTATATCAATAAATGGTTCAGTATCTTTAGAGAAAACAATAATAAAATTACTATGATTACTTACGTTGTCCTTTCTATAAATACTTCAAACTCTTCATCCTTTCTTCCATTCACCAAACCATTCTCTGAAACACTCCTCTTTTCTCTATCCACATTTTCCAATTTAAAAACTCTTCCTACTTTCTCCAGCTTTATCTTTTTCCTTAAACAAAGAGGTCTGAATAATTTGTTTTTATTATCAAAATGCGCTCTTATATCTTCTAAGGCATCCTCTCCGAGGGAATCCGTTTTCCAATCAGGAATCTTTTTGTTCTTAATATCATCTTTAGAAAGTAATGAGTCCAATAAACTACCGGGTTTGTAGGACTTTTCAGAAATATCCCCTTTCTCGATGTGAGGCGCGCGAGTGACGTAATATTTATCATATTGACTTCTTGAAACTGCCTGATAAGGATTAGCTCTGTAGTAATAGCTAGAAGGATAACCGGAAGCGTTGTAACGAACCTGATAATACGGGAATGGCAATAGAACAGGCTGTTGAATATGCTTGTCTACAGAAAAAGGACTTAAAATATTCTTAAGTGATGAAGTTTTTTCACTGCCATGCTGCGTTGACTGTTTTTCTGGAGATACAGGATTTGGTGACGTAGGATGCATGTAAGATGATTGCCTTTGGAAGTTCGAAATTTCGTAAAAATAAGGTAGTTTTCCATAGTTTTGAAGTGGTGTAGCAGTGCTTGTTGAAGGACGGTCATATTTTGGTATTGGATACACAGATGGAACATTCTCAGATCCTTCATGATTCATGTCTAAAATCTGCTTTCCTTTTGGAATAAATAATGGTTCATACCAATAAGAAAGTTTATTATGTACAAGTTTAGGATTAGACTTTGAAAGTATTTCTTCCTTCTCATTTTGTTTTTCATTAACATTCATTTGTATTTCGTTGACAGTCTCTTCTATTAAATTTTCTGATGTCTTTTTATCTAGTTCATTATAAATTTCTTGTGCTAAATTATATATATCAACAACTGCTTCCAAATCACTTTTCTTAACACCGTATAGCATTTCAGAAATTATTTTTATTTCCTTGTCATTCAAAAATCTATCTGTTTTGTCTTCGGTTCTAATTTCATTAGCTTTTTGCTTTTGATTTGGATCATTTATATTAGACAATATTTTATCTAAAATTGTAGCTACTTGTTTACCTTCATCAGTACTATTCTGGACTTCTAATATTTTTTTTTCTATTTGAGGAATATTTATACCCGATATATCAACATTTGATACTTGAAATTCTCTTAAAGGTGTAGTATTTAGAAGATCCTTTTTCTTTAGTTTGCATGTGTAGTTTCCACAAAACGTTGTAGATCGCCATGTTGTATTGACTGCATGTAGTTTTCCCGTGTCTGGATCTCTGCAGTAGAAACCTGGAAATAAAAAGAGCTATCGTTAAATATACATCAAACTGAGTTGACCTTTTAATACGTCCGTTTTATTAAAAAAGTGTTTAACAAAAAGCACCAAAAGCAGTTGAAAATTGAAAATGGGTTGGGAATATTTACTTTTCTGTATATATTATTCCTAGATTTATTTTTGTGGTCCATAAGTAATTAATTGAGAGCAATTAACTGATTTTTTTACATTACAACATGTACTAAATCTTACAAAAGATCTTTACACCTAAAATTATTTTAGTGAAAATCTCTTTAACATTGAATACAAAATTATAAAAATCTTAAACAAAGAAAAATATGCTCAAGTACGAGTAGGCTCAAGAAATGCTGACTTGACGTCGTTTAGGTAAATATAGAAACAAATGGCCTTGAAGTGGCGCCCTCATTTGAAATAAATTGTTAACTCGTAAATATGGAGATAATCCATATTGCTCTTCGTCATGCACTAGATAGCCCTTTAAATTATTTTATGAACCACCGTTGAAAGTATTTTAGTGGCCACGGCAAGTTTTAAAGCTAGACGGATCTCCAATAATAGTTTCAACGGCAGTTCATAAAATAATTTAAAGGACTATCTAGTGCCTGACGATTAGCAATATGGAAATTATCACCATATTTACGAGTTAACAATTTATTTCACACTTCAAGGCCATTTGATTTTATATTTACCTTAAGGATGATATGCGTGCCAACGCTCTTACAACCAAGGATGCTCAAGACCCTGCGATGTAGAGAAGTAAAAGTCGGGAAGACGAGAGATGGCGGGAAGCGACTTTGTTTTATTTTATGTATTGATATGACATGGAAATCAGAAAAAAAAACTAATATTTTTAATTTATTTTTTTCCCCAAATATATTTTTCTTTTTAGAAGGGCTGTTTATGCCCGTGTAAATACAATGTTGTCATCTCATGACTGGATGTTTTCGTTAAACTGTTTGGTTATCAACCTCGAAAACAAATCTACAACAATAGGTGACGTTGCATAAGGCATTGTCTTCTGGGGCTGATCATGTCCGTGTTTGTGTCATTTGTCTAAATATTTTTATTATTTGGCTGCTAATTTAGATGTGCGTACGTACATTTAGGAGTCTTTCATTACTAAAATAAAAGACATTACTGTCCATGTATACATTATAGATTACATGCACTGACAATAGATGGCGTTAACTGAAATTAATACTTGATATGAGCATTTTTGTATTAAGTGTGTAGGTATATCAAAAGGGTCCCCCCTTATAATTAAACTTTTATGTTATAATATATTATGCATAACAGTGGATTACAGAAACGTTATTTTGTAAAAATATTTTGGCATCTACTCATTTATCATAGATTCAAAACCAATAATGTTAAAAGTCTGAATAATCTTAGGGCAAAGATTTGATCATTTGATTGCCATAATAATCTAAAAGTATAATCATTATATCGCAGAAAGTTCGCAGTCAGAATCGCCTTTTGGTTTTTAATTCATGCGTATAGTCATTTCATTGCTGAATCTTTTCTAAGATAGAATTTTTTTCTGGTATAGATAATTGGTTGAATATCATTGTTTCGTAGCGGACATAACGACGATAATGCTTATAGTATGAAAAAGCTGTCTACCTTGGCCTTCCTTATAGGTGGTCGCAGGTCTAACATAACCATACCTATATTTTTAGCCTAACCGAGTAAACTCGGAATGCTATTTTTTACGTTGACCAACAATAGTATAGATTTTAACGAATATGATTTTCTTAGAAGGTCAAAAGAAAAATATACCAAATAAAAGTAACACTAATTAAACATTATTCTTAAATAAATTATGCGAAACTTAATGTATGGAAAAGTTTATTGTACTAATTAAATTCTGATATCTTAAAAGTATGCTATTGTTCATTCGGACATATAAATATTCGCCCAAAAAAAATTTTTTTATGCCTTTAAAATGTTCCTTCAAATAAGATTCTGCTAAGTATATTATGCCAAATGAAATTCGGAGCATCGAGATTCTGCCAGATAGATGGTACCCATATCAAAAAATCTATGTTACATAAGGCTAGCAAAGGCAACCATATACCGGTGATTGTAAGGGTAGATTCAGTCAGTACTCTCGCCAAGGAAGACAATATTAATATAAAAAAATGCTTTCCATAGGAACTCAGATCAGCTGATCGATCAACTTGTTGATGAGAGGCTAAAAATTATTTTTCATATTTCCTTTATGTTCCATGTAGAAAGTTGTTCGTATGAGGACTAGGTTAGCCATATTATAGTTTCAGTATTGGTAGTTTCGTTGAGTTAGTATCCCATAACACAAGATTTTAAAAATTCCTTTGGGGCTAGCTCAAACTGTGTAATTTGTCTTTCTGTACATATTTATTTAATTGTAAGTATCAATTATTTACAATAAGTACATAAAAACATGGTGTAAACTAAAATTATAATATATTTTAGTAGATAGAAAACACAATTGGGTACTTGACAGTGTTTAATTTTGTACAATATTTTTTTCTTAACAACAAATATCACTAAAAAGAAATCTTTTTCTGAAAACAACAAGGAAATTGGTTACTAAATGAAGCAGTTATTAGCATTTCAAATATTAGTATGAAGAATAGTGGGAGCGTGGTGGTGATCTCACTATCTCTCGTACACGCGAAACCTAATGGCAGTGACATCATATTTCTAATAATGTGCATTTTTTTCTGTTATTTGACAGTCTTTGCACCTATTATATTAAAGGCTTAGGAGGGAAAGATTTTATAGATTTTTTTATCCGCTCAAAGATAACTTACTTATTTCTGAGAGGATTTTTTTTTTATACCTACTAAGCTTCTTTAACAAATTACCTTCATATAACAGAAATGTAGACTCTTTACCTTGCTCCAAGTCCCAGCTACGCGATTACATTATTCAAAACTTACAATTAGCTGTATAACAAATTGCCAAATGAACTAAGAACGTGTAAGAGCATAAATATATTTTGAAAAGAAACTAAAATCATACGTCGCGACCAGCACTTCATGTTTGTTTTGTAAATATTACTCACTGTAGTATGTAATGTACTGTAGTATCTCATTTTAAGTGAAATGTAAATTTCTTATGAGAATAAAGTTCTTTAAACCTTACCTAAAACTGCCCAATTTCCGAGTAAAAAAAACAATTATTTGACATTATCACTTAATGTGTGCAAACTAAAACTGCTATGTTAGGATTTTAATGATTTCTTAGTGTTTCTGGAATATTAATATTTATATATATGTATAACTAATCTACCTGTATCGAAATACGGTGACTGATTTTTAGTTAAGTACCTTTATTAAAAAAATCTAATGTAAGTGGATTTATTGTAATCTTTTTTATAAGAATAAATTCTTTAAACCTTTTGACGTGACAACGTCTTATAAATTGGTTAGCCGGGTGACACTTCAAGAAACTGCGTTACGCTCCGCTCACGTTATGCGCTCACAATGAGAGCGAGTGAGAGGCACGCGTCCCTTCCACTCGGGCATGGTTAGCCCGCCTAAGAGCGAGAGAGACAGACATAAAAAGACTTGTCACGTAAAACTTTCGCCCGTATACCGACTTTACAGGCAACCAATTTTTTTTTTTAGATTATGTTGCTTTTTGTAATGAATAATAAAAAAAATAAATCAAGTACCAAAAAGTTAAAAAGTTACCTTCTTATAAAGATAATCTGGTTAAAACCCAACTTTTGCTGGCACTTACTGTTACTGTTGCTAGAATAAAACTTCGCTAAACGACAAAAGTAAAAATGTAGCCTGTTTTCTGCTTAATACAACAAAATTTAAATACCATTGTCTAATGACATTAACTTCGGTTTAAGTGACTTTCTATTTAGTAGCAACATACACGTCCTGGCGTACTGCGTTAAAACAACAGAACGTTTCAAAATAGGTTACTTAAAACTTTTGACACTTCATCGCAGAATCTACATACCTCTGATATCTCTGTCAAGTACCGAATTATTTAGCAAATAGGTTCATTTGTTTACGATTGACCATTGTTGTTCACTCGCAAGTGAAAACTTGGTTCAAGGTAAAACACGCTGTTTATAGGAACATGAATTGTGTACGTGCGGAAACACATCCGATGGTGAGGAATTCCAGCTTTGTGAGTATTTTTAACCGACTTCAAAATAGGAGGAAGTTATTAATGCTTCTTTTCTTTTTTTTTTTTGTTAATTAATAATGGTGAATCGATTTTGTTTTTATTATTATTTCAAGGTACTAATATCTAGTTGGTCCTAGTGGTAATTTAGTGGAAAGATGATGAAGAACTTTGGAGTTATGGGAGAAATTCTTTAATGTCCTATTAGCATTACGATGTTACGGTAGGTTGTAGACTTGTAGATTTTTCTTTTTTTTTTTTTTTGTAAAAAAAAAAATAATAATTTGTCAAATACAAAAGGAGAGACGAGCATGTAATATATATTTTATCAGTGTAACAATAACTTGCTAGAGAAAGCCCTGACTTTTAAACGTTAACTCCCAATAACTTTTAAACGGCTGAACCGATCTTCATCAAACATAGTTTATGTATTATAGATATATAATATATAATTTATTTTAGATTTAAAACTTTAAATGAATTTTATTGCGATTGTACGTTGACTTTTGCCCGTTATATCCATTGATTGTATTCTTTCGCCGATACTTGGTTGACTGAAAGAGATCCCACTATGGGATAAGTCCACCATTGTACAAAATATTTTAGTCTATTAATACTTATTTAACTGTAACTATTTCTTGTACAATAAAGATATAAAACAAAACAAACAAAACATAGCAAGGGAACTTGCTTTCACGTAAAAAAACCGCATCCAAATGGGTCCATCCATTCGAGCGCTACGGTGCCACAGAGAGACAGACAGACAGACCGACAGACATTAGCTTCAAACTTATAACACCCGTCTTTTTGTCGGGGGTTTAAAAAGGAATCGAAACAGTGACAGGGTGCTAGCCGCATCACCTATTAACATGATTCATATTTTCACCCGTTCCCTCGATCGGCTTTTACGATTCGCGTTGGAAGAGAACCAGCTGGTACCTTCGAAGTTTTTTATTTTCTCCCAGGCCATTATTGAAGTTTATCCTGCATACTCGATAAACAAAAACGAAAAAAATAATAAAGCTATATTGTTGTAGCAGGTAAGCAAAGTTATAATTTATAACTCTATCCATTTGATACTGTTTCTCGTACCACGCACAACACGATTGTTTAAGAATCTGCCGTCAGCAGCTTACGAAATTCAATGATGTTGGCAATTTTTGTGAAGTAAAGCAGACAAGCAGTGTTTAGACTGACTCATGAGTAATGACTACATGTGTATTATTTCTGTGTCTTATGTTCGTACATTGTATCAAAAATTTTGATTCTTTTGAAATTTTGCTTTTGTTTTAATTTGTATCTTTCTTTTGTTATGGTCAACCAACACTGATTGAGAGGTCTAATACAACGTGTTAGTGAAATAACGCAAAACCTTTCAGATGATGGTACCTCAGCCCATGCAACTGAACAACTTTTGTTCTAAAACTTTAACGAAACCCAAAAAAAAAATGGAATTTTCATACAAACTGATCAGCTGATCGAGTCAATTGGTATGAAAATCCGAATTTTATTTTTGGCATTTTGGGAATGTTGTACAACAAAAGTTGTTCAGTTTCATGGACTGAGTTACAACCTGAGAGTATTTGCGGTATTTTATTTACTCGTTGTATACATACATACGTACACTATCCACCTTTATGCCTAACGGGGCAGACATAGCATTTTGGGTCATGCGGCTCTAAGCAGACAGAGCCCAGAGCCGCAAGACACAAAGGTACGTACCGTGAGCGTTTTGATAAGGGCCACGACACGAATTTCACGTCATGGCCGTTTTAAAATAGCCACAACGCGTTGTGTCATAAAGCGAAATGCCCATTGAGCGAAATAATAGGCCACCTATTACTTCGCTCAATGGGCATTTCGGTCTTTGAGCGTAACATTATACACAAACCTAGATGTTATAAGTATTATTTATTTAATTGATTTTACCTTTATTTTACAAAATAAAAAAAAAATATAGCACACTACCGGATTTAATGCTAAAAACATTATCTGACCGCCAAACTTTGGGTTGTTAGAAAACTTCAGTGAGTGCAAAATACAGGGATGTTAATAGAGTAATTAATAGATATGTTACAGACAAATACTTACAATAGTCTTATTACATACCTACATAAATATACAACGTGTGTTGACATACATATGCGTAATAAATTGAACCACGGGCTAAACCAGATCACTATAATGAATAATGATATTAAAACAACAGTCACAAAACAAAAACAAAAAAAAAACAACATTTCCTTGCAAATTGCCCGGGCGGCTGCAGACATTTGTGTGGAAATGGCGATTTTTTTAACTGTTATTTTAATTTCACTTTATTGACCTAGTACAGTCCGTGGTTCGATTTATCACGCATATGTCAATAACACGTCGTTTATTTATTTATAAAATACACTAGGTATTAAAAAAAAATATTTTTCACTAGGTAGGTACTAAAAAAATATTATTTTTTTGTAAATACATATGTAATCGGACTTTTGATTGACTGCCTCCGCGGTCTAGTGGTCAAGGCGTTTGCCTTGTGATCCGGAGGTCATGGGTTCAAATCCCACTGGGAAGCATACTTTGTGAAAAAGTTATTTCCAGTCTGGTTAGGATATTGCAGGCTTGAATCACCTGATTATCCGAAAAGAAACATGATTCCGTGCTTCGGAAGGCACGTAAAGCTGTTGGTCCCGAACGCCATATAGCGTTTGTACCTATCCTAGGATTGGTTTTGGTCTACCCTTTGGGTTGCGGAGGTCAGACGGCAGTCGCTCCGTGTCAAAAACCAGTAACCTCGTCAAATCACCTAGGTAAGGTAGCGGACCCCGGGCTCTGAAGAGTAACCGCTGACGATGCAACCGGGAATACGCTGGGATAATGATGATGACATATGTAATCGGACTGGACCTCTCCAACCCGTTTGGCCAGCGTGGAGAGTGTAGGCCAAATCCTCTGAGTGCTCTTTCCAGTATGGCTCTAGTAGTACAGAGTGGGTCATGCTCCTGCAGTGGAGTCTAAAAAAGACCTGGTGATGATGATAATGAATCGGATTGGGAGGGGCATGAGTGCCGTATGCATCCGGAGAGATGGGCCCGGAAGACTACCTTGTGGGTGCCAGAAAGGCGCAGGAGTAGGCGGTGACCAAGAAGGAGATGGCGCGACAACATCGACAGTTTTATGAGGGAATGGCATCAGGCTGCAACGGACCGAGATCAGTGGAAACAGAAAGAGGAGGCCTTCGCCCAGCAGTGGGACACAAACACAGGCTATTAAAAAACAAGGGTAAGTGGGCAACACTGGTGTCGCTAGCAATGCGTACTCGTACAGGCCACCGACCTCAAATACAATTGTATCTGTTTAGGATAATGTAAATGACGCAAATTTTCACCCTTGATTGGACGCATTTTCACATGTTTGAACAACTAATCTTTATTTTCTCTCCAGAAAAGGTACATCATCATCGTCATCAGGTCTTTTTTAGTCTCCACTGCAGGAGCACGACCCTCTCTGTACTACCAGAGCCATACTATACGGCAGAGCAGTCAGAGGATTTGGCCTACACTCTCCACGCTGGCCAGACGGGTTGGAGAGGTCTCATTGCTGTTTATACTCGTAAGCTTTGTTTAGCTTGTGTTTCCTAAGTCTCCTTTTACGACATCCACGGGAAGACTTGGAGTGGTCCTATTCTACTCTGCTGGGATCCAACGGCTAAAGGTACATATACAATTATTTTTAAGGTTAAATATATAACCCTATAATTTATGATCTTAAACAGAAGCAGACCATCCCATACAAATGTGTCTAGCTTTTATTTTGGAACGACATGTCAGATTTCAGCAGAGTTTTGTAATTTCAAAGAAATTGCATATATCTAGGCATATATCTTGGTTTTCACAGTCAAAGAAAGAGAATATGGTGTATCAAATCATGTTTGACCATCATCTACACCTTTATATTTTCTTTCAAGTTTATATTTTGATCGAAAACTGGTAATATGCAAGATATGCAATATTCTTTTGAAATTACAAACTTTGCCGAAATCTGACATATCATCTATTTATATATGTATGTATATAAAAATGAATGTTTGTCTGTATGTCCTTTATAAAATCGTTAACGGCTTGACCGATTTCGATATTTTTTTTTTGTTTTTTTCGTTATAGTTCAGGGGATGGTTTAGGAAAAAAAATTGTTAGCAACGCGCGCAGGGTACGGCTAGTTTCAAAATAAAAGTTAGATTACGTTTGTATGGAAAAGTCTAGGGTAAGGGGACTCTTAATAGAAGAGATAACTGGTGCCTGAGCTAGGTAGATACTACCTGTGTTATAAATCACCAGGCTTAATATAAAACTATGTTAGGTACAGTACACATGAGAACATAAGTTTAGACTAATTTAACAGGAAAACAAAATTACTACTGAATAACTTAAGTATATAAAGAATGCTATATACAATAACCGAAAAAGAAGGAAGAAGGAAGAATATAAAGATATAATAAAAAATCTTATGAGCGTCGTGTCACCACACAGTCTATGTGGTAGTCTACACAACTCAACCATCTTACGGTTGAGTTGTGTAGACTTGCGCGCGCGCACAGCGGCCTTAGAGCCAAACTAGTGGCAGTTCTCACGAGTTATATCAAGTAGTACACTTGTTATGATCCCGATGCTACCAAAATATTGCATTGATATACCAAAATATGACTGGGTTAGACAAATATTATTCTATTTAGTCGGTCAAGTAACTTGTCTGAAAATTTTTGGACACTTAATTTATTTAAGTTTTTTTTCTTCCACGCTGGTCTGCGTAAAAAAGAAGAATATACCAGCTGCTTCTCTTCCCGCGCAGATCGTAAAAGCCTATCAGCGACCCAGGACTCTGTCTGCTTAGAACAGGAACACCCAAAATGCTAATGTAACCTATGATCGGCAATGGAAAAGTCTAGGGTAAGGGGACTCTTAATAGTAAAATTATAACTTTTCCGATCCAATCATTCTTTATTGACAAGTATGTCATTTTTGGAGAAGAAGAAGAATTAAAAATATTTTTACAGTCATCATGCCTATTTCAAATTCGATAATTTGTGATTAAACGAACTTACCTAAGTGAAGTTCTATCAAAATTATGTGAGATGATTTCCCTGAGATTTATACATATATGTGTAGTCGCCGAAAGCATATTATACTTCACTACATGTATCTCTCTATATTTATATATGTATATATTGAAAGAGAAATCATAAAATATAATATATCTAAACGAATTAATTACCTTTACCGCTGAAAGCAAGAGTCCCTCCAACCACCAACAACACTACACACAGACGCACATCCATTTCCTGCGAGTGACTGCCGGACATGAGACTGCATATAATGACATACCTTGTTTTGGCTTCGCGCATCCAACCAGCGGTGCTCAAACTATTAGGTAGTACTTTTAAATTGATATTTTAGACAAGGTAAATTTAAGTAGACAAAGTTTATCAAACTATTGGTAGTTTTAAATTGATATTTAGACAAAGTAAATTTAAGTAGACAAAGTCTATCAAACTACATATTAGTAGTTTTAAATTAATATTTTAGACAAGTTGCTAGCCACATCGCCATGATATCTGAATCATTCTTTTACGATCTTTGCCCATTCTTTTTTGAGTTTCAAAAAGACTTAGTTTAAACTTTTACTCACAGATGTAAATAAAGCACTTCTTTTTTGCTATTTTTACTAGGTGTTTATTGTTAATACATACATATTTTGACTTCTTGTCAAAATGCCGAACGGCCAAATCTGTTAACCAACTAAGTAGTGCTTTAATGACACGGACGCGCGACAGAGCAGACGTGTCACGTCATACATAAGGCACAAACTTCACCTACAATGACAGTACCCGGATTGATTGCACTATTAGTTATGGCAATGCTTATCCTTTTTACGAAGTAGTTTTCTATTGGTATTAAACTTAATTCAGTTATAAATTTCAAAACATAAATGCATAGGTGGTATTACGTGAAAGTCTATGAAAGGCAAACATTTTCAACAAAATATTATCTCTATTAGCCCCGTGTTCGGAGTTACCCTACACAATAGGAACTCATACAAAGGACGCGCTCCAAAGCAGTGCAGTGTTTGGGTAATTTCTTATTTCTTGATTTCTAGGTTTATTTTACATCTCTGTGGAAACTAACACTTGGTTTATTATAAAATTCGGTAATAATTTAATATTATTTACTATTATCATTTGCTTTATTTACTTTTTCCAATAATATTATATAAAAATCCTTTTTTTTTCAAAATTGTATTCAGGTCACATGTCTGCTACAATTTTTGTTCTTTGGTACATGTACAGTTTTATTTACAACAATAATGAAAAAAAATACATACTAATTACTTAAAAACTAAAATAACTAGTAGTTCACCCCATATTGAGAATTGGCGAACCGCATAACTCAGCAACTCCATGATTAATTTGACTCATATTCGAACTTAAAAATTGTATTGATTACCCACATTTACACGCCTACCAAATTTCATAAAGCTCAGATCAAAACTACTCGAATTATCGTTGAAAATACAAACATTTGCTTGCTTCACTCGCTCTTTAAAAAACATTTCATTACACAATATTAAACGACATTTAGCAGTAGAACATAACACCGACAGGCTAGAAAAAAAACTGATATTAACAAATAAAAAAGGCCGGGCTTTGGTTAAAAAACTACCTTTTTAACCAACGGTAATGTTCTCAGAAAGCTGGCAGTATTCCCACGTTGGCTGACAATGCTTGTTTATTTTCTGACCTATGTATTCAATAATTCACTAAGAATGTTTGAAGCTAATTGTGATTGATTTACGTGGGTTGAAAGTTTGTAAAAGGCAAATGTTTTCAACAAATTCACTGTATTAGCCCCGTGTTCGGAGCAACCCCCACACAATAGGAGCTGTACGAAGGACGCTCTTAAAAGCAGTGGAGTGTTTGGGATATCGGTTATTTTGAGAATATTCGGGAATTTTATTTATTCTATGACTTTTAGGTGGTTTGGTATAAAATTTCGGGTTATTATAATGCATAAGGATCTTTTTAATTAAGTAGTTTGAAGGGCAAGTATGATCAATGAAAATGAACAACATTTTATAGACAACGTGTATACTATAGTAACTCGAATCAGCTGATTGATCAACTTGTATAGGAATTTTTTTATTCCTATATCATTAGCTGAATTTATTCACAAAATAGTTTAACTATATTTTATTGAACCTTATACCAAAAATAAGGTAATAATTTTCTTTATACAGGGTGACTGTTTCATCTCCTCGCCTAACCATACAATAAGCGCTCAGCCAAACGAATTTTGTATGGGAGGACAATTTTTTTTTATCAACTGTTAATAGTTTTTTTTTTATTTATTTTATTTTTATTTTTATTTTATTTTATTTATTAGGTACACCAACAGGTTACATGACAAAAACTTACAATTATCGTTTTACATATGTACTAGCATGCAACCCAATTACAGGTGAACACAACATTCTTAAAATAATTAAAGCAGTAGTAATAGGTATAATTAAGTATTAAGTATAAATATTGAAATTGAAATTTTGTAGCTAATCAAATAATGAATGTGAATATTAAATAAAATATTAAAAATATATTGAAATAAACTTAACATGCATTGTCGTTTAGATGGGATGACTGTATTTTAGATTTAAATTTAAATAACGAGTCGTGGTAAATGTCCAGGTCATATTTTGTACTCATTTTGTTGTAAGTAGAGAGCATCCTTGGTAAGGGCGCGTGCTTGCCAAGGTTTGTGTTTGTTCGGGGGATGACATATGTTCCTGCGACCTTTCTACGGGTGTTTGGTCGAGGTACTGTGAGACCGATGTTTTCGAGAGCGTGATGACAATCTACTGTACCGTGGACAAGCTTGTGTAGGAATACTAAATCTAGCATCTTGCGGCGATCACTCAGGGATGTCATCTTAAACTTCGACAGTCGGTCACTGTATTCCCTTCTATGACTAAAGTTGGTAGTTTTATAAGCCAAATGTCGTGTAAATGCTCTTTGGACGCGCTCAATATTGTCAGCGTGCTTTTTATAACCAGGATTCCATACAACACTTGCAAATTCAAGGTGGCTTCTGACTAGTGCATTATATAATGTTATTAGAGTCCCAGTGTTCTTGAAATTTGCCGTATTGCGTTTTATAAAGCCAAGCATCTGGAATGATTTCGAGACTATAGCGTCATAATGGGGGATGAAACTCAGCTTGCTGTCCAGAGTCACACCCAGGTCGCGAATCTGTTCCACTTCCTCAAGTTCAACTCCGTCAATTTTATATTTAGACTGTAACCTCTTTTTCTTACGAGTAAATTTGATGTGGTAACATTTGCTTGGGTTGATTGTCATTAGATTATTTTTGCACCAAGCACTTACGCGATCTAGGTCTTCTTGCAACATCCTTGTGTCATCGGTTGTAGATATTGATTTAAACACTTTCATGTCATCCGCGAATAATGAGTAATTACAAAATTTGATACACTTGCCGATGTCATTTATGAATATAAGAAACAGAATCGGACCCAAGTGCGATCCCTGGGGCACACCTGAGGTTGCCACATATGGTTTTGAAGAGTAACCATTAGTAACTACTGTAAGTGGCCTCGATTTCAAGTAAGAATCAAACCAACGATGCAATGGTCCACACACACCAAAAGCCGACAATCTTTTTAACAAAAGGCAGTGACTAACTTTGTCAAAAGCACTGCTAAAATCTGTGTAGACAGCATCAACCTGCGTTCTGTTATCAACATTCTTGACAAGACTTGAAACGTAAGATACTAAGTTTGTAGTAACTGATTTCCCACGACAAAACCCGTGTTGTCTTTTGTCCAATAGGGGTGTTATATGTTTAGTAAGCACCTTGCAGACTAAGGATTCAAATATTTTAGAGAATACGCTTAGTATGGAAATAGGCCGGTAATTTTTTATATTATCCTTATCGCCTTTTTTGTACACTGGGATAATTCTCGCTTCTTTCCACTTAGAAGGAAAAATGCCTGCTGCGATCGAGCGATTAAATAAGAGATAAAGTGGGTAGGTAAGCTCTGCAGCACACCTTTTAACAAATGCGGGTGGTAGGCCATCTGGACCAGCTCCCTTAGATGGATCTAGTTTCTTTAGTGCATTGCATATTGTCTTTTCTGTGAAGTGGATTTCACCTAGAAGTGTATCAGAAATAACATTGTCATTACGATTTGTGGCAGCACTTTGGATGTTTGAAGAACTATTGACAGAAAAAGTAGAAGAGAAATGCGACGCAAATGAGTTAGCTATGTCATTACCTGTAGAATAAGTTGTATTGTCGTACTTCATATTTGATGGTAAAGAATTTGTAGTTTTTCGCCTATCATTGATAAATTTCCAAAACTTTTTTGGGTTACTGTATACTTTATCTTCCGTTTCTTGCATATATTTGGAATAACATTGACTAGCCAAACGATCGCAACGCTCTCGTAGGATTTTATATTCAACTTCGTCACGAGGATTCTTGTATTTCCTAAAACGGTGTCTTAGTTTATCTTTTTCGGCAAAGAGTTTGATAAGTTGTACATTAAACCATGGGGGGTACTTTGATGACTTGGGACGAGATTTTGGGACATGTTTTTCAAGTATGCTATTTATCTCTCTATAAAAGGTTTCAGTCATTCCATCAACGTTTGTATCAGCAGAGAACTTGAGAGGCCAATTGATCATTCTTAATTCTTCTTTAATTTTGGAGTAGTCAGCGCGATAAAAATTTAGACGTGATTGAGTTTGTCTAGGCAATAAGGAAACATCAAGATCAAAAGATATCAATAGTGGTGGGTGATGAGAGTCAACTTTACTTATTGGATCCATTGACCTCTCCAGCCTCGCATTAGCAAAGTTTGTAATTACCAGGTCTAAAGTTCTATCCTTTGCATTTTTCACATAGTTTAACTGAATCAAATCGCTTAGGTTAAGAAAATCAACAAGTGTATACCCTAGCGAGTTTCCATACTTATTTGGAATAGTTACATTTGAGTTTTCTTCTTGTGTCCAAGAAATAAATTTAAGATTAAAATCTCCAACAACCAGAACATCATCCAATGATTGCATAACCGAAACAACATTGTTGCAGAAGCTTTCCAAAATATGCTGTTTCGGATATGGAAGATAAAAACAGCAGATACCTAGTCTTTTACTCCCTCCATTGCGGTCCTTGATGTCCAGTACCGCCCAGACATCTTCATAATCTGTTTCCCATATCCGAACTCGTGAGGAACTGAAATTATTTTTAACTGCTATGAGCACTCCGCCTCCACCGTTGACGGGATATCTGTCTCTTCTGTATACGTTGTAGCGTTGATCAATGAACTCGGTATCTTGTATCTCCGGTACTAGCCACGTTTCAGTGAATATTATTATATCGTAATTGTTTTTAAGAATCTCTAACCTTACTTTATCAGTTTTTGTCCGCATTCCTCTAAGATTTTGATAATATATATTGAATTTTGATGTTTATGGCTAATAATCATTTGTATCCTCACGTTAGCTAATTAGCTTCAAATTGTCATGACCACGAATGTGTACAGCTTGAGTTGTTTCATTCTTTCTGACATATATGCGTCCATCTCGAACCCAAACAAATTTGTATTGGTATTGTCTAGCTTTTATTCTTGTGCACGCATGTAGCTGTTTATTTGATGGGCTAAGGTGCTCGGATACATATATGGGGACCCTGGCTCCTCCGCAGCCCAGATGATGAGACGCTAACTTCTCTTTGGGATTAGCCTTATTGAATTTGGTGACCGCCGCAATTAACCCGTCTCTGATCGTACGACTCCGGAACTTGGCGACAACCGCACGCGGACGGGTGTTGTTATCCTTGTGCAGTTTAGCAACACGCGTGGTCATTAGTAAATCGCTTGGATCCAGTGAGTAATCAACAGTTTTAGCTAATTGTACCATAACAATGGATAGGTTTTCATTTGGATGCTCAGGAATACCATTTATTTCGACGTTGTTTGCCCGCATATGTTGTTCCATTTCGCCAAGTCTATTTGTGAGATCTTTGACTATTAACTGCATGGTCTCATTGCTTTTTTGAAGCTTTTTATAGAAATAAGTTTAGTATAATGGATTGAAAATAATTTGGATAGTTGAACAGTCAACCTGTATGTTATTTGTATTGATCAGTGTTAAAAATATTAAAGAACTTATCAAAAAGCAGTACCTATATAAAAAAAAAACAATATTCTTACACTTTTGAATTTATTTTACACGATCTAATAGCAATTACAGAAACTACTATTCTTCAGACATAATTCTCCCTCGGTCCTTTTGTACCGGTGTTATTGTGTAGTGAACTACCGAGAACTTATTGAATTGTAGTTTTACTGCTTTAACTGGACTTGTTTCAGTAGGTTTTTAATTAGGTTTTTTCTTTTATATTATTGGTTGGCAAGTTTTCTTACTATACATGATCTAACAAAAGGTATTGAAACTATTTTAATGGTGAATTCAGTCTATGATACTGAACAAATTTCCTCAAGGAACATATATCGAAATATGTAAAATGATTTTTTGACTCCCATACCAGTTGACCAATCAGCTGATCCTAGTTTGTATGACAAGGAAAATAATATTTTTTATATTTCGATTTATGATTTCTTGAGGAAAGTTATTTAGTATCATGGACTAAATTCACAATTAAAAAAGTTTCAGTATATTTGTTAGAGGTTATATTAGTGATGTAACGACTGGCTCCGTGGTCCAGTGGTCAAGGCGTTTGCCTTTGATCCGGAAGTTGTGGGTTCAATTCCCACTGGGAAGCATACTTTGTGAAAAGTTGTTTCCAGTCTGGTTAGGATATTGCAGGCTTGACTCACCTGATTATCTGAAAAGAAAGATGATTCCGTGCTTCGGAAGGCACGTAAAGCTGTTGGTCCCGAACGCCATCTAGCGTTTGTACTTATCCCTAGGATTGTTTCTGGGCTACCCTTTGGGTTGCGGAGGTCAGACGGCAGTCGCTCTGTATGAAAACCAGTAACCTCGTCAAGTCACCTAGGTTTAAGAGGCGGACCCCGGGCTCTAAAGCATAACCGCTAAAGATGCAACCGGGAATATGCTCGGATGATGATATTAGTGCTGTATCGATGATGCTACTAAACTACACTCCGAGTTTTTTTTCGTCGCCGTTTTTCATCATGGCTTCAAGCATTATTAGGTTTTTAGCGCTCGGATTTTGTACGTGGATTTTGGTGGGCCCCGTGCTCCAAAGCAGTACAGTACCTTACCTATGCTGCTTCGGAGCCCGGGGTGCCCGACATAATCGGGAATGCTCTTAGTTGAAAAGGAAGTATCTATTATATATATATATATTTTTTTTTTCTAAATTCTATCTATTTACAATCTTCATAGCGATTAAAATCCGAAACTAGTTCTTGTAAAAAAAAATAAACAAAGTTTCTCAAACTTGAAGTCGAAAATGACAGTACCGACAGGAAACCACATAATTAAGTAATTAAGTGATCGAAACTTGGAACTTTCCCAGCAAGTTGCCTCCCGGACTAACTTTAATGAATCACCTATCCCCACCTCCCTTTGTACCGGGCTTCCATTGTTTTCTCTAGAGCCTGGCCGTTCTGGACTAATTTAAATATTAGATTAAGATTTTACTTCTTCTTTATCTCTATCCACAATATAGGACCAATTAATTCTAAGAAACTCTATATTATTTCAGAATTAAAAGTATCCTATGTATATTGTATACATCTACGTTGAAGTGTGCGAATAATATGTTATGTATGTAAGCGCCTTTATTATAAAACTTAGTCTGAAGTTGCCTTATTTGCGATGACTTGTACGCCTTAGTGTGTTGGCATTCAACAAACGGATGTAGTGAAGTAAAGTCGTTTCACTTATCTAACCCCAACATTTTATGGCGACCCTGCCACGGGCTCTGCCAAGGTGTTTTATAGTTTTTCAAGTTATAAGTAAAGTGTAAGAATCAATTATGTGTCGATCCACCGTGGAAAAAGAAGATGTTTTTATAAATCAGAATGCAGCAGGAGGGAACAATGACGCAACTTTGAAGGAAATCGGCGGTCATGTAAGCCGCCTTAGCATTGTGACGTATGTGGTGCTGGCATTAATTTTGGCTGTAGTCCTGAATTTTGGGCTCCGCGTCTACAGACGTTGCCATCGTCAATGGATACAAGAAGAAATAGGTCTCAGTGCAATACAACGTATTCGGTCATCACTGCGAGGACGTGCCAATATTGATGGGAGCGGCATCAATAAAGAAGAAATCAGATGCGTGTTCTAATAATAGCGAAGGTATAAGTGACGTGTTATGTGATAGAATTGTTCAATTACGTAAAATTTAAAAGAAGCTAGAATCGTGCACAAACACTCATCGAACTTGATACACGGCGACAAAAGTGCTGATGTATGACATTCCGTGAACGCGCGATGTTTCGCAACCAACAATGATTCGAGTTATTTTTGTACTTTTGTTGTAATTACCTATAGAATTTAGTTTACGAAATATTGAAAAATAATAAGCTTTTTCTAATAATGTTTTAATGTATTTTGAATTATGCTAGAAAACTTAAAAGAATATTATGATACGTTATAAGAAATTCGGAAATATTGAATTAAGAAAGGAAAAAGTCGGTATTCATGTAAAACTACTCAATTAAAGTTAGGCGAAGCAAATTCTATTTTTGATATATGTAGGGAAATATTTTCTATTTTGGAAACAAAACAGGATGCGACACTTATTTCATCGGGGTTAGAAATATTTGAAAAAATTAGAAGTTTACACGAGGAAATTAATTTATTGTGTATTTGCCCTACTTCAGACAAAATGGAGTTTGATTTTAAGGTGGCGTGTAGTTTGATTCCAGTTATGGACGGCAGAGAGGAGACTTCAAAGCGGTTGGTAGACTCAGTCGAGATGTATGGCGATATGATAGATGAGACAGGCAAGACTTTATTGATAACATTTGTTTTAAAAAACAGATTATCTGAAACTGCTAAACTAAGAATGGCAAAAAATTATAAGTCGATTAAGGAGTTTTGTCGAGATTTAAAACAATTTCTTTTGCCCAAGAAATCTTATTTAGCTATTCAAACGCAGCTATTGAACTTAAGAAAAGGTGCAAAATCTATCGATGAATATGGCTCAGAGTTGGAAAAATTATTTACGGATATGACTATTTCTCAGGCTGAAGGTAATTATAACGCGTTTTCGGTTTTGAAACCATTGAATGAACAAATGGCAATCAAACGTTTCTCAGATGGGCTTCGTAGCTCCAGGTTATCGACGATCATCACGGCTCGCAAATACGGCAGCCTAAAGGACGCTATCCAGGCAGCATGAAAGACATAAATAATACATATTCTGAAAAAAAAAACCTTTACTTTTGCAATAAATAACTACACAAATAAGAATAAATCTGTAAACATACGTCGTTAAACTAATAAAGCGCCAAAACTTGAAAGTTTGAGTGCCATTGCATTGCAGGCCAAACGTGCCACAATGCAATCACCCGCAGTTTCCTGCAGTTGTAATTTATTGAAGTTCTTTTAAAAAAATGATAAAAGTTAGTTTCATAACAAGTCCCAGTGTTAAACAAAAGTATTTTTCTCTTGTTTACAGGCTCGAAACTGTGTTAAGCGTCGTCGGACGGTTTCAGTCCATCTTTGTCAGAAACCCTACGTGTGACAGAGACACGTGACCCGCGACGGTTTCAGCTATCTCTATTGCACGTAGGGTTTACACATAATGCCACCGCGGAGGCGTATTTGTGTAAACAGTCTTACTGTCTATTGTTTTTATCATATACAATAAATTAAATATAAAAGCATTGCAAAAAAGAGTTTTTTTTACAAAGTGTTAAATAATTTTAAGGGATAAAGACGTGATATATATTTGTATACAAAGTGGAAGGGATATACCCGTAATAAATCGAACCATAGTCTATATTAGATTACTTAAGTATAATGAAATTAAAATAACAGTCGATAAACCAAAAAAAAATATTTACATTCCCATACAAATGGCCCGAGCGGCTGCACACTTTTGTATGGAAATGCTGTAATGTTTTTTTTTTCTTTGGCCATTATTTTAATTAATTATACTATAACGATCCTGTATAGACTGTGATTCGATTTATTACGGGTATGTCCCTTCCACGTTGTACGAGTATCTTAACCGCAAGATGAAGTTGCTTGAGACGAACTTTACTTTATAAGTTCGTTTGATTGTTAATAATTATTATACTAATTTAATTTTTCTTTCTTTTCAGGTAAGTTCGCTGCATAAATGGACATCATATTAGTAAGACAATTAAATTAGCGAGTCATCAGGCATCATCCAAACGTATTCCCGGTTGTATCCTCAGCGGTTATGCTTCAGAGCCCGGGGTGCGCTATATGTCTAAATGTCAAATCACCTAGTGATTGAACGAGGTGACTGGTTTTTACACAGAGCGACCGCCGTCTGACCTCCGCAACCCAAAGGGTAGACCAGAATCAATACTAGGATAGGCTTAAACAATCGCTAGATTGCGTCCATGATCCACAGCTTTACGTGCCTTTCGAAGCACGGCATCATCTTTCTTTTCGGTTAATCAGGTGATTAAATATCATAAACAGTCTAGAAACAACTTTTTACAAAGTATACTTCCCAGTAGGATTTGAGCCCATGACCACAAGGCAAAAGCCTTCAACACTAGACCACGGAGGCAGTTATATATTGTTTTGAGTCATATAATATTTGGTCAATCTGGCTAATGAATGTTGGACTATAACTCCGTCAGTAGATGAGATAAATTGAAACAAATTATGTCGTTATTTTTCACAGGGCAGACAGAGACCAAAACCGTAAGACATAGAGTCTTCCGGGTTTTAAACTAGGATAATTTTTAAAACATTTACTCTTGAATTCCCATTTCGTTGCGAATACAGTTTGAGCACCACTGCGTGTCTCAATTAGCGAACGTGCTACATCAAATTACAGACTATCGCGCAGTGCTGCGTATGCGCACAATCCAATGAGTTCATTATCACACGATCTAGCATAGTTTACAGATTTTGATACGCATTACAATGAATGATATAATGTGTTTTATGTGGATGGCCGAGAGTAATGTTATACTTTTCGACTTTTAAAAGTTATACAAAATTAAAGATCAATTAGGTACTTATGTTCATAAAAAGTCTCCTTCTAATTCAGTCTTAGTTTATTTTATTTCAAATTATTAAAAATACAAACAGAGTACAATAATACAACGCGGAAAGGACATACCCGTAATAAATCGAACCACGAGCTATACTAGATCTTGATAGGAATTTGTGTGCCAATTTTAGTCAAATACGTTGGAAAAATGGGGGACCTGTAGGCGGGAACAGACAGACAGACAAAAGCATTTTTGGCAATTTTGGCCAATCTTGAAACTGTGACGCTTCGCGCTCGGTCCATAAACAAATAGATAAGGACAAATTACACTGATTCAGGTCATTCAGCTAGCCCGAAAGTAAGTTTGAACTTGTATTATGTGATACTAAATCAATGATGCTATATTTTTACAGTAAATACATGTATAGATAAACACCCAAGATCCAGGACAATTTCAAAAAGGGCATTTTCCAACTTGCCCTGTCTAAAGATCGAACCCAGAATATCCGGATTGGCGGAATAGCGTGTTGTGTTAACCATTTGACCAAGGAGGTAGTCGAAGGGAATTCATAATCCACCGACAAAAGCATAGCTCATGATGACCTACAGTAATATGATGTTTAACGTATGGTGGTTTATAATCAGTTTTTACTTGTATAATTTAAAATCGTTTTAAAATCCGATACGTGTTGAAACAATCAGTCAAGGTTAGAAAAAGTTACACGCGTTTACAAGCCATAATGAATCGTCTACACTGGTTAAGTTAGGGATCCACATAATGTTCAAGCCAAAGGTCAAAACGGCTACGCAATATATTCCTCGGAGCGGAAAACATAATTTTAGTAAGCCTAAAAAGAGATGGAGGGACGAGCTTGACTGGATTGGGCCTCGGAAGCCCTCGATCAAGAGAGTTGGAGTGTTGTGTAAAATACATACCTACCTATATTATCATGTCTTTATCCGTAAACGGGCAGACAGAGTATTTTGGGTTTTGCCGTTCTAACCGACAGATGTTTAAGCGTGACGGTGTGCAAGAAGGTGGAAAAAGGAATCATATTAGTGATACAGGTTGCTTGTAAACAAACTCGGATCAGATGATTGGTAAACTTGTATGGGAGGCTAAAAAATATTTTTCATACTCGTATTTCGATATATGTTTCTTGGAGAAAGTTGTTCAGTATCGTGGACTGGATCTGCCCTTAAAATAGTTTCAGTTTATTTTGTTAAACCCTGTATAAAAATCTTTCCACATGACAATGACTAATATGAAATAATATTGTACCATCACACTCGTATTGTATAAAAATATTTGATGCTTCCTCAACGTCACATTTAGCAATGAAACGCGACATCCGAAAATACCCATAACTTCTGTACGGAACCACGTAAGAACAACCTCTATTCTCTCTCAACAATGCCACCACTTAAGGGTGTGATACCCCGCTGCGCGTGTAATTTATAAAGGTTCGTACACACCGCCCGCTGACAGCGAATTAAAGTAAATCTTCGTGTTATGACCGGCGAAGGGTTGAGGCAAAAAAAGTACGACTAGATTTTTTTAAATCCCGAATAAGGATATGGTAATAAGCTAGACATTTGTTTTGGTTTACAATTTCTTGTAATGATGATATTGTAAACAAGTAGTTATTTAAAAGTATTTTTGAAAACAAGCTTTTAACTAAAACAATGAACTATTAAACGGGCAAGTGCGAGTTGGACTCGTACATGAAGGGTTCCGTAACACTGTACAATGTTTTAAAACGCTGAAGAAACACGTTTCTTGTAGGACGACCCCCTTTAATTTTTAACTTTTTTTATTTTTAGTATTTGTTGTTATAGTGGCCATAGTAATACATAATCTGTGAAAATTTCAAGTATCTAGTTAATGCCATTATAAAGTTCAGTTAAAAACGCTAAAAAAAAAACACGTTTTTTGTATGACGACCCCTTTAATTTTAATTTATTTTTTATTTTTAGTATTTGTTGTTATAGCGGCATATATATGTATTACTTACTATACATAATCGGTGAAAATTTCAGGTGTTTAGAGCCCTGTGACAGACGGACAGACGGACAGACAGCGGAGTCTCAGTAATCGGTTCCGTACCCGAAGGGTACAAACGGGGGTCCCGTTTGCACCCTTCGGGTACGGAACCGACCGGACCTAAAAAGTTTGAATTGCTCCTCAAGACGAAGTAATTGAGAAGAAACTCGGTGGGTTTATGTTGTTTTATCTCAGAGATGCCGTGGCCACCTTCAGGCTTTATCATGAGATCAGGTAAGTATGTGAAGTTTCAACTGGATCGAATAATGACAAGTAGGTCTAATTTAGCTTGCAAGATTTGATTACGGACACACAGACAACGGGACAGGTGAAACTAAATAAAATTTTGTAAAAATAATGAGCCAATTACAAGTCTTCTTCATCCTAGCGCGTTCTAGGTTAAATATTCAGCTGTGCTGCTTCGGAGCCTGGGGTGCGCATTTCCGCTTTTTTCTACTCTAAAGGTAATATGCATGGCAGTGATTACATATATGCCAAAAACCTTACGAAGTAAAGAAGTTTAAACAATTGGGCTATATTTTTACGACGGGCCGCCTCTTTGAGGTTAACCCTCTTCGGGAATTTGGACCTAAACACATCACAAGTATCTAAAATAAATAAAACGGTCTTCGACGGAAACACGTAGACTCTCATACAAAAACTTATCAATAAAAATAATTCAAAGGGAACTTGGTATCAAAGGGTATGTAAGGAAAATAAACCTATTGTTTATATGTATGCTTGTGGGCGTAGTAATCTACTACTGGGCAAAGAATGGCAAAACTTATGTCATTGTGCGAAGAATGCGTGGGAGTACCAACAGAATCCTAAAGATTAAAAATGGCAGGATGAATTCATAGGTGTGTAGGATGTGTAATAAATCTACACAACAAATACTGGTACAGTTCGGAGGGTGAAAAATGTGATCAACTGTAACAAATATATATATATATATAGTTCTACTAGCTTTTGCCCACGGCTTCGCTCGCGTATCCCACAAAAACATTACATTTTTCCGGGATGAAACATACCCTATGTCCTTCTCAGTACTCCTAACTATGTGTATGCGAATTTTCAAGAAGATTAGTTCAGTAGATAAAGCGTGAAGAGGTAACAAACAAACTAGTAGTAGTTAAGATTAGGATACAGGCTGACTTTTTATCCACCGGCAAAATTTTTGGAGCAAGTTCAGTCCATGATACTGAATTACTGTATATAAATAAAGTTGTTAAAAATCGATAAAGATTTTTCGTCCTCCCATACAAATCAGCGCTCAGCCAAACGGATTTTGTATGGGAGGACGAAAAATTTTTTAGTAGCTAACTTAATGACTTTACTATACGCGCGGCTGTTACCCTCCCCGCTCACCGGCCGCTGCCGCCACGAGCCCGGTAGCGAGCGGTGATATTCAAATGTGAGATTTTTGGTACCTATACATTTGGCGGCTGATATCTCTGGTTTTTATTGCGAAACAAGATACTTATGACAAAATATGTATTTTTTATGAGTAATTTCCTGAATATAGCTATGACGTTTAAAATCACCGTGTATACATGTATATGTTTATCTATTTAAGGCCTCTCCCACGCCTGTAATATATTTATGAAGAAAATAATCCATAAAAACACTTAACTTGTCCAGTCTCATAAAATTAAAAGGAGCAAAATAACCGTAACCTGAATTACCCACACACCATAAAGGACATTAACACGCACTTAACCGGAATTAAGAAACGGTCCCCTAATCTTCTGTGGTCGAAAAGACCGAATGGGATACTAACGGGTTAACAATGCACTTTATATTATAGGAGTGGTTACAAAGTGGACCACATATGTTAAAAACATGTAATAATAAATGAGTACCGGAACCACGCTAAAATGAAGAAGATGACTATTGTACGCTCAAAGTCAAAATCAAAACCATTTATTTATCTTTGGATGTTTGTCACTTGATAATCGGGTAGATGTAGTCTATCGATAGACTACGATAGCACGATAGTCTATCGATACTGTGGCAATAGCAGGAATACCGATAGGACTATCGATAGTGCAAAATGTGGTAATACTATTGATGATTTGAAATAGTATCGATAGTATTAATCGTCACTATGCTATCGATACTATCGATAGTATCTGGCACAGACAGCTTAGTTTAGTCTCGCTTCCTAAGCGCAAGTGCAGAAGAAGCGGCAACAAACTGCACTGCAGCATTTTATCCAAATACGTCAACTAACAATTAAACTGATCTTAAAATTAGATATCATCATCATCATCAGGTCTTTATTAGTCTCCACTGCAGGAGCACGACCCTCTCTGTCCTACCAGAGCCATATACTCGTATTAAGCAGAGCAGTCAAAGGATTTGGCCTACACTCTCCACGCTGGCCAGACGGGTTGGAGGAGTCTCATTGATGTTTATAAGCTTTGTTTAGCTTGTGTTTCCTAAGTCGCCTTTTACGACATCCACGGAAAGACTTAGAGTGGTCGTATTCTACACTGCCGGGAACCACAAATTAGATATGTGGACTGAGAATACATTGTCATGTCATAATTATAAATTAAGAATGATGTTATTAGTGAAATTGAAAATAAAATCAATTTGTAAATGAAGTGTGTACCAAATCTACCCAAATTAGGACAATAATATGTTTTAAGATGATAGACCAAGATATACAAAAGGCTGAACTGTTCAGTAAAACACTGATTCGGCAACAAATATGGCGGAATCTATTCCATAGATTACGTAAAGTCGAGCTCCAAAAATGTAACAGAAATACAGACAAACGCGATCGGATAATATTAGCGATTTATGAGCAGATAGCGGCAATACGTGAACGTCGAGCTAAAATATCAAAAGTAGAGAAACAACGTTTTTTCATGGACGAATGAAAAATACCACGTTTTGTATTTCATTATTATATTTAATCTAAGTATGTGTTTCAGATATATAATTATATAGCTAGAAGCTAGCCTGCGGAGAGTGCATCCAATGGCAATAGGGCGCACGCCTCCATCTTTTTAATTGAATGCGCAGAGGCGTGCACCAAAAAGTATTTTTCAAAAATTTTGTTCAACATTACCTGAAAATAAAAAATTACAATATTTTGTAATGTCTCTCAACAATGTCCTGCCAGCGTCACCGGCGGTTACGCTGTATGTATGTATGTATATGTATGTGTTTATTTATGGCTACCTACCTTTTTGTTATAGGGCGGCAAACGAACAAGCGGGTCACCTGACGGTAGTGTTTATGTGTTTATTCTATCCCTTCATTGAACGATTGAGCGAAACGAGTGAAGTTCTCCTTGTTTACTTGAACAATCCGGTGTTTGTATATATGTGTATGTTTGTTCAACGATAACTCTAGGAATTTTGATAGAAACTTTCTGAAATTCGGTAGGTGTTCAACACGCCTAGTAAGTAGCTTATAGAAATTTCGAGTTCATGAGCTATGGTTAAAACTAACGTGGGACACAGTAACTCACGTAAAAAGTTAGCTAGGTACTACATGCACACACCCTGAAGCCTTCCTCAGGGTGAATGTGACGAAGACGTCCCGAGCGACTCTGACGGCTCGGGATGATGACGCGTCGCAAGTCACGTAACACATTATTCACATGAATCAAGGGGTTGTAGAAATACGGGGTGGTACAATCAATCGCAAGTGAACGTTGGCGAACTATTAGTTAATTCCTTTCTTTGTTAATGCCCACATTTAACAGCCGTATAATAAAAAAGCAGCCAAGTGCGAGTCGGACTCGCCCATGAAGGGTTCCGTATTAGCAAGTAACATAATATAAAAGTTCTAAAGGTAAATTGCGGTTTACGATTTATGACGTATTAAAAAAAAAACTACTTACTAGATCTCGTTTAAACCAATTTTCGGTGGAAGTTTGCATGGTAATAGTTTTATCATTCTCTTAGTTTAGAAGTTACAGGGGGGGACACACATTTTACTACTTTGGAAGTGTCTCTAGCGCGAACTATTCAGTTTAGAAAAAAATATATTAGAAACCTCAATATCATTTTTGATAATCTATCCACACCACACCACAGGTATGGTTAAATTTTGATGAAAAAAAAAAATTTGAGTTTAAGTTTTAAGGGTCGGCACCATGTAAAATGGGTTTGCGCGGGCAACAAGTTTGTACAGAAAGCGTTTGATTTAAGTCAAATAATGTATACACATAGATAGAGGAAGAGTTGGGACAGTAGACGAAAAAAAGGATTTTTTAAAATATTTTGTAGTTTTCCTAAAAACAAGCATTGAATTTACCCAAAAACATGCAAAACGCACTTTGCGCGGGCAATAGTTATGGCTTAAGTAGAAAAGACCACTAAGAAAATTACATACCTAGTTATAGGTGAATAGACTAGCCAGTAGACGAAAACCGTATTTTTTTAATTTTCATTCAGAAAAAGTAAGATAATTGTAAAGAAACCTGAAAGAAATATTTTAGAAAATCTTGCTACAAACTGGCTTGTTTTTCAGCGTAAAGAAATATTCTAACAAGGGATTGCATATATTTTATAAAAATAAAGGCTATTTTGAAACATTATTCTTTATATTTGCTTACAATGCAATCACGCAATAATAAAAAAAAACAATTTTAAAAATTGGTTGTTTTGCAACGTTTTTGACAGAATTCTCTGAAATGGCGGCCATGTTACTTCCATACAAATTTAGTTGCCCGTCGGGCGTTCAGGAAGGAGGCCGTGTCGAATTTTTCAAAAAAATCCATTTTCGAATTACGTAAAATTGCATTACAGTCTAAAATATTTCAATAAAAAACTATGTACAAACTGCCAAATTATGTCATACTTTTGCTACACTATGGTACAGTTTTGACATTTTGTTGACATTCAAGCAAAGATGTAATGCTATCGCAGATACGGCATCGCACATTTTTTTTTAAATTTTATTGAAAATTAAGTCAATGAAAAAAATAATTTGGTTTGATTTATTACCTATATTTTTTAATTGGCGATTGGGGTGAAAATCGGATTGGAACTTTCTCGGGTCGCGGAATCATATTAACTGTTTTTGTAATAAAAGCTGCTGTTTAATTAGGGTTTTACAATTATTTTGATGGGTGATTCAGTCTGAAATTTTGAACAACTTTTCCTCATGAATGTATATCAAAATACGAATTGACAATATGCGTAATATATCTATACTTGGCTAGGCAGACAGGCTATAGTAGGCTATTTATCTATACTAATATTATAAAGAGGAAAGATTTGGTTGTTTGTTTGTTTGCATTACATGGCTCCAAAACTACTGGACCGTTTAAAAAAAAAACTTTCACCGTTGGAAAGGTACACTATCGCCGAGTGACATGGGCTTTATGTGTACCAAGGGCGAAGCCGGGGTGGACTGCTAATATAGTACTTATAATGATATTAAAATAACAGTAAAAAAACAAAAAAAAATCTGCATTTTCATACAAAAGTGTGCAGCCGCCCGGGCAATTTGTATAGGAACCGATTTTTTTTGGTGTTTTTACTGTTTTTAGGGTTTCGCTTATCTGTCTGTCCGTAAGTCACAGCCAATTTGCTACGAAACTATAAAAATGATTTAGTTGAGATTTAGTACCTACACTTATGTAACTTAGTGACCCAAAGATAGACGTATAACGTAAATAAATGGAATTTAAAAAAGGGGGCCACTTATGGTGGGTAAAGTAGACATTAAAAAAAAGTTTTGATAACAAAATCGTGTGACATATCAAATGAAAGAACTTTTTATGACAATTTTAAATATATATTTTTTTTTTATATTATTTCTTAGATTGGTATTTTTAAGTTATTTAAGAAAATGGGCGAAAATTGACCCCCCCCCCCCCCCTAATAAACTACTGGACCGATTCAGTTGAAATGTGGTGCACATAATGTAAATTTGTGACCCAAAGACGGAAGTAAAATGTAGGTAAATGAATAAATATTAAAAAAATGGGGCCACTTATGGAAGATAAATGAGACATTAAAAAAAGGGTTTTGTGAACTACATCGCGTAAAATATCAAATGAAAGAGCATTTTATGATAATATTAAATATATTTTTCTAAATTTTTTAAGTTGGTGTTTTTGAAGTTAATTTTGAAAATAAATAATAAAAATACCCTTATCTCCGAAACCACTGAACCCAAACTTTTGAAAAATATACAGTTAAAAGTTCTTTACCTATAGATTACAGGAAAACCTATTAGAAGATAAAAAATAAAAGGGTGTAGTAATGCTAATTACTGCTTCATTAATCAACCAATTTTTTAGCTGTTTTCAGAAAAAGATTTCTTTTTAGTGCTCTTTGTTGATTCGTTAAAAATATTGTACAAAATCAAACAGTCAAGTCATTAATTGAGCACATACAGCTGCTAAACCAAGACTGTTGATCTGTTCAACGTGCAATCCTTTTTTACCCTCCGTACTTACATAATAAGGTGAATAGAAGTGAAAGGTGTTACGATTGCAGATGGTCGCTAAACGTATTTTTTCACAAAGAAAATTCAAATGTGTACATTTTCTGTCAGTGGAACACAAAACGTGTAGTTTTCCAAGTTACCGCTCGCGTAAAATACTATTTGATTGTATTTTTGAGAACATCCTGTCAGCGATAAGTAATATTGATTTACGCAGAAATATCATAAATTTGTCTATGGTTCCCTAGAATTTCAACTTAACCAAAATAAACGGGCACGTGCCGTAACGGGCCACGTCCAGTGTAGAGTTCCGTAGTCAGTACCTACTTGTTTTATGTAACTAACAACTGCCTAACTTTAGGTCTGAATTCAGTCCATGATACTGAACAACTTTCACCAAGGAACAAACGAAATACATAAATTATTTTTGATCTCTTACACACAAGATTTGGCAAAATGTAATATTTATGGAATATATGTATGGAATATGTAAGGACGAATCACACTAATTAAGCTAGCCCCAAAGTAGGTTTTAGACTTGTATTATGGAATACTAACTCAATGATACTATATTTTATGATAAAAACATACATAGATAAACACCCAAGACCCAGGGCAATTTGAAAAAGACCATTTTCTAACTTGCCCTGGCTGGGCCTCGAACCCAGAACCTCCGGATTAGTGGTCTAGCGTGTTAACAATTACGCCACGGAGGTCGAATGGAAAGCAAACATTTTCTTTTATATTTAATTATGTGTTCCTTAGGAAAAGTTGTTCAGTATCATGAACTGAATCCACCTTAAATTAGTTTATGTACAGGGAGACGTTATATACCTACTACTGCCGTGAATTTTTTTAAGTGTCCATATACAACCGATTAACTGACAGAGAGGGGAGACACATGATTCTAACAAAAATTTGCAATCAAAAACCAAATATTTCACAAACGGATTGCTAAAACGAAAAAGGGTGTTCATAATCTAACAATATTTTTGAAAGACCTATTCAACGAAGACTCACAACACACATTTTTTTTAAAGTTTTTATTACCACATATCCATGCCCATGCCTAATTACAGCTTTCTAGTACTAATAGTCTATGAGTAAAACTGGGGACAGACAGACAGACAGACATGATGGATCTATAAGGGTTTCTTGTTTACTACGGAACCCTAAAAAGCTGCGTAAAACAAAACAGATTCTCTATTCTAAGGGTTCTTTGTCATTTGCGCTTTAACAAATTTCAAAATACCAAAAAAACCACTTGTGCATATATTTCGCTCCACTTCGCATACGATAAATTCAAAAATTGATGGATGAATGACCGTGCTTTTACAGGTTAAGCAACTTCTAGCTTGGTCACAGTTAGGATGGGTGACCGTGCTGTCAATCTTAATGTTGTCCAAGTCAAATGTTGAGATTCTTATGAATTAATTTCAGTTTTCTCTACCTACATAACTTGGCAGCTATTTAAATTTCAATTGTTTTGTCGGAATTTGAACTTGGCATTTTTACATTTATGTTTTTGATGGGGTAAAATAAACACCCAAGAACCAGGACAAATTAAAAAAGGCCATTTACCAACTTGCCCTGGCTGGGAATCGAACCCAGAACCTCCGAGTGACGGACTAGCGTGTTAAGGAATCGCCACGGAGGTCGACTAATAAATTGAAAAAGTAATAAATTTTACGCAAGATTCGAATACCTATAACTTGGATTTTTAGAAAGTGCTATATGAATTTCACATATATTTAAACTCGGTTTTTAAATAAACGTCTTGCAATTACGCACACTACTGTATTTTCGACTTTACTTTTTCTACTGATAGCCTGTCTACTAAAGTGTTAAGTACATTATAATGACGTCTGCCAAGGCCTTAATTCAGAAATAATAATTCAAACAAAATAATTATTTGATTTGATTGTTTTGAAAATTTTAATAAGTATCGCGGACTGAAAGTCTTGACGAAAAAAAAAAAGTAAGCTGTATACTAATTCTACGTTACAATTTATGATAACCTACATCTATTGTCCCGTTTACACATTATAAACTCTATGCAACGTCATCTTGACATTTTTATCCCCCTAGCGGGAAAATTTTGCATATTTCAGAGCCAAATCCGACCACGTGGCTTTGTGCATACCGTCCTTAAGTATGGGGAACCCCCAAAATTTACTGTTTTTTTTTTCTATTTTTGTGTTAAAATCTTAATGCGGTTTACAGAATACATCTATGGGGGCAAGTGTAGTGTCTCGGGGTCACCAGAATATGGGGGCAAGAGTAGCCCCGAAGTATGGGAGCTCCTGGGCAGAGCGTCCCAGATAGGAAGTGTGTGTATAGGGAAGTAGGGGAAACAAACAAATGGAAGATGTAAATAGTTTTTATTATGTACACACAAGTAAAAAGAAATAAGAAAAACAGAAGGTGCACGAGTGATAAAATCAGTGGAAAGTAAGGTAGAAAAATGTAGAAGTAAAATAGTCAAGACAAAAGAACTAACACAAAGTAAATATTAAATAATTTTAGGTTTTTAACAGTAATAAATGCTGTAACTACCAATGACAAGACAAGAGAGCTATGAAGGATGGTCATTGACAGTCGACCAAAACTCAGTAATAAAAGTATGCGCGCGCAACATCACGCCGCGGGGCTACGTGCGCGCGCAACGCAAAGTCTGTAGGTCGACTGGCAAAGACCATCGCTTTCAATAAAGGACTTTCTATAAAAAAGTATTAATGCAGATAAATAAAAATTATAAATATATGTATGTACAAGTGGGAGAAGCCCACATCTACTTACTAAGTTTCAACAGTATAGTTCTTGTAGTTTCGGAAAAAAGTGGCTGTGACATACGGACGGACAGACAGACATGACGAATCCATAAGGGTTCCGCTTTTTGCCATTTGGCTACGGAACCCTAAAAATGCAACTGGATATAAAATACCCCGTATAAAATGTGTTTTACCTGTGCACCATCCATGTTTTGTATAACACGATAGCTCACATACATACGAGTATTTATACTTACTGCCGCATGACTATTGATTTCGCTTCAATCGCTTGTAAAATAAAACTTTTATTTGTCACAATATTGACGATTGACGACCTCCGTGGCGTAATGGTTGACACGCTAGACCGCTAATCCGGAGGTTCTGGGTTTGATCCCCAGCCAGGGCAAGTTGGAAAATGGCCTTTTTCAAATTGTCCTGGGTCTTGGGTGTTTATCTAATATGTATTTATCATAAAATATAGTATCGTTGAGTTAGTATCCTATAACACAAGTTTAAAACTTACTTTGGGGCTAGCTTAATCAGTGTGATTTGTCCTTATATATTTATTTATTTTATTTTTGAATACCCTGGGAACTGTTCAAGGGAGCTAGAAAGTCTCTCTGATTCCTGCTCTCTACTTTCCGACTCGATTATCTATGGTTTTAAGGGTTCCATACAAAAAATGAAAAAACGGAACCCTTATAGGACCACTCGTGCATCTGTATGTCCGTCCGTCTGTCACAGCCAATTTGCTCCGAATCTACTGGACCGAATGAAATTTGGTAGGATGGTGTAATCCTATGACTCAAACACATGTGCATGCAAAGTAAATACATATTTTTTTTTAAATAAGGGTCATTTTCAGACACAGATGAAGACAATCGTGCAGAAAAAAGCGGCAACAAACTGCACTACAGCATGTTCTACAAAGACGTCAACTTACAATTAAACTGATATTAAAATATGTTATAATGTAGATCATTTATTATAACAACTACATAACAATATTAATTAATAAAAGAAAGTCCTATATCCTGAAAGGCCGGTAACACTCTTGTTACACCCTGGTGTTGCAGTTGTCCATGGACAGTGGTGATCACTTACCATCAAGTGACCCGCATGTTCGTTTGCTGCCCTATAACATAAAAAAATACTATAATAATTAAACTAAACTAAGACTAGAAAGAAAAACAGGAGAGGAAAGAAAAAAATACATTACATAATATGAAAAATGGACCCCACATGGTGATCTAGGGTCCATTTTTCAGTGTGTTGCCGCTTTATTTCGGGCCAAGACAGCGCGAAACAGCGCAAGACAGCTCCGAGCGCCACTACGCTCGGAGCTGTCTTGCGCTGTCCGGGTTAGGTACCCAAGAGGCTGGCGGCATTTCCTCATTGAATGGCTAAGTTCAGCCTCTGGCCGAAATGCGCGCCAGCTCTTGGATCCCCTGAGATGTCGATAAGGCGTGCCGAAATCTCTTTGTAAAGTTGACGGGCTGAAGTGCGGAAGCACTCCAGGGCCCCAACGTCTCCACGGCAACAAATATGTAAGGCTATCCAAGGGTTGCACATTTGCGCCTCTATATAGCTTAGTTACAATTTTTTGTAAGTTTGTAATTGTGACAAATATTTAACCTTTTAAACTATCGCGTTGCATTATTATTAAATTAATGCATACGGGAATTAACGCGTTTCACCGAACGTGGTCAGTCAAGCTGGGACCACGTTCGGTGAAACCTGAACGAAACGTCAGCAAAATAAATAAAAAAAGGTACGTTTCGCGTTAATTCCCGTATGCATTAATTTAATAAATATTGAACCGATAAAATATTATGTAAAAAAAAAACTGGTAACGGATACAACACGGACCACTGCGATACAAGCAGCGCTTAGTGCAGGGTCCAAAGGTACCTACATCTGTCTGTACAAGTTTAAATAAGTTAAATTAGGTTAAGTAAAATTGTAAATTATTATTATTTTTTGGCAAATAAATACAACGTCTAACAAAATATACTGAAACTGTTTTAAGGGTAGATTCAGTCCATGATACTGAACAACTTTCCTCAATGAACATATGTCGAAATATGAAAAATAATTTTTGGCTTTCCATATAAAGTCGGATCAGCTGATCGGTCAAATGTATGGGAGGCCAAAAATTATTTTGCATATTTCGATATATGTTCCTTGGGGAAAGTTGTTCAGTATCATGGACTGAATTCACCCTTAAAATAGTTTCAGTATATTTTGTTAAACCCTGTATATTATTATTATTATTAATTATTGTGATATACAAACCTAACTAGAAGTAGGCATAGTCTATTATTATGTACCATTCCATTTTATTTACAAAATCTCGAATCACTATCAACCAGTCCAAATGTACCAACTTAAGAACACAAAAGGCGAGTCTACCTCCAGCCTGAAATGGCCGGATCGCGTGTTGAGGCGTTTTACGGCGCACGGGGAATGTGGGAACAATGTGGTGTTAGTAGATAACAATAGTGTCGGCTGGATGGAGAGATACTCGTATTAGGCTGACTCATTATTGAATAAAGTAGGTTGGCTTAATGAGTCATCATCATCAGGTCTTTAAGTCTCCACTGCAGGAGCACGACCGTCTCTGTACTACCAGAGGCATAATTGGCCAGAGCAGTCAGAAGATATGGCCTACACTCTCCACGCTAGCTAGACGGGTTGTAGAAGTCTAATAGATATATATGAGCTTGTTTCCTAAGTCGCCTTTTACAACATCCACGGGAAGACTTTGAGTGGTGGAGGAGAGAGTATTTTTTGGACCGAATAAAATCCTTTTCAAGTTCCTTAAAAAACAATCAGAAGAAGCTTTTTTTATTGTGAGTGTTGTGACTACCTATGTACCATAAAAAGCTTTAGTCCCTACATTATTTCAGCTCTATAGTAGTATTTGGGTGCACGGCAAGCTATGCCCCGCCAAATCGTGCAAAAGAAACAAAGGTCAAAGTCAAAGAAAACTTCAAATGAACATTGCAAATAAAACAAAAGTTTGTAAAAACAAAGAAACATTTAAAGATATAATTTTAATTGGACCACTCTTGCTGCCCAATAAAATAAGCTCTTAGTTTTAACAGGTTTCCAAAAATTTACACCTCTTTAAATTATTGGCTTTTAAAAATATTGGTGTCATAAATAAAAAATGCTACTGCACTTAACCCTAGATAACTAAACATTCGTCTGGCAGACTACGCGACCCCTTGCATAAGTCTAGTTCACATACTTTCGCGTACCCCCTGCTTGCACGCCTTTGTATACCTTCATAATTAGAGTAAAAAGTTGCACAAATGCGGCGTTTGCGCAAACAATTGTCTTTACTTGTGATTTATAACCACCGCGTCGCCTAGATGACGAAAGTTTAGTTATAACAGGTGCAGATTTTCAAAGGTATCTAAATTGCATTTTATTTTATATTAGTATTTTCAAATAAAAAAAATTAATAAATGTTTGTATTATAATTAGATAATATACAAATAATATGAATTTCATAAAAACGGTTATTTTTTAATGACTAGGGTTTATTAGTAAGATGTCATTCATACTACTAATTGCTTTCAACTTTTTCTCATATACCTAATATTATTGATGGATTTATAAATGGAAACATATGTCCTAGGCTGAAAGTAGAAATTCACGTTTATTAAGATTGATTACTTTGATAAAAGAAACAAGATAATTTAACTTCTGTGGTGATGACAAATCATTGGAAGGTTGAAAGTCAATACAATATCAGCATTAATACTGATGTCTCGTGCCAATCTTTGGGTTCTGAAGATGATTTTTTAGTATCAAGTAAAAGACAACAGAACCCAAATTATTAAACCGGATGATTTTATATTGTCAAACATGGAAAGAAACGTACTACATACTACGTCAGATGCTACAACGTAGCATTCGACATGTGCTTTAGCAACTCTTCGATTTTTATCCAGTAAAACTCATCATAAATGGTCATCTGCACTAAGACTACTCCTACTTATGTTATTATACGTCGCGAATAACATCAAAAATAATTAACAAATAACACGGCGAGATTTTGTTTTGAAACTGACAAACCACCTCATGGAGCCTTGGTTGCGGCAACTTGCTCGGACGGTAACTTTAAGACGTGACATCAAGGTCATGATAGGAGATATCCTTGGTGAAATCATATGAAGAATCTGCTCCATTTCCTTATGTATGAAATATTACAAAAAAATTATACGTTTGCCCGTCGAAATTGCTAAGGAAGACCAAAAATTGATGCCTTAGATGTAAAAAATGCAATTTGTGACACCCATAATGTAGATGTGTATAAAAGGTATGTGGCATCATTAGTATAAAATTATTTCTACCTATCTCTATTCACAACGAGCACTTTATACGAATCATGTAACAATTTCTTCCTCACGTTAAATTATGTTGATAATATAAGATTTTTTAATGCGTAGTCCGCTAGACGAATGTTTAGTTATTGAGTAACTCCCAGGATAGTTTAGTTATCTAGGGTTAAACAGTCGACGCGATTTATAACCTTATAGTTTATTAATAAAGTTGCAAATTGCTTACAGATGAAAATTATCGTATATCAAAGAGTGTTAACTTTTATGGCGTATTTTTAAACCAAGATTGAGTTAATATAATTGAGATTTTGGTTTAAAGTATGTATTGTTGCTGACTTTATGACTTGAGCTGGAAACGAGTTGGGTTCCATCAGACAATTCAGAATGGAGTCGGTCAGCGTTCGGCGTTCCTTATTTTGTGTTATGAAGGTATTATGCTACATATACATATATTATAGCCGTGTGGTTCCCGGCAGAGTAGAATAGGACCACTCCAAGTCTTCCCGTGGATGTCGAAGAAGGCAAAGAAGAAGACTTAGGGAATACAAGCTGAACAACGCTTATAAACATCAGTGAGACCTCTCCAAACCGTCTGGCCAGCGTGGAGAGTGTAGGGAAAATCTTCTGGCTGCTCTGGACAAGTATGGTTCTGGTAGTACAGAGAAGATCGTGCTCCTTTAGTAAAGACCTAATGATGATGATAATATTCAGGGCAAAATTTTTGGAGAAGTTCAGTCCGTGATACTTAAACTACTTTCCATTGAAACAATTATCGAAAGTCGATAAAAAAACATTGCTTTCCCATACAAAATCCATTTGGCTGAGTGCCGATTTGTATGGGAAGCCGAATTTTTTTTTTCGTTTTTGATTTTAAATCTATAATGATTTTATGGAAAGTAGTACAGTATCATGGACTGATATTGCTCCAAAAATATTACCGGTGTTTTAAAAGTAACCCTGTATACTATCACGTCTTTATCCCTAACGGGGTAGATAAAGTATATTTACATATTTTCTGCTTGGTCTAATGGTTGACCGGGAGAGAATGCCATATGGCATTAGGTCCGCCACTTGTACTTTTATTTTATTGTGCAATAAAGATTAAATAAATAAATAAAGTCTAGGCTAGGTTACAAAAACTAACGTTTAGCGTGAAGGTGGCTGGTGGCATCGCTTGAGATTGGCTTCAGGTGGTATGATTCAGATTCTCACTTATGGAAATAAGCGAGAATCTGAATCATGCCACCTGCCACACATGCCACATGATCGGCTTGAACAATATTTGCGAGAAAAAGCAGCTAAAATTTTCTACGTTTCTTATTTTCTCCCAGACCAGCTTGGAAGTAACTGTATAGAAATAAACCGCTACGGTTGACCAAACAAGATTTTTTCAAATTCAAATTTTAGATATTCTGAGAGAAAATAAAAAGCAAACAATCTACCATTTGCTTCTTTTCCCATGCAGATCGTAAAAGTTGATTGAGGGAATTAAATCATATCAATAGGGAAAGCGGCTAGCAAATCTGTGATACCTTTACGCCCACCATCATGCTAAACTTGTTCTTACGGCCCTAGGCTCTGCCTACCATGTTAGGGATAAAGATGTAATCTGTAATGACCCCTAAGCTAAGTTTTTTTGGCGCAGTGGTAGAAGCAATAAACTGCATTGCGGAATCTCCGACGACGTAAACTTATTTTTGACATTGGTAAAGTCTTTTCGTTCGCTCCAGTGTAGGCTCCGATTTCACGAAAAAGTGCGATCCCTTGTATCTTAAAGAGTTGTGAAGATATGATATTCAAAAATAGCTCAAAAGACGCGTATTCATAAGAGCTGTAAGGTGCAGAAAAATTATTTGAGAAAGTAACAAACAAAAAAATTATGGCTGAAATAATGAAGAAAAAAAATTTTTTTTCCGAATTTTTGATTTTGGCGCTCGATATTTTGGAAATGTAGAATGATATCACAAATTTGAGAAAAAATTACAAACATGTCGGCCAGCAGCTTATTCTTTACGTGGTTTACTGGTTTATCATCATCATCATCAGGTCTTTTTTAGTCTCCACTGCAGAAGCACGACCCTCTGTGTACTACCAGAGCCACACTTGGCCAGAGCAGACAGAGGTTTTGGCCTACAATCTCCACGCTGGCGAGACGGTTTGGAGAGGTCTCCTTGATGTTTATAAGCTTTGTTTAGCTTGTGATTCCTATCCCCGTTTATCACATATTAATACTAATGTCTGTATCTTAATTCTTACGTTAGTTTTAATTAAGTTTGTTATTTTTCTATTTGCTAATAATAATCTGTCTAGATATTATTCCTGACACGTTGAAAACCTGATTGATCAGTAGTAATTTGTTCTATGTACACTCGATTAGCTAACCATTCGATTAACCGACACAGCGAGCGTCCTTTTTTTTAAATTAATACCCGTATGTCAACTCTGGGAGTAATCAATTTAGAAAATTTAATTTTTTCAATGATGTATGGGGGTGGGATGTGGTTTAGATCATAAGCGATAGCGATTAATGCATGTTATTAATGGCGTTGAAAATGAAATGTCTTGCCTTCATCTATCTATCTATAATTTAAGAACTACGTTATTGTCGGTGGAGTAGTTGCCTTCTTGTCTTCATAATATTTGTAAAATACATGACTGTATTTTACATGTCTTTTCAACGTTAATTTCAAACCAAGTGACGCGTTAAATAGGTAGCAAAATAAAACAGGAGAGTGACCGAATAAATAAAGATACATCATTATTTTAAAAAATTACTTTGTAGTTGTTACCGCTTCCGCTCATGACTTTGTACCAAACAATTAATCATAACGAGCCATATTTTTTATCTATCAGATAAATTTGTGTTCGTCCTTACCGAGTCAATATTTTAGGGTTAACGCTTATTGGTGATTTAAATGGTAATTATTTTTGTTGACTATAAACAAAACAAATATTATTTTATTCCTTTTCAAATGCCCGAGCGAGCAAAGCATCTCAGCCTCTCAGTTTCAAAATTGGCCAAAAATGCATTAGTCTGTCTGTCTGTACTCGCCTACAAGTCGCATTTTTCAACCGGTTTTGACGAAAATAGGTACACAAGTTCCTTGATTTATTTAATTTTTTCGTCGATCGTGATTTTTGATTAGGGGAGAAATAGGTAACGGGGGGGGGGGGGGGGGGGAATTTTGCTGTAGCGTTATATATGCACGGATTTCACTGAAATGGCTTTGCTAAGCCAGGGGAAAGGGGAAAATGTCGCTTATTGCATGGTTATAAGAGCTCCCGACTACTACTGTTCCCACAGAACCACTAGTATAATACTCGTATTTAAAATTCAAGGTTTGTTTGTAAAATAAATTTAGTTTCAATTATAATTTGTTAAGGTGAAGATATAGGCAAATGGCCTTGAAGTGGTGCCCTCATTTGAAATAAATTGTTAACTCGTAAATATGGAGATAATTTCCATATTGCTCTTCGTCATGCACTAGATAGCCCTTTAAATTATTTTATGAACCACCGTTGAAAGTATTTACATTAGTCCGTCTAGCTTTAAAACTTGCCTCCGCCAAAAGTGGCCACGGCAAGTTTTAAAGCTAGACGGATCACCAATAATAGTTTCAACGGCAGTTCATAAAATAATTTAAAGGGCTATCTAGTGCATGACGAAGAGCAATATGGAAATTATCACCATATTTATGAGTTAACAATTTATTTTACACTTCAAGGCCATTTGCCTATATCTTCACCTTAAGGCCCCGTCAGTTCAGAGCCAAGAAAACTGTGAGTGTTTTTAAAAAATCACTGTAATTATACTACTACAGTTTATTCCTCAAAAAATTTACACAAGAAGAATCTTAAGGCTTTCCTACAGACACCCACAAAATGTAAATTTAGGCAATTTAGAGGTATGTTTGTGATTTTTTTCTATCGAGGCCAAAAATGCTTAATCGTGTTTTGGCTATTGTGGGTGTCTGTATGAGTAAATTTTTGAGGAATAAACTGTAGTAGTTTAATTACAGTGATTTTTCAAAAACACGCACAGTATTGCAAATTGTGAATCCACCTCCTTTGCCTTAATGTAGATTACATTAACAACACACTCTTTCTAGTGTGTTTTGTCACCAATGGAATTACCGGTATAGATAACGAATTATCACTTTTTATGTTAAAGCACAGAATACATAAGAGTCAAACAGAATGGTATCTCACAGCGTCTCCCGCAAATTGGCGTCCCCGCACCTCTCCCCCGCACTTTGTGAGCTTTGACGGCTCCAAACCAGGGTTTAATTACTAGCCGCACGCAATACGCGACGTGTGTTGTCTTGAGAACTGTCAACCAATAGTAACCATCATGGTGAGAAGGAGCGCGTATAATAATTGTTTATCCACCCAATACTCTAAAGAACGTATTTCATACATTTCCAAATGATGAAAACAGGTAAGCAAAGCAACAATATAATTTCACGTTATTACCCAGCAACCATCTTGATATATATACCCTTCTCGCTTTCTCGCATTGGCGGGAGATACACAAGAGCGAGGAGGGGTATTAGCAATCCGGTAATGTTACATAGGCTAGGTAAATGCCATTGTTGACAATGACAACTTGACATGCTGTGCGTGAAAATGTGATAAACATTTGTTAATTTTTATTGAATTTATTCATATAATTAAATTACCGTATAGTTTTGCGCCGAATATGCAAATTACTCTATTACAATAGTGAATTAGTGCGTTACATTATAATTGACTCAATAATAATCAGTAAAGTATACTAATGGTGAAATGGACAATGGACATAATGAAAAATATTTGTGAAGTGATATTATGTAGCTGTTTCCGACTTTTCTGTAACATTTGATACATATAAAACAGAATATTTTTTACGTCATAGTGTTCGCAAATCTTCAGGTATGGAAAAATATAATCGTAAATATGTCGAACTCGTTAGTAGGTAAGTATTAAATTAATTCTGCGGTGCGACCCTAAGTATAAAACTCACACATCGACGTGTGTACAGATAAATTGTTTCGTTTGTAGTAGTAGTAGGTATATATGTTACTCTGAATCAATGGAGAGTCACACCAGTGGTTAAAGTTGAATTAAGGGCAGTAACTGAATTTGGCGGGGTCCAGTGCTCTGTAATAAAAATTTCAATAAAAGAAAAAGTAGTCAAAACTGCTTCTTTTCCAGATGGTTAAATAATGCTGATCTAAGGAATATACAGTTGTCTTGAGGAATCATATCAAAGATGCGTCTAGCAGCCAGGCTCAACTTAGATATTCCCTTTTCCATCTAGACTTTGAGGCTTATACCATGTCACGTATTTCTTTAAATACCTGATAAATATGTACATAAATATACCTACAATACAGACAGTGAATGTTCTGTTAGACTTGTGGTTAGACCTAAATCTTCATAAGGAATCATGGCACCAAATCTTTATAAATTTGGAAATGGGTCATCTATTTTAATTAGAGACTCAATTGTTAGTGCGTTTGATCTATGACTAAAAGAGTTATGCAAATGTAGAAGGTACGGTTTTACTTATTACATAAGTAAAAAACTTATAAGTACATATAATTTAAATATCTTCCGTTGACTTTTTGTCGTAAAATATTTAAAACATTACTTAAAATTATTTCCTTGACAAACACATGTATGCACTTTTTTTATAGTTATTATCTTTAACTTCTCGTATGCCGATGCGAAGATCTATTCTAAAATGCATTGTTTAACTACTGTTTTTTTAAGTGGTTAAACATAAAATTTTTAAGAAATTTTAACTATATGTAAGTTTATTTTATACTTCGTTGCTATAAATAAACAATTAATTGTACTGAAAATTAAACGATATATCTCTATATATGTAAAAATCAATTGCTGTTCGTGTCTCGCTAAAACTCGAGAACGGCTAGGCCGATTTAGCTGATTTTGGTTTTGAAATGTTTTTCATAGTCCAGGGAAGGTTTAAACGGTGAGATAATATGGTAAAAGGAATTCCCATTCCTTTTTCCACGGGCGAAACAAGGTTTGCCGGGTCAGCTAGTAAACAATATAACTTAAAAGCTATTGCATTCATATTTTTGCACACATATGTAGGTATATATTTATTGGGAAAGTTAGGCAACGGCCGCGCGTATAGTAGTCAGTAGCTATATAGGTATGAGAAATTTGGGATTTTTTTTTTCCAAAGAATGAGTCTTTTTTTCTCACGGTTTTGTGTTCTATTAATGATTCTAATTACAAGATTCCAAGCTAGAGGTCAAAATTCAACTTACTAAAATATGTAATTACTTGTATAAAACAAGTAACATTTTAAAGAAAGAGAACAATACTCCTTACAATAAAACTTTTCGAGTTAAGACTTCAATTCGCTCAAAAGAAATGTCTATCCATTGTCGTAATATTCTGTGAACTAACTTGAAATAACTAGAACTGTGTGGTTATGGTTGGGAATATTTTTGGCTCGGTTCCAGAAGGCGTTTGGCGATAATGCTGACCCCAAAAGAATTAAATAAAGTCTCGGCGGTTTGTAGAAATGACTAGTTAAATGTGGGTCAAAGTAATTTGACTGGAGTTCGTAGCATTTTAAACTAGAATTTCTTGTTTTACTAGAATTTATACAATCTGATTTTGCTTTAAAGTTTGTTCAGGGATTTTAGACATTACATTATTATGACAAAAGATTTAAATTAGAATTTTACGCAGAGAATAGGGATGGTGACTGATTGAATAATGTAATTAAAAACTTGTAGTAAATACGTAGAAAATACGTTTATTTCTTGATAAAATATACAAGACAGATTATCGTCTATGTATCGAATATATATGAATATAAAGCAAGAATGAAAAGACCGGAGTTCTTTCACCGGTTCCGGGTTAGAATAGGACCACTCCATCTTTTTCTGTGGATGTCGTAAGAGGCGAGTAAAGGAAAAATAGCACTTAAAGCTCGTGTTACAATAGCATTCCCAAGGAGGGTTGACGTCAGGCAGGCGGCGGGTCGTAAAACTATAGCCAAATCGTTTAAATTGTTCCGGCTATTTCTTCTCCAATTCGCTAGATTTTTGACATCCTTGGGTGACCATTGATATGCATATTATATTTAGAAAAGACAAAGCGGGAAAGCGCACCCCGGTTTCCGAAGCAGCACAGCTGAAGATGCAACCAGGAATCCGTTCAGATGAAGAAGAATGAAAAGACCGGAGTTCCTTAGAGTTGCACCGAGGCCCCGATAGATGGAGCCTCAACATTAACAAAACGAAGTAAATACAAGATTTAAATATAAAAAAATAATCGCCCACTCTATAACCTTTCTCAAGTCTACATTTCACGCTGCTCCTCCAATTTAATTGGTAGATCGACAGATAGTTGCCGCCTCTACACAAACACGTACATAAATTCTCGGCTCTAGTAGAGTAGTGGGTGTACTGATTTATTTAAATGCATTTTTCTTAGTTCACGCAATTGCAGTGTGTATTTTTAATGTTATTTAACACCTTTGAATAGTGCAAAGAGTTATTATGTATTTAAAACTAGATGAGATACCGCGTATTACAGTTATCTCCCGTTCAATTGGGTAGTTTCCTGGGGCAAAAATAAAATGTGTGGTACTGTTATGAGAATAGAAGGTCACAAAGTAATGTTACGTGTCAATGCTCACATCCATTTTGAACGTTACTTTACATTTATTGATGCAGAAAAGCTAAATAAGTATATGTGCAATAAGTGCATGTCAATAGAAAAATCATAAAATATATTCTATGTTTTTAAAGTTCCGTACCCAAAAAGTGCAAACGGGACCCTATTCCTGAGACTCGGCTGTCTGTCCGTCTGTCCGTCCGTCTGTCTCAGGGCTCTATCTTTTGAACAATTATAGCTAGACACTTGAAATTTTCACAGATTGACTGCCTCCGCGGTCCAGTGGTCAAGGCGTTTGCCTTGTGATCCGGGGATCATGGGTTCAAATCCCACTGGGAACTATACTTTGTGAAAAGATGTTTCCAGTCTGGTTAGGATATTGCAGGCTTGAATCACCTGATTATCCGAAAAGGAAAGATGATTCCGTGCTTCGGAAGGCACGTAAAGCCGTTGGTCCCGAACGCCATCTAGCGTTTGTTCCCTTCCTAGGATTAGTTCTGGTCTACCCTTTGGGTTGCGGAGGTCAGACGGCAGTCGCTCTGTGTAAAAACCAGTAACCTCGTCTAATCGCGTAGGTTAGGTAAGTAGTTATTTATTGGGCTTTTCAACACACGTATCCGTGTTTTGAAAAGACCAATAAATACGTTGAAATTTAAAATTCACTTCATCAAAGGCCGCCCCTCTTTTTCAAAAGTCTCAATAAAAGATATGATATCATGCTTAACTCACCTGTATTTTACTCGAAAGTTTCCACTTCCCGAGGTATATTCACTATCACCTTAAACTATTATTACACGATTAAACCGTAGTGAATGATGGGAAAGGAAAATCTCTCTGTTCTGATACGATGATTATATTGGTTTGCACCAAGAACGATATTTCTACGCATGCTTGACAGGACGCCCTGTCTCCGACAATCAGATATTGCATCACTGGATCAGATTGACTCGTACCTTTCATCCGTAGATTTTAGGCACCCAGTAAGTACAATTCCTTCATATCGAAGTCAGGACATTGGTATTTTGATACCCACTGTAAACTACGCGAAAGATCTATCGCTTTGACGATCATTCTACCTCATGACCCAAGACACGTCTTCGACAGTACTGAGGTATCGCAAACTGGTCCGGATTAGGCTCGTGCTGATGACCCGTAGGTTGTTAGCACCCATTAAATACGATTCCTCAACATTGAAAACTATCGTGAGCGATGAGAAAGAACTTTCGCTTGACGAATATTTAATAGCAAAGTCAACGGGACGTCTGTAGTTGCGAAAGAATTATCTCGTTGCTGGTCCAGATTAGGCTCGTCCCGATCACCCGTAGGTTTTTGTGGGTACCCAGTAAATGAGATCCTTCGCAGACAATGATATCCACCATGACTAATACTATAGATCATCTCTTTATATCAAACCAATTTCATATTCCAAATCACACTCCAGTGAGAATGTTATTTCCCCCCCCAAAACCACCACGAGTTTTCAGATCACTTCACATATCATACTAGACAAAATAACTTTTAAACTACATTTTTACACTTTACACAATCACGATCCTTGTACAAATGCGGTTTGCCAATAAATGAACCACGATGTATTAGTGATGTAACATTGCATGGTGTATGGTAGTGATAAACAATCGATTATTCGGTAATCGATTATTGGATATCAAATCATATTAACGTTTAGAGTATTCTGTGTGATGAATTGGTAAACCGTTTAATAGTAGGTAGCATATCTAGTTTCAATTAACACCTTTCCGTTTTTCAAAGAAGTTTACTTGTAAATTGTTTTGCGAATATTTTCTATCGATTCTACCTATGAATATAAATCGAATAAGAGTAACACTATTCAAGCACTATGATAAATTTTGCTAAACCTGCAGTTATGCGCTCCCACGTGAATATTCCTGAGCGTAACATGATAATCAGTGGCGGATTAAGCAAGTGCGAAGTCCGTAGCCAATTATTTTAAGGGGCTCGAGTCACGAGTGTTACGAGGGATGGTGGAGTATATGCAAATCGAAAATGTATGCCTACTAGATTGTACGGGTTATTTTAAGAATTCACAATGCTATACTATCTTAATCTTATTAAATAAATAAATAAGATTTATGATGAAAAAATTCTTGAAACAGCTCTGCTCGCATGGATTTTTTTACCATATCTTATTTCTTCATACACCCAATGCTTAATTCTCTAGGCAGCTCAATGCTAGGTCTAACGAGATGTAGCAATTTAGAATGTAACACCTTTAGCGCGGGGCCCCTTTTTGCGCGAGGCCCGCAGCATTACCTACTCTTGCTATGGTTGCTGTTTTTCGTGTGTGTAAGTGGCCAACACCTCTTGCTGCGGTGTTAATCCAACACTGATGATAATCAATCGTGATAGCGCGTTATGCTAAAAGTAGCATAAGTACATCTACATTGTAAAGACAAAGAGAGGTTCTCAAACATGTACAGTTGTAAAGGATGGAAGTTACTAAGTGCAAATACCTACCTAAAGTAAAATACGAAATATTATTTTAAATTAGAACTACATAACCCTTTTTTGACAGTTGGGTAATAAATTGAAATAACATTTGCGGTGCGCTATTGATAAAGACGGTGTGTTTGATGATCGTGTTACAAAGGAAGTATGAAACATAAAACTTTTGTTTTCGACTTATTATTTCAAAGGAAATAAAATAAAGTGCTTATGTCTTCAATAAAGTGCCTATGTTTTCAAAAATACAGAGTTTGTACACCATTTTGCATTGCATATTGCTAATTGTTGTACGTAAATCATGAGTCTCTTTGGCAAACCTTAAGGTTTACAATACCTGTAAAATAATTGATGATTTGGCTAAAACGCATTATTTAATTCGTTTATTGGTGTGATGCACTCCAAATCAGTCCTATCCAGGTGAAGCTCTACTCAAGAAGTACTGTGCACCGTTTATCTACATACGAAGTCTCTCTGCTCGTAGATCGACCTCATCGTCAATCAGCTGAAAGTTAGCTGTAATTTTCTATCACCACGAGGATCTTCGCACGTACAATCATGTTCGTAAGTTTGTAACTAATGTTATGTTATGCATTTTATTATTTGTGTTAACCTCATTTCATACCTTAATATTTGTGTTATTACTTACTTGCAGGTCTGATTCGGAGTACTATGCGACTAAACGTCATGCCAAGGAGGTAAAAAAACAAAAAATAGAAGAACTTATTGAGACGGATGAAGATAGTGCAACTACTTCTGGAATAAGGTACGTACTTCTTTCTTATCTTAGCTAACCTAAGTTTAAGTGTGATTTTGTGTGATGATATGTGAATTCTAAACTGTATTCCTATATCCACAGTTATATGAATATATAATATTTAGCGTATAAATATTTACAACTGTACGTAGATTATATAACTTACATAATTAATAATTTTTAAAAAATACTCATTTCAGGTTAAAACCAGTGTCTTCAAAGCACGTGAATAAACGTGCAAAAGTCGCGCCTGTAGAATACGGATCAGACGAAGATATTTTACCCAAAAAGTATGTATTAACCTAAAAGTGACTCGTTACCTAATTTTTATACTTCATAATTGTTCTATTTAACCTTACTTACACTCTAATTGACGACCTCTGTGTTTTAGTAATGATCATACCAAGCTATTACACCGGAGGTCCCTGGTTCGATACCAGGTCCTTTTATTTATTATGTGAATTCTAACCAGTATTCCGTTATCCACGGTTATATTATGTTAATGTAATATTTAACGTATAAATCTTAAATAGGTAATTATTAAAAAAACTCGTTAATTTCAGATCAAAACCAGTGTCTTCAAACCACGCGAATAAACGTGCCAAAACTGTGCCTGTAGAATACGGATCAGACGAGGATATTACACCTAAAAAGTATGTATAACGTAAAAATCACTAGGCACTCACTGTATTTATTTTGTTGTACTACGAACTTGTTTCCTAACTTTTATAATTGTAATTCACTCTAATTGACTACCTTTGTGGTTTAGTAGTCATCATGCTAGTGCGGGTTCGATCCCCGGTCAGGTCAAGATGGAAAATGATCTTTTTTCAGATTGACTGTAGTCTTGGAAGTTTATTTACATATGTAATTATATATGTAGTATCGTTGACTTAGTATCCCGTAACACAAGTCTTGCTCTTACTCTGAGGCTAGCTCAATCTGTGATATTTGTCCGTATATATTTATTTATTTATATTTAATTATACCTAAACCTACCTAAACTATCCACCTAAACTACCTAAACTAAACTACATTTAAATAAAAAATCATACTTAGTTAAAATTTTTCTTATCTCGTTTTCAGATCAAAACAAATCTCGAAGCCTACGTTAAAACGGAAGACAACAAGTAAGAAATCGGTTGCGACGCAGTTTTCCGGTGTGTTCGGCTCTGACTCTGAAGAAGAAGCTGTAACCCTGCGCAAGGCTTCTAAAAAAGAGGAACTACAGTCGGTGCTAACGCGGAGGGTTGTTGACGGGGTCTTGCGTCGTACCGCAAGCCTTGATGGCGACATATTTGTTGATTTAAAAGTGTATAACACAGCCGATATCGTCTCTATAGACCCTAAAGAGCGCTGGCAATACGCCGTTTTGGCACTAAAATATCGAGCTGATTCTGACTCTGGCGAATTGAGCCAATTAAAAGACTTTATTAAAAAGTGCAAATCCCGCTTTACAGAAGAGGGAAAGTTTTTTGCTTCTAAGAAGTTTTGATCTTTTTTATCTTTTATTTCTTGTATATGTATGTGTTATGGTCATGGATAATATATGATAATTCAAATTATATTTTTTTTTCAACCAGTCTACTTGAAAAGTTAATTACGTACATATAGTCTGTTTAAATAATAATTGATAATCACTACAGATATGGCTAACAGAACAGTATACTGCACAGTTTGCGATATATCAGTAAAAAGTAATGCATTTTCAGGTCATTTAAGAAGTAAAATACATAAAAATAATTATTCCATTGAAGTTTGTGACGGTATTCAAAAGATAGGTACTGCATTCAGGAATAGAATTGCTTCTTATAGAGTGCAGCCGATATCCGCTGATGCATGTGTTAACGGTGACGAGAATAATCCTACACAGCCAGCCAGATATTTACACGATTTAATACCTCGTGTGAAAAAGCTATTAGCTGCGAGACAATCCACCTATAATTCTATTAAAGTAAACTTTGAATTGTTTGGAGAATTCAATTTGCCTTCAAAATTAACCAGCGAAATTAAATCGTTTGCTACAGAAAACGTAATATTACATAATAATTATAATTTTAACGATATTTTTTCTAAGGTAATTTATACCATTGTTACAAAGATAGATGAGTTTCAAGAAAAAGATAGTGGTTGGGCTTTTGTACGTAATTTGTACTTAGAAGTAAATATAAACAAATACAATCCCTTGAGAGCTGCGCGCTTTATTGAGTTGCCAAAATGTATAAAGTTAAAACGTGCGTGTATAAATATAAAAAATAATGATGCATTCTGTTTCTTATGGTCTGTAATGGCATCATTATTTCCTGCTAAGAATAATCATCATAGAACATCTTCTTACCCCTGTTATGATAATATTCTCAATACTACGAATATGACGTTTCCTGTTGGCTTCTCAGACATTAAAATCTTTGAGAAAAACAACCGTCAAATTAGCATTAACTTATATGGTATTGGTACCAAGTCAAATATTGTTGGCCCCCTGTACAAGACAGAGCATAAAAGGAAGCATCATGTCAATCTATTATTATTAGAAAAAGGTCAATTTAAACATTATTGCTTAATAAAAAACTTGAGTAAATTACTTAGACCTCAGTTAACAAAACATCATGGGAAAATATATTTTTGTGACGAGTGCATGATTTTTTTTAACACCGAAGAGAGTTTAAATGTTCACGTTTGTAGTGGTGTTCGCACATTATTACCTGAACAAGGCTCTGTAATTCAATTTAAACATTTCGAGAGGATGCAAGATATGCCGTTCGTCATATACGCTGATTTCGAATCTTTATTAGTACCCCATTCAACAAATAACAATGAGCCTGATAAGAAATGTACTACAATTTTACAAAATCATTTACCAGCTGCATTTGCCTATTACATTGTTTGTTCATTTGACCGCTCACGAAATAAATATGTAACCTATCGTGGGAAAGATTGCGTTGCAAAATTCCTCGAACTTCTCGGTAAAGATGTGAAGCAAATACATACCATTTTAAAACATCCCATTTCTATGACTACATTGACGTCACAGGAACAGGAAAGCTTTGAAAAATCCAAATATTGCTTTATCTGTGAACAGTTGTTACTTGACGACAAAGTCAAAGATCATTGTCATCTAACAGGAAAATATCGTGGTGCAGCTCATTCTTATTGTAACCTACAATATCGCTTACCGAAATTTATTCCAGTATTTTTTCACAATCTATCTGGATACGATAGTCATTTGTTTATTCGAGAGTTAGGAGACATGCCAGGCAAAATAAAAGTAATTGCAAAAAATAAAGAAAACTACATTTCATTTACAAAATTTTTTAATACCGGTCGACAAGAATATTTGCCAGTACGGTTTGTAGACTCATTTAAGTTTTTAGGTACGAGCTTGGAAAAACTTGCAGCTAACTTAAATGAAAACGATTTTAAACACTTAGCAATATTTTTTCCAAATAAAAAGCATTTTGATATATTAAAACGAAAAGGTGTATATCCTTATGAATACATGACGAGTTGGAATTCCTTTGAAGAAAATAGTTTACCGGCGCGTAATTGCTTTTATAGTCATTTAACCAATAACATTATTTCTGAATCTGATTATTGTTATGCTCAGCATGTTTGGAAAACATTTGGATTAAAAAATCTTGGTGAATATACAGATTTATACTTAAAATCAGATGTTATATTACTGGCGGATATATTTGAACATTTTCGACTAACTTGTAAAATTAATTACAGATTAGACCCAGCATTTTACATGACAGCTCCTGGACTAAGTTTTGATGCCATGTTACTCATAACGAAAGTAAAACTTCAACTTATAGACGACTTGGAAATTTTACGTATGATTCAAAAGGGTATTCGTGGAGGAGTGTGTTTATGCTCAACTAGATATGCTAAGGCGAACAACAAATATTTGGCTAGCTACAATCCAACTGTGCCTGACAAGTACTTACTATACATAGATTGCAATAATTTGTATGGTTACGCTATGTGCTCTTATTTACCGTATTCAAATTTTGAGTTAATAACACAAAAAGCTATTGATGAACTTAATATCCTCAACGTACCAGACGATGCGGAGTACGGTTATATTTTGGAAGTGGACTTAGAATATCCAGATCATCTACACGATTTTCATAATGATCTGCCATTTTGTCCTCAAAAATTTATTCCTCCGGGTTCAAAAAATCCAAAGTTAATACCTAATTTATACGACAAATTTTATTACGTTATCCATTACGTACATTTGAAAACTTGCATTCGACATGGATTGCTGCTAAAAAAAGTTCACCGAGTAATAAAATTCAAACAACATCCGTTTTTAAAACAGTACATTGATTTGAATACCAAATTACGTCAAAAAGCCAAGTCTGCATTTGAGCAGGATTTTTTCAAATTATTAAATAATAGTGTTTTTGGGAAAACATTAGAAGATTCTGAAAAAAGAGTAAACGTTCACTTAGTTAATCAGTGGACTGACACTAAAAATATTACTAAAAAATCTTATACAGCAGAGCATCTTATTTCACGACCTAATTTCCATAGTTGCACTATTTTTGCAGAAAATTTTGTGGCTGTACAAATGAAACCAGAGTCGGTTATGTTGGATAAGCCTATTTACATAGGATTTACAGTTTTGGAGATATCTAAACACCATATGTATGACTTTCACTATTCTATCATGAAACCATTCTATGTCAACAATTTAAAGCTTTGTTATACAGACACTGACAGCTTGTTATATTGCATAGAGACAAAAGACGTATATAAAGATATAAAATTATATTTTCAATCATACTTTGACACCAGTAATTATGAGAAAAATAATCAGTATAATATTGTTTGTCAGAACAAAAAAATTCCTGGGTTGTTTAAGGATGAGTTTGGAGGTCAACTTATTAATGAATTTGTGGGTTTGAGATCAAAGCTTTACTGTATTAAAACACAGGATAAAGAAATAAAAAAAGCTAAGGGTGTGAAGAAATCCGAAATAAAAACTCTTAATTTTAAAGATTATAATAATGTGTTGTTGTATAATATATCTTTGAAAAAAAGGAATGTAGTGTTTAAATCTCTAAAACATGAAGTATTCACTCAAGCTATCGACAAAATAGCTTTATCTTCAAACGATGACAAACGTATAATATTAAAAGATAAAATAAGTACCATATCCTGGGGACATAAATCTAGGTTTTGAATTAGACTGGTTGAAACTAAAATATAATTATATAAGAATTTTGGAATATGATATAGATATAATTAGATTACACTATAAAATAAATATATGTGTTAAATAAATTTTCATAATTTGTTAATGTATCATGTATAATGAATGATGTACATTTATATGTTCTCATCAATGATGTTTTTTTCTATGGTTCCCTGTCTTCAACTATTTACTATCTTATACATAACATGTTTAGTAATAGATAGATAAGTAAGTCTTAGCATTTGATTATTAATTAACATGACCTTTATGCATTTTAATAAAAATCAAAATGAAGTTAAAAAAACTTGTTTAATTTGTTAATATGTCCCTCCTTCAATAATCCGATAGATATACATTTTCATTCTATCTGTGGTTGCTATCAAAATCTTAATGCAAACAAAATATCACAAAACAAAATAAAAAACAAAAATTAATAATTCGTTTCAATTTAATATGGTGGATAGTATATTGCCATCTAATTAATAATTTTTGTGATGAAAAGTTTGTGATGTATATGATACTTAAAACTAGATAACATCCAAGACCCAAGGAATTTTTAAAAATATCGTTCTACACCATGCCTTGGCTGGGAATCGAACCCAGAACCTCGTGGCGGGTGAGCATGGTAACCGTAACGCCACAGAGGTTGTCGAATGAAAGACTTAAAATTAGAATATGATTGAGCCTGATATGAAATATGATAGCTACTGTATTGATATACCTGCTAGTTACAAGGTGAACATCATGTACAGACATGTCTATTCCTGTTTATTTAGTTTTGCGAGGAACAACCTGTTTTGCAATATAATCAAATGTTATTTATAAAAGACTTGTTCTGTTTGTAATGGTTTTTCAGTCGTATATTGAACAGCCAAACTGCGATACATCATCTGCTGCATCAACTCACTACATCGATTCACTGCTAGTGCTTCAATTTTATAACTGAATGTAAGAAGACATATTTTTCATTAATAATGCCTAACCGATAAAGTATTTAAAAATATTATTCTTGGTATTAGTCACTTCATTTATATTTTGTTCTTTACAGATCATGACGGACTCGCAAGAGACTTGCATATTGTGCTCACAATACGCTCAAGATCCCAACGAAGACGCTGAAGAATGCTTCCAAGGATGGAGAAATCGGATTGCAGAGCTAAAGAAAATAGAAGAAAAGAAAGAAGCTGCAAAAAAGAAAAGTGGAATATCATCCTCCTCTTTTGTTATCAGCAAAGCAAAGAAAGGCATAAGAATGATAAAAATTCAGGTGTTGGATTTGGAAAACGAAGCTGGTAGTTATTCTTCATCGCAGTGCAGTGATGGTACTGAAAACGTGATACTTAGTGCGCAATATGTGATGAGTGATACTTTTGATGAAATTATGGACCTGACTGAAAATGTAATTAGTAAAATTAGTAAAAAGCTAACTAGTGATAACTTTTGATTGTAAAATATGTATATAATAGTTTAAGAAAATTTATGTAAGTATATAAATTAATTATTATTTAGATTTTAATTTTTTTTTGTGTAATTCTAATTATGGTTATTTAAGGTTTTGTTAAAGAAATAAAATTGTTAAATGGTAATGTAAATAATATAAATTATGGGTGTTAACTTAAATATAAATAGTGTATAGCTTAGTACCTATATCTTGGAATAAAAACTTAAATATGTAAGTAGAGTTAATTTCTCCTTGTAACTTAATTTTATGTAGTTAATATGTGTGTATTCATGAAAATTGTATTTTAAATTAAAATAAATATTTTGTATGTTATAAGTTTGTATATAACTCTAGAATTTATTAACTAATGAATAAAAAACGCTATAAATTTATCTTGCTTTATTATTATTCATAAACATGAAATATATTTACAAATAATTTATAAAAATACACTTTTTTCTATCATTAACTTCTTTACACATACAACATAAAACAAAAAAAAAACTTGATTTTACCTTATATCATGACAAAACTAAATATTTTCTAAGTACCATTTCTTTATACAAATAGCATTTTTTAGTGCACAAAAGTTCTTATGACTTAAACAATTGAAGTTACATTCATTTATGCAATAAGTTTGATATAACGTTAAAAAATTAGGACTACCCATATTTTCGATATCTAATAACACACACTCTTCACACAGTTCCTTTATCCATTTCTGTTTCTCAAAACCTTTCATTACAATAGTTTTGTTTTGCATTATTGGTGTAATAATTCTTTTAAATTCTCTAGAATCAATATGACCCTCACTCCAAGTGATCCCTCTCTGTCTTTCAAGGTATCGAACGGTCTTCTTTTCTTTCGTAGATAATGAAGTATATGCATATGGAGGTTTAATTAAAAAAACTTGAGTGAACTCCTCAGTAGATAATGCAAACTCTTTGATAATAAATTTATTATAGCAATCCTTGAATCCTTGAACATCAACGAAAATAATCGAGTTCATGATAATTTACGAACAATGTTGCTCAGAGGTCTGTATTCGACTATACAGTCATTCAAAATTAGACAGTATGCTGATGTCTGATCTGGTATCTCTTTATCACACTCTAGTTCGAGGCGAATGTTGATCACCGGTCCTGATTTAATATTATCGTTCTGTCTAGAACAGTCTATCACGAATAATGGTGCAAAAGTTTTAAACTCTTGTGCAGTCAACAATGCGTTGCATGGGCGGTTGTAATAAGACTGCTGAAAATTTACATATTGCTCGTATATTAAAGCATAGTTATGATATGAAAAGTTGGTGTTGTAACTTTCGTACGGGTAATATGTAGAGTTTAAAAAAACTTTGACATCTCGAACATTGCAGTGATCGAACCGAGACATATCATTCATACCGTTGTTCTTTCTGTTTGTTTGTAATCCTAAAATGACATATCTTGGTTTTTCAATTTGTGACGAAGTTTTAATTGACCAAGTGTGTTTTGTAGTCTTTGGTAACAAAGGATACTCATAAAGGTCCCAGTTTCTATACACTAATTGAATGGGTCTATCTTTTTCAAGTATTTTAAGTAAATTAATTCTTTCTCTATCTGATACTTTAACGTGAGGAACTCGCCATACAATCTTTTTTATGTCAATACTTTCAACCTTTTCGCCAGTGTTTAGCTTTAAAGCATTAAGGTTAGTATTACTTCGTAACAACACAAGTTCGTGTTTGCAATTGAGAATTATTTTTTTATAATCTTCTGCAAAACCTAGTATATTGCTGAGAGGTATTGACGCAGCAAAATGACCTGCAATTTCATTTTTTGTACCGTGTATATCCCAACCCCACGCTCTCGATACCTTCGCCTCGTCTGCGTTCATAGACACCAGTGCTTTCATAGTAGTAGTTATACCAGCATTCTTCACTTTGTCTATTTCAATACCGTTCAATTCATATCTTATATCTTGAAAAAGGAATAAAAGGGGGTTGTTGGTAAAATGTACTGCTTGAGCTGCTTCTTTCTTCTCAACATTGATAACATTTACCACAGCTTCAACATACAAGGTACTTGCACATGGAAGCACATATAAATCTTGTTGGTTTATAGGTATCCGAATTTCATCATTTATATTGAAAGTAGTGGTATATGGCTTGTAAGAATGAATTTCTATGCCGTCTATGGAGTTATCATAAGCAGGTGGGTTAGTTATATTTAAAATACTCATTTTAGTAATCCAATCGATTTGAGAAAATGTATATTGGCAGCTGTCAATTTCTTTTTTTTATCACTAGTATGTGTAGTCTTCTTGATTGCTCGATGGGTACTAATCTTTTGAATACATGTAGTAGTGTATTTATTGTAGTCAATCATATTTTCTTTAAATGTAAGTACAGTTGAATTTGCTCACCGCAAAAATTGATTAAATCGTTATTTATATCCAATATTCTAATATTTATACTATTCACTGTGCTTCTATTAACAGGAAAATAAATCGTATTTTTTGGAATTTCTATTAGTCGATAGCCTGGAGGAACATTCAAAGCAAATTCGTGAATTATATGACTTGATTTTCCATTAATGTAGGAACCTCCAGTAATGTCACATTCAACTCGGAGCACAGTTGTAGGTAGAATGTTCACTGGCAGTAAAGACTTGTGCCATATATCCTTCATCAGTAAAGTCTTACTGTAACCCAATAAAGGTCCAATAGAATTTTGTTTTTCAAAGTGAATATCCTTAGAGCAGAATATCGAGAGCTTCAATGTATTATTGTTGCACAATAACTTGAAAACACAATTCTTTACTTTTGATTGTATGAACTCGCTGATGTCTTGGAGTTCATACGCTCCTTCAGGAATTTCAACCACTTCGTTAATGCCGTAATAAAATTTATTATTTGTATTTGTTACATTTGGTATAGAATTAAAAGTAGAAAAATGTAAAAGAGAGCACTCGTATTGACCATCAAGTTCCAATGGAGGGGAATAGTTCGTTGTTAGTACTGAGCTGTTTCCAGTTATAGACAGAGTGAAAGACATTTTTGAAATGATGTTTTATTCAAACGTAATAACTAATATATACAATATTGACACCAAAAGTCTTGCAAAAATTTTAAACATAAATGACCACAGATCACTGTATCAAAGTTTTGAAACCTAGTATAATTATAATTTATATCACTAACATTCAAATATTTCACCAATTCATTGGGTGGTCTTAAATTTCCAAAACTATCGAAATATTCACAATAATTATTAATTTTTGCAAAAGCTACCCAGTGTGTTCCATTATTATTGTGACTGTCTAAGTTTAATATTCCACACTCTATCTGTTTTGGTTTACGTGGCAATCTATCTCTCATATACACACCACGAAAGTAGGGAATATTTTTAGCGTATTTAATAATATCGATATTCGTAAGAGCACGTTTGGGTAGCCTGCTTATTAGTTTTTTTTAGATTTCAAAAATAGTCCACTTCCTTTTTTATATGGCTTAAGATAAAATCCTTTTCCAAGCGCAATAGCCTCCATAGTTTTGTTATGACGTTCAGATTCTTTAAAATTTTGTTGAGCTATTTTACAATCATTTACAGTTTTAGCTATACCAGCCGCACCTCCTGCCAAAGCGCCTAGTGCTGATAAACCCGCAAAAATTGGTATCAAAGGTAAAATCCCGCCTGTTTTAGGGATTGGTATTATTCTTGGTAAACGAACGTGACATGTTTTAGGAAACATTTTTTTTGCCGCTTCATAAGCATACTTAATAACAGTTTTGTTATCCTTTGATTTCAGTTTCTTTATTTGTGAACGTATTTTTGACACAATGGTTTTAAATTTTTTTATTCCGGCACCTGTTTTTAATTTTGCTTTCATAACTTTGTTTACTACCCACGATGCTAACTTTTCTCCTTTGCCAGCGTCTTTAGAATGTAATCGCTTCTTAGCCATTTTCATAAGCTGTAAATCAGCTTTATGACGAACGGAGAGGTCTGGATTGTTATATGCAATATCGTGGTATTTACAAGCTTCGTCTAATTTGTTAACACCTTTATCACCTCTCAATAATCTTTCTTGTAGCCTAGTGCCTGGTCCACAATAGTTGTAACCTGGTAAGTGAAGCTCAAACGGGATATTGTTTATCAAGTTATTGATCAGTCCACCTCCTCTCATAATTTTTTACCTAATGAGCAAAATACTAGATGCTAACACTTATATGTATTATGATACAATTGAATTTCTATCTACCCAACTGTTTTCTGAGTCAGAGAGCCCTAACCATTTGACAAACAATTTATTGCCTTTTTTCCTAATAATTTTTTCGATTAAGTATATATTCGGGTATTTCGTTTTTTGTAACTCTTCTTGATAGAATGAACCCAATATATTTTGTTTTCGTTGATCTTGTATTAAATATGTAACTGGTTTAGTATTATTTACCGTTTTAATTATAAAAATTTCTGTAGACCAATTAGGCGTAAAACCTTTTGCAAAACTACTCTTGAACTTACTTATTCTAACGTGATCACCTATTTTAAATTTATTTTTGGTTAATTTACAACGTTTCTCTTGGAATTTTTTAATGTTATTTTTCACTAGGTTTTCATTTTTTGTATTTACATCTACTGGTTTAAACTTAGTAACGCTATGTGTTTCATTGTTATACGAAAACAAAACGCCGTTTATAGTTTTTCCTATCCATTTATAGTTACCATTATAACTAAAACATTTATACAATTTAGTCTTCAATGTTCTGATTAGCCTTTCCACAATTGAAGCTTTTTTTGTTGAATACGATGAATAATGGTTAATTTTCATTAACTGCATTTGTGTTTGAAAAACATCGTTATAAAACTCTGTGCCTCTGTCAGTTTGTAGGTTTTTAGGGATACGACCACTTTCCCTTATAATTTGAGTAAATGCTAAAATAACCTCTTTCTTTGATTTTGTTTTCAAAGGAATCATCCAAGCATATTTTGAGAAACCATCAATGACAGTTAAAATGTACGCGTATCCATTATTATACTTTTTAAATGATTGAAAGTCGGCAAGGTCCGCTTGCCATAAGTCGTCCATTCCTTTCAAGATCACATTACGACGATCAAAATTTTTGCGTGCTGATCTATGAATTTCATCTACCACTTGCAGTTTCGCCATTTTGTAGTTTAATAATTTTATCGATGTAGTCTTTAGTATAAAACTTTTTTTCAAACTGATTGAGATTATTTATCACATCCTCTTTTATTGCCTTTATATGAGCTGTTATTTCATCAGCAATCTTTTTATCCACATATTTTTTATTCACCACATCATCATGTGCCACAGGTTCTGGAACTCCTCTCAATCGAGATGATTTTAAATCAAAATCTCCGTTTTCCGATCTAAGTAGGTGATTTGTCGAACAATCTAGTATTTCTGACAAACGCAGTCTTTTATGAACATGGTGACCAAATTTATCAACATTCATTTTGAACTGAATTCGGTCGCAGTGAAATAATAAATGATCTAAGTATGATATGCGGTTATGAATTTATACTACCATTTTCACGTAGTTCTTCTATGATTGAAATTATTTCGTTATCCAGACCAGTGTTTCCGGCATCTTTAGAAGCTATTAATAATTTTAGCCTATCCACTAATTCGTTAGGGTCATCCCAGTAAACGTAGTCAGTATTTTTTTTATATTTCTTTTTAAGTATTAAACCTTCTCCAGCGCTGATATCATCAACATTACTGGTAGAAGATGTCGAAGGCTTTCGCAGTCTAAAAAGCGGTTTAATGATACGCAAGTACTTCCGTCCTTTATTAGATTTAATTGGTTTACTGGGATCAAAGTCTCGTCGATGAGCATTTGTGTCTAATAACATGGTTTTATATTCTTGACAGTCATTTTCAGTCACCACATCCAAATTAGGTATTTTTTTTAACAATAGCTCCTGCAACCCTGGTGTAATTTGATAATCACGTCCTGCTACAGATATAATATTTTGATCGTTTATATGCACACGTGCTGAACCCATCATTAATTTACCTCGTTCTCGTCTAACACCAAAAGGTACATCATTAAATATTTCGGAGGAAAGTGACCAGGACGAAGTATTTTGACTAGGACTAGGTATTGACTCAACAGTTCTAAACGATGTATTACTGGTATTGGTAGAGTCTCTAGATTTTTCTAAACTAATATCTTCATCAGAATCATCTTCACCACATTCATCTTCAGAATTTTGTTGAAAAATATTATTCTTAAGAGTTTTGTTAAAATGCGATTGAGGCGATTGAATATGATGATCCTTTGCTTCTTTTGATTTAATTTTATGGTCCCCATCCTTAATCAACTGATGCATTGGGTCAGTAACAGGTCTAAAAACTGTATTCAAAACATTTTCATTATAGGATTCCATACTTTTCATATCTTTGATTTTCTTTTTAACAGCTTCTGCTATTTTAACTATCTGAGTCTTCAACTCTTTTTCCATTTTGAACTTGATGAATATACGTTATTTTCTTAGTATGGTAATAGTTCAACTGAAGATGATTATCGAACAAATCTTCTTATATGCTCGTATTTTTATCCTCATCAAACAAGATAAAAGTATCAAAATTCTTCCTGTAACAGCCTTTATTCTTTATACAATCTTTATTGATTACCAAATAGGTATAGGGTTCGCTCCATACTTTTGAACACATTTCTCGAAATTTGGACCACGACATGTCAGAATTAACGTGTTCATCATATACATGATGGAGGTTCACATCATCCTGTTTGAATAGTATTAAAAGGTTTGCGTTGTCTCTTACTAGCTGTTTAGGTATCTTACTGTACGTTTGATTCAAGTAAAAACAGTCAATAAATTTATGTCTACCCATTGCGAAATAATCCCTCATATTGGACTGATTCTCACATGCGACATCATCAAATATTATTACTGAGTGTGATTTTGCATCGTGAGGACTTAAAACAAGTTCATTATCTTTATATTTTACAAATGATACATCTGGCACTAAATTAAGAACATTTTCTAAAAACACATATTTCGGTTGATACAATGTTTTTGCATAAAGATAAACATTTTTAAAACGTAAACCATTTTCATGTAATAGAAGACCTATGATTAAATTAGTTTTACCACAATTCGAGGGACCGCAAATAATACATCGAATAGTATTAGGTAGAAGGTCACCATGTCGAGAAACATCTGCTTTTTCCTCTGGACATATTCTACTCAATTGTAAAGTTTGAGATTGTTTAACGAATTTCATCCTTTTAACCACTAAGACAGTTTTTGATTGAATGTTTTTTTATATGTTAAGCAACGATTTATATATATATCGAAACAAACTGACTCTGTGATATGATATAAGTATGTGATTCAGTTATAATTTTGATCAGTTATTGTAAAGTAGTTCGGAAAACAGGGTATCAGCTATTTCAAAATATCTACCTGTTCATCGAATCAGTTGACATGTCATTGAATATTGGGGATCACGTGGATATTGTAATCATGTATAAGAGAAAAATATGTGGCATTCGCACAGTGAAAATGACTATCACCGGATCAGTTGACACATCTTTGAATATTGGAGATTACGTGGATATAATAATTACTTCTGAGAAAGTACTTGGTCTTCACATAGTTAAAATTATAAATTATGAGCAATATGATGCTATTCTAATACCTTCGCAAAAATACACTACATTATGGTCTAAAATTCGATTGGAAGTCACCAGAATAGATGGAAAAGAAGTAGACCTGACTGAAGTGGAAGATACGTTTCCAAAAATGCTCATCGACATAAAATGCGACTGGAAGCCCAAATGGATATAAATATAGTAGTTCTGACTGAAAGTGTAACGAACTGACCCAAAAGGGGCGGAGGGCCTTTGTTAAAGTGAATTAGAAAGCCCAATTAAGTATTTAAATTTCAACGTATTTATTGGGCTTTTCAGAACACATAAAGGATGTGTGTTCTGAAAAGCCCAATAAATACCTACTTAGGTAGCGGACCCCGGGCTCTGAAGCGTAACCGCTGACGACGCAACCGGGAATACGATGATGTATGAAGAGATGATGATAATGACAGTAAATAAAATAAAGTCCAATTAACTTCCATAACTTCCAAACGCATTATCAGCTAATGTGACTCTACATTTAAAGTTAGTAGATACAAAGATACGCTCGGATGATGATGATGACTTGAAATTTTCACAGATTATTGTATTACTGAAGCAGCTACAACCAAAATTTCTAAAAATAAGATTAATTAAAAGTTAAAAATTTAATTCAAGAAACGTGTTTTTAGTGTTTTACATTATTGTACGGAAGTACGAAACTCTTCATGTACTACCAGAGCCATGGCCCTACCAGCCAGAGGATTTGGCCTACACTCCATGCACGCTGACGGGTTGGAGAGGTTGGACTGGCCATTTTCGTTGCCCTGGCATCGAACCCAGAACAGACTAGCGTATTAACCACTACGCCACGGAGGTCGTCATTCACACAACACAGGTAAACTCGAGCATAATTTGCCATACTCAGTAATTCCATATCGAGCACAATGGCGCCAAACGCCCGGAAGTCGGAAGTCTACAACTTCCGACGAAACATGCATGTTTTGGTAGAAAATGCCAGTTTTGGGTAGTAAGCTAACGTGTTTATTTTTATTTTACTTTCCTTTAATATCTGGGCAATGTTGCAATTTACCTATTTTATCTGGCACGGGATGATGGCAAGAGACCGGACGGCATGATCCTTGTGCCCTGGAGGATGGGAAGACCGCTAGTGTGGGTCGACACATGTAGCGTCACTCTGGCATCTACCCATCTTCATGGCTCAAGTGGGAAGGTTGGCACGGCTGCAGCTACCGCCGAATCCCTAAAACAGTGCAAGTATGCATGCCTAGGAGAGGCATTTGAGCCGTTTGGGGTTGAAACGTTGGGACCGTGGGGGCCTTTTGCGCATAGTCTGTTTAATTTTATAGGTGGTAATAAAAGGCTGGTCGAGGTATCAGGTGACCAGAGGGCTGGAAATTTCTTCGCACAAAGAATAAGCATTGCCATCCAACGTGGCAATGCTGCCAGCCTTCTGGGCACTCTCCCGCCAGGGCAGAATTTGCGGGATATTTTTCATTGATGCAATCAAGAAATGTTGACTCTGCCGCCCCCTAAAAACTGGTGCCCTGGGCTCTAGCCTACTCAGCCGCTGGTAATCCCTTCACTGGTAGACAATATGAACCTCAACAAGTCTTATGCACAATAAAATCATGACCGCACAATTGTAAAGAAATTGAACTTTGCTCTGGGTTCAATAGTTCAATTCGTGGTAGTATTAAACTTATTATAGTAGAATCCAATATAATTGGGCTGCAATAGAGCCCGTTGACCCGTCAAGTGACCCGTTCGCCCTAACGCGAAATAATGTGGCGACGATCGAGGCGAGTGGCGAATCTACTAGCAGGCTGAGTAGGCTAGACCTACGGCGATATATTTTAGGGGGGCGGCAACAAATTTGAGGCCCATTTGCCCCACCCCTTGCCTCACCCGCAGTCAACTTGCAGTTAATCGAGTGAACGCAGGGGCAGCAAAACAGGCCCGCCACTAGCTGTTTAAACGCCCTCGTGCAATACCGATTTAACCATCCCACGTACAACTACGCTGCGTGAAGCGGATGAGCTTTTTTTTTCTCCAAATATAAATAGCCTATAACCTATCACGTCTTCATCCCTAAGGGGGCAGACAGAGTATTTTGGGTCTTACGGCTCACTGAAAACAGGAAGATTTTTAGCTTGATGGTGGCTGAAAAGGAATCAAAATAGTGATGGATTGCTAGCCGCATCGCCTATTAACATGATTTGCATTTTCGATCATTCCCTCAATCGGCTTTTACGATCTGTGCGGGAAGAGCTGGTACATTCTAAGTTGTTTTTTTACTTTCTAAAAGCTTACTGGCGGCAAATTTGTAAATTCGCAACTTGGGGGCGGCAAAATATAAATAGCCTACGGGCGGCAAATTTGTAAGTCTGCCCCTGCTTCCTAGAACCTAAAGGTCAGTTGGTTAAGATGGTTAGTGTCACATGTTAGATACGGGGTATTAGCTATTGTTGTGTAGATTTTGTTTGCAAAGAGGGGGTCAGCTCGTGTTTAGTATCGCTTAGGTACTATGTGATGAAGCATTGTTCGTAGGTTAACCACAAACTTTCTTATTTTTCTTATTTCGTGTCAATACCTCAAAAATAAAACAGATTTGGTATTCACTATAAGTACAAGATTTTATTGAAAGACTTATTTTATAATTAACTAGCAGTCCACCCCGGCTTCGCCCGTGGTACACACATAGCCTATGTCACTCGGGAATAGTGTAGCTTTCCAACGGTGAAAGAATTTTTTAAATCGGCTCAGTACTTTTTGAGCCTATTCATTACAAACATACAAACATACAAAAATAGGTACAAATCTTTCCTCTTTATAATATTAGTATAGATATAGAAGTATAGATTGATATTTTTCAAAACAAAAAACCGACTTCAATACCAGAAAAGCTAAATATTCAAATTATAATTGTATAGGTTTGTTTGTTTGTTTATAAAGCTTTATTGTACACAAAATAGAAGCAGATATAAAACAGAAAAGTAAACATACAACGGCGGACTTATCCCATATAGGGTTCTCTTCCAGTCAACCGGCCAGTAATTGAGAGGAATGTTTAACTAAAATGAGTTTGGGGCAGAAGTGGGAGGTAATACACACACACAAACGATTTTAATAATATTCATATGGGACCACCTGGAAAACATACCTTTTCAAAAATCGGTCCAGGCATCTTCAAGTAATCAACGAACATACATTAAAAAAAAGATTCCGATGAATTGATAACCTCCTCCATTTTTCAAGTTGGTTAAAATCAAAGTGTCATTAATTTACGCTATATTGAAATGTTTTAAACAACGAACGACAAAAACGAACAATTTCATTTCACAGTGGCTTCGAAACCTACATGAAGCATGACCTGTCGCGTGTCTGTTTAATTATTAAAAGCTACATTAGCATCGGCGCCTAATAACTAATTCAATTTCAATACAATTAGTTTTACTACCTGTCTAGACGATTGGAATAAACGAAATTTTGCGCACGGTAGAGTTACAGCCAAGGTAAGTATGTAGTGAAATTACATCTTTAGAGTACCTAGCTTAATTCTGTATGTATAATGTTATACGTACTTTAGAGTAGTCTTGTGATGTCGTTGCTTTAGATTACAACGCCAACTATTCTATCTGTTTCCCTTCTCCTAAAGGTTGACAGGGAGAGAATGCTTTAGCATTAAGTCTACCTATTGTAGCTTTCGGCTCAATAAAGTTAAAATAAATAAATAAATTACATATTTATTGACGGAGCAAGCGAAGCGTCTCAGTTTCGAGATAAGCCATAAATTCTTATGTCCGTCTGTCTGTTCTTGCCTACAGGTCGCATTTTTCAACCAATTTTGAGGAACATTGGCACACAAGTTCCATAATATATTAAAATCTTTTAGTCGACCGCGATGATGTATTTGTATTTTCACTCGTCACCCTCGCTACTTCCCTATGTAAGTATGTCAACTGCTTCTACTTCTTCTTCTCTCACATACTCTGTTTATATAGTTGTAAGCTTATCCAAATACATAGCTGTAAGCAATCTAATTCTGTATATTATAATTTATATTACTTAGGTACTTCTGATACTTGTCATACCCATTGACAGTATTGGTAACTCGGTTAATATAACAATAAGTACTGGCTGCCTACAGTACAGGCCTAGCCTAGTGTAGGAGCTAGTGTTAAAGGTAAGCATTGCAACCTCTTTAGCTCTCATTGTCTTATTGGAAATTCCTCGCTTTTTAAAACACTTATTTTACTTTTAATTCTCCTTTGTTGTTAATTATTATTATTTAGTAAGCAAACAAGAGTGAAATTAAGACTTTTATTATTATTATTTTTTATTTCTGCATTTCGCTATATTTGTACACTTCCCACGTCTTTCTCGGCCTTTCTATCGCTCTGCAGCCATAATTTGGCTATTTTCACTACTCGTCATCTAAATAAATTTGCAATTATTTATTTTGCTATTACCATTGCGTTTCATCCCATTTGAATTACAAAATACGCTTGGGATACGCAGGAGTTTGCATTCTAAAGACACATCTAAATCACTTTGCTGCATTTTTGTCGCAGGCGCTTGTGCATATTTCATTGGGTAACTTATACTAGATACGATTCGACGAATAAAAGCTGCTTTTGCTTTCATGCCGGTTTACCAGCGGTTGTACCAGCTGCTTCTTTTCCCGCGCAGATCGTAGTAGCCGATCGAGGGAATGGGCGAAAAGCCGAAAATGCGAATCAACCACAACTTTGTTGATTAATTTTTCTTTACGCCCATCATACCGCAAAAAGTGGCCTTTGCGTCTTGCAGCCCTTTGCTCTGTCTGCTTAGAGCTGCAAGATATAAAATGCTTTGTCTGCCCCGTTGGGATAGAAATGTGATAGTGTATGTATAGATGTATTATAAAGTAGGAAAGTGCTAACAATGTACTTTAATTGTATGTATTAGCTTAAGACACATTTTTACATCTTTATCTCTAACGGGATTGATAGGGCATGGAGCATAGGTGAGTAAGAAACGTTTATCGTGAAGATAGAAAGGGCATTTTTAATCATCTGGTAAATTATACATTCTTTTTCTGCTCAACTATGACCATGTTTTTTTAAACGTCAGGCAGGCCGGTCCTAAAACTACAACCAAATGCTATTTCTTCTTGATTTCGTTTGGTATTCAGCATCCTATACATTGATATGTACTCGGGATGCGCTTTCCCGCTTTTTCTTCTTCAAATATGATAATTTGAAGAAGTAAAACCGGGAAAGCGCATCCCGGGCTCCGAAGCAACACAGCTAAGGATTCAACCGGGAATGAGCTAATATGAAGAAGTCCACAGATCTTCGTGTTTTCTTGTGTTCTAGATTATGTATGACACAACGAAAATCAAGTAAACTGAAACCAATTATCTAACACTTCCCAGCACAGCGTTGGGCGTGACTAATGATCTTACAAAAACACTCTCCTTTGACACTGTGGCTGAACCGAAAATGATAAATCACGTCAATTCAATAGCCTGAATAAATAATGAAACGTTGGCGATGATTAATGGAAAACATTGCGTCTCTGCAATTTACCTTAGTTCTAGGGAGAGGCGGGCAGTTGGTAATAAGCGGAAGCGAAAAGGGACTTGTAGCGTGGCACCCCTTCCTAATATTACATGTTTGATGAATTAATTAACCATATTTTCATTTCATCTATTCAAAAAACGATGTTTTGATCTCGAATATTCGGGGCTAAAGTAATATGGTTGTGAACTGTATGTAGGTGTTTGTCAGTTCAGAAACTAGTTCACCTAGCTCAAATATGTCATCTGACTGACAATGTAATAAATTATAAATAAAAACAAATAAAAAAGATAAACAAAATCGGACCCCTATTATTTTTGCCCGCCAACAAGGAGACGTCGTATTTTTGAATATTAATTGTAGCGAAGTGAATTTATTAGTTTTTTTTTTTTTTTAGGATTGACATATATAGGTTGCCTCAGACGGCATATCCTACTCCACCGGACAAGGTTTGAGGAGCGGGCCAAGGGCCCGGCTTCCTATATTTATATACTACTAGCAACAGCGCAAAGGGCTCCCAAGGGGGAAACCTCGGCTTTGGGCGTGCTAGGGGGTATGGCAAATTTTGGGGTGCTGCAACACCCATGTTTTGCCTGAAGGGCCGAAGCTACGGTTGCCAGAAGGGCCTAATCAGGACGCAAATCGTCCAGGTGCCGCCGGGCGGTACCTAGTAAACGAGCTAATGTTTCTACGCCTATGCACTCGATTCCGGCGAATGCGGGGGGGACGGATCGCGTGGGAACTCTGGCTACTCGGAGCCGCAGAGTTATCGAATTTGACCATGTCAGCCGTCATTTGGTCATCGGGATCGGTAAGAACATGCCTCGGACGTCTGCCGGTGAGTCTACGAGGGTTATGTTCAGGGGTATAGTTAGCTGCCTCTCTAACTAAACGGTTCGGGTGGTTTGTTGCTTTATCAAAGTGGCGTACGGACGCTTCTTTCATAAAGTGTTTAATAGATGGGAGTTCTAGATCGCGATGGAGGTCGCTGTTCCGAGCTAGCAATGGAGCATTGGTAGCTCTGCGAACGAAGCGGTTTTGGACTCTTTGGAGTTTTAAGATGTTGGATGGAGCAGCGTGTGCAAAAACTACGCTTGCATATGTAAGAACTGGGCGAACGCAAAGTTTGAAAAGAGTTAACTTGTTGCCAAGAGAAAACTTTTCGTTGCGTATCATGGGATTTAAGCGGCTCAAGTAAAATGATGCGGTGTTCCATACATTTTTAATGTGCTGCTTGAAGGTCAATCGGCTGTCGAAGGTGACACCCAGGTACTTGGCCGTCTTGGTCCAAGGAATGGGTTTACCGAATAGGGAGATTTGCCTTATGGGCTCGGGTCGATGTTGGGGGTTGTTCTGAGGTCGTCGCGCACCTTGGTGATCCTTCGTAAAGTAAACTGCGTTACTTTTCTCAGGGTTCACCTCGATACGCCACTTCCTGAACCACTCGCCTAGCGCGTCGACTGCTCTTTGGAGTCGCGTACCTATGGTTTTAACCTGGGTGGCAGAGCAATAGAGGGCTGTGTCGTCGGCGAATAGAGCCAACTCCACGCCTTGGGTCCGCGGAATGTCACTAGTGTATAGTGAGTAGAGTATGGGAGAGAGAACAGAGCCTTGCGGAACTCCGGCTCTTATGGGGCGGGGCTGAGAGAGGCACCCTTCATATCTGTAGCGAAAGGTTCGGTTCGACAGGAAGTTTCGTATGATGTGCACGAAACTGTCCGGCAGTCCCATGTTTGCAAGCTTGAAGAGCAAGCCTGCGTGCCAGACTTTGTCGAAGGCTTTCGCGACGTCAAAGAAGAGCGCCCCCGTACGGCGGCCCCATCGACGGAGTTTGAGAATGTGCTCCGTGAAGCGGTGCACTTGATGAACGGAGGAGTGTTTGGGGCGAAAACCAAACTGTTCATCGGGAATGAGTGGTCTCTGGGATAACTGAAGGTATTCCCTGAGTCGTATGGCAATAATCCTTTCATATATCTTTCCCAAGCAGCTCAGAAGGCTGATAGGTCGATATGATGTCGGATTTTTCAGGTCTTTACCTGGTTTGGGAATGCCTATGACTGTTGCGTGTTTCCAGGCATCTGGAAATGTGCAATTTGCCAGGCAGGCATTAAATATGCTGACTAGGAGGAGGAGGAGGGTCTGTGGTAGGCGTTTGAGGATGCCAGTGGAGATACCGTCAGCACCGGGTGCTTTCCGGTTTTTTAAAGATTTGATGATCGATTGAACTTCTTCAACCGTCGTCGGGGCTAGAGAATTTATTAGTTTGGGACACTATCTTAAATGCTTTGGGATTAAGCACTATAAGTAACGTCCAAAACTATCCAAAACCAAACGACACATTCTGATTGGTGGTTTCATTCGTTGGACAGCAAAAAAGGGCGTTTAATTCAGAGTAAAGATAAATACATGATAAGACACGATTAGACATGAACAGACAAAATTAGACGTGAATTTGAATATAACAAAACATAGGTATTGGTCTTAAACGTAGGTACAAATTACAATAGTTAAGTAAGTAATATAATAAAATGAATACCTACGAAGTTATTAGAGTTACACAAGGAAAATAAATAGTTTTAACAATAAAAATAACTCAAATTAGCCTATATGTGACCTATGTGCTGCACTTACATATTATAGGTTACAGGCATGTGGTAAATGTACAGCACTTACATAAAATAATAAAATGCGTAAAGCAAAGCTATGTGCGACAATGGTGGTAATCTCTAGAGACTGAAAAGTAAAAAAAGAAATTCTCTCGGGATTAAAACACATTTCATAATCTGTATAGATTTCAAAATAATTTTGGCAGTTCAGCAAAACAAAAAAGAAGAATTTCGTTTTATAACAATTAAACACTGGCACAGGCGTCGATACTTTTTAAATTTGGAATATAACACGTTTGTCATGAATGAATGTAGGTAAGAATTTTTTGGTTCTTTTGCTTTAAAAATGTATAATTTAAAACGCGCATTTATTGTCTTTGATTCAAGTAATAAGTTTTATGTTATGTTTACGTTGTATTTTATTTTTTATGTGTAAATGTGAATAAATTCTCGATAAGACCAATAGTGAATAAGTATCAAGTTTACGTATAAGAATATAAACACAATGCAGAATCACGTACAAAGAAAACGTTACGAAACGATTCTAATGACTGCAAAATGTACCTATACGAAAATATACCTATAAGAAATGGTGGTACTCGAAAAAATTTTTCATAGTGTTACTTTGAGGAGGCATCTCCACCTTACTCCACCGAAAGAAAAAGAAGAAGTGTTACTTTGGTGAAAACGACATCAAATAAAGGTAATTAACTGCCTGTTAAACTCTGATTAGATACATGTAGATATTTTACTCTTCTAGGTATAATATTTGCAAATTTTTCTTATAGATAGAGATGAAAAGTAGATCTGCTTCGCAGTGTACGGTAATATTTTTACCTCGGGCGACATACTTACATAAATCCCTCGCTCCAACTCACTCAGGATTCAACCGTTGAATCACTCACTACGCACGTTCTACTGTGGAACTTTTCTTTTCGCTCTGGATTCAAAATAGCGTCCTCGCCTTAAAAATTGCCTTTACACCTTGTAGCACAATCTACTATTTGTGACTAGGCATAAAATACTCGCGAGCTCACGCAATATGTCCACACCCTTACATCCTTGTTAGAAGATGCCTGGAAGTGCTAGTCACGATCTTACCATAAAGCAAGCTGTGTGGAAAAGAACCGGATCTTTACTGACTTTTACTTTATATCCGAACTAAAATCATCGCAATTTCACGGGGCAAATTTCTTATAAGGTGGTTAATTAAACACGAACAAAATCTTGGTTGACTCATTCTTTTAGATTCTCGCTAATTTCCTAGATCGAGTTTCATGGTCTGCATGTGAAGAGAAGTAGATGGTAGGTACATTGTATGTTTTTTCCTTTTCATTAAAACCAGAAATAATAAATTATTAAGTTAATAATTTCTTTATAATTTCTTATTTTTGATCATATTGTGTGTATTGTAGGTATCATGTTTTATTATACATTTTTCATTCATTATAGCTAGGGGGCAATAAGATCACATGATGCATAATCAACCTGTATTGTGTAACTGATTTAATCCAAAGTTCGTTGGGTATACGGCAACGAATATGTTCCAGTGTACAAAAAAAATACGTATTTCTCGATTTCAGACCACTTAACCACTAAGTGTTACATACATAGTTCTTAAATATAAGTAAGTAAGTAGGTAACCACTAAGCTTGTCGATGTATGAGCGGTCGTGAGTTTAAAGCGGTCAGAAAGTTACGTCAATCACAGCAGTAGATAACAGATGCCGCTGCTTGGCTGAGTTCCAGTGCACTCCGCAAGTACGTCGCAAATAATTATTAGGTCCAGCCTCCGCCAGACCTAGAATGGGCGGAAATGTGTCAAATATTGCCGTGCGTTTCCCGATAGAGTCGAATAGGACCACTCCAAGTCTTCCCGTGGCTGTCGTAGAAGGCGACTTAGGAAACAAGCTAAACAAAGCTTATAAACATCAATGAGACCCTCCAACCCGTCTGGTCTGCGTGGAGTGTAGGCCAAATCCTCTCCAGACTGCTCTGGCTAATATATGGCTCTGGTAGTATAGATAGGGTCGTGCTCCTGCAGTGGAGACTTAAAAAGACCTGATGATGATAAGCTTCTAAGCAATAAATTGACTATTTTAGTATCTGTACTACGTCAGTCACAGAATTTGACAACAGATTGCGGTGTTGGCCACGCGCCAGCTCTGATTACGCTTATCCAAGCTAAAACAACGCTCAACAGATATTTATCGTCCGTATTTAATGGACTTAATGCGCTCGCGAGCCTGGTTTAGAATTTTGGTTTAACTCTATTGTTTGTCTAGTTATCCAGTGGATTGTGCTTGGTAAGTACTAGCAATGGATCTAACACGTATTTTCCCGAATGGTAGAGGCAAAGTTTACGACGGTAAAACCTCCCCAGAAGCAGCTGATACATTACTAATATAATTTAGTTTTTTCTAAAGGTTCACTGGTAGAGAATACATAAGCGTTAAGTTTACCTTTTGTACCATTGTGGTCAATAAAGATTTTAATAAATAAATAATATCTTTTATGCGGGTAACTTACGTCATAAGTGCTGACTTAGTAGCTGGCTTAGTAGCTGTACTAGCCGCCATGTTTCGATCGCATTCGGTGTTTCGCGACGCCCACACGATACATTCTACAGCTAAAACATTCTAGGTTTTGTCTTTTCTCTTATACTTGCATGAAGAAACATTTTACACTATGTAGGAACGACTAAACTAGTGGTTCTGTGGGAACAGTAGACCTCGCGAGCTCCTATAACCATGTAATAATTGACACATTCCCCTTTCACCTGGCTTAGCAAAGCATTTACAGTGAAATCCGTCCATTTAAGTAAGTACCTCTATAAAGCTTCAGACAACTTCCCCCCTTTTTGCCCCTCCACTTGCCCCTATTGGATTTTTTTCCAAGATATATTGTGTAAAATAAAGTAGTTATTGTGATACTGAAATTTGATTGAAATCAGTTAATAAATAACGCTACAACCAAGATCCCCCTTTCTCCCCTTATTTCTCCCCCAATCCAAAATCGCGATTGATACTCAAATTAAATACCATCCGAGCCATCACGTGTTCAACTCCGGACACCGAGTAGTGCATGTAGGAATATCAAATGGTGGCGAACACGTGATGGCTCAGATGGTAAGAGCATAGTCGTATTAAGACTAAAGTCGCGGTTTCAAGTCCTGCTCACGTATTGTTTTTTCACCATTTCTTATTTCATTATTTGATTAGAGTACTTTAGTAGTGCATCTTGGATGTCTAAAACACCCTATGAAAATATCGCGATTGATTACAACATTAAAATAAATCAAGGAACTTGTGTGCTTTATTTTCGTCAAAATCTACTGAAAATGTAACGTGTAGGCGAAAACAGACAGACGGACAAAAGCATAGTTGGCTAATCTCGAAACTTAGACGCTTCGCTCGCTCGCTCAATTAAATAGAAACTTCTGACGACAACAGAAAATAAAATATTGATAGACATTGAAATACTATAAAAACAAAAAAAAAAGATTCAAAAGCAAAAAAGCAGCCAAGTGCGAGTCGGACTCGCCCATGAAGGGTTCCGTAGCAGCAAGTAACATAATGTAAAAGTTCTAAAGGTAAATTGCGGTTTACGATTTATGACGTATTAAAAAAAACTACTTACTATATCTCGTTCAAACCAATTTTCGGTGGAAGTTTGCATGGTAATGTACATCATATATTTTTTTTAGTTTTATCATTCTTTTATTTTAGTTACAGGGGGGGACACTTTTTTTCATTTTGGAAGTGTCTCTCGCGAAAACTATTCGATTTAGAAAAAAATGATATAAGAAACCTCAATGTCATTAATGAAGACGAAAAAAAAATTTTTAAGTTTCAGTTGTAAGTATGGGCAACCCCTAAAATTAATTGTTTTTTTTACATTTTTGTGTGAAAATCTTAATGCGGTTCACAGAATACATCTACTTACCAAGTTTCAACAGTAGAGTTCTTATAGTTTCGGAAAAAAGTGGCTGTGACATACGGACGGACAGAGACACATGACGAATCCATAAGGGTTCCGTTTTTTGCCATTTGGCTACGGAACCCTAAAAAGGCTTCACAAAAATAAATTTAAAACCAAGCGTAGTTCTAAAAGTTCAATCAGCTTTGTTTCAATACGCCTAGTATCGGATGACACAAACAGATATCGCTGTGACGAATATCTGTGATTTTTCAGACGGAATGCCGAGTGAAATCACACCTACGATATCTCTGGAATAACGTGACAGTTTGGATTTTTCTGATATTGTTTTTACAGAATGATTTTGCACCTGGGAGCTATGTTCAAGGAAAGTACGGGGGTTAAAAAGATTTTAAGTAGGTACTCAGATGATATAGAAGCGAAAAAAGCTCCACAAACGGATCAAATGATCAAAGAAATGTTTAAAGGTCAGGTGGTGATTGTAGATAAACCTTTTCTGTATTGGAAAGGACCTTAGGCGGTGAACCCACTGCACCGCGCACCGTTGTGGAGCGCGGGGCGGCAGACATTACACTTTATGCAAGTATCTCAATTTGTATAGAAAACACGCCTAGTCCAACACACTAAAAACGCGTCAACGCGCGGGAGCGACAGTGTGTTGAATCGCGCTCCGCGACGGTGCGCGGTGTAGTGGGTTCACCGCCTTAGACTAGGAGAAATAATATGCTGCTAAACAAAACGGGAGATTTACTAAGAAGGTTTTTGAAGCAAATGTGAGTGGAAGAGTAGGTCAGGGTCGCCTTCAACGAATGTATTGCGACCAGATTGCAGACATTTAAAAAAAGGAGAGGTCAGAAGTACCCGTAATCGGCGGGCATTCATAAAAATTATGACTGTAGATGAAGCGGAAGAGGTCTGTCAGGATCTGGGTTGCGTGACTGTGAAATTTATCATCACATATTTTTAGAATTAAAATGTTTCACTTGGAGTGACTTAATACAATTACAGCGCAGAAGTGGCGCCCACATTTGAAATAAATTTTTAACTCGTAAATAGGTGAAAATTTTCGAATTTCATTGAGAAATATGGAAATTTTCACCATATTTACGAGTAAAAAATTTATGTACGAGAAATTTTCAAGGGCGCCACTTCAAGGTCATTTGCTTCTAAGTTCCCCCCTAATTGTAAATATGGCGATATATCACATTTTACTAACCGTCAAATGTTAATTATCACTATAAAATAAACTTGCATACAAACATTAACCGTCAAAACATTACACTCCTGTTTTTGTAGTAGTTGTTTAAAAATAGTGAATGGTTAACCATTTACCCTAATTCACGTATGCCAGTATTGCTTAAACAAACATAGCCTGCTAAAGCCATAACCTTCTTCTATTTCTGTCGGATATAAATGAACCTGCATAGAGCTTACACCGTTTTAGAAGGAAAAGAGCTTTCGATTGAAGTAACAAAGCTTCTCGCTTTAATTAAACTAATGAGAGTGGCGAGTGCAGATTCCTAAAGACTTTTTTTTATGGCGTTCTTTTATTTTATCCTTTTACGAGTATTTGAAACTTTGCTCATGAGAACTATATATATGTCGTGACTTAGAGTAAGGTTACATGCTCAGTTTGGAATCAGTTCAGTCCATCAGTCTGGTCAGAATGATCGGAAAATGATCGTGTAACCCAAGGATTGACAGACTGATGGTTCGGACGGATGAAAATTATAATTTTGCCAGTCTGTTTTAAATGATGAAAGACTAATGGGAGACTGATCGCGTAACCCGCTCGTGTCATTTTCGCGTCAGGGTACATTATAGCTCTTTGCCGTACATATACTTTTTATCAGTCAACTGTCAGTCTAGATTGACTGTGTAATCGTGAAAATCATCCATCATTCTGGCGTCAGTCAAGTGAATCTAGACTGATAGACTGAACTGATGCCAAACTGAGTTCGTAATCTTGCTGTTATAATACGAAATGTCAAGAACGTAATTTGGGTGTATTCGATTGTGGAGGTAGACTCAGACCTTTAGCTGGGTTCCCAAGTTATTACTTCGACGCCCAACTTTCAGCAAGATGAAAAATACACGTGGATCAAATAATGGACGTGAAAAACTGCTAAGCCATTTTGACGTCGCGTTCACTACATTTGATATCCAATTGCATCGAGCTCATTATCAGTCCTTATTGGTGTTCTATGAGGTTTGAGACCGGATTTCATAGAAAGACGTTGAATTGAGGTTTCATCTATTCCACGCGTGATAAATAAATGATGAATACTTATTTCCCCATCATGTTTAAGTAGTGTACTCTTCTATACCGGTCTGGAAGAAAATAAAAAACTTTGAATGTACCAGCTGCTTTTCTTATCGCGCAGAGCGTGCAATCCGATCAAGGGATGCGGCTAGTAATCTTCTTTTTTCCATCTTCTCGTCCACTATTACGCTTAAAACAACTTTAGGGTCTTGCGGCATTGGACTCTAGCTGTTTAGAGCAGCATGACCCAAAATATTCTTTCTGCCCAGTTAGGGATAAAGATATGATAGTGTAACCAAAGTTGCCACGATCGTTGCGACTATAAAAAAATCATTCTATATTCTTTATCATTTTAAAAATACTTTGTGCACTTACAGTTTCCCAACGCGTGCACGTGAGTCAGGTACAGGCTAAAGTTAACTAAATAGACAAATAAAAAATACATATATCAACAATTTTTTTTAAATTGTCGTAAAAGATGTCTATAGGCATCCGAGCAATCAAGGCGTTGAGTAATGTAGTGGCTTGGCTAGAGGGCGCATACTTGGCGGTGTCAGAATTTACCGCGGCCGGCGCGAGCAGCGGCCTGTTACGCAACTGCCTGAACACACACGGAACATAGAAACAACACCGCGATTCCCTTTCCAATGTTTTTGTTTTTTAAAAATCTGCCTGTAATTCCAACCTGGGAATGCAAATAGCACTTATGGGTGGGAAGCTAGACATTTTTTGCCTGAGATCACTCTCTGTTAGATTCTTCAAGATTGTGTGCGACTAACTTTAAATTAATTAATAAAAAGTTTGGTGTAGTTCGCCTACGGAACCCAAAACCGTTTAAGTACGAAAGACCTACCGAAGCGAGAATGGGGACTCATCTTCATGGAAAAGTAAAGATACTTTTTTTCATTCCAATTAATTGTTTCGTCCGTTGTAGATTTTAATTGAATGTTTTAATTCAGGTATTTTGTAGCGTTTCCAATTTGACTTCGAGAATTTCTTCTGTTGGAATGGTTGACAGTTATTAACCGACTTCAAAAAAAAAGGAGGTGGTCCATTCGACTGTATGTTTTTTTTTCTTTTTTTATGTATGTTTGTTACGTGATATCTTCGCCAATTGTGAACCGATTTTGATGATTCTTTTTTTATTTGAAAGCCTCTACTATCAACTTGGTGCCATTTTAATTTAGTGAAGATATAATGAAGAACTTTGGAGATATGGAAGAAACTCCTTAAAACATTGAAGTTGGTTGTTTTTTTTTTGTTAAAAATTTAATTATTTACTAAGGTATTTTTAATCTATTTTCTTTGTGTTTTACGAGTAATTGCTAAAGTAAATATTTTGTTGCTGCGTAAAAGCATCTCTTTCTAATAATAATAACCGGCTCAATAAAAAGCCGAGAAAAGTAAACAAAAAATTAAAAATAATAATAAAATGTATTTAATTAGACTATTTATTTATTATTTATTAACACTTTATTGATCCACAATAATAATTGTTTACAATGTGCTGACTTAACGCTAAAAGCGTTTTCTCCCAGTCAACCATAGGGATAAACAGATAAAATCAGTTGCGGCGCAAAAATAAATATTATAAAGTATTACAGTTAATTTATGAATATACTTATATGATATTACATAAATGATATACCTGCAATCACTACATATCTAATATTAACTTAAGAAACAATATAATATACCTGTAACCCTAAACATACATACTAACATATACATACATATTATACCTGTAATACACATACATACATACACTTATATACAAAGATGATTTGTTTATTTGTTTATTACTTCTTACACTATCATTACAGGTTTCCCCAATACAATAGCATAGTCACTTACATTTTATCTATTATTACACAAAACATTTAATACTGCCTTTGTGAATTCCGTCAATGAGCAACCGAACATGTCGATATTTTCAGCAACCTGATTTAACGTGTGCAGGGTTTGGGTGAGTGGCGCCATTTTTAGGACATTTGTTCGCCCTTGTGGTATCGCGAATAGAGGAGGCTGTCGCCTTCGCCACACGTATCGGTTGGGCACGCGCAGTGCTACCCACTGCAACACAGCTTGGTTAGAGATCTGGCCCCTTAGTATTCTGAACACATACGTCGCTAAGCTCAGACTTCGTCTTACTTCTAGTGTATTGTACCCCACCATGCCGAGAACGTAGAGTGTTGGGTACATCAGTGGGTAAAACGGATAGACACCATATAGTTTCAAGTACAGAAATCTTATGAATTTGTTCTGTATTCGTTCCACCATAAACTTATATTTCGTCTCATGGGGTGACCAAATCATTGCATTGTATTCCAAGTGGCTCTTTACTAGCGCTTCGTACAATGCTCGTACTGCATTCAAATTCGTGAATTCTTTAGAGTGGCGCAACAGGAAGCCTAGATTTCGATATGCTTTCTTGCAAACTTTTATGACGTGTTCCCGAAAGTTAAGGTCTTTAGTGAAATGTACCCCTAAGTCTCTTGTCTCGGAAACACGCTGCATCGGGACACCTTCTATGCAGTATTGATGGTTGTATGGGTTCCTTGATCGTGTGAAAGACATCACCGAGCACTTAGAAACATTAAAGTGTAAATGATGTCTATTGCTCCACTCGACTACTCTATCTATATCTCTTTGTAGCTTTTCGCAGTCCGATTGGTCTCGTATTTCTCTGAATAATTTCAGGTCATCCGCGATCCATGATGATGGGGAAAAACCTATTAGAGAAACAGAACAACTATTTAAGGAGATGAGAGTGTATTCTATTGTCCATTTAATGTTAGTAACATAGATATCCTTAACCTAATGTTTGTATCTATAACCTAAGAAAAACTACAAATCTAAAATAATCACTGCCGTATAATAGGGATGATGACTGGTAAGAAAAATATTATTCTAATTAGTCCGTTATTTAGATTATCAAAAAAATGTACTTACCCATATTTTTTAGTTTATCAAAAAAGTAAAAATTCACAAAGACAAACAACCTCCCACTCTGGAACTTAGATACTCTGTAGTATCTAAGTTCCAGAGTGGGGGGTTGTGACGTCACCAATGTTTAAAAATCGTACGAAAGTGTGACGTCATGCAAAATTTAAATGCGCTGTATCTTTGTCATTTATTGTTTCTCAGAGAAAAGAAAAAATATGTGTACAATATTTTTTAATAATCTAACCGATGGGCCAAAAACATTTTTTCAGTCATCATGCCTATTACGTGTGAAACTGCACAGCAGCGATTATTGTATGCGCAGTCCAGTCTGCTGGCCACCGTTTTAAGGATTCTGTTGGGGCTGGCCCGTACTCTGCGTATCAGGAAAGCGCATGGGTAAGAACTCATAGTAGCGAAGCAATCTACTCGTGCTTCTGCAAACATTCCCGAAGCACTACAGAACTTAGGTAAACCCATCATCAACATTAATGTTTGTTTGTTTTTCGTTTGTATACGCGGCGAACACTTGTGTTAGATTTTCAAGCTGCCTAAAGACATCTGACATAGATAAAAAGAAGATTGGCAGAGACCTAAAGACTGGTGGTACCGTCTTATGACGAAGTGTAGGACAATAAAAATATTACTAATTTATTTGTCTTGAGTTATGTAAAAAAAAATTAATCATACCATATTTCTACAACTTATGAGTAAAAAGTTAAATGCATTTAAAGTTAGTATGGGACAAAGTGTAAAGACATAACAAAACGTTACAAATAGAGATAGCAAAACGTTTTGACCTTTTTTGACACAAGTAAAAGTGAATGTAACTGTCAATTAAATATTTTTGTTTGACGTTGACAGTTGTATCAGTTCTGTGACGTTGACATAATCGCACAAATAGTTAATAATGCGTAGACAAAAGATCGATATTAATCGATAGTAACTTAAAACATAAATGTAAAAACAATATACACCGATATTATATTGATCTTGTTGATTGTAACAATAGTTTTGTTTGACATACTCATTTATCGTTACTTGGTTAACTGGGTAAAAGTAGATTCATCAATAATCGATTTTTCTGAAGTGCATGACATAGTTCTGAGTGATGGCCCTAAAGTGTTGGTAGCCCGCTGCATTTTATTATTGCTAGTCAGTTATGCCGTTATGCGTTTAGTTTGCACGATTTAATTTAAAACAAAAGTTCTCATTTTTCTTTATTCTCAAAAGTTGTAGAAAAACTTGAATGTATGGAAAATAAAATCGAGTATGTAATAGCAAAAAATCAACACCATACATCTTATATTTAAATGGGTACCACGCCTGCCAATCTTCTTTGTGTGCTGCCATCTATGTGAGCAGTTAGTAATAAATATATAAATAAATAAATATATAGGGACAAATCACACTGATTAAGTAGCCCCAAAGTAAGTTTTAAACTTGTGTTATGGGATACTAACTCAACGATACTATATTTTATAGTACATATATAGATAAACACCCAAGACCCAGGACAATTTGAAAAAGGCCATTTTCCAACTTGCTCTGGCTGGGGATCGAACCCAGAACCTCCGGATTAGCGGTCTAGCGTGTTAACCATTACGCCACGGAGGTCGTCATTATATGTATTTATTTAGTCTACACGTTTGGTTTTTTTACCCGTGTGGTTCCGGGTTAGAATAGGACCACTCCATCTCTTCCTGTAGATGTCGTAAGAGGCGAAAAAGGATGAACAAACATCTCGTGCTACAATTGAATTCCCAAGGGGAGGGTTAACGTCGGTCGGCGGCCGGTCGTAAAACTATAGCCAAATCATTTAAACTCTTCCGGCGTTTTCTTCTCCAACGCAAGATTTTTTGCATCATTGGGTGACCATTGACATATATGTAATATTTGGAGAAGAAAAAGCGGGAAAGCGCACCCACGGCTCCGAAGCAGCACAGCTCAGGATGCAACCAGAAACGCGCTTGGACGACGACGACGTTAGTCCACAAGTTTGCTATTTATGTGCCTACCAATAGTTTGCATGACGTTGGGTATCTGTTACGTTAGTACTTAATTATATGATATTTGGTAGGTGAACTATTACAGTTTAAAACCGCTGTCTATGAAATACAGAGTTATTGAGCGCCCCATTTCGCTTCAGCTTGCTTCGTGTAAATATTTTATGAGTTAGAAAATCAATGGAACACTATCTGTGTAAGTAAAGTTGGAGACACACTATTCACTTTACAAAAAAATAATACTAACCTGTGACAGATGTCAAGTTGCCAACAACATGTCGTGTTGTATTGGTAAAACCGAGAAAAGAATTTATTCTTCTTAGAGATACTTAAACGTGAAAGAATTTTAATTTATTTTACTTGTTAAAAAAAAACTATTGCGAAAATTGACAAAATTTTCTTATAATATATTGTTTACGTGGAGTTTTTGGCGGGAAGTCAACGGGATTATTTTGGAAAATTGATTTTAGTGGACTTTATAATGTGAAATTGGTGTAGTTTGGTGTTACATATGCTCATGTTCATGAACAATATGTGAAATAGTTAAAGTGGGCAGTCATAGTCATAGTAGTGATATATTTAAGCGGACTATAGTGGGTGCCTTTAGCCGTCCGCTTCTCAATCGGCTACGAAAACCAGTGGACTTGTATACATTTGTCGCCAGAAGCTCTCTTGAAGCAATCAAAAGCCTACACCAACCTTTGATTGCACCTTGTTAGAAATAAAGCAGCAACAAAAGTAAAAATAGGCTCTGAAGGAACTGTATTCAGGGCGATAAAATAAATCTCAAAAAATATATCGTTTAGGTTTTCGATGAAAAATCTTTTTGTTTTAAAAGCATTAACATAAAATCTAGATAATTTGTGTAGTAACAAAAAAAATAACACTGATGATGGACACCGAATGAAATTTGAATAATAGGTACTTATGTTATTGTTAAGTGTGTTTCAAGCATTACTTAGCAGCCATATTGATATTCTGGTTTAATCTAATATTCACGACAGTCTAACTGACGGAAACTATTTAAATTTATGACATTGTATAAATGTTATTTATTGTTGTTACCTTATTTTATTAGGGTTCCGTACCCAAAGGGTGCAAACGGGACCCTATTACCGAGACTCCGCTGTCTGTCCGTCAGTCCGTCTGTCACAGGGCTCTATCTCTTGAACTGTAATAGCTAGACACTTGAAATTTTCACCGATTATGTATTACTGTGGCCGCTATAACATAAAATAAAGAAAATAAAAAATTTAATGGGCGTCGCCATACAAAAATCGTGTTTTTTTAGCGTTTTTAACTAGATCTTTATAATGGCATTAACTAGATACTTGAAATTTTCACAGATTATGTATACTATGACCCGGTATCCATTTTCTTTCGCAAAATCTTCGTTGACTTCATTTTTAGGGTTCCGAACCCGAAGGGTGCAAACGGGACCCTTTTACTGAGACTCCGCTGTCTGTCCGTCTGTCCGTCTGTGCGTCTGTACGTCTGTCCGTCTGTCCGTCTGTCCGTCTGTCTGTCTGTCTGTCCGTCCGTCAGGCACAGGACTCTATCTCTTGAACCGTAATAGCTAGACACTTGAAATTTTCACCGATTATGTACTACTGTGGCAAATATAATAAAAAAATACAAAAAATAAAAAATAGTTAAAAATTAAAGGGGGTCGTCATACAAGAAACGTGTTTTTTTCAGCGTTTTTAACTTGATCTTCATAATGGCATTAACTAGATACTTGAAATTTTCACTAATTATGTATTACTATGACCACAATAACAACAAATACTAAAAATAAAATAAAGTTAAAAATTAAAGGGGGTCGTCATACAAGAAACGTGTTTCTTCAGCGTTTTAAAACATTGTACGGTGGTTCATGTACGAGTCCGACTCGCACTTGCCCGTTTATTTATTAAACTATCGCGATTTAAACACATGATTTATATACCTATTTAGCGGGACTTAGCACGAACCTTTTTAATTGTCAATCTGCAACCACGAAACGTTAGATACAACAAGTGTATAAACTTCATGACCTAGCCTCAATCCAAGTACCTCGGTTGCCTGGAAGAGATTGCAGTTGCAATAAGGCCGCCTTTTGTCATCTGTTTTCTATAATCCAATAATATGTATCACAATGTTTTGGTGCAATAAAATTTTTAAGGTGAAGTTAGAAGCCTTTTAAATTATTTTATGAACCACCATTGAAAGTATTTACATTAGACGGATCACCAATAATATAATAGTTTCAACGGCAGTTCATAAAATAATTTAAAGGGCTATCTAGTGCCTAACATTGAGAAATATTGAAATTTTGACCATATTTACGAGTTAACAATTTATTTCAAATGAGGGCGCCACTTCTGCTTGATATTAACCTTAACTAACTCACTTAGCGCAGCTCCTGTGGAAACAGCTTAGCGAAGCGAGGTTTTTGTATGTACAAAACGAGCGAGGGAGTGGTCTGTGTCCAAGGGATGTGTATTAGGGATGTATGCTAGAGATGGAGGCGAGCGGGAAACTGCCAGCAGACACTAGACGGTGATTTGTTAGAGGTAGATGTGTATTGTATGGATCGCTACTTATCCTCACACCGCTCATCTGTGCACCGTTTCACAGCGTTTCTACGTATCCTCACACCGTTTCACAGCGTTTCTATGTATCCTTACACCGTTTCACAGCGTTTCTACGCATCCTCGCACCGCTCATCTGCACACCGTTTCTACGCATCCTCGCACCGCTGATCTGCACACCGTTTCTACGCATCCTCGCACCACTCATCCGGGCACCGTTTTACAGAGTTTCTACGCATCCTCGCACCACTCATCTACGTGCCGTTTTACAACGTTTCTACACATCCTCGCACCGCTTATCGGAGCACCGTTTCACAATGTTTCTACGAAACGCAGCCTTGAACTGTGACAAAATCGCTCTCTAGAATAACAACAGCTCCAAAACCTTCGCTGTTATAAGTAGTTCAAGTTACCAAGTTCTCGAAAATTTGCTGAAAGTGGCGCCAAGTTGAGAAAAGTTTTCTGTTCTTAGAATAATTTCCGATACCTTGAACAATAAGTAGGTTATGTTCAAACATGTATTTAGATTAAACGTCTGTATATTATATAAAGGCTAACACATAATAGTCTAAATACACAAACGGGGTACATATTCATACACACACACTTAATTAGCTCCTCTATACGATGCACAGATTTTTTTGTCCATTTCTGCGTTGCATGGATCTCCTAAAAACTTTTTTTTTAACTTTTGTGAGTTAAGACGATACACGGTGTCCAGTGGTGCCCCCATTTGAAATAAATTATTTGTAAGGAAACGGAGATATCATTTAAAATTTTAAGCTATTAAAACCTAGATAACCCTTCAAACTATCTTATGAACCACTGTTTACAGTTTAAAGTGAGAACGTTAAGCTTTAGTTTGAATTTTTGCGAAAAACGGCCACGTTTGGCAAAAACGCAAACTAAAGCTTAACGTTCTCACTTCACTGGATTCCGTGTATCATTTTAAACAAAGACGTGATATTATAATTGCTTTTTTTCCATAAAAATGTGAGGTTTTCGTAGGATTATTTCCAAATAACTGCCTCACGGCTAGTTATAATAAACTGGTCAAGTGCGAATTAAACAAGCGTGAAGAGAGTTCCGTATATCGATTTGATTGATATTTCTAAAATCTATAGGTAAAGAACAATTTTTATCAAAGTTTTAGGCCCAGTAGGGGCCTGAAATTTTAATGTTTTCGAAGATAAGGAAGAGAATGGTCAAATTCGCCTATTTTCTTAATTATCTTTAAATTGCATTAAAATTATTAAAAAAAAAAATATTTGAGATTCTTACAACAAGCCCTTTTTGATATGTCACACAACCGAGTATGCAGATTTGTTTTTTTATATTTCAAATTAGCCCCATAATTGGCCACCATATTATTTTTATTTATGTCTAAAAAAACACTTGTAAAATTTAGTTAACTAAAAAAAATGTCATAAAGTCCGGATTCATAATAAAGCAGGTACCACGAACACTTAATCTGACATTAAATCACTTATAGAATACCAAGCGATCCAAATCCTTCGCAGCTAAAGTTGGAGTTGCCAAGTACTCGGAAAGTTGCACCAAGTTTCGAAAAGTTTGCAGCTCTCAGAATAAATTCCGATACCTTCAACAAAAAGTAGGTTATGTCCAGACATGCTTTTCGGAATATGTATTAGTAATCTTCCATGCTAGTCTGGGCGAAAAGAAAACACTTAGAATATACGTAGATCGTCGATCGAGAAAATGGGCGAAACTGTGAATCATGTTAAGAGCCCGTATGACCCTGATAGTACTTAGAGCGATCTTAAATATTATCAATAATAAATATATCTCAAAAATTAACGTAATACTCACTTTGAAATAAAAACACAGCAAAGTTTAGCACTAACTCTATACATAATATGTTTCGAAAACACGATTGTTTAAAATTTTCTCGATAGAAAAAAAAAGTCTCTTAATCACCTCAGAATTATACTAAAACGGAAAGTATTCAAGAAATACAATAAATTCCCCCTTGTAACTTTGGATTATAATTGTATTAAACATAGGCAGGGATCATAATTATATCTTATTTTTTAAATAACTCTTAAAAATTCTTTGTAAAACGAAAAAATCTCAAAAACCAGAAACGCGTAAACCAGCCTTCATGAGCACTAATGGCAGCCTTTATCTTTATAATTATATCTTATCATATTGTTTCGATTCGATAACGTCCAATCAACTCATAGAAAATGTACAATTACCTAATAACAAAACCGTGCTATTTTAAGTATGACTGAATGTTACGGTATAATGGAGGATCATTATATTACCAATTGTTGTAGAGTATAACAGAGAGCTTATTTGTATTTATTAGATACTTGTAGAGTCATTATCATAACCGTTGTGTATGGAAGTTTGAAGGTGATCTGTCTACACAGTTTAATTTTGTTATCTACCCCTTACCTATACAAAGTGGAAGGGACATACCCGTAATAAATCAAACCACGGGCTATATTAGATCATTATAGTATAATCAAATAAAAATTACAGTCGAAAAACCAAAAAATTGACATTTCCATACAAATTGCCCGAGCTGCTGCGCACTTTTGTATGGAAATGCTGAATTTTTTTTTGTTCTTTGGCTGTTATTTTAATTTCATTATGCTATAATGAGTATATACCGTGGTTCGATTTATTACGGGTATGTCCCTTACACGTTGTATAATCTTGGAATCAGAATCACTAATAGATTACAAAACCGTAAGAAAAAAGCGGCCAAGTGCGAGTCGGACTCGCCCATGAAGGGTTCCGTAGCAGCAAGTAACATTTTACGATTTATGACGTATAAAAAAAAATACTTACTAGATCTCGTTCAAACCAATTCCCGGTGGAAGTTTGCATGGTAATGTACATCATATATTTTTTTTTAGTTTTATCATTTTCTTATTTTAGAAGTTACAGAGGGGGGACCAACATTTTACCACTTTGCAAGTGTATCTCGCGCAAACTATTCAGTTTAGAAAAAAAATATGTAAAAACCTCATTATCATTTTTGAAGACAAATCCATAGATATCCCACACGTAGGGATTTGATGAAAAAATTTTTTTAGGGGAACCCCCAAAATTTATTGTTTTTTTTCTATTTTTGTGTGAAAATCTTAATGCGGTTCATAGAATACATCTACTTACCAAGTTTTATTTATTTATTTAAACTTTATTGAGCCAAAAGCTACAATACATAGACTTAATGCTAAAGCATTCTCTCCCTGTCAACCTTTAGGAGAAGAGAAACAGATAGAATAGTTGGCGTGTAAAACAGATAGAAACAATCCAGAAATAATAAGTACAAGTTTTAACAGTATAGTTCTTATAGTTTCGGAAAAAAGTGGCTGTGACGTACGGCAGACAGACATGACGAATCTATAAGAGTTCTGTTTTTTGCCATTTGGCTACGGAACCCTAAAAATACTTATACTTTGTATTTTTTTTTCCTCCCAATTTTTTTATAAATGGCTATCCTACTGACTATTCTGTATGTGGCGCGGCTGTTTCCTTCCCCGATGCCGGCCGCCACCAGCCACGAGCCCACGAGTGGACAGTGACAATCAAATGGGAGATTTTGGTATTAATTTATCGGCTTTTATCTTTTGTTTTTATTTATTTATTTTTATTTTGAAAACACTTTATTGTACATCAGATATAGTTACACATAATAAAATAACAAAAGTAATTGTAGAAATAGTGGACTTATCCTAGAAGGGATCATTTCCAGTCGACCAGTAGGGCAGGACAGTTACATGCTTAATAGGAAGCCAGAAGTATGTGTGTACAGAACAATGAAAAACAGAAGTATAATATTAAAGCATATACAGTGCGAATATACTTCATACATCCTAATCCTATCCTAACTATATAATATTATAAATGCGAAAGTGAGTTTGTATATTTTTTTGTTTGTTACCTCTTAATGCTTTATCTACTGAACCAATCTTCTTGAAAATTCGCATACAGATAGCTAGGAGTACTGAGAAGGACATAGGGTACCTTTCATCCTGGAAAAAAGTAATGTTCCCCTGGGATTTGGGATACGCGAGCGAAGCCGCGGGCAAAAGCCAGTTCCTAATAAATATAATACATTTTTATTATGAAACAAGATACAAATTACAGAATACGTATTTATTATTTATCTTAAAAATTACTTTCCTAGAATATAGCTACAAGGTTCGAAATAACCCTGTATACATACTACCCTATCACGTATTTACTAACTTTCGCCCGCGGCTTCGCTCGCGTATTCCACGGGAACATTATATTTTTCCGATATGAAAGGTACCCTATGTCCTTCTCTGTACTCCTAACTATGTGTATGCGAATTTTCAAGAAGATTGGTTTAGTAGATAAAGCGTGAAGAGGTAACAAACAAATATACAAACTCACTTTCGCATTTATAATATTAGTTAGGATTAGCATAGAATATTTAGCATTAGGATTAGGATAGGGCAGACAGCGCATTTGGGTTTTACGGCTTTTAGCACACTTTAGTGACTCTTGTAAATTCAAAATCATTGTGCAAAAACAAAACGTACTAAAAACATTATCACAATAATGCGTGCGATAATATCGCCCGATAAAAGATGAGCAGTAGACTCTGCCAAGCATTCACAATCTTGAGTGACACGTCACACGCGTACCAACTGACATGAAAAGACAACGCTTATAACATTACTTACACTCGAATCGGAATTGAAAAGATAAGAAAAGAAAAGATAAATATCCGGAATCAAAGAAGCGGAGCATCTACGTCGCTTCCACATTTACGCACAAATCATGTAGTAGTGCAGAAATAAAGCTTTTGTCTTTTTAAGTTTTCAATTTCTCTAGAAACCTACACATACACCTATATTAGTTGGACAAATCCCATCCCAATCCCATCCCAACTTCCCAACTAATATTATAAATGCGAAAGTGAGTTTGTATATTTGTTTGTTTATTTATTTGTTTGTTTGTTTATTACCTCTTCACGCTTTATCTACTGAACCAATCTTCTTGAAAACTCGCATACACATAGTCCTATGTCCTTCTCAGTACTCCTAGTACTGAGAAGGACATAGGGTACCTTTCATCCCGGAAAAACGTAATGTTCCCGTGGGATACGCGAGCGAAGCCGCGGGCAATAGCTAGTTCCTAATAAGGCAAAGATTTTATTGACCAAGCAAGCAAAGCGTCTCAGTTTCGAGATGGGCCAAAAATGAAAGGGGGTTTGTCTGTCTCTCTGTTTACATCATTTTGACAAAAATTGGCACACAAGTACCTTCATTAATTAAAATTTTTTGGTCGATCGCGATTTTTAATTGGGAGAGAAATAGGGGGAATGGGTAACTGTAGAATTATTTATTGACGGATTTAAATCAATTTGAGAGGCACACAAAAGGTGCTGCAAAAAATGTCCAAAAAGGGTGATTGGAGGAAAGGGGTAAATTTGTTGTAGCGTTATATACGGACCGATTTCACTGAAATGGCTTTGCTAAGCCAGTTCAAGTTATGCTCGCGAAGTCTTTTTTTATTTTCTATTAGAGATTTGAGTGCGTTTGACCTCTATCTAGCCTGATGGGAAGCTACTTATCTTACAGAAACACTAGTTATGCGTTTTATTATTATCCTCACCCGACAATCCATATACTGATAAAATTCGTATTCGCTTGTTACCTTACGTTAGTTTTAATAAATTAGGTTTCAGCACATTTTGGTAGTCGTTTTTTATTTATTTTATTTTATTTGTAATTATGACATAAATCTATCGTTATAGTTTTCACCAATATGATAGACAAGCAATAATATAATTAATCATAACACAAAACACGTAATGCAACTCTTGTGAATTCGTTCGTTATAGTAATAGCTTTACCTCTCTTCTCCCTATTGTTTGCCCTTTACGATCCTTTTCACCGTGATGTGTGTCCAAAAGTCAGCAAATCCTCTCGGACAAGATCCCGCTCACAGGAATAGGATAAGATTACTGGAAAAACATCGAAAGTGCTACGTAATCGCAGTTGTTCTTCTCAGCTGTGCTTGTTTTAAACGGTAGCCTTTGTTACAAGGAAATTTAGCTTGTCCTATTAAATAAACGGGCAAATGCGAGTCGGACTCCTACATTAAGGGTTCCGTACCACCGTACAATGTTATAAAACGCTAAAGAAACACGTTTATTGTATGAAGACCCCCTTTAATTTTTTACTTTATCTTATTTTTAGTATTTGTTGTTATAGTGGTTATAGTAATACATAATTGGTGAAAATTTCAAGTATCTAATATATATAATGCCATTATAAAGATCGAGTTAAAAATGCTGAAATAAAACCGGCCAAGTGCGAGTCGGACTCGCGCACCGAGGGTTCCGTACAAACCTGCAAGGTTTAGTATTTGGTATGAATTTCAATTTAATACCTCTACGCGTTTATGAGGAAATGGGTAGTAAGTTTAAAATTATTAAAAAAAAATATATTATGTGATGTAACTAAAAATTTATGGTTTTCGTAATTTTTCCTTTATCTATGCTATAAGACGTTGCTTCGTACCAAATTTCAAGATTCTGAGTTCACGGGAAGCACCCTGTAGGTTTTGATTCCCTTGCAAGTGTCGAAAATTTGCGGCATAAACGGCTGTATCTTTTGATTGCGTTGGCTTAGAAGTTTGATTTTTTCACAGCTTCAAGGGACAGTAGACCTGAGTAATTGATATAAATTTAAGCTTCATACCTCCACGCGTTCCTGAGAAAAAGGGTCTTGACAGACGGACGGACGGACGGACAGACGGACAACAAAGTGATCCTATAAGGGTTCCGTTTTTTCCTTTTGAGGTACGGAACCCTAAAAATACACATTTCTTGAATGACGACCCCCTTTAATTTTCAACTTTTTTTTATTTTTAGTATTTGTTGTTATAGCGGCCATTGTAATACATAATCGGTGAAAATTTCAAGTGTCTGGCTATTACGGTTCAAGAGATAGAACCCTGTGACAGACGGACAGACAGCGGAGTCTCAGTAATAGGGTCCAGTTTGCACCCTTCGGGTACGGAACCCTAAAAAGTGTTATTGACCGAGCAAGTGAAGTTAGCAAAGCATCTTAGTTTCGTGATTGGCCAAATATGATTTTGTCCGTCTGTCTGTTCTCGCCCACAGGTCAAATTTTTCGACCGATTTTAACGAAAATTGGCACACAAGTTCCTTGATTTATTAAATTTTTTTAGTCAATCGCGATTCAACGAGAAATAGGGGGGGTGAACTTTGCTATAGCGTTATTTATTGACGTATTTCTATCGAATTTGAGAGGCACACTATGCACTCATTCTATACAAGATGTAAAATAAATCCAAAAGGGGAATAGAGTCGCAGTCTTGCAGTGAACGACAGGTGTTGTGATGATTTATGTTATTAAATAATACTTAACCACTTTAGATATAAGTAATTATATAATGTCACATGAATACTAACCTAATTTTCAGATTGAAAGTAGACAATATCCTCCCGGACAAACCTTCGTAGTTTATGGGTGCATGGAATTGTAATTCATGTTATTTTTGGATATAAATAAATGAAAAAAAGAAAAAAAAAAAGGAGGGGGGGAGGGGGAAGCTTTGCTTTAGTGTTATATATAAACGGATTTCACTGAAATGGCTTTGCTAAGCCGGGGAAAGGGGAAAGTGTTGCTTATTGCTTGGTTATAAGAGCTCGCGAGCTTTAAAACTAGTGGTTCTGTTCTCACAGAATCACTACGTTTAAAAAATATACGTACGTAAATTGTCACACTATATGCATTTTCTCTTTAACTCAAGCCTCGGCCGAAGAAGTCTCATAAAATATTATGGAAAAGTACGAGTATCATAGTCTGAAATCCGAATATTATTCAACCCTATATAAAATATCGAGCTGTATAAAAGTTCTATATTTGAATACGATTGGCGTAAAATCGAGGTCGGATTGTAAGGATAACTTTCCACCAAAGATGTATGTTTATTTGTTATAACTTATTTGTACACAAACCTTAACTTAGTTGACTGCCTCGACCCGGAGTTCTAGGGTGGGAAGCATACTTACTTTGTGAAAAGTTGTTTCCAGCCTGGTTACGATATTGCAGGCTTGAATCACCTGATCATCTGTAATGAAAGATGATTCCGTGCTTCGAAAGGCATGCTGTGGGTCCCGAACGCCATTTAGCGTTTATTTATACCTATCCTAGGATTTGTTCTGGTCTACCCTTTGGGTTGCGAAGGTCAGACGACGGTTGTCTCTATGTAAAAACTAGTACTTTTGTCAAATCACCTAGATTAGGTAGCGGACTCCGGGCTCTGAAGCGTTACCGCTGAGGTGAGGATGTGACCGGGAATACATGAGGATGATGATAATAAATTATTTATTTCGACTGCCTCCGTGGTCCAGTGGTGCCTGCTGTGTGATCCGGAGGTCGTGGGTTCAAATCCCACTGGGAAGCACACTTTGTGAAAAATTGTTTCCAGTCTGGTTAGGATATTGCAAGCTTGAATCACCTGATTATCCGAAAAGAAAGATGATCCAGTGCTTCGGAAAGCACGTAAAGCCGTTGGTCCCGAGCGCCATCTAGCGTTTGTACCTATTCCAGGATTGGTTCTGGTCTACCCTTTGGGTTGCGGAGGACAGACGGCAGTCGCTCTGTGTAAAAACCAGTAACCTCGTCGAATCAGCTAGGTTAGGTAGCGGACCCCGGGCTCTGAAGCGTAACCGCTGACGACGCAACCGGGAATACGCTCGGATGATGATGATGATGATGATAATAAATTATTTGTACACATTTGAGTAAAATTTGTTTTTATTTCTTTACTTACTCGTACGTGAAATTGATAAATACAAACACTGAAATTTTATCACCCTATTTTTTCCTCTCATTCTGCCATACATACATGTCCACTTTGTGTGTGGCCGATCTGGGACTCTGAGTGCATTCAGCAAACGAAATTTAGCATAACGGCTTTCTACTCGTATACTACATCAGCAATAAAGATTTTTTAATATCAAGTTTGTTTAAGCCAAAGCCTGCTTTTCTTCTTCTTTATCTTAGCGCATTCCCGGTTGCATCCTCAGCTGTGCTGCTTTGGAGCCTAGGTTGCATTTTCCCGCTTTTTCTTCTCCTAATCTAATATGCATTTCAATGGTCACCCAAGAACGCCAAAAACTGTGTGAAGTGGTGAAAAAATAGCCAGAACAGTTGTAACTAGAAAAAGCCTCCCTTCTTTCCTTCCACAATGACCTATCTTGGGTTATTACCCTCCAATCCTTGTCGTTATTTTTGAAGTCCTTTAACCATCTTATTCCAGGCCTTGCTCTTTTTCTATACCCATCATGTGGATTCCAGTCAGTGACAATGACAATGTGGGCTCATATTTCTGGTTGCAGAGATACACGTGACCCGCCCAAAAGCATAAGCATAGCAATAGCATAATAGGGATAAGTCCGCCGTTATCAATTTACTCTATATGTTGTTTTTGTCTTTAGTTATATGTTTACAAACAAACAAGCATGTCATTTAGTCTTGCTGCCTTTTTTTCAACGTCCACTACTACTGTGATGTTTCGGAATAACAAGTTCCTTCCATGAAAAACAAATTGGCGAGGCGATTATCTCACTGTTGAGTCTCGACCTCGCTCTCTCTAGTGGAAAAGCAGCCTAAGTGTAGCGTATCCATGATATACAGCTAATGGAAATGCCATGTATGTTTGTCCGGGGGGACGTCATATCTCATATCTGATACTGTCAATGAGTGTTGTCATATTTTTCAGGGCTTGGAAAATTTTGATACCTAGATTAGATTTTTTTCTATTCTTTATATCTTGGTTGGTCTGGGAGACATGAAAGACGTAAAATTTACCAGCTGCATAGATCGTTAAAGTCGGTTAGATGAATATGCAAGAATCTTATTTAGGTATGTCAATAGGTGATGTGGCAAACGACGCATCACTATTTTTCCTTTTTAAGGTTCCGTACCCACAGTGTCTCAACGGGACCCTATTACTAAGACTCCGCTGTGTATCCGTCTGTCACAAAGCTTTTAGGCAGAATTTTTCACCGATGATGTGTTACTGTGGCCGTTATAAACAACAAATACTAAAAATAAGATAAAGTTAAAAATTAAAGGGGGTACTCGTACAAGAAATGTATTTTTTCAGCGTTTTAGAACATTGTACGGGGGTACGGAACCCTTCATGTACGAGTCCGACTCGCAATGACCGGTTTTTTTATCTTCATGTTCACGATCACGTTAAAACGTGGTCTTTGGGTCTTAAGCCCTAGGTTCTGAGTACCCTGTTAGGGATGAAGACGTGATAGTGTATCTATTGAATTTAGATCTCAGTTTCACATTAGAGGATCGTGAGTGAATCGCGTGACCGGATCCAGCCGAGCCGTATTGATGACTTCTATTCTTTTAAACCATTTTGGAGCTAGTCTATTGTTGGATATCCTTGATTTTCCTATTCTTTTTATTCATAAAATTGTTTGTCATAACGAGTCGGTCATATTTTTACAAGCTTTTATTTAGTTTCACTTGTCTGTCTGTGTGTCAAATGTTGCAAGCTAAATTATACCCACTTCCTATTATTCGATTGAGCTGAAAATATCGTCTGACGTCAACCTTCTTTGGGAATGAATTTGTGCGAAAAGTTTTACAACCGGCCGCGGCCTGACGTTAACCTTCCGTGGGAATGCAGTTGTAGCACGAGATGTTTATGCTTAGTCCTTTAGTCGCCTCTTACGACATCCACAGGAAGAAATGGAGTGGTCTATTCTAACCCGGAACCACACGGGTTAACGACAATGCAATATCATACATAAATATTTTCTGCACGACAGCCACCGATCTACAGTTGAGCTGTTGTCAACTTGCCGTATACAACATGCTGTTCGTCTGTATAATGCTTAGACGAAAAAAACATTTGTGGGATATAGCCATATTTTGACGGGAAATAGTAAAAAAAATGTCTTTATCCCACTTCCGATGTCAAACTCGGCATGGTTTAGAAATCAAACCAGCAATTTCACGCAGCGCCATATTTCGCTGGTTTGATACGTGACTGCAATACGAGTTAGACGGAGCTAAGACATAAGCGGAGAGCGATTTTAGTCATCATCATTTATCATTCATCATTATCAGGCCTTTTTTTGTCTTCACTTTAGGAGCACTCCTGTACTACCAGATCCATATATGGTCAGACGGGTTTGAGAGGTGTCATTGATGTTTATAAGCTTTGTTTAGCTTATGTTTTTACAGTTTAAAAAGTAAAATTAACAGAGCAATGCCACCTAACTTGGTATTCTCGAGAGCTCCCAACTTCATCGTCTAAGCGCGTTCCCGGTTGCATCCTCAACTGTGCTGCTTCGGAGCCCGGGGTGCATTTTCCCGCTTTTTCTTCTCCAAATATAACATGCATGTCAATGGTCACCCAAGGATGCCAAAGACCTTGCAAAATGGAGAAAAAATAGCCGGAACAATTTAAATGATTTGGCTATAGTTTTACGACCGGCCGCCTGCCTGACGTCAACCCTCTTTGGGAATGTATTTGTGTGAAAACTTTTATAACCGGCCGCCGCCCGACGTTAACCTTTCTTGGGAATGCAATTGTAGCACGAGATGTTTGTGGTTAGTCCTTTAGTCGCTTCTTACGACATTCTCAGGAGAAGAGATGGAGTGGTCCTATTTTAACCCGGAACCACACGTGTCTTGAGAGCTCCCGACACCAGCCCGGAATCTGTTAAGAGACTTCCAGACGGACCAGGGAAGGGATCTAACGGTGGGTTTCTCTGCAGTATTTTTACTGACTCTAACACAGATTAACAGATACTTACAAAATTCAAGTGCAAGGCGCCGTAAAAACCGCTGCTAATGTGCGAACGCTCTTAGATCCGTATGGAACAAAGAAATTTAGTTAGGATACTGGTGAGATTATTATTGCCACCGTGAAAGCTTTGCCTTCACAGTTGAATAAAAAGTCTCCCCAGCCGACCTATATTCTAAATCTATTTAGCGACTACTTAATTTATTAATAAACGATAAAGTATGACAAGTAAAATGAGTGTAACTTTAGATCTATGTTTGTAGGTATGTTCAAAGATAACTTGAGATAAGACATATTTTTTTTAGTTTTAAGATGAGTCAAATCGATCAGGGGTTGCAAAGGTATAAGGTTCCAAATAATGCGTTACTGATCGGTTAACTACTATAGTCCGACTGCTTTAATGACTTTCGTTTGTGCGGTACAGGGGCGCGGGGATATGGTGACTTAGCGGGCTGACGGAGGGGCGGGCGGCAGGCGTAAAAAGCGTTATTCATGCCCACCGCGCTGCCCTCACTCAGCCCCCCGCTGGCGAGCTCAATTTCTAAACTAGTTATACGAGTATATCCCGTTGCTCTCCTCTGACTTACACCACACACCCTGCCATAGCGTTGAACAAAACAATTGGCATCCACATGGCATGCTTTTTGATTTGGTGAGCAAACGAACCTTCGATACGATAACCTTTTTGTTCAGCTTTGAATGTACAGTTCTAAACTAGAATCGAAAAAGTTTTATATAGAGAAATACCTATTTTTGTTACCACAATAATGTGAATAATCAGTCAAGATATAATGTACGGAGGTTATTCTATAAGTCTTGCAAAAATGTAGCTTTTAAAATGAAAGCCATCACTGTTAATACACTTATGCATGCAACAACTGCTCCTATGTGACACTGGCCTTACCTTATCCCATGCACTCAATAGTTCGTCATCAGGCGCAAACCTTCGTCCGTTTAATTGACTCTTGCGGGATGACACCAAAATCGAACGGCGCTAGGCTTTGGGCTATAAGACGGGTGGTCCAGAACAGTAAGCGTACTTTGACAAGCAGTCAATGACGAATGACAAAAAAAAGTGTTTATTGAGAATGAACACCTAGTTTTGCTTGTGAGCGTAAACCTAGGAGAGGGGCGAGCACTTTTAAATTAGACTATCTATACCGTCGATCAATGTTAAGGCTGCATACTTTAGCCTACTTGCAATAAATTTTTCACGAGTTTTGCTACATAGAATCCACATTACGAAATAGGTCATGAGGTTAATATTTTATTGCTTGTTTCGACGAATCGGATTCGGCGACAAACTTTTATTGTTCCGAACGTGTTGGCCTGGTTTATACTTGGAACGTTGTCTGTTGAAAAGTCTTAGCGTTTAGTTTGGAATAGAACTGCATTTGACTTTTCGTCTTTGACTTTATTCATTTAATATTATTTTACGTTGGAAGACATATGGGTGGTGGTCTGGGAGAATAGAAAATACTTAAAATGTACCAGCAGCTTCTCTTCCAGCGCAGATCGTAAAAGGCGATGCGGCTAGCAACTCATCACTATTTTGATTCCTATTTTTATTTTATCGTCCGTCATCACGCTAAAAGTGGCCTTTGGGTATGCGGCCCTGGGTTCTGTCTGCTTAGAGGTGCAAAACCCAAAATGCTCGGTCTGTCCCAGGATAATGATGTGATTTTTTGTACTAGCCCGTGGCTGTTATATCCCACAACTGAGCAAAGGCATCCCCCTTATTCCTCCACTCGTCTCTGTCCGTCGCTACTTCCTGCCATTTAGGTAAGAATTTATCAAGGTCATTTCGCCATTTGGTTCTTGAACAGTCTTTTTTTTTATGTTGTAGGACGGCAAACGAGCAAGCGGGTCATCTGATGGTAAGCGATTACCGCTGCCCATGGACAATTGCAACACCAGGGGTGTAACAAGAGCGTTACCGGTCAGGGCCCTCCCCAGAGGGGGGGAGACTGTGCTCCGGCTCTCTCACCGAACGAAGCATAGTAGCGGTGAAGCTACTACTCAGACGTCGATTTTCTGTGAGAGTGCGGTACTTCCCCGGACGAGCCAGCCCATTCATGCTACTAGCAAAACAGAGTTTTGCCGGTAGCGTAGTTCTACCACAGCTAAACTGCCTGCCTCTATTGCGACGTCCTTCTGGTACCCAGAAGGTCGCCATTTTCACCCATCTATCAGCCCTCAACCGACACATGTCCCGCCTAGTTCCACATCAGTTTTGCTGTCTTAGCTCCCACATCTGCAATCAGAGATTCTTATGACCGCAACATTACCATCAAACTTTTATATATTAATATCTTTATTGACTTTTTTTACTACAATGGTATTTTCAATGGTACAAATGGTGAACCTAAGCTAATGCATTATCTACCAGTCAATCTTAATGAAAAACAGAAATTAATTTAATTGCGATAGTCGCTTAAATTTTTCATTACTACATTCCTACTATTACTTCTATACTATATCTTTGATAAACACTATGTGACTTATTCATGTACCTGTGGCCTTTTAGTGAATAAAGATTTTATCTATCTATCTATCTTAAGAATATACTAAAATACAAGTCTACTTAAATGTACTCATATAATACTTTATATATTTTTATATTTGACGACCTCGGTGGCCTAGTGGTTAACACGCCAGTTCGACACACCGGAGGAGGTCCCGGGTTCGATCCCCAGTCACGTCAAGATGAAAAATTGATCTTTTAAGGGTTCCGTACCCAAAGGGTGCAAACGGCACCCTATTACTGAGACTCCGCTGTCTGTCCGTCTGTCACAGGGCTCTATCTCTTGAACCGTAATAGCTAGACACTTGAAATTTTCACCGATTATGTATTGCTATGGCCGCTATAACAACAAATACTAAAAATTAAACAAAAAGTTAAAAATTAAAGGGGGTCGCCATACAAGAAACGTGTTTTTTCACCGTTTTTAACTCGATCTTTATGATGGCATTAACTAGATACTTGAAATTTCACTAATTATGTATTACTATGACCACTATAACAACAAATACTAAAAATAAGATAAAGTTAAACATTAAAGGGGGTCGTCATCCAAGAAACGTTTTAAAACATTGTACGGTGGTACAGAACCCTTAATCTACGAGTCCGACTCGCACTTGCCCGTTTATTTTTCAGATTGGCCCGGGTCTTAGATGTTTATCTATATATGTATTTGTTATATAATATAGAACATATAAAAATAACAGCCAATGAACAAATAAAAATTTCTGCATTTTCATACAAAAGTGTGCAGCCGCTCGGGCAATTTGTATGGGAATGTCAATTTTTTTTTGTTTTTACTGTTATTTAAATTTCATTATATATAATGATCTAGTATAGCCCGTGGTTTGATTTATTACGGGTATGTCTCTTCCACTTTGTATATATAAATACTTATCTATACTAATATTATAAAGCGGAAGAGTTTGTTTGTTTGTTTGTTTGTTTGTTTAAACGCGCTAATCTCAGGAACTAATGGTCCGATTTGAAAAATTCTTTTTTTGTTGGGTAGTCCATTTATAGAGGAAGGCTTTAGGCTATATAACATTACGTTCCGTCAACTACGCGAACGAAGTCGCGGGCACAGCTAGTATAAATATACATATATACATAATACAAATGTTTTGAGATAATGACTAGTTCTGTTGCATAAAAATAGCAGAAAGGTACGTGTGAACGTTTTATTTATTCTCGTTGGAAGCTTTTAACACCTGTATTTTCTCTTGTTGCAGATGCCGACATAGTTCAGTAGCATGATCAGGGATAGACCAATCTGACACGATGGAGAAGTGGATCCAGCTCTTAGCGGTATTGGCTCTCTTATCGGTAAGTTTATTTCTAAACTAGCTTTTGCCCGCGGCTTCGCTCGCGTCCTTTCTTAGCGGATGCCTACGTCATAACATCTACCTGCATGCCAGATTTCAGCCCGATCCGTCCTGGTTTGGGCTGTGCGTTGATAGATCACTATGTCAGTCAGTCAGTCAGTCAGTCACCTTTGAGTTATATATTTTAACTATGAGTACGATATACTCGTATTATTTAAGAGTTTCGCAGTCACATTGAGTATTTATTAATATATTGATACTAGTGACTCTGGTAGCTATAGAACCATACAAAAGATATGTTTTTTTTAAGGTTTTATTACCCTCATATTTCCGCCATTGTGTAAAATTTCGAAAAACTGAATCTACATAACAATTCTATTTAATTATCTTGACGACCTCCGTGGTGTAATGGTCAACACGCTAGTCCGCCAATCCAGAGGTTCTAGCTTCAATGTCCAGCCAGGACAAGTTGGGAAATGGCCTTTTTCAAAATGCCCTGAGTCTTGGTTCTTTCATCATCTTTAACGTTTTCACGGCGATCTTGGAAACGCTTTTACCACTCGTAAACCCTAGCATTACTCAAAGTACAGGCCTTTGTTAACATTTGACAAACTTTGTTACACTTTCCATTTCAAAACACGTCTAACCTTAGCGGCTGCCACAGACAAAGTAATAAGTGCCCGGATGTCCTGATATCCGGTTGTTCTCGCCTACAGGTCGCATTTAGGGTAAAACCCGGATAGTTGCTCCACTTTTTGGAATAACTTTATATCTCTTTGTACAAAAAGCAAGATACTTTATTTGTCAAACGGGTACTTTGGTTTATTATCTTCAAATTTATTAAAGGAATAAACATTATCTTTGATATTTCCTGAGTATTGGCGATTTTTGCGGACCTCTTTCGGACAACTATCCCATATAGGGGATAGTTGCCTATTCCATGCGTCTCATGCAATTGCACAGAGACATACAACACGGTCAACTTAGTTGTAAATGCAGAGCAGAGTCTCTCAATAGATAAATTTAATAACATGTGTTTCATTTGTGAAACTAGAGTAATGCCTTGGTTGCAAGGCAACTATACCCCCGGGACGACTATCCGGATTTTACCCTATCAACTGATTCTCGTGAAACTTTGTGAGCGGGTTCGATAAATAAATAAAGACAAATCACACAGATTAAGCTTGTACGTAAAAAGTAAGTTTAAACTTGTGATATGGGATACAAGCTCAACGGTACTATATCCATACAATTTGAAAAAGTCCATTTTCCCTCTTGCCCCGGCTGGAAATCGAACCCAGAACCGCCAAATGGTAGACTAGCTTGGTAACTAATACGCCACGGTGATCGTCATATAGCGAAATAGTAGTCAAATTATAGATGAACGAAAGTTTTTATCCTGAAAGTTAGGATCTAGCCACAGACGAATTCGTCAGACAAATGTGATTGAATTGATTTCGTAGAATTCAAGGAAAGCTTGCTACCAAAGCTTTGTTGGAAGCACAAAGCAAAGTTTGATCTAATTGGCTTTGTTTCTAGCTGACTAAAAGACTAAATTTAAGAGCTGTGCTCTGGTCGGTGTCATTGTGGGGGAAAAAAGAGATGCACACAATGATATTTGTTAAGCGGACTGTGGGGGCGTCTTTAGACGCCGTCCGTCACTCAATCGCTACGAACAATAAGTCTCTAGAATCGTAACTAATCCCGAAAAATCATTCCACGCGATATGTACCGCGGCGGGCGGGGCTTAAAATATGAACAGCGTGGCGCGACAGTTCACCGTGACACTCGAGTCGTGCAGTTGCGTCGCAAGAAGTTTCCTTTGAGAATATTGCTGTGTGTTTGCGATAATCGATTCATTAAAAATGCCGTCATGTGCCGTGAAGTGGTGTAAGGTGTAAAAGCTATACAGACATGAAAAACACAGGACTCACCTTTCATATGTAAGTAAATAAATATTTTAATATTGTACCTCACCGCTCGTGGCGTTGACCGCTGCCGTGTCGGTCGAGAAGCCGGCTTCGGGGAGCTAGCTGCTTGACCGACATGACGCGTACGTGACCTTGTCGCGACCAATCTCATGCATCTTTGTCTATGTGTGTTTTTGAGTGTTTCGTTGTAATTACTGTTAGTTTCTTTGCGTAAATTGAATCAGAATCGAAGCGGTAAATGTAAGAGCATTAGAATTCTAGAGATTATATTTCGATGCTCAATCGGCTAGGTAAACCAGTGGACTCGAATAGATTTGTTGCCAGAAGCTCCCAAAGCTTCTTAAAGCAATCAAAGTTCTACACCAACCTTTGATTGTAACTTGTTAGGAATAATGAAGCTAAAACTAAAGATACGCTGTAAAGAACTTGTATCTAGGACCGGAAAATAATTCGTAAAAGAAAATCTTTTGACAAAAGGCAGTTGTGTATATATATTCAATATTTTTTTTTTAATAAAATTAGCAAAATGTCAACTTAAATAAAGAAGCATTTTGATGACAAATTAAAAATAATGTAGACCACTAATGAGGAAAATTAATGGCAAATTAGGATAAACTGTGATGACGGGGTGATAATTGCGGTAATCTTCAAGCCCGTGGGAGCAAAGTTTGTTTAAAAGTCACTGAAATGTCAGTCTTTTTTAGGATTCCGTACCCAAAGGGTGCCAACGGGACCCTATTACTTAGACTCCGTTGTCTGTCCGTCTGAATATTGTACTCGGATTTTCTTTTGTAACAAATATCTTTTGTATCCTATGACTGCTCTGGCTACTATATGGCTCTGGTAGTACAGAGAGGGTCGTGCTCCTGCAGTGGAGACTAAAAAAGACCTGATGATGATGATGAGTAACAATAAAACCGGCCAAGTGCGAGTTTAACTCGCGTGGAGAGGGTTCCGTATAATTGATTGAATTATTATAGGTTTTCCTGTAATCTACAAACAATGAACAATATTTTTAATTTTTTTCAAAATTTTACCTTTAGTAGTTTCGGAGATCAGGGGGGGGGGGGGGGGAAGGGAATGGTCAATTTTCGTCTTCTTTCATGAATAAAATCTATATATTTGAGAACGAGCCCTTTCATTTAATATATGACACAGTAAGGTTTGCAAAACATTTTTTTTCAAATTCCTTATTTGTCCCCCAAAAATGTCCCTTATTTTAAAAAAATATTTATTTACTTTGCACATGTCTGTTTGGGGGGTGTACTTTCTTATACAGACAAAAGTAAAAAGAGAAGAAATAGAAAATTAAAAAGATTATCATGTCATAGAATAATCAATATTTAGGTTACTCAGTATAAAGAATTTTTAATAATAGATTTTCGTTGCACAGAAAATCAATAATTAGAATGTTTGTTATGAATAAATCATAGAATTTTATTACAAATAAAATTTACTTTTGCGATGTTTCTAATATCAGAATATCAAATTAAATATTATATAAGTTTAGTTAATATAATATTTATAACCTATAAGTTTGCCCTATTCTAGTAAAATGAATAAAACTTTCCCAGCACTCGCCGGCCGCTGCCTGCCTGCCTGTGTGTTGGTCACAGTTCTAACCTAACCTAACCTATAAGTTTGCCCTATTCTAGTAAAATGGATAAAACTTGCCCAGCAAGTCGCAGTTCTAACCTAACCTAACCTATAAGTTTGCCCTAACCTATATTGTGGTAGCCATTTATAATGTATTCTAACTTATTATATGGTATTTAATTTGATTGAACAATGTTTTCACTTAATATTTCGTTAAATAATAATTTTCTGTAAAATAAAATTCCATGAAAGATTATACCGAACAAACAATATTCTTTAAAGAAATATTGTACTGTTTGATTAGATTGTTAAATGAAAATATGAGATTCTAAAATTTATTGAACTGTGTTTCTATAAATTGTGTTTCATTCAAGTAAATAGTCCTTGAAACAATAATAGGTATTTGAAATAAAAATATAAGAATTAAATATTCTATGAAAAATTTTCTGTGAATCGAAATTCTTTGAAATTTCAGTCTGTGAAACAAGGGGCACCCCTGTTTGGGTCATAGAATTACACCATACTACCAAATTTCACCTGATTCAGTCCAGTAGATTCGGAGCAAATTGGCTGACAGACAGACGCAAGAGTGATCCTATAAGGGTCCCGTTTTTTCATTTTTTGTACGGAACCCTAAAAATGACGAAGATTCAGTGCTTTTCAAGTTTAAGCTACGTTACACCTTGGTACAATTTTTTACTGAAAGGTTTATTTAACTTTTTATTTACTGTTTATTTAACTTTATTATAAAATGTAACAGGCGGACTTAGGGTCCAGGGTCTTTTCAACCAGGCAACCTTTAGGTGATGCTGATAAAATCAAAATTTTGGACGGCATGACACATTCTAATTTAACTATAATTTTTATCACTTATTGGACATAAGTTTTTTGTACAGAAATTTCAGCGTTGTTCCTATGGTGGAAGTTGTTCATATTGATAGACCGAACGTGCCTTTAAGCATTGCACATAATCTACCATCCATCCTGTATAATTCAACACTATCCAGCAAGTTAATTCAAGTTCTAAAGCGGCCCATTTAAATACAAAACTGAAAATTATGTAAACAAGCCACTTGCTTCGGTTACTAAATTAAAATGAAGTGTCAACGGTGCCGTAATTCTATAGCTGTGGCATGGTGAGGTGTTTCGAAGCTTTCCTTTTCAGGGTTCCGTAGTAAACAAGGAACCCTTGTAGTTTTGCCGTGTCTGTTTGTACGAGCGCGGTTTAACTCACGAGACTATTAGTTGCGAAACGCTAGTATCGGTAGCTTTGCACTAAAAATAATTAAAAATAATGACCTTCAATAAGTGATATATTTATCCTACATTGAATAAAAACTTTTGACCTTTGACTAGAAAACTGTAATTTGTATGTTAATGGCATTAATCACGCCTATAAAGTGGTAAAATAAAATAAATATATCACGTCTAAAAAAATATACTGCATTCAGTCCATGATATTGAACAACTTTCCCCAAGGAACATTGTCGAAATATGAAAAATATTTTTGGCTTTCCTTACAAACTCGGATCAGCTGATCGGTCAACTTGTATGGGAGGTCAAAAATTATTTTTCATATTTCGGTATATGTTCCTTTATTCCTTGTTGTTGCCTATAGGATCACTCGTGCGTCTGTCTGTCCGTCCGTCTGTCACAGCCAATTTGCTACGAATCTACTGGACCTAATCAGGTGAAATTTGGTAGAATGTCGTAATCCTATGACCCAAACACATATGTGCAAAGCAAATAAATATTTTTTTTAAATAAGGGTCATTTTCGGGGGACAAATTAGGAAATTTAAAAAAAAAGTTTTGCAAACCTTACTGTGTCCTATATCAAATGAAAGGGCTTGTTATGAGGATCTTAAATATATTTTTATTATTATTGTAAAATAAATAGTTTTGATTTTATTCATGAAAGAAGACGAAAATTGACCATTTCCCCCCCTCCCCTGATCTCCGAAACTACTGAGCCTACAATTTTGAAAAAAATACAAAATATAGTTCATTGCTTGTAGATTACAGGAAAACCTATAAGAATTCAATCAATTGTACGGAACCCTCTCCACGCGAGTTTAACTCGCACTTAGCCGGTTTATTTTGTTAGATTCCTGACTTAGATTCAAGTGTCAATAATAAAACGTGGGAAATTCTTTATTCCTAACAAGTTATAATCAAAGGTTGGTGTAAGCCTTTCATTGCTTTAAGGGACCTTCTAGTGTCAAATCTATACGAGTCTACTGGTTTTCATAGCCGATTGAGTGGCGGACGACGCCCGAAGACGCCCCCTGCAAAACAAATATCACTACAGCCGTACTATGACTGTCCACTTTAACTATTGTTCATGAGCATGAGCATTAATAACACTAAACAACATCAATTTTATATTATAAAGTCCACTAAAATCAATTTGCAAAATAATTTAAAGAAAACCCCAACTGAACCCTTTGACTTCCCGCCAAAAACTCGTGAACGTATGAGTTTTTGTCTTCCCGGTTGCATTCTCGGCGGTATCGCTTCAGAGCCTGTGGTCCGCTACCTAACCTTTTTGACGAGGTGACTGGTTTTCACACAGAGCGACTTCCGTCTGACCTGCGCAACCCAAAGGGTAGACCATGCAGTCTATCATAATGTCTGTCATATATTATTATATTTTATATTATTTTATAATGAGTGGATCGCAAAGATCTACGTGTCCACATTGCCACGATTCTTCATGTCTTTCATAAAGTGCTCCTCGTGGTATTAATGATCATATTGGTTGCATAAATAGAACTTGAGGACACAATTTCAGTCTCGGAAACCGATCCCAGTAGAATCCGATCCCAGTGGACCCTGCACAATCACAGTCAACAACAGCTACCCCTTGTGGGACTTAGACCTGTCCAGGCGCAGTCAGGTAAGTTCCCAACATAAGAAGTAGGTACATAATGTAGGCTGGTGTAGTGGAGAGCAATTAGAGACTCAAAAACACTAATTTAAATACTTTATTTCACTTGATACAGTTACAGCAATGATGTAAAAATTAGAATTAGAGTAATAAGTAGATAGGCATTCCTGAATGTCCGTTCGGGATAAGAGGTAAAAGTGGAATGAGTCAAATGAAAAGGGATGTGTGAATGATTCGAAAATGGAATAAGGGGAATGAAATTTGAAATGTAGTTACAAAAAGTAAGATGGACAGGATGAGATGGACAAATGAGGTGAAAACGATTATCCAGCATGCAAGTGTCATGCAGCATCGTTATACCATTTTGAAGACCTTCCACGTTTCGTCACGTCTAAAATGTGCGGGTTCTTAAAGATATCCCTAAAGTGACTAGATGTTATGCGAAATAATTGAAAAATGACATTAAAAATCTATTCATCATCATAAGTAAAATCTTACAAATAAAATAAATAAATATATAGGGACAAATCACACTGATTAAGCTAGCCCCAAAGTAAGTTCTAAACTTGTGTTATGGGATACTAACTTAACGATACTATATTTTATAATAAATACATATATAGAAAAACACCCAAGACCCAGGACAATTTGAAAAAGGCCATTTTCCAAAACTTGACAACACAACACTCCTATTTATACACGTAGTCGCGTAAAAACAACCCTAAACACTTTAGTAAACACAGTTAATTTGTTTAGTATGCAAATAGGGCCAATGTTTCAATAGACAGGCCGAATGTTTGCGTATTGGCCCAAAATTAGTGCGTAAATAGTGGCCATTTCAATGGAAATCAGGCTGTTTCTGGCCCGAACCGGTTTCAGCCGGTTAAGTGGTCTATCTTTTAGCAATTTTCCGGGGTTTTGCGGGTGTTTTCTTCCTTTTTTGTCGCTCGTTTGCGCGGGGAGGTTTAAAATGGCCAGTATTTTTCAGTGTTGCCTGCTTTAAGGTTTTATTTTTACGTAAAAAGTCAGCTTTACGGTACCTCGTGATTTACTTCTTCCTCAGTTTAACGCGTTCTAGGTTACATCCTGGAGTGTATTGAGTGATCGCCTCATAAACCTATATATCAATATCAAAATCAAAAATTTAGGGCTGTTAGTTAAAAATTCACCCTGACCTTTTAACCAACAGCCCTAAATTTTTGAAGTAATCTTAGTCCATGATACTGCAATGAACTACTTTCTAGAAAAATCAATTAACGAAAGGAAAAAAAATTGCCTTACTATACGAATCCGCGCTCCCAGCAAAGCGGATGTCCATTTCACACATGCTGCATAATGCAAAAATGAGGCAAATGACCGAGGGAGTCACTGTAGCTAAACATTGGTTTAGTTTGACTTTCGACTTGAAAAAAAGAAAGTTCTTACGAAAAGATTTTCAACCGCTTTTACTCTTCTTTACAGCACTTCCCTTTTAGTTAGGGTTTAGATAGTTACATTTGTCTATGTTCAGTTGTTGAAAGTGGTCACGACACTGACAGGATAAGCACCGCACTTCGGTACAAAGCGCTGTGTGCTCGTCTTTGGATGCAGTACAAATTGTAAGCGACAAGCGTTGAGCGTAGAATGTCTATATTGTCATCAATAAAGAAAATTACAAAAAAGTCAATGGGCAAAACGTGAAGGACACACTAATAATAACAATGCACAAACCATGATTTGTCTCCGGGCATTTTATTAATTTATTCATCATCATCATATACGCCGCAGGAAGTCCACTGCTGGACATAGGCGTCTCCCAACGATTTCCAAAACGACCGATCGGAAGCGGCCTGCATCCAGCGTTTTCCTGCAACCTTGCTCAGGTCGTCTGACCAGTTATTTGTTCATTGATCCATTATTATACAAAATACACACATACATACAATTTATATACTCTTTTTTGCACCATTAACAAAAGGATTTACAAAATAGAGCATAATATCAATAGACGATGCGGCTAGCAACCCATCACTATTTTTATTCTCTTTTGCCACAGTGGATTTTTAATCATCATCATCAAATCGTGGCTTTTGGGTCTTAGAGCAAGCAAAACGTGCAGTGCAGTTTGTTGCCGCTTCTTCTGCACTTGCGCCTAGGAAGCGGCGTAAACTTAGCTGTAAGTAACGATTTGACGTCAACATTTCTGCAAAACAAAACAAAGTGACTATTATTAAGAGATATTATAAATATCCTATGATAATAAAGATATTTGGAATTGAATTGAATTGAGCAAGAGCAAGGTTCTACGAAGCCCGTTAGGAATAAATCAGTGATTATATCTATTATATGTCATGACTATCCATCTATATTTGAACGAGCTATGCTCTTGCCGGTGGAATATTTTATTTTTATCTGATTTATTTATTTATTGATTAATATGAATTCTCTCCCATTTGTCTTTCTCATCCGCCAGCTGTTTTACTCCGCTGGGCGACATGACGTTCACCTTCTCCTTTATCTGTTTCATGTAGCTATGCCTCGGTCTTCCTGGTCCTATTTTCCTTGCTATCTTTCCTTCAATGATAGTTTTATGAAATCATCGTATCGTAGCAGATGACCTAACATCTTTCATTGTCTATACTCTGTTATATCACAGAATAAATAATACTAACGTACAGAAGTCTCACTCAGCAAAGAAATTCAAAGAAATGTCTACTCAATGTGGCTAGCGATATGGTTCAATTAAGCTCACGTCAGAACTCAGCACCTTTTCGCATAGATACCTAGACATCCATTGCAAGCCAATTTCATTCTTATAACTCTGGACAAATGATTCGTATAACTGAATTTAGCACCCGGAGGGGCCGCCTGCGCTCATAGTAATAATGTAGGTACATTTTCGATACCTAAACGGGGAGTGACACAGACCTGGTTATATCTAGAATGCACCTTTGTTTTAAAAATTAATAAATAAAAAACTAAATACAAGTAACTTAACATAATAAATTAGACTTTACTCGCTTCAGCTTATCGCTCAGAGCGCTCATCACAAGAAACGCTTACAAACTCAATTTGTGCGGTTGCCGCGATTCGAGCGCAAAGATACACACATTGCTTGAAAACAAAATTAACTTGTTTGTTCTTCACTCTCATCACAAAATAAGGAAACAATGTCTGATGACTATACGTGTAAGTGGCCAACGCTTTTCAAGTTTTTTTTTTCTTCCAATTTTCTTTCAATCTGAGATGATAACTGATATTTTCTATAATGATGATTAATTTTTCTAATTAAGAACAAACATTTTAATTAAATAAATATATAAGGACAAATCGCACTGATTGAGCTAGCCCGAAAGTAAATTTAAACTTGTGTTTTATTTATTTAAGTTTATTGCACACAATCTCATATTTGATTGATTACAATGGGTTAAACTTAACGCTATACATTATCTAGTGTTATGGGATACTAACTCAACTATACAATATTTTATAAGGAATACATGTACCTATATCCAAATTAAAAATATGTGATGGAAAAATCCGCCACGAGTGGGACTCGAACCCACGACTCTTACGTTAACGCCGTGAGTGCACTACCAATTTGTGCTATCATGACTTCGAATCACCCCGACGAATTTTCTCATCACATAGTACACGCATTAAAAGCATGCGTAAATCTTCATTACCACCTACTATTCAGAATACATGTATAGATAAACACCCAAGGCCACCTAGTTTGAAAAAGACCATTTTCCAACTTGCCCTGACCAAGGATCGAACCCAGAACCTCCGGAGTGAAGGACTAGCGTGTTGACCACTACGCCACGGAGGTCGTCCGAGCGAGGAGTTCATATGGGTGTATATGACTTCAGACAGATTTCTTCCCTGCTGGTCTGGGAGATAAGATATAACTTATATTCCCTTCAAAGCCCTTCTGGCGCGTAGGTGACCAATACTGTGTAAATGAGTTTATTTCGGCGTTTCTTCTCACCAGTGGTCGTTGCGAAACGCTAGTATCAGTACCTTTTGAACAAAAAAATAATAATTTAAATATAAATAAACATTACACGTAATTTACACTATAATTATTGACGTATAAAAGTGTCTGCAAAGGCCTAATTACTGAATAAATATTTGATTTTGATTCGATTTAAATTGTTCCAGCTGCTTCTCTTCCAAGCCGAACGAGGAAATGGGCGAAAACGCGAATCATGTTAATATAGGATCATAACTCTCCCAAGGATTTCCAAAATGACCGATCTAGAGCGGCCTGCATCCATCACTGGAAAGCAGTGACCTTGTTCAGGTCGTCTGACCACCTTGTGGGTGGGTGTCCTACGCTCCGCTTGCCAGCGCGCGGTCACCGTTCGGGAACCTTTTTGCCCCAAGTAACTTTTATAAACTATTTATAAACCTTTAATAACAAGTTATATATCTGATACGTCTTTAATTTGGGCTCTCATCATCCTGTTTGTCTTCTCTTGTCGTTAAACTTCAAAACTTTTCTAATTTTATTAAAAAGAGTAAGTAGTATTCTTTAGTGTTCTCCTCTTTTAGGTTTTGTACTAAGCTATTTAGAAGTACAAACATACATATATACAGATACATACATATTTACTATCACGCCTGTTTCCCACAGGGGTAGGCAGAGACTATGGACCTCCACTTGCTACGATTCAGACCTATTTCGCTTCATCTACACTCATCAACCTCTTCATACATGCCCTTCGGTTACGGATACTTCTTACCTCTCCCTTTTTCAGAACGGCTACAATCTGATCGCAGAACGTTCGCCGAGGTCGACCCTGTCCCACTCTTCCTTTCACACTTACCTTATAAATATTTTTTGTTAAAGTGAAGATATAGGCAAATGGCCTTGAAGTGTGAAATAAATTGTTAACTCGTAAATATGGAGATAATTTCCATATTGCTCTTCGTCATGCACTAGATAGCCGTTTAAATTATTTTATGAACTGCCGTTGAAACTATTATTGGTGATCCGTCTAGCTTAAAAACTAGCCACTTTTGGCGGAGGCAAGTTTTAAAGCTAGACGGACTAATGTAAATACTTTCAACGGTGGTTCATAAAATAAATTTAGGGGTTGTCTAGTGCATGACGTATATCTTTCTGAAAGGCCGGTAACGCTCTTGTTACACCCCTGGTGTTGCAGTTGTCCATGGACAGTGGTGATCACTTACCATCAGGTGACCCGCTTGTTCGTTTGCCGCCCTATAACATAAAAAAAAAAACGAAGAGCAATATGGAAATTATCTCCATATTTACGAGTTAACAATTTATTTCAAATGAGGGCGCCTCTTCATCCATCCTTTCTACATGCCCAAACCATCTTAACGTCCCTTGCTCTTATTTTGTCTTTAGTATTCTCTTTTAGGTTTTGTACTAAGCTATTTAAAATTACAAACATACATATATACAGATACATAATAACGTCTTTATCCTTAACGGGGTAGACAGAGCCCAAGGCTGTAAGTCTTAAGGGCGCGTTCAGACGACGCGCGCACGAGCGCCGATCGCATAGTGCCTTTCAATAAGAGCCCGAGAAAATATATATAAAAATATGTATGGTCAAAACTGATATACAACACTATATTCTCTATAAGTTCATATTTTGACTGTGAAAACAAATTATAACCCTAGATACGAGTATGTGCAATTTCATTAGTTACAATTTTTTACCAAAATCTGACATGTCGTTTCAAAATAAAACGAAGACTGCGTCTTAATGGGAAACTCTGATTCTATCCTGGGTACTCTTAAAGGCCACTTTTAGCGTGATGATGGGTTTAAAGATGGAAAAAGCTACAAACGTTTCGTGAAAAACTGCATTCTTAAAGAATCCGGCCGACACGTCTAACGGCTGATTACAAAGTTTTAAAACTTTTTAAAAGAAGAAAGAAAAGGAATAACGAATCAAAATATGTCATTATCAGGTACTTTTTAGGGTTCCGTATCCAAAGGGTGCAAACGGGACCCTATTACTGAGACTCCGCTGTCTGTCCATCTCTCCGTCTGTCCCTCTGTCCGTCTGTCACAGGGCTCTATATTTTGAACCGTAATAGCTAGACACCTAAAATTTTCACCGATTATGTATTACTGTGGCCGCTATAAAAACAAATACTAAAATTATTAAAAGTTGAAAATTAAAGGGTGTGTCGTCATACAAAAAGCGTGTTTTTTTCAGCGTTTTTAACTCGATCTGTCACAGGGCTCTATCTCTTGAACCGTTATAGCTAGACACCTGAAATTTTCACCGATTATGTATTACTATGACCACTATAACAACAAATACTAAAAATAAGATAAAGTTAATAATTAAAGGGGGTCGTCATTCAAGAAACGTGTTTCTTCAGCGTTTTAAAACATTGTACGGTGGTACGGAACCCTTCATGTACGAGTCCGACTCGCACTTGCCCGTTTATTACTCTCCACTACAGGAGTATGACCTAAAAATATGTGATGGGTGGCTAGCCTCATCGCCTAATCACATTATTCGCATTTTTTCCCATTCCCTCGATCGGCTTCTACGATCTGCATGGGAAGAGAAGCAGGTGGTACATTCTAAGTTTCTAAGTTTTGTTCCTTTCTATCAGACCAGCATAGAACAATACCAGTAGTTCCAAATCCATGCCCCCCCCCCCCCCACCCCTCGTAGATCGGGGCCTGATGCCAGTAACGCTCTTAGATAAGAAACGAAACTAGGAATATCCTAAAGAAGAATATTCCCTAGACTGCTAAAGTGCGCTAGTATAATAGTCCAATATTGACTTAATGAGCGCCTCGTTCAATCAAGGATTTGGATTGCATCGCCGTATTTCAATTCTGTAAATAAGAAATACTCAATAAGAATATTTGTATAAGCCATTGAATACATCTTTTACGCGATGGATAATTGTATGCTATTCAATAGTTATTTCATAGCTGAGATACTAGAACAATAGTCTTCTTTTTAACCGACTTCAAAAATGGAGGAGGTTATCAATTCGACTGTATTTTTTTTTCTATGTATGTTTGTTACGCGATATCTTCGCTAATTGTGAACCGATTTTGATGATTCTTTTTTTATTTGAAAGCCGTTGGTCCCATTTTAATTTGGTGAAGATATGATGAAGAACTTTGGAGATATGGAAGAAACTCCTTAAAAAAATTGAAGTCGGTTGTTTTTTGTGTTATGCTTATGTAAAGAAAGTACTTTTTGACAAGGCTTATTATAGGACCGATGACTATCTTAAAGACAAAAAGGTCTGGCTTGAGCTTGGCGCGGGTCCCTCTTAAAGGTTTGTATACTTAGACATGTCATAATTTAGGTACATTGGTACATACTAAATTTACAAATTGACATTATTTTAAATTTCGTAATTCTTATAATTCAATTTAATTATGACATAATAAACAATGTAATCTCTGTCCATCTATATAACTAATTTTAAGTTTTTAGTTTGTTAGTTGACGTCTTTGGAGAAAACGTGCAGTGCAGTTTGTTGCCGCTTCTTCTGCACTTGCGCCTAGGAAGCGGCGTAAACTTAGCTTTAAGTAACGATTTGACGTCAACATTTGTGCAAAACAAAACAAAGTGACTATTATTAAGAGATATTATAAATATCCTATGATAATAAAGATATTTTGAATTTTGAATTTGAATTTGAATTTGTTAAAAATTTAATTATTAGGGTTCCACACTCACATTGTCACTGCGTAGGAACGAACCGAATATAATATTTTATACGCCCCAGCCGTTCCAAACCAAATATGATAGAAGATATGTTAGAAGGCCAACTGATAGACCGAATGATGGTTAGTCATCATCATCATCATCAGGTCTTTTTTAGTCTCCACTGCAGGAGCACGACCGTCTCTGTACTACCCAGAGCCATACTTAGCTAGAGTAGCCAGAGAAATCCTCTGGCTACTCTGGCCACGCTAGCCAGACGGGTTGAAGAGGTCTCATTGATGTTTATTAAGCTTTGTTTAGCTTGTGGCGCTTTATACGACGTCCACGGGAAGACTTGGAGTTGTCCTATTCTACTCTGCCGGGAACCACACTATACTGATTAATACTGACTTTTGAATGATGGTTAATATTACTATTAATTGACTATTATTTCATACAATTTGTCTTATATACTCTCATCTCTACACTCAAAAGGAAAAAAGGCTACATACTTATGAGAATTTTAGTTTATAACTATTTACGCCACATAGTGTCAAAGATAATATAATTACTATTGTGTACAAACAAGAGTAACTATGTTACCTAGTCCGGCCAACAAATGGGTTTGACGTATAATCCTGTCATATTCTTCAACCAATCTTCTTCGGAGCCCGAGGTAGGCACACCAGCTTTTTCTTCCCAAAATAATCTGATTTCAATTGTGAGTTGTTATTGGTGATATCATAGGGGGTCCACTAATTACAATTTTACCCTAGCTTTTGAATCGTAGATCATACCAGGCCTGTGTCACTCCCCGTTTAGGTATCGAAAATGTACCTACATTATTACTATGCGCGCAGGCGGTCCCTCGGGTGGTAAATTCAGTAATACGAATCGTATGTCTAGAGTAATAAGAATGAAATTGGCTTGCAATGGATGTCTAGGTACCTTTACGAAAAGGTGCTGAGTTCTGACGTGAGCTAAATTAAACCATATCGCTAGTCACATTAAGTAGATATTTCTTTGAATTTCTTTGCTGAGTGAGACTTCTGCATGTTAGTATTATTTATTCTGTACTAACGGAATATAAGGTATATTTGCTGAAACCCACCCTGAGTTCGTACATATCCTATCACGTTACATCATAATGCGGAGGTTTGTAACGTGCAGCGGCCCGCAGCGAGCGGGAATGTTACCTGATACACCCGCAAAGCAGTAGCGATAGAAAAATTAAAAACAGGTTGGCTTTTTTTTCAAACGAAGATTTACTCTGTATGCTGAAGTCATTCTACAGCACATGCAGATCTCTTTAGAGCTCACTGGACGCGACAACAATCGTTGGGTTGGGAGCAGAGATATGGAGGTAGGTATATATAGATAGATCCCGCGATGAAATGTGAAAAGTGTAACGCAGTGGCGTATTTTTTAACGATACGCCAGGAATGTTATGCCGCCGCTAATAGAAAAGTCAACCTAAAAAGAAGCCATTTAAATTTTGTCGTTTTAAAACTGGCTACATTTTGACTTATGACGTTTAGTGTTTAGCTTAGTAGTTACGGAGATCAGGGGGGGGGGGAGGTCAATTTTCGTCTTCTTTCATGAATAAAACCAAAACTATTTATTTTACTAATAACTTTCGTAATATATCCCCCGAAAATGACCCATATTTATTTTAATGAAAAATATTTATTTACTTTGCACATATCTGTGTTTTGGTCATAGGATTACACCATCCTACCAAATTTCACCTGATTTGGTCCAGTAGATTCGGAGAAATTGGCTGTGACAGACGGACGGACAGACAGACACACGCACGACCGATCCTATCGTGCGTGTGTCTGTTTCGTTTTGTCTTTATTTGTACGGAACCCTAAAAGTATTCTATTATTCGTCGATTTTCAGTTCTGCTAACAGTACACCTCATCAATATTCATCGTTGTCAGGTAGATTTATTAACACGGTATCGTTCTTGGTAATTTTTGTGTAACCCCGGTTGGATTATCTTGATACGGGTGATGGATGGCGGATTATTACATTACACGTCCCGAAATACCAAAAGTAATATTGATACGAGTTTAAAGGGTTTTTTTTTCCATCTTTTGATTACTTTGTTATTTTGAAAAGTGGGTACCTTTACGCAATTGACGCAGTTTGGGAAATCTCATACTTCAAATTCCACCTCATTCTACCAAAATTAATACCAAATCTTTTTCTATCTACTCTGTTCGTCTATGGAACGCTCTTCCCCCTCCATTCGCTGTGCTCAAACATTGTCAAGTTTTAAAAATCAGGTAAAGTCGCATTATTTTTCATTTTCACAATAACTTATCTCTTCTAATTATGTATCATTGTTTTTCTTATCCTGTTAAACGTTATTTATATATGTATTTATGTATGTATATATTATATGTATTTATAATTGTTATATTATTTAAACTTTAGTTTTTTTATTAATTTTTAGGTACTTCATCTATTACTGTTTAATATCATATTTATATATATTTTACTGTTTAATATCACTAAATTATTGTCTTACTTCTCTTCATCGCCCAACACATATTTTTAGCACAATTCCTGTTACCCAAAGGTAGCTTGTAAGAGATTGCCTTGGCGATAAGCCCGCCTATTGTTTACATATACTGTACATATTTTTGAATATTATTTGTTTCTGTGTTTTTGGTGTAATAAAGTGTTACTTACTTACCTTCGTATATTATATGAATATATATATATATAATATATATATATGCTTTTTTTATATATAGGGTTACTTTTAACACCGGCATAAGTTTTAAAGCAAGTCAGGCAATTATGTTTAAAGAATATTATATTTAAAGAATATTTTAAGGGGATTTTACGATCTACGCGGAATTCATTACCATTTCTGTCAGAACATAATTATATAAGGTACTTATGTGCCCCAGTACAATGGCTAGCTAGACAGCATGCATAGCCTATCAATGTAATTGCCGAACACAATAGAAATGGCTATAATTCAGAACCCATTATGTGTGTTCAGCCGTGCGGTATTCTACACGAGAGAATACCTAAGTGATCAATTTGCTAATATAATTACTGGAATTGTATTGGTATAAGATGGGTTATGTAGTTATCTTGAAATATATACAAAGTGGAAGGGTGTTATGTATGTAAACTCATTTATTTATATGCAAGTAACTGTGGATATCTACCCCAGTAATAAACCAGTTTCGGAGCAATACGGTTGTTTCATTACTATCCGATATACCAACTGGCGACGAGGATGGGATTGCCGCAGACTCTGTTGGTCGAGGCTCAAACTTGCAGGCCTCCGCCCAACATACCCATAATAAATCGAGCCACGGGCTATACTAGATCACTAAAGTATAATGAAATTAAAATAACAGTCAAAAATCCAAAAAAAACTTTCGACATTCCCATACCAATCGCCCGGGGGGCTGATGACTTTTGTATGGAAATGCCCATTTTTTTTAGGGCAATGGGAAAAATCAACGTTTGGATCAATGTGATCTTAGTTTTAATAGGAAGAAAATTATGAAGCGGTTAAGATATTGAAGAGAATAAGTAACGGTCCGACTAATTTCAGTTATTTGAGCAGTCCATTTTAACGAGGAGTCAATAAAAAGACCAAGATTTTTGACCACTGGTTTAAATTCAATAACGGCACCATTGTATACTACTGGTAAAGCAGAAGTTAAGTTAATTTTTGCCAACTGCTGAGGACTGCCTAATATCATTTCTTGACATTTGGATGCGTTCACCTGTATACCGTAATCCTGCGACCAGGAGAGAAGATCTGCTAATGTGGCGTTCAGTTGAGTAACTCCACTGTCAACGTCCTCAGCTGGGATTTGCACATAAATTTGGAGATCATCCGCGTAGAAATGGTAAGTACAGCCAATGGATGAGGAGAGAAGGTTAATGAACAAGGAAAACAGTAAAGGTGAAAGTATTCCATCCTGCGGAACACCAGAAGAAAGATCATTCCATTGTGACAACTCACGGTCCATTCGAACTGCTTGTTGCCGGCCATGGAGATAAGAGGAGAACCATTCCAATGCAGAGGAAGAGAAATTAAGATGCTCAAGTATAGCAAGGAGAATGCCATGGTCTACCATATTAAAAGCGTTGGAAAAATCAATCAGACCTAAGATGGTAACCAATTGATTTTCCATGCCAAGGCGTACGTCCTCAGTGACATTGATAAGGGTAGTAGTAGTACTGTGACCGGGGCGAAAACCAGATTGAAAGGGACTAAGTGAATTATTATGAAATACAAAGGATGAAATTTGGTTATGCGCCACCGCTTCAAGGATTTTTGAAAGAAATGGTAGTATAGATATAGGACGGAAATTACTAAGTGTCTGAGGATTTGATATTTTTGGTAAAGGAAGGACAAAAGCTTTTCGCCAGAGAGCAGGAAACTCACTGGAAGAAAGAGAGAAATTAATGATGTGAGTGAGTACTGGAAGAAAGATCCCAAGCGAATTTATTATCATTTGGCGACTGACATTATCACACCCCAAAGCTTTTGATTTTATTGAAAGGACTGTTTTCAAAACTTCATCATCTGAAACCGGAGAAAAAGAAAAAGACTCAATAAGAGGTTTAGGCATGGAAGAAAATTTTTGAAATAGTACTAGATTTCACTGAAGGGGACATCCTGCAGATGTCTCCTGGGCTCAGGTTGTGGGGTCGAGTGCGTGGGTGTGGGTGGCGGACTGCGTCGCGTCAACGCACTTCTGTTGAAGGGACTTCCACTATCCATGTCTCTTTTATTTTACTTTGACACACTTAAAAACCATAGTCTTAAAAACACCGTAATTCACTGTTACCGTGCAGCTATAATTTGCTTAGGTAGTATTAGGTCACGGAATTACAAATTATTGTATATTTTAATATTGTACGCGTTAGATCGCATCGCCTAATCGATGACGAATGATATTATCGAGAAAATAAATAGTTTTATGAACTATCGCCCCTTGCAACAGTAGACTCAACAAAAAGGTTCGTGCTAAGTCGTGCTTTTCAAGTGTTCTAACATATTGGCTCGCCTATTTCCGATGACCTCGAGTATGCGTCTCTTTTTACCTAATCTAGTGTTGAGCAGTAGCGTACTGGCGGGGAGCGCACGGAAAATGATTCCGGAAGGGTCTTCGCTGGATATCAACCACGGTGTGGAAGACAAATGGAGAAACACTTTCTTTCTCTAAAATTGAAGAAGCGAATCATCATCCGAGCCTAGGCCGGGAAATACCTTCAATTTCATAAATGCCAGGAATACTCCCGGTTTCATCTTCAGCGTTAACGCTTCTGAGTCCACGGTCCGCTACCTAGCCTTGGTGATTTGACAAGGTTACTGGTTTTTACACAGAACGACTGCCGTCAGACCTCCGCAACCCAAAGGGTAGACCAGAACCAAACCTAGGATAGGTTTAAACAAACGCTGGATAGCGTTCGGGATCCACAGCTTTACGTGCCATCCGAAGCGCGGAATCATCTTTCTTTTTGAATAAGCAGGTGAGTCAAGCTTGCAATATCCTAACCAGACTAGAAACAACTTTTCACAAATTATGCTTCTTAGTAGGATTTGAACCCAAGTCCTCCGGATCACAAGGATCACGGTATCAGTCAAAATTGGAGAAACCTACAAGAACCCTAAAAATATTATACTTACTGCTTTTTATCGAAATAATGAAGTACAAGAATGATAGAATACAACATTTTAACCATTCAGCTAACACAGAAACAAATGTATAACGCAGTGTTAATTTTAACTTCTACAATTTTCAAACAACAATAAATTACGAAACTAAAGTAATTTCGAGCGTAAAATGTCGGTCATTTCCATCAGGCCCAACTATTAAACGGATAATGTTCTCGTAGATTGCGTTCTGTCAATGTAATATTTATGGGGCACGCTATGTCGGAGTGGCAACGGATATTGCGCGCCGCGGATCGTCTTGCTGCCTTAGACGGGTTAGGACGGTGGCATGCAATAGATAAATATCAGTGTATATCATAATTATATTTTAAAAATATGATTTTGCAGGTTTAATACTTTCATTGTATAAATGCTTGATTTATTTACAAAAGCATCAAAATCACTATATTATGTGTGTTTGGAATATTTGAGGAGTTCTCTAAATTTCTCGAGAATTCCATCATCAGATCTTCACCTGGTGATAATATTACGAATTTACATAAAAAAATTTATTTAATTTTTTTTTTTAAACGGTTAAAAATCGACGAAGCTAGAGAAAAATTAAAAAAAAATGTACTGATTCAAATTGAGAAGCTGCTCTTTTTTTTAATTCGCTTAAAACCAAACCTGAACGCATTTTGGTGTGTTCCAATTACAATTCATGTAGTAGTTTAAATAAGTAAAATAAATAATAAATAAATATATACGGACAAATCACACAGATTGAGCTAGCCCCAAAGTAAGTTTGAAACTTGTAATATGGGATAATAACTCAATAATACTATAATATTTTATAACAAGTACATATACAGATAAACACCCAAGACCTATGTCAGTCTGAAAAAGATCATTTTCCATCTTGAACTGACCGGGGAGCGAACCCGGGACCTCCGGTGTGACAGCACTAGGCCACAGAGGTTTAAGATTTAACGTTTTAACCTTAAAATTATATTGGTAACATTTTACATAACTCCATCCCAGACACCCTCACGTGGTCACGCGAGCGACACTTCGCCAAAATTGTAGGGGCGATCGAGCGCCGTGTTATTGCTAGCCCTACGTTTATTATATCGCACGCTTGATGGACAACCCTACTGCTCTGTAGCACCTGTAACCGCAACTGTGCTTATCTTTTCATTTATTTATGCCATCAATCTCTTGTTGTTGTTGTTCCGTTTCGTCATTTGAAAACGTACAAGATTTATGTTTTTTATATGTAAATTCTTCGGATGAACAGTAATATACAAGAAGAATAGAAGAACAAAACAAAATAACAAGAATAGAAGACATCAAAAGTATCTCAAATAGGTACCTTTTTAAGAGAAAAGTCCACATGCACCTGTCTGTGTGCTAATTTTCTGCAGCAGAACTAATTATTATCATAAATTGTTTTGTATTTTATATTATGTATTTATATATGTATTTTTGTGTATGTATATTTATATGTATATAGTGTGTGTAGTTAAATACATACTAATCTTTAAGCGCCTATCGCTAATTCAAATTTTTCTGTTTTTCCTAAAGGCTGACTGGTAGACAATGCATTAACATTAAGTCCACCTTTTGTACCATTGCAGTCAATAAAGGTTTAATAAATAAATAAATAATATAGAGAGTGTAATATAAACCTCCAAGGTAAATTGAAGGGAAATACTCTTTATGCGATATAAAAATTAAGTACATATTCTGTAGTATATAAGTACCTTGTTTTGTAGCAAAAACCAAAGATATCAGCCGATAAATACATACCAAAAATCTCCAATTTAACCACCCACTACCGGGTGACTGGCGACCGGAGAGGGAGACTGCTGCACGTTTTGTAAAGTCACTAGGTTAGCCATACATAAAAAAATTGAATGAAAAAAATGAATATCGATGCGGCTAGCAACCTTTACTTTGATTCTGTTGTATTATTATTACGAGTTGCCTTAGTGTCTTGCGGATTTATTTATTTTTTAACTTCACACACAAATACAAGTGCAATGGCGGACTTAAAGCCTAGGCCTTATCTACCAGTCAACCAACCGGGTGATGTTGGGAAAGACAAGGGTAGTGCAAAAACTCAAAACGAAATGTGGTGAAAAATGAACCAAGTATACTTAAATAGGTATGTAATAATAAACCATAAACTACATACAAATAATACATACTATTATTATACTATGACATACTACTCATATAAACTACATACACTAAGAACTATCTGACAGTTATTGAAGAAAATGTGCTTTCACCTGTTTTTTAAATGAAAAGCGGGTTTTAGCCTTCCGAACATCAACTGGTACGGCGTTCCAGATTCAGGCTGTGTCTTCCTCGTCCCGTTAGGAATAAAGAAAAGAAACGATAGTGTATCAGTATTTATGTATTTAACATAGTAAGACGAAGACAGCAGTAAGTCCTGATACTGATACAATTTAATTTTGGACAAATTAAATTTTTAACAATAAAACGACCTACTTCCTTTTCATTTATTAAATCTTTATTGACCACAATGGTACAAAAGGTGAACTTAATGCTAATGCATTCTCTACCAGTCAGTCAGCCTTTAGGAAAAACATCATCAAGGAGTTTCTTTCATACCTCCAAAGTTCTTCATCATGTCTTCACCAAATTAATATGGGACCAACTTGGAAGTAAAAGCTTTCAAATAAAAAAAGAATTGTCGAAGATATCATGTAACATACATCACATTTGCAAAAAATAATACGGGTCGATTTGATAAGATCCTTTTTGCAGTCGGTTAAAAATGGTAAGTTATTTTGTGAAATCCTGTAAAAGTAAAAGTATAAAACAACTGACTTCTTCGTCATTTGGCAAAGTTTTACCAAACATGCAGGTCGGAAAGATCGGCTTATTCCGAGTCCCGACCCTTTTTAGTTTGCACTTACAACTTTAGACAGTCGCGTCCCTCATGTATCGTAAATAAACAAATGCGTACGTAATACTTAGGGGCCGTCCACATATTACGTGACGCAGAGTTTTGACTTTTTGAATCCCACTTGTCACGCTTTTTCCCATCTCTGTCACATTTGGCATCAACCCTTTCCTTCGTCGATGTTACTTAATATGTGGATGACCCCTTATATTTCTACAATTTTTTTCATATTAGTACTAAAATAGTTCGTAAGTTCACAATTCGGGGTGAACTAGTTAATAGAATTTCCCAGGAAAATAACTGACCAGTAACAAGTCCGGTAGATACCCAATAGTCCTACTAAAGTAAGTCTGAAATCACCGATTGGCCTCACGTGCCGCTGAGCAAACTGCCCGAACCCACATATTAATAATTTGAGACCATGCTGACTCATGCGTCCGGGACCTCGAATGGTGGGAACATCTCGTATATTTCTTTTGTGGAATGTCAGAAAGAGGTTTAGGCTCACTTCACATTTGTAAAGCTTGATTTTGAGCGAAATTGACGAACATTACTGTATCTTATAAACGGGTAACTCATCCGGAGGCCTTCATCAGAGCGAATGTAAAACGCGACGCCCACCCGAAGACAACACACAAACACACACACACACACACACACACACACACATAAAAATGTATGTGTCTCAAGTTATATCAGTTGGTTATTTAAACAAAAAAAAAACTAATAAAAATACTACCTACTTGAAATATGAACCACGCCCAGTACGTGCTAATCATCATCAGGTCTTTTTTAGGGTTTCGTACCCAAAGGGTGCAAACGGGACCCTATTACTGAGACTCCGCTGTCTGTCCGTCTGTCCGTCTGTTGGTCCGTCTGTCTGTCCATCTGTCACAGGGCTCTATCTCTTGAACCGTAATAGTTAGACACTTGAAACTTTAACCGATTATGTATAACTATGGCCGCTATAACAACAAATACTAAAAATAAAAAAAGTTAAAAATTAAAGGGGGTCGTCATACAAGAAACGTGTTTTTTTCAGCGTTTTTAACTTGATCTATAAAATGGCAATAACTAGATACTTGAAATTTTCACCGATTATGTATTACTGTGATCACTATAACAACAAATACTAAAAGTAAGATAAAGTTAAAAATGAAAGGGGGTCGTCATACAAGAAACGTGTTTCTTCAGCGTTTTAAAAAATGTACGGTAATACGGAACCCTTCATGTACGAGTCCGACTCGCACTTGCCCGTTTATTAGTTTCCACTGCAGGAGCACGACCCTCTCTGTACTACCAGAGCCTCATAGCCAGAGCAATCAGAGGATTTGGCCTACACTCTCCACGCTGGCCAGACGGGTTGGAGAGGTTTCATTGATGTTTATAAGCTATGTTTAGCTTGTTTCCTATGTCGCCTTCTAAGACATCCACGGGAAGACTTGGAGTGATCCTATTCTACTCTGCCGGGAACCACACGGAACTAATTAAATAAATAGGTACATAAAAATAATACTTTGTTGAGAGACCTACAATTAATGGTGTTGTTGATAAGAAAATAAATAAACGGGCAAGTGCGAGTCAAACTCGTACATGAAAGGTTCCGTACCTCCGTACAATGTTTTAAAACGCTAAAAAACACGTTTTTTGTATGACGACCCCCTTTAATTTTCAACTTTTTTTATTTTAAGTAATTGTTGTTATAGGGGCCATAGTAATAAATAATCTGTGAAAATTTCAAATATCTAGTTAATTCCATTATAAAGATCTAGTTAAAAATGCTGAAAAAAACACGTTTTATGTATGACGACCTCCTTTAATTTTTAACTTTATTTTATTTTTAGTATTTGTTGTTATTGTGGTCATAGTAATACATAATTGGTCAAAATTTCAAGTTTCTAGTTATTGCTATTATAAAGATCAAGTTAAACAGGCTGAAAAAACACGTTTCTTGTATGACGACCTCCTTTAATTTTTAACTATTTTTTATTTTTATAGCGGCCACAGTAATATTAGGTCCTTACATATGAAATTGCCGATTTTCAATACTGGCAACTTTAAAATCTAATATCTTGCGTTTCATTAGGAATTCCAAATTCAAATTTATTTCAAAATAAAGCCAGAAAAATATTGTTTTAAAATTCGTATTTCATTTGTTTTTACATCATTTGTTTGAGTTTCAACATTGCTATAACAACAACTATGGATAAATTGAAAATTCGCGGTATTTACGAATACGAGTTCCACAGTGGCACCAGTGCTGCAGAAACGACTCGAAGAATTAACGACGTGTATGGACCAGGCACCGCTAACGAACGAACGGTGCGTTTTTGGTTTCAACGTTTCCGTTCTGGAAATTGCGATTTACACAATGAGCCTCGTGGACGACCTGATACTCAAGTGAATAACGAAGAATTGAAGGCGATAGTGGAAGCGGATCCATCTCAAACCACTTCTGAATTAGCAGCAGCCTTCGGCGTAAGTGACAAAACGATACCTATCCACTTGCGCCAAATCGGAAAAAATAAAAAACTCGAAAAGTGGGTACCGCACGAATTGACTGAAGCAAACCAACAAACACGCGTTGCTTGCTGCGTTTCTTTGCTTAATCGCCACAATAATGAGGAGATTTTGAACCGTATCGTGACTTGTGATGAGAAATGGATCCTGTACGACAATCGGAAGCGATCATCACAATGGCTTGACCCTGGAGAATCGGCAAAACCTTGCCCTAAGCGAAAACTGACCAAAAAGAAGATTCTGGTTAGTGTTTGGTGGACCAGTGCTGGTGTTATCCACTACAGCTTCTCGAGATCAGGCCAGACGATTACTGCAGACTTTTATTGCCAACAATTGCAAATAATGATGGAAAAGCTCCCCATTAAACAACCGAGACTGATGAATTGCTCTAGCCCACTGCTCCTTCAGGATAACGCGAGACCACACACTGCACATCAAACGATCGCCAAGTTAGAGGAGCTGCGACTGGAACCTCTGCGTCACTCACCATACTCTCCAGATCTTGCCCCAACCGATTACTACTTTTTTTAAAATTTGGATAACTTTTTACAAGGAAAAAATTTCAAATCTGATGAGGTAGTCAAAACCGCCTTCAAACAGTTCATAGACTCTCGCTCCCAGGATTTTTTTTCCAAAGGTATCAATGATCTGCCTAGAAAATGGCGGAAGTGTATCGATAACAACGGCGCATACTTCGATTGATTAAATAATAATTTCATTAAAAAAAACTTGTTTTACTTTTTTGATACTGAACGGCAATTTCATATGTAAGGACCTAATACATAATCGGTGAAAATTTCAAGTGTCTAGCTATTACGGTTCAAAAGATAGAGCCCTGTGACAGACGGACAGACAGCGGAGTCTCAGTAATAGGGTCCCGTTTGCACCCTTCGGGCACGGAACCCTAAAAAGAATAATTTAGAACATGACAGTGTGAACGCTTTTCTCTAAAAGGAAAACTTTGTAGAAAACTGTAGAATTTGAATGAAAATGGTCACACTTAGACTGAATTAAGTACTTATCTGTAATATGTTATTAAATATATACCTATGTATGTAAGATTTATATTTTATGTATACTTTGTTTATGTGTATTGCTATAAGTATTTATTTAAGTATGTTCGTATATATTTATGTGTGTAGATATTTAAGTATCTTGTAGTTAAAATAAGTATCGGCTTCTACCTTATATATAACAATATCCTCTCAATCTATCGCAGGTTGACTGGAATAGATCCTTACATGGGATAAGTCCGCCTTTGTTTATTTGCTCTTTCGTATTATGTTGTCTTTTATACTTAAATTTTTGGTACAATAAAGTTATAACAAACAAACAAACAAACAAATTTTGATTAACACATGGAATACTTATAACACGGCAAATGTGAGGTTCCCGAGGGATTGTCAAATACCCTTTGAAAACGCAAGCAACACCGCAGGGAACAATATTTAATAACAGTGTGTTTACCCGTGTGGTTCCGGGTTAGAATAGGACCACTCCATCTCTTCCTGTGGATGTCGTAAGAGGCAACTAAAGGACTAAGCACAAACATCTTGTGCTACAATTGCATTCTCAAGGAGGGTTAACGTCGGGCGGCGGCCGGTTATAAAACTTTTCGCACAAATATATTCCCAAATAAGTTTGGAAAATCCAAAAGTGCACGCCTCATAGCGGTCACTCAATTTTCACAAAAAAAAAACAGAACTTGAATATTGCATATTTATCGGTGTATTATGAACAAAATAAAAAAAATACTTTTAAATCTTCGCGCCATTGCCCACACAGAAAAGAAAGGTAGGAGTTTTTGGTGGGAAGTCAAGGGGTTCGGTTGGGGTTTGCTTTAAATTATTTTGCAAATTGATTTTAATGGACTTTATAATATGAAATTGGTGTTGTTTGGTGTTATAAATGCTCATGCTCATGAACAATGTGTAAAATAGTTGAAGTGGACATTCATAGTACGACTGTAGTGATATTTGTTTTGCGGACTGTGTGGGCGTCTTCGGGCGTCGTCCGCCACTCAGTCGTCTATGAAAACCAGTGGACTCGTACAGATTTGTCGCTAGAAGCTCCCTTGAAGCAGTCAAAGGCCTACACCACTCTTTGATTGTAACTTGTTAGGATTAGGTTAGGTTAGGAATAAAGAACAAAATTAAAGATAGGCTATAAAGGACTTGTATCCAGAGTCGTAAAATTATTTAATAAAAAAAAAAAGAAAAGAAAGGTACTGCGCATGTATTGTCAATGTCAACGAACCTTATTTACATAGATTTAGATATACCAACGATAGGTGGATTTCAGTTTATTGCTAACTAGCAGTCCACCCCGGCTTCGCCCGTGGTACACACATAGCCTATGTCACTCGGGAATAGTGTAGCTTAGTTAGTAGTTAATTCTACAAGTACGATAAGAAATAAATACCGACATTTTTAGTTCGAAAAATCACTTGATTTTTGTAAGGCGATAGTAGAGCACTACCTCAACGCTCCGCTTATGAGGCGTGCAAAAGGGTTGACGTCAGGCAGGCGGCCGGTTGTATAACTATAGCCAAATCATTGAAAGTGTTCCGGCTATTTATTCTCCATTTTACAAGGTCTTTGGCAGCCTTGGGTGACCATTGACATGCATATTATATTTGGAGAAGAAAGAGCGGGAAAGCGCACCCCGGGCTCCGAAGCAGCACAGCTGAGGATGCAACCGGGAATGCGCTTAGACGAAGAAGAAGACAGAAGGTACTTATAACACGGCAAATGTGAGGTTCCCGAGGGATTGTCAAATAACTTTTGAAAACGCAAGCAACACCGCAGGGAACAGTATTTAATAACAGCATATCCCTATAAATCAAATTCCGTTGGTTAATTTCGCTCCATATTACTACGATATTAGCACTCGTACTTTCTGTGCAAATATTATCGTTTGCCAAACAAATACTCCGTCGTATAAGACTATTTGCGCCCTCTCCGTCGCAAATTAGTTAATTTATTATGTAACTAGCTTGATCCAGCGACTCTGCGTGTAAGTAGGGTGCGGGGCTCAATGGAACGGTGGGAGAACGCATTACTAACGCTTTTAGTAATGCGTTCTCCCACCGTTAAGTTAAGCAACCGTAGGCGTGGTCACACAAGTGGCATAAAAACTTCTCGAGCTTCTCCATGCTTCATCATCATCCGAGCGTATTCCTGGTTGCATCCTCAGCGATAACGCTTCAGAGCCCGGGGTCCGCTACTTAACCTAGGGGATTTGACAGGGTTACTGGTTTTTACACAGAGCGACTGCCGTCTGACCTCCGCAACCCAAAGACCTGATGATGATGACGATGATGAAACGCGTAAAATATATTTTTTTTTAAGTATTTCATTGTAGTCTTGTAAATTACCCTCGTTAGATTATACATTTTTGGTATAATTTTCGTGCAAAAAGGTGACTGTATAAAATACTTATTATTTTTTTTTTAAGTTTCGGTATGTTTGTTATTTTTTTATATCGAACCAAAAATGCTCAATCGTGTTTTGGATAGTGTTTATCTCTGTAAAAAAGCCTTCAGATTTGTATTATGTAAATTTTTTGAAAAATAAATTGTGTGTATTTTAATTACAGCAATTTATCAATAACACTCACAATTATTTATTGATTTAATTTATTGCACTATAAAATTAATATACAATTATTAAATTATTGCATACGAGAATTATTTATTTTTAATTTTAATTATTTATTTATTTCGCTGACGTTTCGTTCGGGTTTCACCGAACGTGGTCCCAGCTTGACTGAAGCAGCGATGACGCCTACGCCTCCTCCTGCCCGGTGTGATCTTCGTCCACCGTCATATTGTATGCATTAATTTAATAATAATGCAACGCGATAGTTTAAATTATTTTTAACACTCACAATATTGTGATGAGCTGTGGACCCATAGGATCGTAATCCGCTAGTTTCCAACAAGTTATATCGGATACTTTCGAAATGTCGAAACAAACATTCTCTATGGGATTTGTATGAAATACCACATTGTGACGTCATAGTTTCTTAGAGTTAAATAGCGGTCCTAAAATTAGTTTTTCTGCATTAGGTAATAAATCTAAAATCACATTCAAAATGGATATGACCTGACCAATGACAAGTGACATTATGTTGTGACGTGTTATTCCCTTATCATTAAAAAATACTTAAAAAGTGAAGTCCGATCCAGATTATGTTGCTGACATGATACGAAGCGATTTACCTTTGACCCTATTATTTCATTTGGAAGCGAGGCCAGTTTTCGAGGAAAAAGTTAGAGCCACAATAGGAAAATGTAAATAATATAGGAGATATATGCCTACGATTTTATGAAAATTCAAGTAACAAATATCTTAGAAGCTAAAGTAATAGAAAATACCAGGCAAATCGTTTTAAACGCTGTCGTGTTGGCGTTGTAGAAAATCTGCATAACTACTCTTGAGATTGAGTCTTAAAGCGTCTTCTTTAATTCGTCGCAAGCTTTATATATTACGAGTATGTTGTGATAACATTGTATTAGGCATAATATCTTTGTAAACTGACAAAGCCCTTCCGGCGCGTAGGCGACCAATACTGTGTATCAGAGTTTCTTTCGGCGTTTCTTCTCAGCAGTGGTCGTTGCGAAACGCTAGTATCGGTAGCTTTTGAACAAAGAAAAAAATCATTTAGATATAAATAAACATTACACGTAATGTACACGTGATTTAATTTTGATTTTATCACAAAAAATCATTTCTTGTCAAGGAAAATGTCAAAAATGTCCATAACATAGGGTACGTCAGTCAGTTTTATAAACAGGGTCTTATTTATTTTATTTTTATAAAATTAAACACAATTAACATACAAATAATAGGAACTAGAAAGCCATTTTTAAGAAGTCTCCACAAGTAGAAGTAAAATAAAAACGAGAATGATAAATGATGTCTGTTCTTTTTGCTTAAACCAGTATTAAAAAAAATAATTAAATGCTTATAAATGTAACACCCATAGCCAGAATCAACCATATCTTAACCACGTCTAAGATTTATCTAACTTGATGAAATTGAATCGGACTGGGCGAGCCCAGATAAATTATATCTATGTAAGTGCGGCTACGTTACTATCTACGTGCCTAGAAGTTAGGGAGCATTCAAATGGTCCAGTAACTTGATCATTTACTTTACTAAAGTAAGAGACTGAACGAGAAAGGCTGCAATTTTAGTTTAGCTTTGTGACTAGACATCGAGAAACATTCTAACGGTGCCATGTGGCTTCCGGACTAGAATAGGACCACTCCATCTCTTCCTGTGGATATTGTTGTAAGTCACCTTGACTTAAGGACGAAGCACAAACATCCCGTGTTACAACAGGGGTAATGACTGGGTCAGAAAAGTATCATTCTAATTAGTCCGTTAATTAGATTATCCAAAAATAATGTACCCATATTTATCAGTTTATCAAAAAAGTAAAAATTTACAAAGATACAGAGTGTCAAAGTTCCAGGGTGGGGGCTTGTGACGTCACCAATTTAAATGCGCTGTATCTTCGTTATTTATTGTTTCTCAGAGAAAAGAAAAAATACGTGTACAATATTCTTTAATAATCTAACCGATGGGCCAAAAGTATTTTTTCAGTCATCATGCGTATTGCATGGCCAAAAAGGATTGTCGTCAGGCAGGTGGCCGGTGGTAAAACTTTAGCCAAGTGATTTAAACTGTTTCGGCTATTTCTTCTTGCTTTCGCATGGTCTTTGGCATCTTTGGGTGACCATAATCATGCATTTATTTATGGAGAAGAAAAAGCGAAAAACCGTACCCCGAGTTTCTAAGCAGCTCAGCTGAAGATGTAATTGGGATTGCGCTACGATGAAGAAGAAATAGCTTGCTTAATATTGTCAACCCACCTGGCAGCCGGATGCGTTTCCCATTTGATAAAATTCGAGTAAGTATTATAAAAATCGCGCTTAGCGCGCTCAAGAAGCCACTTTTTTAGCTCAAAGCTTGTCAAGTAGCCTGCTTTATATCGGGTGGCAGCTTTATAAAGTCTGCCAGCCCCATAATATGAGTCAGTGTGTCCGTCTTTGTTTCTGCTTTTTGGAGTACTAATCAATATTAACCTACTTCCACCTACTATTGTTCCTGCTAGCCAGACTTCGTGCTAGCTTGACGTCCCGCCTCGGCAAGGGAAACGTCGTTAGGCAAGTAGAGTACATATAAATTCAAAGGCAGCACCATCGTTACAAACGTTGTCACGTTCACTCAACCAAGTGCTATTTATATCCTGTGCTTTCAATTGTTCTGGAGTGTGTTCAGATTGCTGAACTCTAGCCAGTTATGGTTCAGTAATTCTAGGTGGTTCTTTTTGGATGCCATACCCATAGGGGTCTTAGGGTTCCGATGGTATTTATTTATTTATTTAAACGTTATTGTACAAAATACAATTTGTACTCGTATAGCACAATAGGCGGACTTAATGCTAAAAGCATTATCTGACAGCCAACCTTTGGGTTGTTAGAAAACTTAAAATGGGTACAAAAGATATATTGATAAGCATTCAGATATATACTATTTACTTTCTACATAAACTACTTTATTAATACTTACTATACTTCAACAATACTTATATAAATATCTACATAAATATACATACATACTATATATATTCATCTATAAAATACACTACTAACAAATAATAGTTTCTCATAAGGATATTACAAATGCAGCAGTTAAGTACTTAGGTATTACCAAGGTATTACGAGTACACTTGGTTGGACTGAGTTAGCCTATGCTTGAGCAACAAGGTCTTAAATCCAGCACGACTAGTGGCAGTTCTATCAGTGTCAGGAAGCGCGTTCCAAAGTCTTACTGCCGTAACGGCGAAATAATAATAATATATTTATTTGCTATATAAGTGGTTACAATAGTTGTTAATTACAATTTTTAGATCACACTTCTAACCTGTCTAGGCATGGAAATGTCAATTATGTTATCATTAATTTAATTATTTATTGTATTCATATCTTTCTATTCTATCATTATATTAGTATTGGGTCTAATGTTGTATTACTAATGTTTAAAAAATCAAATTAGTAATAAGTATTTTATAAGTAACAATTCTATGATTAAACAATGCATTCATTCTATTTCTATCATAATCATACGTTCAGATATTCCTGTATCGAGTAGAAACCTTTCTCCAGCATGAAACTACGCAGCCTGTTCTTAAAGACTGGCAACGGCAATACTTTGATAGCCTCCGGCAGCCTGTTGTAGATACGAACAGCCATCCGACAGCTATTTTGGTCACATAAAGAAAAAACATAGAATGTACCAGCTGCTTCTCTTCCCGCGCAAATCGTAAAAGCCGATCGAGGGAATGGGCGAGAATCTGAATCATATCAATAGGCGATGCGGTTAGCAAACCATCACTATTATGATTTCCTTTTTCCACCTTAATGCCCACCATCACGCTAAAAGTGGCCTGGGCCTTGCCGCCCTAGGCTCTGTCTGCCCCGTTAGGGATAAAGACGTGATAGTGTATCAGTATGTATAAAGACGGAATCCCATCGAGATTGGGCTTATTTGTTTTGTGTTGACAAGACCTTTGGTCTCACAATAAAAGCTTGTACAAAAAATGATTTTTTTTTATAAAAATTATTTATATATTATCAAAACATCTTCTTTTTGGTTTTCTTACGCCTCTCTTTCCTTGTTGCCAGCATCTTACTCGATATCCTAACACCGCTTATTTTTGTTTTTCTTGTGTATAAATGGCCAACACTGGTGTCAGATTTTACATGCTGCGTTAAGGCATCTGACATACTTGACAACTGCCATACAACAATGACAGCCGGGACCAACGATTTAATGTGCCTTCCGAGGAACGATTGGGCTTGAAATATTTTGTGTCACTTTTGGTCACCCATGTCACTTATCCCAAATTACTATGATCAATACCTGGCAACTATCTCCGCGTACGCAGGCACAAGTGCCGCGAGGAAGAACAAATGTTCTTAATCAAGCGCCGTTGACCAGGGCTCTTCGTTTGTAAAATGAGATGAACGAAGAGTATCCAGACTTAGATTTATTTACATGTTCGCTGGCAAAATTCGCAAACATTGCAGAGAAATGTATTAGTTGTTGTAATAAATAAATGAAATGAAATTAAATATATACATATTATCACGCCTGTTTCCCACAGAGGTAGGCAGAGACTATGCACCTCCACTTGCTACGATCCTGACCGACTTCTATCGCTTCATCTACCCTCATCACTTTCTTCATGCATGCCGGTCGGTTACGGGTACTTCTAATCTTTCCTTTTTTAAGAATGTTTGCAATCTGGTCGCAGTACGTTCGTCGAGGGTCACCCTGACCTACTCTTCCACTCACATTTGCTTCAAAAACCTTATTAGTAAATCTCGATTCATCCATCCTTCCTATATCACAGAATAAGAACTAGTACTAACGTACAGAAATCTCACTCAGAAAAGAAATTCAAATAAATTACTCAATGTGGTTAGCGATATGGTTTAATTTAGCTCCCGTCAGAACTCAGCACCTTTTCGTTTAGATACCTAGACATCCATTGCAGGCCAATTTCATCCTTATTACTCTGGATTAATTATTTGTAGAACTGAATTTACCATTCCAAGGGGCCGCCGCGCGCGTAGAAATAATGTAGAGATATATTTTCGATACCTAAACGGGGAGTGATACAGGCCTGCCTAGCCAATATGCCGAAATCCATGTCAATTAATTATTAAATTATTAAGATCAAACACATACATTATTAACAAATATGACCTTAATTTACATAATTTACATACAACGTTCAATATCCTAATCAGTTAGCACATCAAAGCGGCCTAAATCAAACATAATGAAGCCAGTAATGTACTTGTTCGTAATTTCAAAGCCTTAGGCGATAAAATATGTGAGGTCTAAAACGTTGATAAGAAATCTGTAGATGTCATGATAGATGCATTGCGAAAATGTCTCCACAAAAGACTGCTTTTTGAGAAAACAGTCGAAGGTAAACGTTTTGTTTGAATTGACAACGCACTTCTGCTCGCTATATGTTCATTATTCTTTTTATATTGATAACAAGTTTCGACTATACAACCTACCTAACCTAACTAAGTTGTACCGTCGATGTTACCTAACTATAACTGCACACACATTTTCTGAAATTAATTTGAGTTTTTAATTTGAGACTTATGGCTGCTTTGCCCTAAAACCAGTAGTGCAAGATAAGATAAGATAAGATAAAAAAAATATTTTTGTCGATCTCCCTGGCGTATTGGTTTATATGCTAGTCCATCAGAGGTCCTGGATTCGATCCCCAGCCGGGGCAAGTTGAAAAATGACATCCACGAGAAGACTTGGAGTGGTTCTTTTCTACTCTGCCGGAAACCACACGGCAATAAGCCACTCAATACGATGTCTTGATAATATAAGATATTATGGGTCTCACTGTAATCGATATGTAGTAAACCTTGAGGGCCTACAAAATGTCGATTTCCCGACAAGGGAAAGCCTTAAAGAGTCAAATTTCAGGATCGAGATGTATTCAAATATTTATTGGTATCTTTTATTTTCAAAGCTGTCCGTTTTCACGTACGAGAGGGGTCTTTTAGAGGGCAAGTAGTATATCAAACAAAATATATTACTTATTTATTAAGTAACATAATATTATTTGTTATTTAAGTACATGAAGGTGACTGCCTCTGTGGTCTAGTGATCAAGGCGTCTGCCTTGTAATCTGGAGGTCGTGGGTTCAAATCCCACTGGGAAGCATACTTTGTGAAAAGTTGTTTCTAGTCTAGTAAGGATATTGCAGGCTTCCCCCCCCCCCCCCCGTCCGGGTTTTCATCTTGTCGCGATGGGGGGCTCAGTACCTGCAGACTGGGCACCCGCGGGGAAGCTAAGAGGAACCCATTGCCCGGGTTGAAGCTTAGGCCTCCCCGGGCCCGTTGGAGGCTGTGAGGGTAGGGGGTGACGACGACCTCCCTACCATCACAGCCGTGGTAGGGGTCGCAGGGGAAGAGGAGTGTCGGTTGTAGAGTTGCCGCTCGCCCTATCCTCCGCGACCAAGCGCGGCCGTGGCGCTTGGCACGGCATCGGTGGGGCCGCAGGGTAAGAGGAGTGTCGGTGTTACGTTGCCGCTCTCTTGTATGCTACAAATGTCAAAATTACGATTAAGAGGGGTCAAAACCACTCTTGCAAAACCTTCGAAAGCGCCGTTTTGGAAACGCTCGTGCAAACCATTCGTAATGCGACGCCTGATTTCAAATATAGAATTCCAGTTTTCGGCGAAAAGTGCTATCTAGGAATCACCATTTCATCATTACTGCCCACATCAACCCACTGTTGGGCATGAGCCTCGCTTTTTTTGCGCTGTTCTCTACGTGTACCGTTTCAGTTAGTAAAGCCTAGATTTAGGATCTAGGAAGATAGATGAGATAAAAGAAAGACCAGATATCGGCAAATGAGATAGGTATAATGAACAACTATTACATTACATTAGTTACAAAGATTCACAAGAAAACTAGGTACAGATTAGGTAGTCAGGGTCGTGAGTTATAGGCACTAGATCAGTTGAGTAGCCCTTCTAGGCAGAAGAACTACTTAGCTTCAGATGCTGCCGAAGACCAGGAGGACGAGCGCCGGCCGCCGCGTCTTATATGAGCATGGGCCCCCCCGCTGCGCCTAAGAGGGGCGGAGGAGTGCTGGAGCCCGCGCGATGTCACATACGGTCCTGTGAGAGTAGATGCCAGTCCCATGAGACTGGCATCTACTTCTATCCCACTGACCTCACAACATCGTCCGACCAACGGGCCGGTGGCTTCCCTACTGGTCTGTTCCCCTGTCTTGGCCATCACTCTGTTACTGCTTTGGTCCACCGACTGTCTACTCTCCTTGCCAAGTGTCCCGCCCATTCCCACTTTAACTGCTTGATTAAATTATATCTAGGGATAGACATTTCTATTAGCCGTGCTTTCTGTATGTAGTCGTATCGTACTCGTACAAGCGTGTTTCTGTATTAGGTTCAACACTCAGGCCTTATTGTGTAGAGATAGAATATATAGAGAAAAGAGACGTCGTAGCATAACTAACAGCCTTTTTTCACAAATACAGGTATATAAAGGCTCTATACCGGCAAAGCCTATTGTCGCCTCTCAGATAGCGCGAACAATGCCTTCTGTTGCTGATGTACGAGACTCATGTCTATACAGACATGTAATCAGTTTTTTACTTCTTCTTTGGGTGTTTTAAAAGCTGATCGAAGGAATAGATGAAAATGCGAATCATGTTAGTAGGCAATGCGGTAACTCATCACTATTTTGAATCTGTTTTCCATCATTATTACGTTAAGGCCATACTTGAATTTTACGGGGTCCAGTGCTGCCCCCATTTGAAATTAATTAATTGAACGGAGATATTATTTAAAATGTTGTCTCTACCAAGCCCTAGATAACCCTTCGAACTATTTTTTTAACTACTGTTTACAGTTTTAAGTGAGAACGTGAAGCTTTTCTTAGCACATTTGCCAAAAGTGGCCGTTTTTCGCAAATGTGAAATCTCTTTCGAATTTTGTATTTTATATGCATGTTTTTAGTACTCTATAGTAGTAGTAGTTCTCACTTTAATTCGTAAAAAGTAGTTCATAAAATAGTTTGAAGAGTTATCATAGGGTATGTTAAAGCCAAAATTTAAATGATATCTCCGTTTGCTTTCAAAGAATTTATTACAATTTAGTATATATAGCTAGGCATTTACTCAACACATGTGTACAATACATTACAATACAATACAATACCCTTAATTGCACAAAATTAAAAAACAGGACATAATTATCTTAAAAACTAGGAAATGCGCAAAAGGCAACTTAAAATTTTAAACAGTTAAATGACAGTTAATTAGAAAAAAATATATATAATTTACAAGTTATTTTTAGGTTTAGTTTGGAGTTAAATCTCAATTGTATTTTTTTTTTTTCTGTATAAACATCTATTGAAATATAACATTAACTGTAAAAAAATACAACGTTTAAACCATTTAACATTAATCAATCATGTTAATCCTATAATATTAACATGAAAACTCATCAAACACGCTATCGAAAATGTAAACCAGCCATATTTGGTGCTTACCAGTTTTAACCGCTTTGGGGCGGTTTTATCCGCATGTCACTTCAAATGAGGGCGCTAATTATGGCGCCGAATTTTGATATTGAATGGCGGGTTTTAGAGTATTTTGACGGGATTTGTACTGTACGTTTCATTTGGAAACACGATCCAATTAGGTACATGTAAACAAAATAATATTACTTAAGCAATTTCATGTTTATTTTTGGCGTTTCAACCTCATTTTTAAACCTCGACGCAAAAAGAGGCGAGTTATAAGTTTTTTCATGTAGGTGTCTGCCTGTGGCGTCGTAGTACCTCCTAAATGAATAGACCGATTTGGATGCTGTATTTAATCGAAAGCTTCGTCGAGATGGTTCTTAGCTATGTTTGATTAGAATCGGTTCAGCCGTTCAAAAGTTTAGGGGTGAACGCTTTAAAGTCGGGGGTTTTATAATTTGTCTGGAAAACTGGAAAATAAACTTGTCATTTACGCATTTGTAAGTATGCACTTACACTTCTAATTTCCTTATTATTAATATTTTTCCTGAAAACCATTACGCCCTGTAACTTATGGCTATAGAATCCGTATCCGCCTTAAATGATGGATGGGTACAAGGGTTGAAACGCCTTCACATAAAGGAAAATCACAAGAATGACTTATGACTTTTGCAATATTTTTTTGTACATACGGGTTATGAAAACCTTTGAGTTTTGCCGCCAGGTTTGGTAATCTCGTGACATCCCTGGCATTACGGATATTTGTAGGCAATGGGAACTACAAAGTCAAAGTAAAAAAAAATTATTCAATGTAGGATAAATATATCACTTAATGTTAAGTAATAATAATAAAAAGTAATGTTATATAACAGTATTTTGTCTTCATAAAAACGCTCGGAACACGAATCATACCTACGCACCTCGGAGTTCAGCACACTCGGTACACATAGGGATGGGTCGTCGACGAATTTTTCTTTAAAGAAACTAGCCCGTCCAATATCATTTATCGTAGCTGCTAAATATATTAATTTTTTCTCCCGTATGTCCATGTTTTCCAAAAGTATTTTAAGTAAAACTTTTTATCAGATAAAATATTATATTATAGCTTTTCGTACCTCTTAGTCAAGGCGCAAATATTTTTCCGTTGCAATTTTATACGTTTGCAATTTTTTTTTATTATATCTCCTAATCTTAAAGACATGTGGGTATTTTTATTGAACACTTTTTTCTTTTACAAAGATTTCTTTTTATATATGTCGGCAAGAGGGTATATTGACAATAATTAAAATACCAACTCTTATGTCGCAAAGGGATATGAAACGCGCCGGAAAGGCTGAGCGGGATATGGCCTTTGACTAACGGATGACATGAGTAACACTTGCAGTACGAAAACCGGCTGATGTCAGGATGAAAACTTAATTACTCTCACGTTACTTTATCGATGTCGCCGCAAGAGAGACTTTACATTGACCTTATTAAAAAATGACGGTAAGGTAGTGCCCTTCCTCGCACTAATCCTATGGATTACTTCCTTGGGTAACCACATCCCAGCAATTAATCCTCTAGCCCACACAGGCATTTTGTGTCCAACAGGGCTTACAGTACAGCTGAAATAGAATGTCATTGCAATAAATCGGTATACCAGTCAAATTCATTACAATAACTACAATCAAACCAGTAATGTCCTGGGTCCTGGACACAATAAGCAGTTCGCACGACGGCGCTCCAACAATCCCATTTTTACTGTTGCTAAGTTGACGTTTTTAACGCCCCGTTCACGCAGATTGCTACTCCAAAACAGCTACTGCGTATCGCAGCAAACATCTTTCTTCTTGCACGTTGCTAATGAAATTCTAATTTTTACAATTCAAACACAAAGCCAACGCTTCATGAAAATTATGTGATCTGTCCGATTTGGCCCCGAGTAATGAATCACAAGATGGCTGCCATCGGACTGCGCTCCCATTGGTCGACGCGCATCGTGTGATACAATGCATGCGTTAAGGTTTAGATAATTTCATTTCGTTTGGATTGATGCGTTCGCTTACGACAAAAAGAGGGAATTTATTTTGAACTGGGCTACATATATAAAATATAATATAAAAGGCCTTAGTCCGCCATTTACATTTATTGTAATGAAGTTAAATAAATAAATTAAATGAATAATTTTACAACCGAAAAACTAGACAGAAAATCAAGTAAGTAGGTAGATGAAATTATAAGTAAGGAGATAAAGTAGGTAGAGAGAAGTAGTGAATGCTTTCAAATAAAAAAAATAATCATCAAAATCGGTTTATAATTGGCGAAGATATCGCGTTCATCATCATCATATAAGCCACACGAAGTCCACTGTTGGACATAGGCCTCCCCCAAGGATTTCCAAAACGACCGATCGGAAGCGGCCTGCATCCAGCGTTTTACTGCAACCTTGCTCAGATACGAGTATATATATATATATATCGAAGATATCGCGTTACATGCATACAAAAAAAACATGCGGATCGAAATTTATAACCTCCTTTTTTAAATGCAGTTAAAATACTAAAGGCGAGCAGCCCTAGCGCGTACGTACCGCGCGGCCGCGCGTCACTGTAGGCATTTATTTCAAGGTAAGGGCCAAGTTACAATACTGTAAGATACCATCACCGTGCCTAGGGGCCCCAAATCATCTAACCCCGGCGACATCCACAGGAAAGGCATGTTTGCCAAATTGTAGGAACGTGTGTATAACAACACACACGTAGGCGTACAAGGAATATCCATTGATCATGTTGTACTAATATCGGCCTGACGTGTGAACCGAAGCCGAATTAATGTATCTGTTGTTGATAAAGAAAAATGGTTACGTTATTGCTTATTACTTTTAGTATTTTGCTCGGATTTGCCTGGATGTTAACCTGGGGTTTTTGTCAAATCAAATCAAATCAAATATTTATTTAGTAATTAGGCCTTTGCAGGCACTTTTACAGTCAATAAGTTTAGTATACATTACGTATAATGTTTATTTTTATTTAAATTAGGAGGTTTTTTTAATTTTTAGTTTCACTCTTCGTTGCAAAATATCGAGCGCTAAAATTAAAAACTCGGAAAAAATTTAATTTTTTTCTTCACTAATAACTTTTTTTGGTTTTTGACTCAAATAATTATTTTTGCAATGCATACGTGTCTTTTGAGCCTTTTAAGGGGTTCCGTACCCGAAGGGTGCAAACGGGACCCTATTACTGAGACTCCGCTGTCTGTCCGTCTGTCTCAGGGCTCTATCTCTTGAACCGTAATAGCTAGACACTTGACATTTTCACCGATTATGTATTACTGTGGCCGCTATAACAACAAATACGAAAGATAAAAAAAGTTAAAATTAAAGGGGGTCGTCAATGACGACATTGATACAAGAAACGTGTTTCTTCAGCGTTTTAAAACATTGTACGGTTGTACGGAACCCTTGATGTACGAGTCCGACTCGCACTTGACCGTTTATTTGAATATCATATCTTCACAACTCTCCGAGATATAAGGGATCGCACTTTTTCGTGAAATCGGAGCCTACACTGGAGCGAACGAAAAGAAATTTCACATGTCAAAACTCATTTACAATACACAGTATTGGTCACCTTGTATTTGTTAACGTCCTAAAAGACCTTGTACCTTTATTTTGATTGTGAAATAAAGATTAAACAAATAAATTAATTAATAAAAGAAAAAAATAAGATGTACCAGCTGCTTTTCTTTCCGCGCAGATCGTTAACGCCAATCGAGGGTATGGTCGAGAATCTGTATCATGTCAATGAGTTGATGCTACTACCAACCCATTGCAACTTCGATTCGCTTTTGCCACTATCACGCTGAACGTGGCCTATGGTTCTTATGGCCCTAGGCTCTGTCTTCTCTGTTCGAGATAAAGACGTGATAGTGCATAAATATGTATGTCAGCTTTTCCAACTGCCAAACTCTGTCCAGTAGTGCATTCATTTAAAATAAATTATTCAGAGGTGATATTTTAAAATTCTGCTTTTGTGAGCATTTAAATATTCATTCCATTCAAATTTTGTTAGTATTCTTAACATGAACATCGTTGAAAGTATTATTTTTAGTCCAGCTAGTTTTATTGACAGGCAGGCAGCTTTCGAGATGTGGTGCTGGAGGAGAATGGAAAAGATCAGTCGGATGGAAAGGAAAACCAATGAGGAAGTATTAGAAATAGTAGGAGAGAAAAGAAGACTGCTGGGCGAAATAGAAAATAGGAGAGGGAAAATGATTAGTCACTTAATACATGACTCCTTATTTAAAAACATACTAGAAGGAAAGATAAAAGGTAGAAGAGGTCTAGGACGACCAGGAAAGAGCTATGTAGACCAACTGAAAGAAAAAGCAGGGGTCATGTCGTATCAAGCACTAAAAAGTAAGGCAGAGAACCGAAAAGTTTGGCGCATACTCCACCGACAAGAGCCACTAAGCTCTTAAATAATAAGAAGAAGAAGCTTTATTATGGTTTTCCCTCAAAAATAGCCACACAAATGAGGCTCTATTGCTTTTGAGGGTTCTGGCCCTGCCATCTAATGATGACAACACTTATCACACACACACACAAATCCTCACACACGAACACACACACTGTAAAGTCTTTATCCCTGATGCGGCAGATAGAGCATTTTGGGTAGTGCGGCTCAAAGCTGTAGTAGAGCCACGCTAGCGGCAAAACTCAATTTTGCTAGTAGCATGAATGGGCTGGCTCGTCCGGGGAAGTACCACAGTCTCACAGAAAATCGACGTCTGAGTAGATAGTAGGTAGTAGCTTCACTGCTTCTATGCTTCGTTCGGTGAGTGAGAGCCTGAGCCCCCCCTTTCCTACTTTTGAGGAGGGCCCTGAAAGGCCGGTAGCGCTCTTGTTTCACCCCTGGTATTGCAGTTGTCCATGGGCAGCGGTGATCACTTACCATCAGGTGACCTGCTTGTTTGTTTGCCGTCCTATAACGTAAAAAAAGCAAACTGAGTCTAGGGCCGAAGCCACTTTTAGCGTGATGTTGGGTAAGAAGGTCCCCGTGTGGTTCCGGGTCAGAATAAGTCTACTCCAACTCTTTCTGTGGATGTTGTAAGAGGCGACTAAAGGACTTAGGCATAAATATATTGAGCTACTAATTGCTTCTCAAGGAGGGTTAACGTCAGGCGGCGGCCGGCAACTTTTCGCACAAATACATTCCCAAAGAGGGTTAACGTCAGGCAGCCGGCCGTTCGTAAAATGACAGCCGAATCATTTTAACTGTCACGGCAATTTCTTCTTGAATAAAGACCATTGACGTGCATGTCATATTTAGGGAGGAAAAATCGGGAAATCGCACCCCGGGCTCCAAAGCAGCACAGCTGAGGATGCAACCGGGAATGCGCTTAGATAAAGAAGAAGAAGTTGGGCAAGAAGGTGCAAAAAGGTATAATAGTGATAAATAAGTAAATAGTAAAGGATTAAGCTAGCCCAAACTTTATACTCGTGTTATGAGATACTAACTCAACAATACTATGTATATAAATACATAAAAAGATGTGGTTTACGCCGTGTGGTTCCCGGCAGAGTGGAATAGGATCACTCCAAGTCTTCCTGTGGATGTCGTAGAAGGCGACTTAGGAAAAAGAAGCTAAACAAATCTTTACGATCAATGAGACCTCTCCAACTAAGCCAGCGTGGAGACTGTAGGCCAAATCCTTTGACTGTTCTGGCCATGTATGGCTCTGATAGTACAGAGAGGGTCGTGCTCCTGAAGTGGAGACTTAAAAAGACCTGATGATGACATATAAAGATAAACAAACACCCATGACCTAGAACAATTTGAATAAACGGGCAAGTGTGAGTCGGACTCGTACATGAAGGGTTCCGTACCTCCGTACAATGTTTTAAAATACTAAAAAGACACGTTTTTTGTATGACGACCCCCTTTGATTTTTTTATTTTTTTCATTTTTAGTATTTGTTATAGCGGCCATAGTAATACATAATCTGTGAAAATTTAAAGTAGGTATCTAGTTAATGCCATTATAAAGATCTAGTTAAAAACGCTGAAAAAACACGTATTTTGTATGGCGACCCCCTTTAATTTTAAAACTTTTTTATTTTCAGTATTTGTTGTTATAGCGGCCACAGTAATATATTTACTGTTTGCTCTCTATTGGCTGTTCTTACCATTTTTACGCAGATGACCTACAAATTTATCTAACTATTACGGTTCAAGAGATAGAGCCATGTGACAGACGGACCGACAGACGGAAAGACAGACGGACAGATAGACGGACAGACAGACGGACAGACGGACAGACAGCGTAGTCTCAGTAATAGGGTCCCGTTTGCACCCTTTGGGTACGGAACCCTAAAAAGGCCATTTTCCAACTTGCACTGTCTAGGGATCGGACCCGTGATCGATCGATCGTGTGTTGCCCTTTACACCACGGAGGTCATCATGATGAGTTGCTAGGCGCATCGTCTTTAAACATTATTCGCATTTTCCCGTTTTCCAGTTCACTTAAAGTACTTCTGAAATCACAAAGGAACAAAATAAACCACTAGTAGCCAAAACAGGAGAAAGAGTCCAAAGGAATGTGTGATAGGCATTGTTCGATGGTTTAGGCCTTAGACTACAGAAATTCAAAGAAAACACATCTATATTTACTCGTAAATACTTCTTCTACTTATATGATTATACTGTAGCAATACTTATAGTAATACCAGGCCTGTGTCACTCCCCATTTAGGTATCGAAAATATACCTACATTATTACTATGCGCGCAGGCGGCCTCTCCGGGTGGTAAATGAATCGTTTGTCCAGAGTAATAAGATGTCTAGGTATTAATACGAAAAGGTGCTGAGTTCTGACGTGAGCTAAATTAAACCATATCGCTAGCCACATTGAGTAGATATTTCTTTGAATTTCTTTGTTGAGTAAGACTTCTGTACGTTAGTATTATTTATTCTTTGGTAATACTAATGCTTTGTCAGACAAACATTGGTAATTTCTTCTTCCGTCAGAATTTCTAGGAAAGCAAATTTACATAAAATTTTCAGCGTATTTTCGGTGTACGTTTCGAAAAAGGTGGACTTGATTTTACATATAAATAATAAAACAACTGATTATGTTTACGTAAAATAATTGTATTGTATTATAATAATTGGACTAGATATAGTGACTAAAATTGGTAAAATTTACTAGTAGTTCAAATGACAAGTACCTATCTACTTTTCATTCAAAGTATCCTATGCTTTCATGTTAAAATAGAGACGAAATTAATGATGAAAAAACTCGACAGGGCTTGAACCCATGATCTCTAAGAACAGGGATGTGCTACAAACTACGACTCTGCACCTTCATACATCTGATAACTTGAAAGACATGCATTGTAGAGAGGCCTATTTTACAAGATTTTATTTCTTTTCACCTGTCCCGTTATCTCTGTGTCCGTAACCAAATCCTGCAAGCTAAATTAGAACCATTTCTCATAATATAATCGAGTTGAAACTTCACATACTTATGTTACTTGGGTGACAATGCAATATGACCTGATCTCATGATGAAGCCGGAAGGTGGCCATGGCATTTCTGTGATAAAACAACTGAGTTTGGGCTCAATTGAGGAGCAATTTAAACTTCTTAGTGCATTGTTTTAGATAAAAGCTTGTTTTTATTAAAAATAATTACTTGCTTAACAGTTGGCTATGGAGGGCTGTCGATGGCTCATCAGAACATGCATAGTCTAATCCTTATCCTTACGCCTTATTTTCTAATGATCGGCTTCCAAGTTTCATTAAATCCGTGACAGTATCGCTTCAAGTTTTGTCCAACACCCCATTTAGAGTTCAGCTGAACTTTTCATAGTGGTCTTCATCATGTTTCTACTTCTTCCATTCCTCCTACTGCCATTTTGCCAATTAAGAAGTTAAGTAAGCTAGTTTCAGCAGTAATTGCTAATTAAGAAGCTAGTTTCAGCGGTAAACAATTAATAAACATACCTAAAGGTAGCCATTTTACTTTCTTATGGTTGGCTTCCAAGAAATATCACTCAGTCCATGGAACTGCCGCTTCATGGTTTGTCCGTCAGCCCATTTGGAGTTCAGGTAATGGTCATCATCATCCTGTTCTAACTTCTTCCATTCCTCTTGCTTCCTGTAGGCATGCAGCATCAGCTGCTTTCGCTCATCCTCGCTCATGACGGGCTCGCGACCTGGTGCACTCTCTGTGCTGGAACACAGCTTCACTGTCACTTTGCATTTGTTGTTCCTTCCTGTAAAGATACATAGCATTCATTTTCCATCTTCTTACCCAATATTCATCAAGCTAAAACTGGCCTTTGAGTCTTGCGGCCCTGGATTCTGTCTGCTTAGACCCAAAATGATCTGGATATGGAATATAAATTTAAAAGTACTTAACCCTTGAACCCTACACTAACTGGCGTATGCAATGTTCCTACAAAGGGGTTTCATGGCACCCCATAATAAAAAAGTTCACAAAAAATAAAACATAAACCTTACGAAAAAAACATGCTTTATTTATAAAATAATGACAAATTGAGATCATAAATCAGCCTTTTAAATACAAAAAAAAAATCAATTAGAACACTTTTGGCATACTTTTACTTGGTGTTCCAAGCAAATCGGAATTTTGCACTTGTTGCACCTAGTCTTGCTCTTCCGATCACGGTTTCTTGGACAGAAACCACAACGTCCCTGTGAGTGACGCTCTTGCACAGGAGGATCGACAAGCATAGGTTTTTTGAGGATCGCAGATATACTTTCTTTGATATCCCTCCTCAAAGTGGGCATTTGATCAACCAAATCTTCCTCATCACTCGATTCTTGATTTATTATATCATCTAAAGTGGGCATTTGATCAACCAAATCTTCCTCATCACTCGATTCTTGATTTATTATATCATCTATTTCATCAATGTTCAATCCCCTGCGAGCAGCCATCTGGAGATAAAACAACATTAATATTGAAATTTGTACTTGCTCAATACTATAAAGTAATATTTTATTATAATAATAATAATAAATAAATAATTTATATGATATTTTTATTTCCAACATAACCTCAATAATCAAAAGTTTAATTCACAATCATTTTATTATGTATGAAGCATAATTATTGCAATAAGAAAAAAAAACGAAAATTAAAATATAGTAAATAAACTTACGGTGTTACTACACTGGGGTGCCACAGGACCCAACAACACACGTAGGAACGTCTACACCGTCCGGCTGTCGCCGCGTCACTGGCCAATCCGAAGCGCTTGATCTCAAGGTTAAATACGCGGGACGTCAAATTCATGCAATAAAGATCAACGAAATAATTTAAAGAAACAAAACGTGTGGGGTGCTCCAGCACCCTGAGTAGGGTTCTAGGGTTAATATCAGATGCTTTTAGGAAGTTTTAAAGTTTAGTTACATACACATACCAAAAGGAAAGATGGAGAATGACAGCATAGACTAATAATTAAATAATTAAAAAAAAAAAAAATTCTGTTTTTCCTAAGGGTTGACTGATAGAGAATGCATTAGCGTTAAGTTCACCTTTTGTACCATTGTGGTCAATAAAGATTTTAATAAATAAATAAATAGACAAAGTCAAGGGTCGAAAAATGAATAGCACAAGCTTAGCGAGGAGGTAAAGATAGCAAACAGATATCAGACAGAAATTGGCACTATTTCTGTCGCCTAAGCTCATTTCTTTAGTCAATTTCTACAACATCGATGTGACAGTAGTATAGAGGACACAATTATATTTTACGTTCTTTTTCTCTCTTTTCCCAGACAACCGAAGAAGAATATGTTCTACGTCATCAAAAAAACAACTTACCCAAATGGTCACTCAGCTTATTTCCACTCAAGAACTTCTTTCCACAGGCCCATAGACAAGCTTTGGCCGGGTCTATGACTTCAGTAGCAGCCTGAGTCCCAGTCAAGTCTTCAACGTTATCCAGTTCCATGCGAACAGGGTCATGGGGGGGTAAACCGGCTGGGAAGACTATCTTGGTAGCTCCTCTCAGCTCGTCGAGAGCTCTGGCTACGTCCTTTTGAGTGACGTACTCGCGAAGGTCTACCTAAAATCATATTAATGCAACGTATACTCGTACATGGGTCTAACAAAATATACTGAAACTATTTTAAGGGTGAATTCAGTCCATGATACACAACTTTCCCCAAGGAACATATATCGAAAAATGAAAAATAATTTTTGGTCTATCATACAAGTTCGCCGATCAGCTGATCCGAGTTTCTATGGAAAGCAAAAAAATTCTTTTCATATTTCGATATGTGTTCCTTGGGGAAAGTTGTTCAGTATTATGGACTGAATCTACCATTAAAATAGTTTCAGTATAATTTGTTACACGTTATATAGCGACATAAGTGCCGTGTGGTTCCTGGCAGAGTAGATTAGGACCATTAAAAGTCTTCCCGTGGATGTCGTAGAATGCGACTTAGGAATCTCTTAGGATGGGTCTTATGGCCCTAGGCTTTGTCTACCCCGTAAGGGATAAAGACGAGATAATCTATCTGTATCTTGCAGGTACGGTGCTACGTCATCCCATCTCGTTACATTCCTAAAGAAGCTTGATTTCGGAGCGGCTGGTTGTAAAACATTTCGCACAAATGCATTTTCAAGGTAGGGTGGTCGTCAGAAAAGTAGCTGGTGGTGTAATGGACTCTGATGGAAATATGTTAACTAACTTACATGTTTCTTATCAATGATAGCTTTTGACGTCTCGGCAGCCTTCTTCAGCACCTCTTGCAGATTGGGGGGCGGTGCTAGGCCGCATCGACGACCCATCTCATCCTTGTTCTCCACATAGCCATGCGGAGCACAGCGTTTGGCCCAGGGATCTTCGAGCTTTAGTTCTTTAATCTGGAAAAATAAGGGTTTTTTTGATAAATCACTTTGATATTTGTCCTATTAAGTATATAATTTATGCAGTATATTCTACTATTTACCGATTAACTGCCTAGCACTTTGGCAAAATAAATTAAATTGTAAGTAAAATAGATATAAGATTTTGGGAATAAATAAATAAATAAAAAAGTACTATTGTGAAGCTGCGTTTATTACTGTGATGTTTTTAAAAAAGACAAAGCACAAACATCTCGTGCTACGCCAGCATTCCCAAGGAGCTTCCCAAGGAGCTTCCCAAGGAGCTTGCCAAGGAGGGTGTCATAGTCAGGCGGTCATAAAACTACAAACAAATCGTTTTCACGGCGGCATTTTATACAACTTGAAAGAGTTAATTTTAGCCATCGTTAGTTACAACTTATCTGGCACAACATTCGAGCGTCAGTTGGTCAATAGAGATGGTCTAATAGCCGCTACGATTTTTCTCATGGTTCTCGCCTATGTGGCTTTTACGATCTTCGCGGGAAGAAAAGCAGCTCACAAATTAGAAAGATATGTAAGCGGTTAATACGTTTTACTTTATCCCAGACAAGCAGTCGAGCATGGAAGATAAAATATTTTTAATAAAAAAATAATTTAATAATTTATTTGCCCACCAAAACCTGCGCCTGGACTTAAAAGCCGACATAGCTAGCAATCAGCCAGCCCTTCAATTTCTGACTCATTTAAGTTAAAACTGTGGGAAAATAGTTTTGCTCCACCCCCAGGGTTTATTGCTTCCGCAGAGTCACTGCCCCCTGGCCGTAACCAGCCATAGTCAGTTTGGAAGTCACTGAACAGACTGAGGACTCAATTGGGACATTTGTTTGTTTGTTTGTAAGAACTTTATTGTACTTTGAAAACACATAATTAAAGATAAAAATTGGTTGCCTGTAAAGTCGGTATACGGGCGAAAGTTTTACGTGACAACGACTTCACTCCACTTCACTCCAAACTTGACTTCCACTCGGGCATGGTTAGCCCGCCTAAGAGCGAGAGAGACAGACATAAAAAGTGAAAGGCACGCGTGCCTCTCACTCGCTCTCATTGTGAGCGCATAACGTGAGCGGAGCGTAACGCAGTTTCTTGAAGTGTCACCCGGCTAACCAAAGACGTTGTCACGTCAAAAACAACATATAGAGTAAATTGACGACATTTTGCAGTAGCAATATAAAAAGATGGAGCTTTAGAAACAGGGCAAACAATAACCCTCAATGACTTTTGGCCAACCCAGGCAGACGATGCCACACCTTCTCCGCTGTCCCTCATGTCTTGCTTCATGTTTGATAGCCGACTTGATGCAGTGCGCGGAAAGTGTTGTTGCTGTGGCTTCCTTCTGGTTGGGAGCAATTTAATTTAAGACGTATATCAATTTCAGTCGTCGACACGATGAAGTATGACAAAATAATACCTGATCATCATTCAGCCCTTGCATCTCCATCGGCAGGAAGGTCCCATGGTTTTTCAGCTCTTCAAGCTCATAGCAAATCCTGGTCACCTTCAGTCTCCCGTTGAAAATCGCTACCACATCCTTGACAACTTCATCTACCTACATAAATAGTATTTGTTAGGCTTAGGTCATCTATGTTTGCTTAGAGTTGCAGGACCCAAAATACTTTGTTTGTATATTAGCAGATTTTTACAAGGTTTTATATAGCTTGCCCTATTTTTCTTTTTTAGGGTTCCGTACCCAAAGGGTACAAACGGGACCCTATTACTGAGACTCCGCTGTCTGTCCGTCTGTCCGTCTGTCTGTCCGTCTGTCTGTCCGTCTGTCTGTCCGTCTGTCTGTCCGTCTGTCTGTCTGTCCGTCTGTCACAGGGCTCTATCTCTTGAACCGTAATAGCTAGACCGATTATGTATTACTATGGCCGCTATAAAGACAAATACTAAAAATTAAAAAAGTTAAAAATCAAAGGGGGTCGCCATACAAGAAACGTGTTTTTTTCACCGTTTTTAACTCGATCTTTATAATGGCATTAACTAGATACTTGAAATTTTCACTAATTATGTATTACTATGACCACTATGACTACAAATACTAAAAATAAGATAAAGTTAAAAATTAAAGGGGGTCGTCATAGAAGAAACGTTTTAAAACATTGTACTGTCAGCGATAAGACCGCCCATTGTACCTATGTATATATGTTTACAATTTGTGTTTTGTTAATTTTTTATTTATTTATTTTTTAGGTGCAATAAAGAGTTATTCATTCATTCATTCATTCATACGGTGGTACGGAACCCTTCATGTACGAGTCCGACTCGCACTTGCCCGTTTATTTTTTCTTGGATGTTTATCTATATATGTATTTGTTATAAAATATAGTATGGCTGAGTTAGTATCCCACACAAGTCTCGAACTTACTTTGGGGCTAGCTCAATCTGTGTGATTTGCCCGCATATATTTTTTTTTTTACTCGAATCTTGCAAGTTATGAGCCATTTTCCGGTTTCCAATTGAGATGAAATTTTGTATGCTAATGTAAATGAGTGACAATGCAAAATTATAATGACAAGAAGCTGACCTGATGATGGAGCCGGAAGGTGACACCGGAAGTCCATCGAGTTTGCTTATTACATTGGTCTTAATATGTTCTTAGACCTGACAAAAAGCTTGTACAATTTATTTTTTTTCTAAAAGCTTATTTATGAATATGGGGCTTAGAGATTTCGACTGCCTCCGTAGTCCAGTGGTCAAGGCATTCACCTTATGATCCGGAGGTCGTGGGTTCAAATCCCACTGGGAAGCATACTTTGTGAAAAGTTGTTTCCAGTCTGGTTAGGATATTGCAGGCTTGAATCACCTGATTATCCGAAAAGAAAGATGATTCCGTGCTTCGGAAGGCACGTAAACCTTTGGGTCCTGAACGCCATCTAGCGTTTGTTTAAACCTATGCTATGATTGGTTCTGGTCTACCCTTTGGGTTGCGGAGGTCAGACGGCAGTCGCTCTGTGTAAAAACCAGTAACCTCGTCAAATCACGTAGGTTTAGGTAGCGGACCCCGGACTCTGAAGCATAACCGCTGAAGATGCAATCGGAATTACGATGGATGATGATGGGGATAAGAGAGTTAGACTTACCGTATTATTGACATCAGTCTCGTATAGGAATTGATTCTCGTCTCCCCTTTTTACTAATAGCACCACCATTTTAAAAAACAAATCTCAGGAAAATTCTGAGCTGTGCAATGGAGTCGTTATTGAACAAATATTCGTTGCTATGGTGATGGTTTGTGCGTTGTCATGGCGACTTAATTTACCTAGAGAACAGCCCCCCTAGCATGGAACCGTAGATAAAATAAGGATTACTTTTATATCGCGCAACGGACTTGTGCCATCCCGCTAATTATTATTACCAAGACCGAGAAAGCGATGGATAATCGCGCTCGATAAACGCTGATCGCAGTAGATAGTATAAAATTGTCGCGCAGAGCACGTTACTGCCCGTCTGTTACTTATGCCCTTAATCGCCTCTTACGACACCCGTGGAGAGGAATAGGGTGGTGACAAATTGTATTCTAGTCTGCCGTCACCACACTACCATTCTTATAGGATAATTTAAACCTATTATTACGAGGTTTCCTGGATGAAATAAACCTGAGATTCATCATATCAGCCACAGAAAGTCCACTGTAGGCCTCCCCCAAGGATTTCCAAAAAGACCGATCGGAAGCGGCCTGCATCCAGCGTTTTTCTGCAACCTTGCTCAGGTCGTCTGATCACCTAGCAGGTGGGTGTCCTACGCTGCGCTTGCCGGTACGTGGCCGCCATTCAAAAACCTTTCTGCCCCATCGGTCATCGGTTCTTCGCGCTATGTGCCCCGCCCACTGCCACTTCAATGAGCTAATCCGCTGGGCTATGTCTGTGACCTTTGTTCTTCTACGAATATCCTCATTTCTGATTCGATTACGTAAAGAAACACCTAGCATAGCCCTCTCTATAGCTCGTCGAGCGACCTTGAGCCTTCTTATGAGACCCATAATAAGTGACCACGTTTCAGAGCCATAAGCCATCACTGGTAACACATGTGGGCTTCTCCCACTTTTACATATATTAATTTATAATTTTTATTTATCTGTATTCATACTTTTTTATTTATACTTCTTTATTGAAAGCGATGGTCTTTGCCAGTCGCCACTTCCGACGCTGCTGCCCATCGGAAGTCCGTTTATGTGCAGTGACGGAACTGTCCTTTAGTCGCCTTGAAGAAGACTGGAAGACTTGGAGTGGTCCTATTCTACTCTGCCGGGAACCGCACGGCACTGGTGCCCCGGGTATGAAAACCTGAGATTACCAGACACCATTCATTAATAAATAAAAACTTAGATTAAACATAATTCTTAACCTAAGATTAACTATTCTTAGATGGTTAACGGTTTTGATGTTTATTCCACAACAAAGGGCGTTATCACAGGCTAAAACAACGAATATGTGGTTCCACACTTTTCTATGGCGTAATTTTTAACAACTAACTTTTAACTCATTGTGATCAGTAGTAACTTACCCCTTTTCTACTCACCACACGATTAACTATGCTCAGATGGTTAACGTTTTTGGTTATTTATTTATCAACAAAGGGCGTTACCACAGGCTAAAACAACGAAATATGTGGTTCCACACTTTTCTATGGCGTAATTTTTAACAACTAACTTTTAACTCATTGTGATCAGTAGTAACTTACCCCTTTTCTACTCACCACACGATTAACTATGCTCAGATGGTTAACGTTTTTGGTTATTTATTTATCAACAAAGGGCGTTACCACAGGCTAAAACAACGAAATATGTGGTTCCACACTTTTCTATGGCGTAATTTTTAACAACTAACTTTTAACTCATTGTGATCAGTAGTAACTTACCCCTTTTCTACTCACCACACGATTAACTATGCTCAGATGGTTAACGTTTTTGGTTATTTATTTATCAACAAAGGGCGTTACCACAGGCTAAAACAACGAAATATGTGGTTCCACACTTTTCTATGGCGTAATTTTTAACAACTAACTTTTAACTCATTGTGATCAGTAGTAACTTACCCCTTTTCTACTTACCACACGATTAACTATGCTCAGATGGTTAACGTTTTTGGTTATTTATTTATCAACAAAGGGCGTTACCACAGGCTAAAACAACGAAATATGTGGTTCCACACTTTTCTATGGCGTAATTTTTAACAACTAACTTTTAACTCATTGTGATCAGTAGTAACTTACCCCTTTTCTACTCACCACACGATTAACTATTCTCAGATGGTTAACGTTTTTGGTTATTTATTTCTCAACAAAGGGCGTTACCACAGGCTAAAACAACGAAATATGTGGTTACAACTTTTTTGTTGCGTAATTTTGAACAACTAACTTTTAACTAATCGTGGTAAGTAGTAACTTAGATACCCCTTTTCTACTCACCACACACATTGCTTAGCCGTGAGAGTAGAATTGGACAATTTCAAGTCTTTCAAGTGGATGTCGTAGAAGGTGATTTAGAAAACAAGCTAAACAAAACTTCAATACATCAATGAGACCTCTCCAACCCGTCTGGCTCGCGTGCAGAGTGTAAGCAAATTGCTCTGACTGCTCTGGCTAATATATGGCTCTAGTAGTAAAGAGAGGGTCGTGCTCCTGCAGTGGGGACTAAAAAAGCCCTGATGGTGATGACACACAATGCACTGTATTTTACTTTATCTCAGTACTTTTTATATAGCGATGCAAAATAGGAACATCTGCTTACATTGCTGATAAAACAGTCTGCGCCCGATGTTGCATCGATCTGCTCCATTGCACATTCTGCTGATTCTATTACGATACCGGCTTGTAGATAAATAAAATTGGATTTGGCTGGGTCACGTTGAGATATCAGATGTTAAAAAAATAATAAATAAATATATAAGGACAAATCACACTGATTAAGCTAGCCCCAACGTAAGTTTATAACTTGTGTTATGGGATACTAACTCAACGATATTATATTTTTTTATAATAAATACATAGATAAACACCCAAGACCCACGACAATTTGAAAAAGGCCTTTTTCCAACTTACCCTGGCTGCGGATCGAACCCAGAACCTACGGATTAGTGTTTTAGCTTGTTAACCATTACGCCACGGAGGTCATCGTCAAACGGTAGATATCTAAGTTTTTACCGGACTGCGCCGAAAAGGTATATATTTTCCGAATGTATGTATGTATTATATACATAAAATTCTTTAGCCCGCTCTGCAGCCTAAACGGGTTGATGGATTTTAGCTTGAGAGTTATCGTTAGATTCGTCCTAATAGGGATGATGACTGGGTCAGAAAAGTATTATTCTAATTAGTCCGTTAGTTAGATTATCCAAAAATAATGTACCCATATTTTACAGTTTAAAAAAAAAGTAAAAATTCACAAAAATACAGAGTATCAAAGTTCCAGAGTGAGGGCTTGTGACGTCACCGATGTATAAAAATCGTACGAAAGCGTGACGTCATGCGAAATTTAAATGCGCTGTATCATCGCTATTTATTGTTTCTCAGAGGAAAGAAAAAATATGTGTACAATTTTCTTTAATAATCTAACCGATGGGCTAAAAATATTTTTTCAGTCATCATGCGTATTATAAGCATGACACTGGGTATAATATTATATATCAAAAATAATAAAAAAAAAACGACGGGTTGCACTCCGGGAGTGCCGGCAGAAGTGAAAACTTGAATATTAACGTTGTGCATTTTTGATATTTTGGAATGGTTAGGGAATAATTTTGCACGAATTGATTTAATTATCAGTATAAAAGTACTATCATTTATGTGGTAGAATACAATATTTATTTTTTGCGCTATCGTACACAAACATGACAATTTATATTACATTAAAAAGTTTATCTCTCAGCTAAACGAGACAGCAGGCGCAGGCATACATTCTCGCCGCGTCGTAGAATGAGAGGGGGATACTTCGCCGATACTTACTACGCCGCGCCGGCTGTCTACTCTCCATCCATCTTACGAATTTTCGATCAGGTCACGTGTCCTGACGCGAGTTTAACATTTTTTACCCATTACAAAAAAAGTGCACAACGCCGCTAAAGAAGTTTTCACTTCAATAATATTAATAAGATTAGTCGCCCACACCGGTGTTGCCTCTCTGCTGACAAAAATCGTCGGCTCGTCTAACATCTAGTAGGCGGCAAGCCACCACCTGCCACGAAAATAGTCAGTAACCATGATTATGGCAGGTGCCGTTTATTCTGTTGCAATAGCCCAGCATCAATTCATCCCAACTTCATTCTTAACCCATAAACCTTTCACTTTTCTTGCAATAGATTCTTCTCCTGCCCAAAACCTGTTCAAGGGTATAATTATCTTCCATTGGTATATCATCAACTTCTTCAAAGGGCATCTACGTGTTGGATCTATATCTCCACGCAAGCCTCCGGGCTTAAAAGACCCATGAACCCAAAGGAGATACAAAAAATAAGATTAGTAATATAATAAGACGCATCTCTTATCAGATCTTACTTGTATATTTAAGAGCTAGGCTCTTTTTAGGGTTCCGTAGTCCACAAGGAACCCTTATAGTTTGTTTAATTTCTTTATTGCACAAAAATTACATTTAAATATACATTATTTAATACAAAGGGAAAAAGAAATAACTTGTACAAAGGCGGACTTATCCCAAGAAGGGATCTCTTCCAGTCAACCCAGTCTTCAAAGGTTACATATTTTCTTCATAGTTTCGTCATGTCCGTCCGTCAGTCCGTCAGTCCGGGCTCGTACTCCGCCGCTACTGCACCGATTGTCACGAAAATAGGTGGAGAGATAGATATTGAAGTTCCAAAAGTTGGTTTTTAAAATTATGAAAAAATGTTTTTTTTTCAGACCCCTCCCATACAACGAAAAGTGAATTTAAAAAATTAAATTGGACTAACCCTAACGTGTGGGGTATCGTTGCAAAGGTCTTTAAAAATGCAACAAAAACTGGTTTGAAACTATGTAGATCAAACCCCCCAGTCTTGAGATAATCTAATACAAAGTTAAAATTTGAGGTGTGCCCATCGTAACTTTTGAAATATTACCAAAATTACTAAAATAATTCTGAAAAAATGTGGTATATACCTCAAAGTATGTACTTTCAATTAAAACTATAGCGGTGTCGGTATCATAGAAAGTTATTTTTATACAACTCGACCAACTTATGTAGTTACAGTCGGCCGAACAAAATGTATGGAGTCAACCGCAAAATTAAAGAACTGTAATATCTGAACACATTCTAAAACTTTCGGACCATCGGATAGCTACGGAACCCTTTCATGTGCGTGTCCAACACGCTCTTGGCCGGTTTTTGGTGGAGTATGAATTATCTTCCACTTGTCTCTCTCATCCACCAACTGTTTTACTTCGCTGTACGACACGACGTTCACCTTCTTCTTTATCTGTTTCATGTCTATGCCTCGGTCTTCCTAGTCCTCTTTTCCCTGTTTCTTTCCTTCAATGATAGTCTTAATGAAATCGTCCTGTCACAGCAGATGACCTAACATCTTTCTTCTTCTATTCTCTATTCTATCTAGAATGCACCTTTTCTCTCCTACTCTTTTCAGGACTTCTTTATTACAAGTAGTATTTTTTTCAACCCAGCTTATCTGTTTCTAGATTCTGCTTCTAGATCTTTTTTTTCTTTCTTTTTGAGTCAAAGTCCATATTAACATCATATTGTGTCATCTAAATACAATCTAGCATCAGTATACAGAGTGCATCGAATCGACGGTGGGTCGCTGAACCGGTTTTATCGCAACACGAATGGATCTGAAAGCTTGCATCAGATACTTTGATTTATTTTATTGGATTTCAATGTTTTTTGCAAATAGTTATTTTTCAATTTTAGATTGTAGGTACAGACTCGTAATACCTCACGTTTATACTGTTCCGGTGTTTCTTCTCAGCAGTAGTCATTCCGAAATCCTAGTACCTAGTTTGTAGCTCTTTTTAAAGAAAAATAAAGGCGGCCTAATCGCAATTGCAATCTCGTTGCCTGGAAGACATTGCAGTTGCGATAAGGCCGCCTTTTGACAGCGATTATACGGACCGAATTCAAAGTAATAAGCTTACAATGTGTTATTCACCGGGTTCAAGTTAGTGTCTAGATGTAAAAATTTGTCTTTTTTTCTGTCATTAAATATTCTGACAGAAAATGTCTAATAATGTGTGGCCGGCCTTATAGGGTAACGGGGAGAAAACATTGAAAGCCGTTAAGACTATACATGGAGTCCAGTGCTGCCCCCATTTGAAATAAATTATTTGTAAGGAAATGGAGATATCATTTAAAATTTTAAGCTACTAAAACCTAGATAACCCTTCAACTATTTTATGAACCACTGTTTACAGTTTAAAGTGAGAACGTTAAAGCTTTAGTTTGCATTTTTGCAAAAAACGGCCACTTTTGACAAGTTTTGAGACGTAGTGGCGTATTTTTTAACGCAATACGCATGCCAAGACGTGTATGATGCTATTAAATAAAAAAGTCATCTTAACAAAAGTTAATGTCATTACACAATGTCATTTGAATTTTGTCGTATTAAGCAGAAAACAGGCTACATCTTTACTTTTGACATTTAGCGAAGCCTCATTCTAGCAACAGTAAATGCCGATAAGAGGGAAAGAGACAAAAGATGTGTTTTAACCAGATTATCTCTATAAGAAGGTACCTTTTTTGTTTTTTGTTAAAAGGCGTGTAGATAGGTCAAATTCCTTTTTCTTCAGATTAGTGCCACTTGCGATAAAAATATCCGGCTCTCGTAACTTGGCCCGGGTACCGTATTATCCGGCCCAGTGGTCACTCCGGTACATTAGGCAGCCGGGTGGTGTAAATATAGAAGGGCTAATGTAGACACGTACTTAGGACTGAGTGGAAATAAGTCAGCATATCATATTTTAAGATCAAGTTCATTTCATTATTCAAAAATACAAAATCATAAATTTTTATATACGTACTCGTAATTTATTCAGCGAAAAAAACAATACGTTTTATAAGCTTAGCAAAGACTCCCGTAAGTAAATAAGTAAGTAATACTTTATTGTACACAAGAATAAAAAATATACAGTAATAATATAAAATACATTAAAATGTACAATGGGCGGCTACCCCACTACCAATACCCAATGGCCGTACTAGGCAAAAGCCTGTATCGAGGGCAATCTGAAGGAATTATCAAGATATACAGTTGAGGACTAGCGAAGATTTTACCTGTTTATACGACAAAATAATAATGTTGTTGCTACGACAAAATTTAAATGACATTGACTTCTGTTTAGGTGACTTTTCTCAGACTTTTCTAGTTAGAAGCGACGTATATGACGCTACTAAAAAGAAAAGTTCTGGCGTCATACGCGTACAGAAAATGTGACCACTACGTTTCAAAACAGGCCATGCTTTTGAGACGTCATTGCGGAATCTATTTACCTCCAATGAGTTTGGTTATCAAAAGTTAATCATTTTTCAATCAAAAGTCAAGAAACCGTGGCCTCTTTATTTTCTGCTTTACCGCCATTTTCTTTATTACAAACATTTCCTTTTACACTATTATTTCTTTGAAAAACTCAAGCAGAGCTGAATTTGATTTACATAAATATTCCTGGTTTACTTTACAAGATCAAAGAGTTCTCTTTCAATTTTGTTTGAGCTAGCTAGGTAAAGAAATATACGCCATATTTTAATGTTTGAGTTATACTTCAAGTCCACGTTCATAAAAAATGTCCTCCACTATAGCAATAAGCGACTAAATTGTCTTAATCTTCTCCTTTTGTAACCCCCGATTAATAAGACGGAGTTATAAGTTCGACCTGTCTATGTACTCGTATCTGTGTGTCTGTTTGATTGTGTGTGGCATCGTAGCTCCTAAACGAATAAACCGATTTCGATGCCGTCTTCATCGAAAGCCTTATCTGTCAAGATCGTTTTCAGCTATGTTTGATGAAAATCGGTCCAGCCGTCCAAAAGTAATTGAGGATAAACGCTTGAAATTCGATGGTTTTTTAATTTGTCTTGTAATTAACTTGTCTTAACGTAGAGATGGTCAATTTCTCAATGGTATTACAACCAAGGATGCTCAAGACCGTTCGAAGTGGAGAATAAAATTTCAAAAAGCGGACCCCGGGTTCACTGCATTACAGCTGAGCTGCATTACTTCTAAAAGCGGCCTTTGAATCTTTCGGCTCTGTCTGGTTCGGGGTTAGAATAAGACCACTCTATCTCTTCCTGTGGATTTCGTAAGAGGCGACTAAAGAATTAGGCACAAACATCTCGTGCTACTATTGCATTCCCAAGGAGAGGTAACGTTGGGCGGCCGGTTGTAAAATTTTTCGCCCAAATACATTCCCAAAGAGAAAAACTATAGCCTAATCTTTAAACTCTTCCGGCTATTTCTTCTCGAACGCAAGGTTTTTGGCGTCCTTGGGTGACCATTGACATGCATGTAATATTTAGAGAAGAATAAACTGGCAAGTGCGAGTCGGACTCGTACATGAAGGGTTCCGTACCTCCGTACAATGTTCTAAAACGCTGAAGAAACACGTTTCTTGTATGACGACCCCCTTTAATTTTTAACTTTATCTTATTAGTAGTATTTGTTATTATAGTAGTTACAGTAATACATAATCGGTGAAAAATTCAAGTATCTAGTTAATGCTATTATGAAGATCGAGTTCAAAACGCTGAAAAAAACACGTTTCTTGTATGACGACCCCCTTTAATTTTTGACATTATCTTATTTTTAGTATTTTTTGTTATAGCGGTCATAGTTATACATAATCTGTGAAAATTTCAAGTATCTAGTTAATGCCATTACTAAGATCTAGCTAAAAACGCTGAAAAACACGTTTTTTGAATGACGACCCCCTTTATTTATTTACTTTTTTTATTTTTAGTATTTGTTGTTATAGCGGCCACAGTAATACATAATCGGTGAAAATTTCAAGTGTCTAGCTATTACGGTTCAAGAGATAGAGCCCTGTGACTGACGGACAGACAGGCGGACAGACAGTAGAGTCTCAGTAATAGGGTCCCGTTTGCACCCTTTTGGTACGGAACCCTAAAAAGCGGGAAAGCGTACCCTGTGCTCCGAAGCAGCGCAGCTGAGGATGCAACCGGGACCGCGCTTGGATGAAGAAGTATGGTCAGATACGTAGGTGTTATTGTTTATACATTAGAACTAGCCTACATAACCGTTTAAAACAGTATGCAAAATTTATTCTACCTGTAATGGTTTCATGCACAGGTTCATACCATAATATGTATAGGTATGTCATACATTTTCTTTGCGTTCTTCAAATCATGCGGCTCTAGGCTCCGATTAGGGCGTTAGATCCAAAAATGCTCTCTCTGCCCCATAAGGGATAAAGACGTGATAGTATGTTTATGTATATGTATATTATTCTTACAAAAGTTAATGTAACAAAATGTGTAATTGTTTCAGGTACCACAGCTACTGGCTCACCGACATGGCCACGACATATCGACGGAGGAACCCGACTTAGAGCATCACGATAACACCACGCATCATGGAAAGGTAAGCGTTTTATTCTTATTAAATTAATTCATACGGGAATTAACGCGAAACGTACCTTTTTTTATTTATTTTGCTGACGTTACGTTTTAATTTAACGTTTTATTCTTCTCCAATTCTCTGTTTAGAATCGACTCAGTATTATAACCTTTTTTTCATTTAAAATAAACCATAATGTGTTGTCATCCTATCAGATAAGTGCGTTTATAAACATATTTTACTTAATTATTATATAAATAATACTTTCTTTTTGCAAATATGAATAAAATTACAATATTTTTATCTAGGTATGATGGAAATGCCCTGTAAATGAAGTCTTCTCCAATGACGTCACATGAAAGTAAACGTGGTGTTTTGACGGACTTTCTATATGTGCGTATTACCTTTATAACCTGTGTGTGACGTCACCGCCGCCATGACAGAAGTTATCATTTTTGGCGCAGTTGTGGAAATTCAAACTTCAAAATTGATTTATTTTTGATAATACAATAGATATCCCGGTAATAATATAAAATTGTGCTTATTATGTAATATGACAATATATATATATATATATATATATATATATATATATATATATATTCAAATTGTAAAATACCTTATTTTTATTCATTACTTTTATATTTTTATTAAAAAAAGCCTGCTGTGTAGTCTGTCAGTAATCGGAACGTCGTCATACATAGGCAAGTAAATGTCTCTGTAACGAGAGCCCCGCCCTACGAACAAGTCCCAAGTTTGTAGGACTTGCTTGCGTCTGTAGCTAGCAGTTTGACAAATTGTATCGCCCTGCAGCTGTTTTGTATTGATTTGCATGTTTGTGAAATGTAATAATCTGTACGTATGATAGTGGTATCCGGGTATTATTTATTTGTGTATGTTTATAATGATGTAGCTATGTAAGTATAATCTTTTATTATTATTTAGTACGTTACGTTTGCTTCTACCTGTTGAGTAAATGTCCTCTCAATATATCGCAGGTTGACTGGAAGAGATCCGTATATGGGATAAGTCCGCCATTGTATATTTGTTCTATCGAATTTTGTATTTTATATGCATGTTTTCAGTACAATAAAGTTATTACAAACAAACAGTTACTAAAGCTTAATAAAATAAACTAGTAGTTGTATAATCTCAGCTGGTTTGGCAGCAAAGATAGAATTTATTTCGTACTTGTTGCCAACCAGTGTTGGCCACTTACACACACAAAAAAGCGGCCAAGTACGAGTCGGACTCGCGCACCGAGGGTTCCGTACAAACCTATAGGTATATAAGTAAGTTTACAATTATTTAAAAAATTGTATTATATGATGTTACTTAAAAAATTATGCTTTTCGCAATTTTTCTTTTATCTGTGCTATAGGACGTTGATTCGTACCAAATGTCAAGATTCTGAGTTCACGGGTACCCTGTAGGTTTTGATTCCCTTGCGAGTGTCGAAAATTTGCGGCATAAACGGCTGTATCTTTTGATTGCGTTGGCTTAGAAGTTTGATTTTTCATAGCTCTAAGGGACAGTAAACTTAAGTATTTGATATGAATTTCAGCTTGATACCTCTACGCGTTTTTAAGAAAACGGGTCTTGGCAGATAGACGGACAAAAAAGTGATCCTATAAGGGTTCCGTATTTTCCTTTTGAGGTACGGAACTCTAAAAAGAACAAAAAATAACTTTAAACATCAAAAGCAGCTGATACAATCAATGGAACTGCGATCAAATCAAAAACAAAAAGTCGATCAAGAAATTGACGTTAAGCGCAATAATACGTAATCGGTGAAAATTCCAAGTATCTAGTTATTACGGTTCAAGAGATAGAGTCATGTGACAGTCGGACGGACAGATAGCAGAGTCTCAGGAATAGGGTCCCGTTGGCACCCTGTGGGTATGGAACCTTAAAAAGTGATGAAAAACCTTAAAAAGTGATAACAGCAATAAAATTCACTGCAAAACTTGCTGCATGACAAAAAATGTATCCAATAGAAAATATCAAAATGGATGACACAAAACGATACAATAACAGATGGGAAAATCCACTTCCAAGTTGCAGCTTTCGAAAATAGCCACGTCTATGAAAGAGTCTAGAATTTTCGATTTTAGATGGGATTTTGAACTCTATGTCGTTGAGTTAGAGGTGGTGACAGAGGTGCATCTAAAAATGGAGTTATGCAGACACGGTTGACAAATTGAAGCCGACCGCTCTAGGGGTTAAAATTTGCATGTGCTACTGTTGTTTCGTTTCGTCTTCTTTGGTCTAAGTCATAAAATTAATATTTTTTATTATCGAAATCCGTGTGTGTCTGTCGTTTAGGTTGAGCCGTTCGAAAGTTATTGGGGGTAATCGCTTAAAAGTTGGGGTTTTTTAATTTCTCTGGTAAAAAAAATTGTTGCATAATATATTCAAAATAGAATAAGGGACCTGAAAAAGTAATATCATTACCTACGCAAAGAATATAATTAAAATAGGCGTGCCGCCGATTAAACACCCATGGCGGTGGTTTTTAGTAGTGGGATTTTTGTACACGTAGCGGACGTAAAACATCACTTTTAAGACTTTGGGATCTTCGAGAAGTCAATTTTGTTTAACACTAATATTATACCTTCAGTTAAAATACAAAATTCAATGCAAATGCGACATATGGGAAGCACATTTGTAAAACTAGGCAACCGATCACCTAAATACAAGTCTATGATCATTAATCAACAATTTAACAAAATCTGTCTAAATCTGACACCAGTATTTTAGTATTATATTTGAAAAAGACATAAATCTGTCTTCTTCTTCGTCGTCCTTCTCCCACTTTAGGTGTGGTCGGTTCTCGTAATTCTTATTCGCCAGATAACAAAGCCTATATCAAAATCAAATTATAAAAAACGCTTGCCGCTTGGGACTTATAATCTAAGCCACTACCGTACGTTTTGATTGTGAGCATATCCCTGGTGGTTTGTTTTTATTGCCGCCTCTGCGTGTTTAGTACTCTGTGGTGATACGGCGCCTGGGAAATATGCCTGTTACGATTGTTGCCACAATTAAGACTAGTCTGATATAGCTGTAGAATTTTTAAGTAAGCATATATACGCACTCTTCTTCTTCGTCTAAGCGTATTCCCGGTTGCACCCTCAGCTGTGCTCCTTCGGAGCCCGGGGTTCGCTTTCCCGCTATTTCTTCTCCAAATATAACATGCATGTCAATAGTCACTCAAGAAGGGCTAAATGGAGAAGAAATAGATGGAAAAGTTTTAATAATTTGGCTATAGTTTTACGACCTGCCGCCTGCCTGACGTCAACTCTCTTTGGGAATGTATTTTTGCGAAAAGTTTTACAACCGGCCGCCGCCCGACGTTAATCCTCCTTGGGAATGCAATTGTAGCACGAGATTTTGTGCTTAGTCCTTTAGTTGCCTATTACGACATCCACAGGAAGAGATGGAGTAGTCCTATTCTAACCCGGAACCACACAGGTAACAAACACACACACTATCATGTCGTTATCCCTAATGGGGCAGACAGAGCATTTTGGGTTTGTTGCTCTAAGTAGACAGATCCCAGGGTCGTGGCGAGGAAGGCGAAAGATAGGCGAGAAGGTGGAAAAAGGAATCAAAATAGTGATGGGTAGCATCTCTTTGTAACAACATATTTGCTTTTTTGCGACAACTCATTCTCTTATGAAGTTAATACCTATGAAAGTGAAGTGACAGATTTTTGAGTGACACATACATACATACTACTACGCCTGTTTCCCACAGGGGTAGGCAGATACTATGGACTTCCACTTGCTACGATCCTGACAGACCTCTTTCGCTTCTCCTACACTCATCAACCTTTTCATACATGCCCTTCGGTTACGGGTACTTCTCACCAGTTCTTTTTTTTGAACGTCTGCAATCTGATCGCAGAATGTTCGCCGAGATCGATCCTGTCCCGCTCTTCCTTTCACACTTGCCTTGTTTTGTTAATTTCTTTTCTATAAAGTAAGGCAGAGAACCGAGAAGTTTGGCGCATACTCCACCGACAAGAGCCACTAAGCTCTTAAATAAGAAGAAGAAGAAGAAGAATCTCTTTTCATCCATCCTTTGGACATGCCCAAACCATCTTAACATCCCTTTAAGTAGAGACTTTTGTCACTACGTCCACTATGATGAGCGATATTGCTAATATACGAGTATCTTACAATACTAGCAATATCGCTTATATGGTAGTAGCAAAAATTGAAATGATGTCTCTGTTTTCTTTGAAATGATTTATTTTAAATGGGGGCAGCTTTGGACCCCGGAAAATTCAGGTACGGCCTTAAGGCACTGGCTTTGCGTCTGTAAGGCACGAATTCGATCCTCACTAAACGCGACGTGTACCTCTGAGTTTGTCACTTCACCACTTGCTTCCACTGAAGAAAAAAATCGAGAGAAAACCTGCACGCTAGTTCGTTAGTATGTTAAAAATGTATGTTGTCATTAGATAACAGTCGTTGGGCTACGTCAGATATGTCTTTGTGCAGCTCGAAAAATCTGAAACCAGTAATAACACAATCATAGTGCGACGAACCGATGGCTGATGGGGCAAAAAGGTTCAAAATGGCGACCACGCACTGGCAAGTGAAGCGTAGGACACCTATTCAAAATATGGTTAGGACCTAAATAAGGTCACTGGAAACCGCTGGACGCAGGCCGCTTCAGATCGGTCGTTTTGGAAATCCTTGGGAGAGGCCTATGTCCAGCAGTGGACTTCCTGTGGCTGATATGATGAATAACACATTCGATAAGAGAAGAGTCCACTTTCTCAGAATAAACACTGTAAAATGTAAACTTTACTTTGATGGTTTATAGCAACAAATTATCATATAAAATTATAAACATAGTAAATGTTAGAAAATTTTGCTTCAAAGAACGGATCTGTGCATAAGTACTCTATGTTGTAAATATGCATATTACTGCTGTCTCGCGCACACTTGTAATGTAGAGATGATAATGTTACCAGCACACATAAACTTGGAATAACACTGAAACACTAGTATCACCTACTCTGTATTATTAGTTAGTAAAATGGACTAACTTGGCAAATAAGAAATGTATGTTCTCCCATGGATGAACAACACTAGGGGACTGACAGCTCCAAACACAAGTTTATTTGCTAGGCAAATTAAAAAACCCCCGATTGCCAAGAATGCCACGTAGTGATGTGAACCGGAACTATTGATACGACTTGATACGGACATCAAGTCGCGCTACATGCGCGCTACGGATAGCGCCATCTATATATTTGCTAGAGAAAGCTCTGATTTTCAAGCGTTTATCCTTGATCACTTTTAAACGGCTGGATCGATTTCCATCAAACATAGCTAAAAGCCGCAAGGGAACTTGCTATCACGTTAAAAAACCACATCGAAATCAGTTCATCCGTTCGAGCGCTACGAGGCCACAGACAGACAGACAGACCGACATTAGCGTCAAACTTAACTAATAACATAAATAACACCCCTCTTATTTGGAACCCCTTTTGTAAGGCGGCAAAAACTAAGACAGAAATGAAATTTCTGAAAAGAACTTAGCAAATGTCCGAAGTTACTTGACTTTATTTAGCCTATCTGGCGTTTAAGGTACGACGTATCTTTAACAAATTATTTTGGGTCTTGCGGCTCTAAGCAGACACAACCCAGGGCCACAAGACCCAATACCATTATTCATTTTATTATGAAGTTAACAATCACATACAGTTTCATAACAAATGACGTAGTACCTGAAGGTGGAAAAAGGTTTTCTCCCATTCCCTTAATTGGCTTTTACGATCTGCGCGGAAAGAGAAGCAGCTGGTATATTCTTCGTTTTTCTTTTCTCCAAGTCCAGCATCGAAAGAATATTTCAGGTTATGAAATGTAGTTAAACTCTATCAAGAAACTAATCCAACTATGTTAGAAGGGAGCTAAGCTAATAGTCGGAGAGTTAGTAGACATTTTTGGGTAGATATTTAAGGCAAGTTGAAAACTTGTCTTATACTTTCCCTAACTCAAAACTGCTGAAAAGTGTCGGAGCAAAATCGGCCCCCACAAATTTTTAAAAATAGGTACAATATTTTTTATACAAAAAAGTATGCTTGAGGCAATCTGTAATTTTTGACGATAAAATAGAATATCTTAAGGTCTTTAACTTCGCCAAATGGCCAAATACTTTTCAGCCATTTGGCCATTTGCCAATCAACTCTTAATTTTTCATCTGGCAAAGTTACATACGTTACCCGACTAAATGATTTGGCTTATTTATTTCCTTACTCTTTAAATAATCATTTATATCGTGTAAAAATTACAGATGGAACAAGAATATTTCTTAATTTTTTTTAGCCATTTAGGTCCCATTGTTGGGCAAAAAGCCTCCCCTTTTTGTTTCCAATGACTTCTATCTTCGGTTGTTTTCCTCCATTTTTTATCAAAAGCGGACAACTCGTCTCTCCATCTCATCTTAGGTCTTCCTCTCGACCTGTTTCCGTCTCTAGGAACCCATGTTGTTGTTGTGTGGGCCCATCTTTCGGGCATCATCATCAAAAAAAAATATAACTTCTAAAATTCATGGGTTGATTTAGCCCCGCTACCTTCAGCCAGGTCTGCAGTTCTGAGTTAAGGGAAGTATACGACAAGTTTACAGCTTGCCTCAAATATCTACCCAAAACTGTCTACTAGCTCCCGGTATTATAACAAACAACGTGTATCCATGTCGACAGTCGTATATGCATATGCATTATTTCCCTTAGGACGTGTGATTACAATCACAGAGTAATGTTATACAGAGTCGGCAGTGTCGTTTTTTTATAGTTGAATGTGGATGAATACATGTTTTGTTTGTATTTGGATATAACAATACATTTCTAAGGAGAGCAGGGATTTCTAACATAGGCACACATTTGCTTACAAGAAACCCTTGATCGCTAATCCAGTGCTGTAAAAACTACAGAAATAAATAAACTATTTTGATATTATTGATAAAATTAAAAAAGTAACATAATTATACTACCTCTTTTTAGGGTTCCGTACCCGAAGGGTGCAAACGGGACCCTATTACTGAGACTCCGCTGTCTGTTCGTATATCCGTCTGTCCGTCTGTCATAGGGCTCTATGTCTTGAACCGTAATAGCTAGGCACTTGAAATTTTCACCGATTATGTATATTACTGTGGCCGCTATACGAGTAACAACAAATACTAAAAATAAGAAAAAGTTAAAAATTTAAGGGGGTCATCATACAAGAAAAGTGTTTCTTCAGCGTTCTAAAACATTGTACGGTGGTACGGAACCCTTCATGTACGAGTCCGACTCGATTTTGCCCGTTTATTTTTAAGTAAGAGGTAAATAGTTAAAAGCCTTCTCATGAGACCCGAAGGGACCACGTTTCAGAGCCATAAGTCATCACTAGTAACACACATTTCATATGGAAACACTGAGTTATTTTGGTTACATGCTGGTCTAGAAAAGAAAAAACGTAGAATGGACCAGCTCCTTTTCTTCCCGCACCGATCAAAATGTCCCAAAATTAAATCAAGTCAATAGATGCGACTAGTATGTAACACACTACTATTTTCATTTCTTTTTTCCACATTCACACCCACCATTGACGTGGCTTTTGGTTTTTATAACCGTAAGCTCTATGTACTCTAAAAAGGACAAAGGTATCATTAGAAGGGCTCTTGCTACTATCAATGCCCCTCACTATCATCCTCAAACCGCGAGGTGTTGAGCATGATAATGGCAAGAGGTCTGATGGCATAATATATATTTGATCCCCTGGGAACGTGGGAGAGCGCTGATATGGGACGCTACATGATGTGTTGACACCTTCTCACCTAAGGGGATCACTCTCGAGAGCCGGATCTGCTGCCGAAGGTGCTGAGCTAACCAAACGATGCAAATATATGTCTCATAGTAAGGATTACATATTTGTGCCGTTTGGTGTGGAAACATTTGGACCATGGGGCCCCAGCGCCTTCCTTAAACAGATAACTTTCCGCCTGATCACCGCCGCTGATGCCAATAGGGATAGCTGCTTCTTTTCTCAACGAATTAGCATAGCTATTCAGAGAGGAAACGCAGCCAGCGTTCTTGGTACCATGCCGCACGGTTATAATCTTTCAGATTTTTTAATCAATAATTTAGACTAGATTTTACTTTTAGGTTAAGTTTGTAGTTTTTTTTTATTTTATTAATAAACAAATGGTATGTAAAAAAATTCGTGATATTGTATCAGTATTAATAAATATATACTTCTTACGTCATCCGTATTCCCACTGTGATGTAATAAATGTTTTACGTGTAATATCCAACAATGGCTCCGCTCTTGCCAAGTTATTGTCAGCGCCATAGAAACATTGTTACAGGAATTGGTACTTCTATTCGTGTATTTTAGGGTTCCACAGTAAAATAGGTCATATGCCACGTCTATAAGCCTTAAAAATCTAAAGTATTAAACATAAGACAAGTTCCGACAAACATTATTCCGTAATTATGAAGAAGCTATATAATTATTTTTATATACAGGTTGATTTTGAAACACTGCATGAGTTATATTGAAATCTTGGAATCAGGATCACTAATAGTGCACAAAATAGCAAGAAAAAGAATACTTTTTTTTTACTTTTTGTATTAGGAAAAATCCCCACATTTGCAATACATGGCTAATATATTATTAGTGTGAATGACCTCGCTGTCGCTCGGTTCCTCCGTATGACCGCCCCGCACCCTTCCCGCCGGTGGCGAGCATTCATATGGCGGTCGGTATCACTGCGATTGGGAATTTGCCGTATAATTTTGAGGGCTTTTATCTTTTGTTTTTATTATGAAACAAGTTAATTGTATGAGAACATGTATATTGTATTTAGCGCATAGAGTATTTTCCTTGAATATAGCTCAGAGGGTCAAAATCATCCTGTATATCCACATGGGATATAATTATATGTATATAGTCAGCTATATATAAATATATATATCCACATGTGGAATTGCATTTAAATCTGTTCAGCCATTTTGATGTGAATACGGATAGAAAATATGTAGAGTTCTTTATATTGGAAAAATAAATATTTATTGCGCAAAAAAATATATTCAAAAAGTCAATGACGTATCAAACTGCCCTCGTACGTCCATCCAAACTTTCGCATTCTTTTGCCAAATATGTGTTAGAATATTTGGAATATCGTAGGACTTACATGCGGAACCCTTTTTGTTAGTCTGATTTGGTCTTGTCATGTGTACGTTTTTATGAATAGACGTTATACGTATTTCATCTCGGAAGAAAAGAACTTCGTATTTTATTTATGGTCCGATTGATGAACTGTCTTTTTGGTGACAATATTTCTTTATAACAGAAAAGTTTCTTACGAAAATGCTAATTGCAATTAATTCTTCCCTAGTGCTCTAAGAGGACAAAAAAAAACACAGAATGTACCAACTGCTGCAATATAAGCCGCTTAATCTAGAGGAGAGCTATGGGACCATAAATTCCTGGACTCACCCTGTGATCGGCCCGGTAAAACTTCCACCTGGTACCGATCTCCCCTGGGCAGCCTTCAAATAGACTCCGAACTGATATTTAGAGATGTCAAAAAATACCACGTTAGGAAGCGTTACTCCAAAAACTTGCCGTGCCGTACAAAATTGCCGTGTGGTTCCCGGCAGAGAATAATAAGACCACTTCAAGTCTTCCTATGAATGTCGTAGAAGGCGACTATGGAAACACTAGCTAAACAAAGCTTGTAAACATTTATTAGACCTCTCCAAAACGTCTGGCCAGCGTGGAGAGTGTAAGCCAAATCCTCTAACTGCTCTGGCCAAGTATGGCTATCGTGCTACAGTGAGAATCGTTCCTGCAGTGGAGACTAAAATAGACCAGGTGACGACTCCAAAAATGAGTGTCGTGGTTTCCAATAAATGGCCCACTTACTGTCATGCCCGAAATACCCCACATCATGCACAATGCAAGACCTAAACGAGGCAAACGAGTCACTCCCCGTGGCCAAATACTAGTTAAGTTTTTCATAATTTAATAAAATAGCCTTTCGATTCGAGAAGAAGAAGAACCAGCTGTTTCTCTTCCCGCGAAGGTCGTAAAAGCCGATTGACGGAATGGCTGAGATTTTGAACCATATTAATAGGCGATGCGGCAAGCAATCAATCACTATTTAGATTTTTTTCCATCTTTACATCCACTAATGTGTTATACGTGGCCTTGGCTCTGTTTGCCCAATTATGTATATAGACGTGATGTTATGTGTGTCTGTAATTTCTTTTAAAGAGCTCGATGACAAAGCTGTAGATGGGTTTTTTTCTGAAGTCCTATGTGTACTGCGACTCTGTATGTATTATAAACCAACTTTTTGTAGAAGCGTTAAACTGAAATTCAAGTTGTAACTAAAAACGTAAAACAAGGTTATTTGGCTGCCCCGTGTTACAAAAATAAATAGAAAGTGTAGCATCTGTGTTTCACATACAATGATATAATGAATATATTATCTGAAGATGTCGCATTAACTACTGTAATACAAACGTCTATAGCTTAATAATTCCAATTTATAGCTTGTAGCATAAACATGTGAAGCTTATTAAAATGTTATACACGAGAATTAAAGCGATACGTCCCTTTTCATTTATTTTCTGACGTTTTAATCGGATTGCACCGCCGTGGCATGCTGAGACCACGGTTGGTGAAATAAGTAAAATAGTTTATGAAAAACAGGTCCCATGGTAATCTCATTTTACCGCGACATTCTATGTGTTAATATACATACATATCTACATGACAAATTCCATTAACTCCGTTTCCATTAAATGAATCCAGAAATTAAATACAGTAATTAACTTTTATTTTAAAAGTTGTTATTATTAGACATGAACCACTTACTGTCATGCCCAAAATGCCCCACATCCTGCACAATACAAGACCTAAATGAGGTAAATGACCGGGGAATCGCTGTGGCCAAATACTGGTCAAGTTTGATTTAATTTAATTAATTAATAGCGTTTCGACTCGAGAAGAAGAAGATTAGACATGATTAATCAATATATCTTTTCACTATGTACTAATGCACTTATTTGTTATGAGGTATTTAGGTGCTGGTACATCTACAGAATTTTTGATCAAAGTCCACACATGCTGAGAAAAGTTATTTGCAAGTTTTCAACAAAGAAGTAAAGGGGAATATGAGAATTTTAAATGTAAATATTTTATTTTACACATCCTTTAACTTCCATGCTGGTCTGGGAGAAAAGTAAAACATAGAATGTACCAGCTGCTTCTCTTCATGCGTAGATTGTAACAGCCAATCGAGGACATGGCGAGAATTCAAATTATTTTAATAGGCGATGCGGCTAGCATGCCATCACTATTTGGATTTCCTATTTACATCTTCACGCCCACCATGGCCTTTGAATCTTGCGTCTCTTAGCTCTGTTTGCTTAGAGCCGCAAAACCCAAATTGCCCTGTCTGTCCCGTTAGGAATAAAGACGTGATAATGTATCTGTATAATATTAAAGATAATAAACGGGCAAGTGCGAGTCGGCCTCGTACATGAAGGGTTCCGTACCTCCGTACAATGTTTTTAAACGCTGAAGAAACTAGTTTCTTGTATGACGACCCCCTTTAATTTTTCACTTTATCTTATTTTTAGTATTTGTTGTTATAGTGGCCATAGTAATACCACAGGCTGGAATCTCCTAAGGTACGCGCAATATGCGTCACCCAGGCGTCCCAGTTCCCCGTCCCCGCACCTCTCCCCCGTTTTCGCCTCGATTACTCACGTTGGCCGTCAAGAACCGGGGGAGAGGTGCGGGTGCGGGGAACGGGGACGTATATTGCGCGTACCTTAGGAGATTCCCTTCTGTTTACTCTTACTGTATTCTGTGGTAATACATAATTGGTGAAAATTTCAAGTATCTAGTTAATGCCATTAAAAAGATCTAGTTAAAAAGGCTGAAAAACACGTTTTTTTGTATGACGACCCCCTTTAATTTAAACTTTTTTTATTCTTAGTATCTGTTGTTATAGCGGCCACAGTAATACATTATTGGTGAAAAATTCAAGTGTCTAGCTATTACGGTTGAAGAGATAGAGCCCTGTGACAGACGTACAGACAGACAGACAGCGGAATCTCAGTAATATGGTCCCGTTTGCACCCTTCGGGTACGGAACCCTAAAAATTATAAAAAGATAAAAAGTTTTTTATTTTCTCCCTAAAAATCAACACTTTTATTTTCTCCCTAAAAATGAACAAAACGGAATTATAGTTTACAATTTCCAACACCGATTGAAGGAGACTAAGAGACTGTTGGAGGCAGAGCCTGTGTCACAATTCTCCAGTGCTCCCGCCCTGGATATGATACATATACATATACTCCCGCCCTGGAAAACATGTAAAAGTTATGTTACATTACATCAAAAAGGAGATTTTCCAGTAACATTTTAATAACCTATTTACAAATTAAAGCCGTACCTGAATTTTCCGGGGTCCAGTGCTGCCACCATTTAAAATAAATCATTTCAAAGAAAACGGAGACATCATTTAAAATTTTGCTACTACCAAGTCCTATACAGGGTTATTTTTAATTAACCGGCAAGCGTAGTTCAGAAAATACTTTGAAGGGTTATCAAGGACTTGGTAGAACAAAATTTTTAAATAATGTCTCCGTTTTCTTTAAAATTATTTATTTTAAATGGGGGCAGCACTGGACCCCGGCAAATTCAGGTACGGCCTTTATTAGAAACATTGTACGCTTACTCGTACATTGCTCAACAAGAATATAAGTAAACATATTTTGTTATAAAAATAAAAAAATCTAGTTGAATAAATAAATCATTACTAAGCCAGACTGTAGGAATAAAATCAACATAAACCTCTCTGCTTTGTAGCCGCCAAAATCTTAAAAGGTTTTTATTCTTTTATTTATCTCCTCGAGGCACAGAAAGCAGCTCCTACAGCCAAGTCCGATTTACATTTTATTTTCTTGTTTCCTTGAAAATTGGCTTGTTTTAATAAGAATTGCGAGTGAATGTCTTTTGCAGTAAAAATAAATATCCATTCAGTTTTATTTTTTTATACATTCTGTCACATTGTTTGAAATTACTGTGCTGGAATGGTTTTCTACGAATTGAGTTTCTTTGTAAGTCTAGACTTCTTTTGCAGTTGTAGTTTTATTTTAAACCATTATAAGTCGTAAGAAATAATAACTAGATATGTATATTGTTTGTTTTGATAGTTTTTCCTTTAAATCACGCCTAATAATAGAATTATAATAAACTAGTAGTTCGCCGTGAACTTAGACCTCGCGATTTTTTATTAATATTTCAAAAACTACTGAACTGATTTTGATGCCCAACGAACTTAAAAATTCTATTGATATTTCCTACATGCCTACCAAATTTCATCAAAATCGGACCATCGTTTTGGCAGTTATCGCGGTACAAACATACATACATACATACAACAATGTGTTTTCGCCCCAATTTGAATCATAGCCCTCGCTCGCTTCGCTCGGTCAAATAGAATTAAGATGAATTGATGCTGGCCGCATCGCCTATTAACATAAATAGCATTTCTACCCATTCCCGCGATCACCTTTTACGATCTGCGCGGGTAGAAAAGCAGCTATATCGTATTATGTTATGTGATAATTATATATGTACCTGTCAATTATGGTAATCTAGTCGTAGGTTAAATAGTAATTTTTATAAATATTTAGAAAAATCTAGCCTTTAAGAGTCTCCTTACCCGAGACAGAATCAGAGTTTCCCATACAAACGTAGTCTACGTTTTATTCTGAAGTGACGTGTCAGATTTCAGTAAAAATTTGGGTTATAATTGGTTTTCACAGTCAAAATATGAATTTGAAAGAGAATATAGTGTATTATATTATTTTTGACCATTAGTATGGAAAACGTCTACACTCTTATATTTTCTTTCAAGTTCATATTTTGACTGTGAAAACCAATTATAACCCTAGATATATGCAATTTCTTTAAAGTTACAATTTTTTACTGAAATCTGATATGTCGTTTCAAAATAAAACGTAGACTACGTTTGTATGGGAAAGTCTAGAGTAAGGGGATTCTTAAGAGATAAATAATAAATCTATCTATCTATAATTAAGAACTACGTTCTTGTCGGTGGAGTAGTTTTTAAGGCGAAGATATAGGCAAATGGCCTTGAAGTGTGAAATAAATTGTTAACTCGTAAATATGGTGATAATTTCCATATTGCTCTACGTCATGCACTAGTTAGCCCTTTAAATTATTTTATGAACTGCCGTTAAAACTATTATTGGTGATCCGTCTAGCTTTAAAACTTGCCGTGGCCACTTTTGGCGGAGGCAAGTTTTAAAGCTAGACGGACTAATGTAAATACTTTCAACGGTGGTTTATAAAATAATTTAAAGGGCTATCTAGTGCATGACGAAGAGCAATATAGAAATTATCTCCATATTTTCGAGTTAACAATTTATTTCAAATGAGGGCGCCACTTCAAGGTCATTTGCCTATATCTTCACCTTAATAAAATATCATAATCGTTAGATTATTGTGCAATTAATAAAAAATAAATCAAGTTAAACGCATATTCAAATAAATTGAACAAATAATATAAGTAATAAATAATTAAAAAGTAATACAAGTGTTTTACAAAATATTACTTTCACGCCGTCACTGAAATTAAAAACTTTCCCAAAAATAAATATGAAACTCCGAATTTAGTTTTCAGAATTTTAGATAGTCGTTTTGTAATTTTATGTTAGGATTGAAATGTTTATATATTGTGCTGTAAGGTTTAATTAGCCCAGTTTGAAATAATTTATTAAAAGTTGATTATCGGAAGGCTAAAACTTGTTGTCTATTTTAAAAAACAGGTAAAGGTTTTACATTATTGTATATACTTAAAAGTATGTAGTATTTTATGTCAATAATACGCTATTTTACAACAAGTCAAATCAGATACTTTTTTCTAAACGTCAAAAACAAACATTTTCTATGGGATTTGTATGAAATATCGATTTATGACGTCATAGTTCCTTGGAGTCAAATAGCGCTCTGAATATTCATTTTTCTGCATTAATTAATCTAAAATCACATTCAAAGTGGATGTGATCAATAATGACAAGTGGCATTATTTTGTGATGTTTTATTCTTTTAATAGTACCAAATAATTTATTTTTGGCCCACCATAATACCTAATTGTTCATTTTTTCTTATTTTAGTATACTTAGTTTGTTTTCTCACCATATATCTATTCGAGTTTTGCACTACCCCGTCGTTCTCTATATGATAAACCAAAAAATATGAATCTATTATTTTGTTCTACGGAATCTTACTGACGTACTAAATAAAATAATATTTTTTGGACCCAGTCTTCATCCCTATTACAAACTACAAACTGATAAGGTGCAAGAGGCGGAAATGCGAATGTTAAGATGGTCGGCAGGGGTCACACTTCTCGACAAAGTGCCCAACCGTCTTATCCAAGGAACTTTTAAAGTGAGACCCATGCCGGAAAAGTTAGAAGAGGCACGCCTTCGATGGTACGGCCATGTCATGAGGAGGCCAAACGATCACATGACCAGGAAGGTGATGGACTTTAAATCGTTTCCAAGACGCCCTGGCAGGCCTAGATTAACATGGATGTCTGTCGTAAATAAGGATCTAAAGAAAGCGAACACAGAATCAGCGACGACCCAAAAGAGATCTCTTTGGAGAAGAACGATCAGGAGAGCCGACCCCAAATAGAAATGGGATAAGGCCGGAGGAAGAAGAAGTCTTCATCCCTATTACACTTGTATTTGTGTATAAGATTCAAAAAAATAAATAAATTTCAAATATAAATCGCTTCATTTTACCTAAGGCAGCCAGGAGTTGAAGAAAATACAGTGCATTATGTGAAATGAAATTCTAAAATTCACTGAGACACGAAAAATAAGCATAAGATGTTGGCTTGACACCAACAATAGCGAATTGTCAGCATTTTAAAAATTGCCAAGCTAAGCCAAGATCTCGCTTACTCGAACATAAGATGCTGGCAAGCTTTTGACTGAGTTATTCGGGTTATTCAGTTTTTTTTTAGTGCGCCAAACTCCGAAAAATAAAACGACTGTGTACCGATATTATATTTACATTTGTTTCTTTAATAATTGTACAAAGAAACCAGTATATTTTGTAAAACGTTTTGAACTGAATCACCTTTCATTCTCACTAGTACCATTGAAATTTGACCCATGGTACTGCTGCGATCGTTAAAGTCGCAGTAGTACCATTACATCTATTGATGGTACTAATGCGACTAGACCAAAATGCAATTTCTCACTAGTATAATTGAAATTTGTCCCATGGTACTACTGGGACCGTTATGGTCGCATTAGTCCCATTGCATCTATTTATGGTATATTTGCACTGAATTAAACATAGCCTTGTATAGTCGGTATCATCATCATCAACGGGTCCTTTTTATTCTTCGCTGCAGGAGCGCGTCCCTCTCTACTACTACGAGAGCCACACTTGGCCAGAGCAGCCAGAGGATTTGGCCTACACTCTCCACGCTGGCCAGGGTTGGAGAGGTCTCACTGATGTTTATATGTAAGCTTTGTTTAGCTTGTGTTTCTGAAGTCGCCTTCTACGACATCTACGGGATGACTTGGAGTGGTCCTACTCTGCCGGGAACCACACGGCAATATTTATAATTGTATAGTCGTAAATGCCACTACACTACCTACTTTTGTCAAATAATAAATACAAAACAATTTTACACTTTTTTATGACAAACAAACGCCTACGTGTTCCGTTATTGGAAAACCTTGTGAACCGGTTCTAACTCGTTTTAAACAAATACAGAAAATGCTGGAAAAATACGAGCCATATCCGACGAACGAAAAAAGAAGGCATACGGGGCGTGCGGTTGAACGAAAAAGGCTAGGTTATAAACGGATTCACACTAGTTAGGTTTTAACCTCGTTCTATTTTTCAATTCGATAAAAGGTTATTTTTGCCTCCGTGGTTGAGTGGTCAAGGCGTTTGCTTTCTGATCCAGAGGTCGTGGGTTCAAATCCCACAGGGAAGCACATTTTGTCAAAAGTTGTTTCCAGTCTGTTTAAGATATTACAGGCTTGAATCACCTGATTATCCGAAAAGAAAGATGGTTCTGTGATTCGGAAGGCACGCAAAGCTGTGGG